>LR738710.1:177153301-177320351 GCA_902687465.1 Secale cereale
TTGGTCTCCATTGCCTTGGTTTCCATTGCATTGGACTCCATAAGCTTGGTTTCACAACCTAGGAGAGTATGGCGTCTAGTGAGGGTAATTATCATAGAGGTCCTTACTTTGATGGTACAAATTTTGCTAGTTGGAAGCATAAAATGAAAATGCATATTCTTGGTCATAACCCAGCCGCATGGGGCATTATTTGTGTTGGCATGCAAGGTGACTTCTTTGAAGAAGGAAAAGTTCCGGATCGCGAAGCTACACCCGAAGAACTGAAGATGTTGCAAAACAATGCTCAAGCTTGTGACATTCTCTTCAATGCTTTGTGTCCCGAAGAGTTCAACAAAATCAGCCGTCTTGAGAATGCTAAAGAGATTTGGGATACTTTGGTTGAAATGCACGAAGGTACTGAATCTGTGAAGGAATCAAAGCTAGATATTCTTCAAGGTCAACTTGACAAGTTCAAGATGAAGGATGGTGAAGGAGTCGCTGAAATGTACTCTAGGCTTGCTCTCATCACAAATGAGATTGCAGGCTTAGGAAGCAAAGAAATGACCGACCGATTCATCATTAAGAAGATTCTCAGAGCTTTGGATGGAAAGTATGACACCGTGTGCACTTTGATCCAAATGATGCCAAACTACAAGACTCTCAAGCCAACTGAAGTCATTGGAAGGATTGTTGCTCATGAGATGACACTTAAGGATAAGGAAGAGCTTCACAACAAGTCAAGTGGTGCTTACAAAGCTACAAGTGATGCTCCTACTACCTCAAGTGACAAGTTAGTTTCCAATGAAGACATAAGCCTAATGGTCAGGAACTTCAACAAGTTCTACAAGAATAGAGGCAAAGAAAGAAGCTCAACGTCTAGATCATATGATGGAAAGAGATCTTCTAGTCGTGATCGAAACTGCTACAATTGTGGAAGACCCGGACACTTCTCAAATGAGTGTACGGCTCCCCACAAAAGAAGAGAAGAATCTCCAAGAAGAAGAGCAAGAGATGAGTCACCTCGGAAAGAGAGAAGGAGTAGAGATGATCGTTATGAACGAAGACCTTCTCGGAGAAGCAAGGATTCGGAGAGGAAAGACAAGTCATCAAGGAGCTACACAAGAAGAAGACATCAAGCTCATGTTGGTGAATGGGTCTCCGGCTCCGACTCTGACAGTCAATCCGATGGAAGCTATCACTCCGACTCCGACTATAGTCAAGATGAAGGTGTTGCCGGACTTGCACTCGTATCCTCCAACTCCAACTCCTACGACTTATTTGATTCACCAAATGAGGGAATTGGAAGATGCTTCATGGCTAAAGGCCCCAAGGTAACACACCCTGAGTTCATTGACTTTGATAGTGATGAGGATGACTTACTTGGTGAAGATGAGCTCTTGCATGATAAATCTAGTGAGCTTAGTAATGATGAAAATGCTAGTAGTCTTTATAGTCGAGAAGAGTCGAATGACAATGCTATGAAGGAGATTGAGCGTCTAACTAAAGAACTAAACACTCTTAAGTTAGCTCATGAAACTACTCAAGAAGATCATAGAGAGCTCCTAAGATCCCATGAGAAGCTACGCTTCGAGAAGCTCACTCTAGAGCAAGAACATGAGTTTCTAAAAGCGATCAATGATGATCTTCGAAAGAAGAGTTCTTCATATCTTGCCAAACGACTTCTCTTGTCTAATTTCTTGCCACCTATTAAGACTAAGCATGACAAGCATAAGAAAAATTCTTCCTCTAGTAGTAACAATAACAATGTTAAATCCAATGTTGTTACTTCTAGTAGTTCTCTTGATTCCACTAACAATGTTTCAAGCCAAGTTACACTTGAGCAAGAAAATAGCCTATTGAAGGAAATCATAGAGAAAGGTGTCTACAAGAGTCTTGCCGGAAGCAAGAACTTTGAGGAGATTGTTCGCAAACAAGGAAGACACCGGAAGAATCAAGGGATTGGTTTTGAGCGAAAGTTCAACGCCAAAGGTGTTGAGTGGGAAGAAGGTCAATACCCTACTCCACAGTTTGTTTCACAAAAGGAGAAGTATGATCCTACTTCTTCCAATGTGGAACAAGCTCAAGATGACCTTCCACCACAAGACCACAAGCTAAAGGCCAAGGACAAGCTTCAAGAGGAGATTGATGCATTCATTGAAGCACCTCAAGCCATGGTCAAGTGGGTTCCCAAGGACACATCAAGTTCTACTTCGTCAAGCTCAACTACAACACCAGGGATTCCCATCAAGATGATGTGGATCCCAAAGAAGAAGAACTAGTAGGTTCTTGAGGGTGACTCCGCCAACAAACTTCACTCATATTCATTTTGGCAAGAACTTGTGCAATCAACTTCCACATCATGCACTTGTTCATGGAGTCACAAACCCTCTTGTTGGTAAGTCAAGGGACAAGGTAATCATTGCTTTCATGGACATCATCTTTTGTGCACTTCACTCTATGTCCATGGATATTCTTGTTTGTTCCTTGTGGGACTAACCCATGTAGGTATTGAAAGTGCCCTAATCCAAAGGATTGCTCCCAACTCATGATGATCTACATCAACATTGAGCATCCACATCTTCAACATCTACATGAAGTCTTCTACGACAACCCAAGGTTAGTTTGACCCTTTAAAAGGGGTTCTCACATCTAGGGGGAGCTTTGCTCTAAAAATGAGCTAAAGCATCTCCAAATGATGTGAACACATAAATGCTTTATGTAAAAGTGGTAACCCCACTTGTGCTTAAACGATGAGTATGACCTATGATCAAATGTTCTCATTTGACTCCTAAGTCAATATACTCATATATAGATGACCTAGTCATCGACAATTTGTGTGCTAGTAGCTAGAGTTTTGGTTGTGCATGTTTGACACATATTTCAGTTGCTATCTTATTGTGTGAGCATGTTGGATGCATGATTTTATCCATTTAAGGACATCCATTTGTTGTTTTGATTGTTTTGGTTTCTTTTTCTGGCCAAATGGATGGACAAGAATGCCTAAGCACTTTCCCTAGCTATCTATGCTATCTTGTCTCAAAATTCTATCATGCTTATATCACAACTTTGAACAAGTCTTTTTCGGACAGTCCGAGTGAGGAGCGCTCGGAACCACCGATTCGTCTAAGGCTGACTTCCAAAACCTTCTAAGTCTATTTCGGTCTGACCGGCTTCTCAATCTCGGTCCAACCGAAACACTTAGATTGATCTAGGTTTCATCTCGGTGAAACCGAGTTCAAAATCTCGGTCTGACCGATATGTGTAACTGCACAGCAGAAATACATCTCGGTGACACCGAGTTTTTCAACTCGGTCCCACCGACAGTACGGGGTTATATATACTGAGGGCTGCGCGCGATCTATTCCTTTCAAACCGTTCGCCCTCCAAGACCCCTGCTGCCGCCGCCCTGATCTAAGGATCGTCGCCGTCGTCGCCTGTGTGCCCTTGCCGCAGGTCTCCGCCGCCGTCAACGGTAATCTTCTCCTCCGTTGCCGCCGTAGAGGGACACCACCAAGTTAGGGTGTGTCTCGATCCCTATTCATGCTCCACTTCTGATTCTTGCATGATAGGACTGCCCTGATTCAATCCACGTTTGATATGATCCCAATACATTGTTCAGATCGTTTAGTTTCGAGGAAAATTCTTGGGTTTAGGTTTCCACGGAATGCATCTCGGTGAAGCCGATTCCTGAAACTCGGACTGACCGATTTGGTCTCTGACCATTGCACTACACAGTTCGGTCTGACCGAGTTGTGAAAATCGGAATGTCCGAAGTGAAGTTTCTATGAAACCCTAGTTTTTCGGTAGGACCGAAACCCATTTCGGTCTGACCGAAAGTGGTGTGTAGGTTCTGTTGAACACTTCGGTTACACCGAAACTTGAAATCGGTTTGACCGAAATACATTCTGTGAAAACTCAAAACTAAGTTTTTAACTCATTTTTTTGCAAAAACTTCTGCAGTTGTGATAACTCTTCTACTCTGCCTATACCTTATCTATTCACAGGTCTTTCAGCCATGTCAGATGTCAGTGACAGCCAGAACAGGTCCGAATCACCGTTTGCTGAGATTCCAGAGGCAGGTACAAGTCCCGAGGCTAGCAGCTCTAGTGATGATGGTGAGAGGAGTACCCCTAGTGGTCTGCCTCCTGCTGCTACGAGAACCAGGAAGAAGAGAACGTCTGATTCTGAGGATTCCGATTTTGTTGCTGAGGAAGTTACCTCCAAGCCAAAGAGGCAAGTGGTTGCCAAAGAGCTCCAAGGGCAGCAGCCAAAGAAAGGCACGAGCAAAGTGAAGCAGTCTGCAGTTGCCAAGAAGCTCAACTTGGAAGAGCCAGCTCCAAGCAAGGTGAAGAAGACTTCCAAAAGGAAGAGAGTTGTTTATGCTGAACCTCAAGTTGATGATGCTGAAGAAGAAGAAGAAGATGCACCCCAGCCTCCTCCTCAGAAAGCTAAGTTCATGGGTGATGCTATTCGGGCTCAAGCCTCCTCCAAGCCCAAGAAGCCTGCTCCAGCTAAGGCAGCTCCAGCGAAGCCTAAGAGGACAACCAGAAGCATTCCAGCTTCTGAGAAGAACAAAGGTGAGATGCCACCTTCTGAGTCAGATGAAGAGCATGTGTTGCTCAAGCTCCGTCCCAAGTTGCCACTCCACAATGATGCTCATCCTCAAGCTGAGGATATGAAGGCAAGGAAGGACAAAGGTCTCAGGCTATGGAGACAATCTGATCCATATGCCGTAAGAAGAAGGACTGTTGTGGACCCCAGATTCCACACCAAAGAGCAGCAGGATTTCTATGAGACCGTGCTAATGGATAAGAAGCCCATTGTTGCTGACACCAGGTATGTCGACTGGAAGTATATTGACAGCAGAGAGCATCGGGACTTCTTTCCCCATGTGCATGAGAGCTTTACTGCATGTGGAGTTGCTGACTTTGTGGGTCAAGAACTGACAGCATGGAACGACGAGATGATCATGCAGTTCTATGCCACAGCCCATTTCTACCCCGATGGCAAGATCACCTGGATGACTGAAGGTCAACGGTTTTCTTCAACTGTTGCAGAATGGGCAGAACTTCTGAACGCTCCAGTGCAGAGAGAGGACGACATTGATGTCTATGGGATTCCTAAGAAGAGTCATGATTCCATGAAGAATATGTACAAGGAGATCCCAGCTGCTGATTTGGAGGGATGGAAACTCGGCTCAGTGTATTATCTCCAGGCAGGTCTGACCACCACTAACACTATCCTGAGGCATACTTTGATGCCTAAGTCAGGTGACCACCGGATGATACGAGGCTATTCTATCAACATGCTGCACATTCTCGATGAGAAGGCACCTTTTAAGGTGATGGACTTGATGGTAGAGACCATTAAGAGGACTGCAGCTGACCAGAAGAGGTCGTGTGGGTTTGCACCGCAGATACAGATGCTTATCAACGCCAAGTTTGGCACGGGCAAATTCATGTTGGATAGGAAGCACTTACCACTGCAGCCAGAGCATGAGGACAACGTAGTTGTGATGGATGAAGAGGATCCCACCTCAGTTGAAGGGCAAGCCAAGATCGAAGCTGCAAAGAAAGCCAAAGCTGACAGAGAGGCAGCAGCAGCAGCAGCTAAGCCAAAGAGCTTCGGAGATCAGATTCTTGAAGCAACCAGGAGAATTGAACAACGCCTGGCCAGCATTGAGCAATCTCAGGAGAGCCTTGAGAGGATCGTCGAGGACAAGATCCACGCTCTGGACGTGAAGCTGACTGAGATTCAGGTGTCTGTCAACAAACTTGAGGCAGACATGGAGGAGACTAGGCAGGAGAGAGCAGAGCTTATGCAGGATGATATAGTCCAGGACTCTCATCGCCAGACTGCTCCGGTTCCCAGAGGATCCAGGTCTGCAGCTATCCCAGTGACAGACTCCAGGGCTACCACTTCAGCACCAGCTACAGCTCCAGCAGTTCCTTCAGCTCCAGCATCCACTCCTCCAGCGCAGACATCAGCAGAAGTCTTCGCCGATGCAGCTATCTCTACACCGACATCGACCCAGACGGGAGCCGCCAGCCGAGCCCGCAGTGACGTTTAGCTCTATACCTTTTCGAACTTTTTGGTAACTTGTTGCCAAAGGGGGAGAAATTGTTATAGATCATAGGGCTTCGAGAGAGAGAGTGCTCTTTCGTCTTTTCGTTCTTTTGCCGCTTTTCTTGAGATACATTGGTTTCTTTTGGTTCCAGATACTTTAAGTGTGCTTGCTACTACGTTTGATGCTACCTTAATGAGTGCTTAGTCATACTATGCTTTAATGTGTGCTTATTGTTTATCATATGCTATTTCTTATTGTATGGCTATTTACTCTTGTCTTGGTGATTGAGTGCATGTTATTCATTCTTATCATTTTGTGCACTCCACCAAGATGTATGTGACATGGAAGAGTGACCCATAATCCTAATCGATTGTGCATTTGCATTCAAACGCAAATTTTAAATAATGCACAAATTTAGGGGGAGCTCTTGTTTATCACATACTTCTCAAAGCGACGATATTATTCTTTGATTATATCTTTTGTCGAAGCTTTGATCTATATGTTGTCATCAATTACCAAAAAGGGGGAGATTGAAAGTGCAACTAATCCCCGGGTGGTTTTGGTAATTAATAATAACATATATATCATTGAACTAATATTCTCTTGAGAATCATTTCAGAAAAGTTCGATGATGTGGGTATGGAAATGTCTGAAGAAGTGGACCCCTCAAAATGCTAAGACAAGCATTGGCAAAAGCTCAAGACTCCATTTTTGGTTTAGTGATCAAAGATCACATTGAGTCCATAGGAAAGCCAATACTATTAAAAGGGGATGAGGTTGTGTTAATGTTCTCGTTGCTCAAGTGCTTGGTGATCTAACTCCTTCAACTATCAGCACCTTTCACTTCTATACACACCCATAAGTAATCTCGGACAAACCGATTTCTCCAACTCAGTCCCACCGAGATGAACCACTTCAGTTGTTTCTCCAAACCCTAGATTCTCGGTCACACCGATTCTGAGTTTCGGTCTCACCGAAAAAGGGCTGCCAACCTTCTGTGATCAGTTGACATCAATTCGGAATATCCGAGTTTATTTTTTCGGTCTCACCGAGATGGCAAACCCTAACCTTTGACTCACTTCGGTCTCACCGAGATGGTATTTTCGGTCCCACCGAAAATCCCAACGTTCACTATATTTGAACTTTCGGTCTAACCGAGTTTTCACTTCGGTCTGACCGAGATTGGTCAAATGTGTGTGTAACGGTTGGATTTTGTGTGGAGGCTATATATACCCCTCCACCCCCTCCTCATTCGTGAGGAGAGCCATCAGAAAGTACCACCACTTCTACCACACACTTTCTGAGAAGTGAACCACCTACCCTTGTGTTGAGATCAAGCCATTCCATTCCTACCATATGAAACTTGATCTCTAGCCTTCCCAAGTTGCTTTCCACTCAAATCTTTCTTCCACCACAGCCATATCAGTGAGGAGAGTTGAGTGTTGGGGAGTTTATCACTTGAAGCACAAGAGCAAGGAGTTCATCACCATCAACGCCGTCTATTACCTTTTGGGGGGTGGTGCCTCCTAGATTGGTTAGGTGTCGCTTGGGAGCCTCCGTCGTGATGTGGAGTTGAACCAAGAAGTTTGTAAGGGCAAGGAGATCGCCTACTTCGTGAAGATCTACCCCGAGTAAGGCTAGTCCTCCGTGGGCGTAGGCCGTGATGGAATAGACAAGGTTGCTTCTTCGTGGACCCTTCGTGGGTGGAGCCCTCCGTGGACTCGCGCAGCCGTTACCCTCCGTGGGTTGAAGTCTCCATCAACGTGGATGTACGATAGCACCACCTATCGGAACCACGACAAAAATCTCCGTGTCACCAAACTGCGTTTGATCTTCTCCACCTCTCTTTTACATGTGCAATTTACTTTCCGCTGCATAAACTCTAGAATTGCATGTGTAGGGTGTTACTTGAACTGATCTTGTTTGTGAAACTGCCAAAAACATTGCATGATCTAAAGGCAGATTTTTTATATTGTCAAGTAGTCTAATCACCCCCCCTCTAGACCTACTTTCGATCCTACAACGTTCAAAACGTCGTTGAAGTCCCGGTTCTAAGCTGTAAAGCATGGCACACTGAACTATCGTGTAGTCATCAGAACGCGACTGCCAGACGTTCAAAGCGTCTACATTAGCAGGGAGGGGGCTTGTCACCTAGCGGTGCTTTAAGGACATAATTCTTCTGTGCAGCAATGAGGATAATCCTCAGGTTACGGACCCAGTCCGTGTAATTGCTACCATCATCTTTCAACTTAGCTTTCTCTAGGAATGCATTAAAATTCAAAGGAACGGTAGCACGGGCCATTGATCTACAACAACATAGATATGCAAAAACTATCAGGACTAAGTTCATGATAAATTAAAGTTCAATTTAATCATATTAATTTAAAGAACTCCCACTTAGATAGACATCCCTCTGGTCATCTAAATGATCACGTGATCCAAATCAACTAAACCATGTCCGATCATCACGTGAGATGGAGTAGTTTCAATGTTGAACATCTTATGTTGATCATATCTACTATATGATTCACGCTCGACCTTTCGGTCTCCAGTGTTCCGAGGCCATATCTGCATTTGCTAGGCTCGTCAAGTTTAACCCGAGTATTCTGCGTGTGCAAAACTGGCTTACACCCGTTGTATTTGAACGTAGAGCTTATCACACCCGATCATCACGTGGTGTCTCGGCACGACAAACTTTCGCAACGGTGCATACTCAGGGAGAACACTTATACCTTGAAATTTAGTAAGGGATCATCTTATAATGCTACCATCGTTCTAAGCAAAATAAGAAGCATAATAAGATAAACATCACATGCAATCAAAATACGTGACATGATATGGCCATCATCATCTTGTGCTTTTGATCTCCATCTCCAAAGCACCTTCATGATCACCTTCGTCACCGGCGCGACACCTTGATCTCCATCGTAGCATCGTTGTCGTCTCGCCAACTATTGCTTCTATGACTATCGCTACCGCTTAGTGATAAAGTAAAGCAATTACATGGCGATTGCATTTCATACAATAAAGCGACAACCATATGGCTCCTGCCAGTTGCCGATAACTTTAGAAAACATGATCATCTCATACAAAACCGTATAATTCATCATGTCTTGACCATATCACATCACAACATGCCCTACAAAAACAAGTTAGACGTCCTCTACTTTGTTGTTGCAAGTTTTACGTGGCTGCTACGGGCTTAGCAAGAACCGTTCTTACCTACGAATACAAAACAACAACGATGTTTCGTCAAGTATGTGCTGTTTTAACCTTCACAAGGACCGGGCGTAGCCACACTTGATTCAGCTAAAGTGGGAGAGACAGACACCCGCCAGTCACCTTTAAGCAACGAGTGCTCGTAACGGTGAAACCAGTCTCGCGTAAGCGTACGCGTAATGTCGGTCCGGGCCGCTTCATCTCACAATACCGCCGAAGCAAAGTATGACATGCTGGTAAGCAGTATGACTAGTATCGCCCACAACTCATTGTGTTCTACTCGTGCATATCATCTACGCATAGACCTGGCTCATGATGCCACTGTTGGGGAACGTAGTATTTTAAAATTTTCCTACGATCACGCAAGATCTATCTACTAGATGTATAGCAACGAGAGGGGAGAGTGTGTCTACGTACCCTCGTAGACCGAGAGCGGAAGCGTCAAGTGACGCGGTTGATGTTGTCGAACTTCTTCGCGATCCAACCGATCAAGCACCGAACGTACGGCACCTCCGCGTTCAGCACACGTTCAGCTTGATGACGTCCCACGAGCTCTTGATCCAGTTGAGCTTCACGGGAGAGTTTCGTCAGCACGACGACATGGTGACGGATATGATGTATTCACCGGCGCAGGGCTTCGCCTAAGCACTGCAACGGTATGACCGAGGTGTGTTTCTATGGAGGGGGGCACCACACACGGCTAAAACAATTCAACTTGTGTGTCTTTGGGTGCCCCCTTGCCCCCGTATATAAAGGAGGAAGGGGGGAGGCCGGCCGGCCCTTGTTTGGTGCGGCTAGGGTGCAATCCTACTAGGAATAGGATTGCAATCATATTCCTAGTCGGAACCACCTAAGAAGGAAGAGAGGGAATAGGAAAAGAAGAAGAGGTGGCGCCCCCCAACTCCTAGTCCAACTAGGAACCCTAGGTGGGGCGCCGGCCAGCCCTATGGGCTGCCTCTCTCTTTTCCATATGGCCCACTATGGACCATCCCCCTTCGTAGGGGGTTTCGGTAACCCCCTCCGGCAATCCCGTTAAATCTGAAACTTTTCCGGTATACTTCCGGTGTCCGAATATAGTCGTCCAATATATCAATCTTTATGTCTCGGACATTCCGAGACTCCTTGTCATGTCCGTGATCTCATCCGGGACTCCGAACTACCTTCGGTACATCAATACTCATAAACTCATAATACCGATCGTCATCAAACGTTAAGCGTGCAGACCCTACGGGTTCGAGAACTATGTAGACATGACCGAGACTCATCTACGGTCAATAACCAATAGCGGAACCTGGATGTTCATATTGGCTCCTACATATTCTACGAAGATCTTTTATTGGTCAGAACCGCATAACAACATACGTTGTTCCTTTTGTCAACGGTATGTTACTTGCCCGAGATTCGATCGTCGGTATCTCTATACCTAGTTCAATCTCGTTACCAGCAAGTCTCTTTACTCGTTCCGTAACACATCATCTCGTGACTAACTCATTAGTCTTTTGCTTGCAAGGCTTATTGTGATGTGTGTTACCGAGAGGGCCCAGAGATACCTCTCCGACACTCGGAGTGACAAATCCTAATCTTGATCTATGCCAACACCACGAATACTTTCGGAGACACCTGTAGAGCACCTTTATGATCACCCAGTTACGTTGTGACGTTTGATAGCACACAAGGTGTTCCTACGGTATTCGGGAGTTGCATAATCTCATAGTCATAGGAACATGTATAAGTCATGAAGAAAGCAATAGCAGAAAAACTAAACGATCATAGTGCTATGCTAACGGATGGGTCTTGTCCATCACATCATTCTCCTAATGATGTGATCCCGTTGATCAAATGACAACTCATGTCTATGGTTAGGAAACATAACCATCTTTGATCAATGAGCTAGTCTAGTAGAGGCATACTAGGGACATACTGTTTTGTCTATGTATCCACACATGTACTAAGTTTCCGGTTAATACAATTCTAGCATGAATAAAAGACATTTATCATGATATAAGGAAATACAAATAACATCTTTATTATTGCCTCTAGGGCATATTTCCTTCAGACGCCGCTCCTGGCTCCTGAACCTCCTCGTGGGATCCATCTCCTCCTGGGGGAGCTTCATGAGCGTTTCATCGCCAACTTCCAGGGTACCCATGACCGAGCCCCGACGGCCGCGGATCTGCGCCGCATGAAGCAGCAGCCTGGGGAGACCCTGCAGAAGTACATCCAGCGTTTCGACACCATGCGCCTCAGGATCCCCAGGGTCTCGGACGAGGCCATCATCTCGGCGTTCTCTGACGGTGTCCGTGACGTCAGGATGAGGTAGGAGCTCGCCATCCACGAGGATCTATGCACATCCCTCGAGATGTTCAAGCTCACGGCAAGGTGCGCTAGGGCGGAGGAAGGACGCCTCTTCCTCGTGGAGATGCCTGAAGCGGAGACTGACGACAAAAAGGCCAAGGCCAAGGAAGCAAAGCGCAAGGGACCCACAGTGTTGGCTACGGAGCCAGAAGTAAAGCGTGGCTGCGTCTACAATGACCCCCCAGAGATAACCGTCCGTACCGCGTTTTCCACGATGTTCACAGCCACAACACCAACGACTGTCAGGAGCTCAGGGCGATGCGCGGCGGGCGCGTCGGGCAGCGCCCTGAGTGCGACAACCGCGGCTAAGGCCGCGGAGGGGGCCATGGTGGAGGACACTGGGACGGCAGGAACTCGTGCCAAGGATGGCGAAACCAACCTCGTGAAGACCACTGGCAGGAGCAGCCTCGTGACGCTCCCTGGCGCAACCAGCCTCGTGAGGGTCACCCTCAGGGCAATGCAGGTCTACCTCCACTGCCACCACCGCCAAGAAGGAACAACGACGACCGCCAGGGAGATGGAGCACGGTGCTTTCAGGAGCCACGTGCGGTTGCATGCATCTTGGGAGGAGCCCATGCTCCGGCTTCCCACCGCATCTTCAAGCAGTTCGCTCACAAGGTGAACGCGGCGCTTCCCAGGCCTGACGCCGCGCGCAAACTCAGGTGGACCAAGCAGGTCATTGCCTTCGACCTCAAGGACCAACTCAAGTGCAACGCAGCCCCAGGCGCTCTCCCGATGCTCTGCACTCCGACCATCAGCAACGTCCTCGTGACCAAGACCCTCATCGACGGCGGAGCAGGGCTCAACGTCCTCTCTGTCCATACCTTCGAGACGCTCCAGGTCCCCTATGATCAGCTCCACCCGACCAAGCCATTCTACGGAGTCACGGATGGCTCCACACTCCCGATGGGGCAGGTCCGCCTCCCCGTCACCTTTGGTGATCGCGACAACTACCACACCGAGCTCATCGATTTTGACGTCGCCAACATCCACCTCCCGTACAACGCCATCCTTGGGTATCCTGTGATGGCCTGGCTTATTAGGGATGATAGACTACTCATATCAATAAGGAATTCCTTCTTTTCCGGGAGCCCATTCGGATAGAACTCCAAAGTTAAGCGTTCTCAGCTTGGAGTAGTTTCAGGATGGGTGACCGACCGGGAAGTTGCTCCCGGGTGCGCACGAGTGAGGACGAAGTGCGCAGAAAAGACTAGTATTGATATGTGAGGCCAGTCTAGATCCCGCCAGGAGTAACGACCAGCGGCGGGTGTGTCCGGGGCGTTACAAGTTGGTATCAGAGCCGACCCTCGCGGTTACACAGATGTTTGCGGACAGTTTGCAGTCATGTTGTGCATGACGTTTGTGACCCGTCGTGGCACTCGACATGGCACATGTGCTGTCCTGGAAGCACAGACGGTTGTGCCAAGAGGGAACGTTCCTGTGACCCGACGAGGACGTCGGTTCCTCTGAGTGAGGGTGTATGTGATGGCCTAGCTTATTAGGGATGATAGACTACTCATATCAATAAGGAATTCCTTCTTTTCCGGGAGCCCATTCGGATAGAACTCCAAAGTTAAGCGTGCTCAGCTTGGAGTAGTTTCAGGATGGGTGACCGACCGGGAAGTTGCTCCCGGGTGCGCACGAGTGAGGACAAAGTGCGCAGAAAAGACTAGTATTGATATGTGAGGCCAGTCTAGATCCCGCCAGGAGTAACGACCACCGGCGGGTGTGTCCGGGGCGTTACATATCCTGCCCTCGCCAAGTTCATGGCGGCATTCCCTGGAGCGCGCCTACCAGACCGCGGTTGGCGAGAGCCCCGACGAAGGTGGAGCAGTCTTCGCCCTGCAGACCACCCCCAAGAAGAAGAAGAACCTGCCCGCCGATGGACCTCAGGACACGGGGGCTCTTGACGGCCTCGTGCCTGTCAATGAGGCGCCCTCCACCCTCGCATAGGGAGGCGCGCCCGTCGCCCCTCTCAGGACGGGCTCGGGGGCTCTCCTTTGGAGCGTCTCTGGCCCGACCAGCGTCTCGAGAGAGGTGTTCGGGCACCACCTGCAGGCGTGTCTCGATGCATATTTTTGTGAGCCCAGCGTGGGCCGTACAGCGCTGGGGGCTCAGGACTTCATTGACCAGGTTACCGAGGAACATCAGTACGCAAGGCTCATACGCGGTGGGCGCAACCGCACGATACCAAGCTCACCCACCCGCAACCCAAGCAACCAATTACGCATCTGCATCTACGTCGCAGGCTTCAACCGAGCCGCTTCTCTGGAGCCCTTCTGGCCGATGGCAGTCGGCTAGAGGAGGGCTCTCCCCTACAGCTACGTATGCACGCTCTTCGGCTTCCGCAACACAGCCTCCACGTTCCAGCGCCTCGCGCGACATGCTTTGGGGGCTCGGGAGGCTCAGTGGTGGGTGGTTGAGGGATCGAAGAAGGTGAGAGTGTCTAGAGGGGGGGTGATTAGACTACTCGACAAGATAAAAATTCTGTCTTTTATCAAGGACAGATTTTTGGCAGATTTTGCATAACACACAAGTCAAGTAGCACACTACACATGCAATTCTAGAGTATGGGCAGCGGAAAGTAAATTGCACAAGTAGTAAAGAGAAGTGGAGAAGATCAAACGCAATTTGGAGACGCAATGATTTTTCCCGTGGTTCCGATAGGTGGTGCTATCGTACATCCACGTTGATGGAGACTTCAACCCACGGAGGGTAACGGCTGCGCGAGTCCACGGAGGGCTCCACCCACGAAGGGTCCACGAAGAAGCAACCTTGTCTATTCCATCATGGCCTACGCCCACGGAGGGCTAGCCTTACTCGGGGTAGATCTTCACGAAGTAGGCGATCTCCTTGCCCTTACAAACTTCTTGGTTCAACTCCACATCTCGACGACGGAGGCTCCCAAGCGACACCTAACCAATCTAGGAGGCACCACCCTCCAAAAGGTAATATATGTTGTAGATGATGATGAACTCCTTGCTCTTGTGCTTCAAATGATAATCTCCCCAACACTCAACTCTCCTCACTGATTTGGCTGTGGTGGAAGAAAGGATTGAGTGGAAAGCAACTTGGGAAGGCTAGAGATCAAGCTTCATATGGTGGGAGTGGAGCAACTTGATCTCAACACAAGGGTAGGTAGTTCTCTTCTCAGAAATGTAAGGTAGGAGTGGTAGTTCTTTCTGATGGCTCTCTCCACGAATGAAGAGGGGGTGGAGGGGTATAAATAGCCTCCACACAAAATCCAACCGTTACACACATTTGAGCAATCTCGGTGGGACCGAAGTGGTCAACTCGGTGAGACCGATAGTTCAAATAATGTGAACGTTGGGGTTTTCGGTGGGACCAAATATACAATCTCGGTTAGTCCGATTCGTGCAATGACAAGAGCATACCAGTTTCGGTGGGACCGACTTCATCATCTCGGTGACACCGATTTGATGACAGAAGGTTACAGAACCTTGGCAACTCATGTTTCGGTGAGACCGAGTTCAGAATCGGAATATCCGAGTTTACTAGGGTTTGGCTTATGGCTGAGGTGGTTCATCTCGGTGTGACTGAGTTTGGAATATCGGTGGGACCAAGATTACTTATGAGTGTATATGGCAGTGAAAGTTGCTGATAGTTTAGGAGATGTATCACTAAGCACTTGAGCAACCAGATCATCATCATAACCTCATCCCCTTTTAATAGCATTGGCTTTTCCTATGGACTCAATGTGATCTTGGATCACTAAACCAAAAATAGAGTCTTGAGCTTTTGCCAATGCTTGCCTTAGCATTTTGAGGGGTCCACTTCTTCAGTCCTTTTGCCATGCCAATGTGATTGAATTTCCTGAAACATACTTGATAAAAGCATTAGTCCAACCACAAAGTATGTTGTCATTAATTACCAAAACCACCCAGGGAGCAAATGTGCTTTCAATCTCCCCCATTTTGGTAATTGATGGCAACACACTAAACAAGACATCAAAGCTTGTTGAAAGAAAGACATAATTAACACGAAAGCTTTGACAAACATGTAGTACACAGGCTCCCCCTACAGGTGTGCAAGATTTTCATAAATTATGGTTTTGGACTACCACAAGCACACAAGAGAGATAAGCAAGATGTGCTACATGCAGCTTGGCTATATGCATCAGAGCAGATGAAAAGAAGTGAGTGATAATGCATATGTGCATGGTGATTTCTTGCAAACAAGTATTCACAAGCAAGTCACCATCATGCACATTCTGCAAAGTGCATATACTTACCTTGAGGTTCCTTGGCATTGTACCTGAAGAGATAAACTTGGGTAAACAAGGTTAGATAACACAAGAGTATTTCTTCAACCAACTGCAAGAACATCAAGAGTACCAAGCCAGGGATGACATGTATAAAGAGTGTCTCATATTGAGCACAAGCTAGAATCAGCAAACATGTCTCCGAAACTAAAAGATTTTCAATGAGCTCTGAGAGATTTTGCTTTCCATAAGATATCAATTGTGAGGATTCTTCTCCCTTTGAGTTCTCTCAGATCAAGGGGTTTGATGGAAAGAGCAAAATCAAAAGAATGATGCCAAATGAGAATGACGCCAATTGTAATGTCCAATGTAAAACACGGCAAAGCTTTGATGTGATTCTCTCCCCCTTAAGGTAAGATTGCTCTTCTTCTCCCCCTAAATCTTCTCTTCTCCCCCTTTGACATCAAGTGCCGAAAAGGACAGCAAACTAGGAAGATCAGGGAAGATGGAAAGAAAGGAGTGGGATCCTTAAGAATCACAACAGGGCAAATAGAAACAAGCATAGAGAATCATTGAGTGGAGCTGCAGAAGATGATATCCTCGAAGAAATAAATCGGTGACACCGAATTAAGATGGATCAGTTGGTCCGAAAGTCGGGGACTTAGGGTAGATCCTTTTCGGTTAGACCGAAATATTCAAATCGGTGACGCCGAGTTTAATTCCAAGGAAATACAGAAATAATTCAGCTCACTTTGCGAGGAATGTTTCAAAGGATTTGCAATGAATTTGTGAAAGATTTTTGAGGAAATGATCAGATCCAGAAGGATATTCACAAAGACAGAAGAATAGAAATGAAAAGATTCCTAGATGAAGTTTTTTTTTTAATGAAAACTCAATGAGAGAACATAAGAGAAAATAGAAAGACTCCAAAACATATGTACTTCATCTAGATAAAGGTCGGCGACAAGGTCACCTATGTTTGAGTATA
This sequence comes from Secale cereale, assembly GCA_902687465.1. NCBI lineage: Eukaryota > Viridiplantae > Streptophyta > Magnoliopsida > Poales > Poaceae > Secale > Secale cereale. The sequence goes on from LR738710.1 coordinate 177,170,132, forward strand.
TTGACTTAGGAGTCAAATGAGAACATTTGATCATAGGTCATACTCATCATTTAAGCTCAAAATGGGGTTGCCATTTTTCGATTAAGCATTCGATGTGATCACATCTTATGAAGCTGCTTGTACTCATGACTTTGAGCAAGGCTCCTTAAAGATGTGAAGAGCATACCTTGGGCTTGTTGTTGCTTTGCTCATGTAGGTAAACTTGACGTAGGTGCTCATTGAATGTGAAGTTGGAGCGCCATTTCCACTTGTGTAGTTCATCTTCCTACATGGGTTAGGCAAGCAAGGAAATACTCAAGGATATCCAAGATGACAAGAGTGAAATACTAGATGTATATGATGTCAAAAAGGATATGTGGAATTTTGTTCCTTGAGCTCAACATCCCAAAGGGCTAGATACTTGGTCAATGACAAGATTACTCATGATTTGAGTGTGTGGTAATCTTGTGGAATGTAGATCATCCAAGTACCTGCAAGGAGTTAGATGCAATACAAGGAGGCAAATGTTTCCAAGACATAAGATCACCATCATAAGAGAAATATCAAGGATTAGTCAAGTGGGCTCATGCCTTGCATGCATCAATGGAGTTTTCACTCCAAGTTTGAAGCATCAATGATGTTCAATTCACTCCTTAAGCGACAAAACACCTTCTCATCAAGAGGTTTTGTAAAGATATCAGCGAGTTGTTTGTCAGTACGAACATGCTTAAGATTGATGTCACCCTTGGCAATATGATCACGAATGAAATGGTGACGAACTTCAATATGCTTTGTTCGAGAGTGTTGCACGGGATTGTGTCCAATTTTAATCGCACTCTCATTGTCACAAAGCAAGGGAACATGTCTCACATGTATCCCATAATCCTTAAGCGTTTGTGTCATCCATAGCAATTGAGCACAACACGAACCAGCAGCAATATATTCCGCTTCGGCAGTGGATAATGATACCGAATTTTGTTTCTTGGAAGACCAAGATACAAGGGATCGACCAAGGAATTGACACGTACCCAAAGTTGACTTTCTATCAACCCTGTCACCGGCATAGTCCGAGTCGGAATAGCCAACAAGGTCGAAAGAGGCCCTCTTAGGATACCAAATGCCAAAGTTTGGTGTGTGAATCAAATATCTCACAATCCTTTTAACGGCTTTAAGATGACATTCTTTAGGGGCTGCTTGATATCGAGCACACATGCATACACTCAACATTATGTCAGGACGAGAAGCACAAAGATATAGTAGAGAACCAATCATAGATCGGTAAACCCTTTGATCAACGGGTTCTCCATCTTTTGTCAAGTCATTATGTCCACTTGTAGGCATGGGGGTTCTCATACCTTTGCTTTCTTGCATGTTGAACTTCTTGAAGAGATCCTTGGTGTACTTTGTTTGTGAGACAAAGGTACCCTCCTTAGATTGCTTGATTTGCAACCCAAGGAAGAATTTGAGTTCACTCATCATGGACATCTCATACTTCTCCGACATGAGCTGTCCAAACTTCTTGCTAAAATGAGGGTTAGTTGAACCAAAGATAATATCATCAACATATATTTGGCACACAAATAGTTCACCATTAACCCTTTTCGTGAACAACGTTGAGTCTATCTTTCCAATCTCAAAGCCTTTTTCAAGAAGAAAGCTAGTCAAGCATTTGTACCAAGCTCTAGGAGCTTGTTTAAGACCATAAAGAGCTTTGTGCAACTTGTAAACATGATTAGGCTTTTTGGGATTCACAAATCCGGGAGGTTGTTTCACAAATACTTCCTCTTCAATTTCACCATTTAGGAAGGCACTTTTGATATCCATTTGATAGAGAGTAATATCATGGTGATTGGCATAAGCAAGAAGAATGCGAATGGACTCAAGTCTAGCAACGGGGGCATAGGTCTCACCATAGTCCATACCTTCGACTTGTGTGTAACCTTGAGCTACGAGACGAGCCTTGTTGCGGATGACTTGTCCATCTTCATCTTGCTTGTTCCGAAACACCCATTTGGTTCCAATGATGTTTTGATCATCCTTGGGCTTCTCTACCAAAGTCCATACCTTGTTCCTCTCGAAGTTGTGTAGTTCTTCGTGCATAGCGTTCACCTAATCCGGGTCTTCAAGTGCTTCTTCTACCTTCATAGGTTCAATACTAGAGATAAATGAGTAATGCTCACAAAAGTTAGCTAAGCGAGTTTTAGAGCGAGTAATTCTCCCGGAGTTGATGTCGTTCATCATTTGTTCCACGGGATGATTTTTCTTGACTCTTGCTCGGACTCGGGATAGCTTTTGTTGAGGTTGTGGCTGAGCTTCCTCATCATCTTCATCTTCCTCTTCTTCTTCTTCATTGTTGTTGGTGTTGTCTTGAGGCGGTGGAGAAGGAGGTTGTGGTGGATCTTCTTGTTGCACTTCCTCATCTTGGTGAGTTCCACTTGTGGAGGCCTCCATGTTGCCTTGAGGTTCATCTCGCCGTGAGGTAGGGGGCTCCACATATGTAGATGAGGTACTCTCCTTCACTTCCATGGGACGGATCTTTCCAATAGATAAATCTTGGATAGCTTCCGATGGGTCCTTGTCTCCTACATCAATAGGCATTTGCTCTACTTGCGAGCCATTAGATTCATCAAACTTCACGTCTACCGTCTCTTCAACCTTTCGGGTGAAATTATTGTAGACACGGTAGGTGTGGGAGTTTGATCCATAACCAAGTAAGAAGCCTTCATGAGATTTAGGAGCAAATTTAGACCGACGATGCTTATCAAGGATATAGCATTTCGAACCAAAGACACGAAAGTATCCCACTTGGGGTTTGTTACCGGTGAGGAGCTCGTATGATGTCTTGCCGAGGAGCTTATGAAGATAAAGCCTGTTGATAGCATGACAAGCTGTCTCGACCGCTTCCCCCCAAAAATGCTTCGGTGTCTTGTATTCATCAAGCATCGTTCTTGCCATCTCTATGAGCGTTCGGTTCTTCCTCTCAACAACTCCATTTTGTTGAGGAGTGTACGTAGCCGAGAACTCATGTAGAATCCCTTCCTCATCGAGAAAAGAGTCTACATTGGCGTTCTTGAACTCCGTTCCATTGTCACTCCAAACTTTCTTGATCTTCACCTCAAATTGATTTTGGGCCTTTTTGGCAAAGGTTTTGAAGATTTTCTGAACCTGCGATTTGTCATCAAGGAAAAATACCCACGTAAATCTGGAATAATCATCAACTATAACTAGACCAAAGGAGTTACCACCAAGGCTTTTGTAAGCATTGGGACCGAAGAGATCCATATGAAGAAGCTCAAGCGGTCTCCTTGTGGTCATGATGTTCTTCACGGGATGACTTCCACCTACTTGTTTTCATGCTTGACAAGCACTACAAAGTCTATCTTTGTCAAAGAAAACATCTTTAACGCCAAGAATATGATCACCTTTGATTAGCTTGTCTAGATTATGCATACCAACATGTCCAAGCCTTCTATGCCATAACCAACCTTTAGAGGATTTAGCAATGAAGCAAGCTCTAGGTTGGGCTTTCTTAGTGAAATCAACAATATATAGATCACCTCTACGGATACCGGTAAACGCCATGTTATGATTGTCACGATGAAAGACTTGGCAATCTACTTCGGTGAATAGCACGTTGAATCCAAAGTCAGCTAATCTAGACACGGAAAGTAAATTGTATCCAAGAGATTCTACAAGCATGACATTTTGAATAGAGCTATCATGAGATATGGCCACCTTACCAAGGCCAAGTACCTTACCCTTGGAGTTGTCTCCAAAAGTCACATACTTGCGTGGACCATCGTTCTTTGCAAGCTCTCGAAACATGTCTTTGTCTCCGGTCATGTGGTCGGTGCATCCACTATCAAGAATCCACTCTTTTCCGCCGGACATGTAGTCTCTCAGATTTGCCATAAGATTGAGACTCTTCATGATCTTGTCTAGCTCGGTGTCCGAATCGGAGTAATCATCATTATGCTCATGCTCATCATCATATTGACCCATAGATTGTTCATCATCAACACCTAGGTCAATTTGATAACTACTTGCATTAGTTTGTCAATGTGACAATAATCTTCGGAATGCAATACAAGAGCATTTCTAATTAAAACATTGATAAGACCGGGATCACCCTTCTTTTTCATAAGATCATGAAGCTCAAAGAAGCATTTATCAAAGTTGGGATCATTGGGGCGCATCATATCAAATTCAATAGTCTTGTATAGAATTTCATCAAGACCTCTCAAAGAGTAGTCCGGATAAAGTTCTTCCAAGAACTTCCACATAGCATAGGCGGACTCAAAGTTTGTAACGAGCTTAAGCAAGTTATCGGGTAACCCTCTAATGATAAGATTTACAGTCCTAAGGTTACGAAGCAAATCAAGCTCTTCATCCATGGTAGGGTGCAAGGGGTCAAATGGAGGCACATAGGGGGTCTCAACATATTTGCGCAAATTGTACATCTTAAAGATACTAAGCATTTCAGTCCTCCACGAGTTATAGGACACTCCATTAAGAATAGGCACTCTATGGCTAATACTCCCAAACGTAGACACGTCCATCTTCCTCCAATGGTGTGTAAACCAAAGCAATGGAGACCAAGGCTCTGATACCAATTGAGGGATCGAAGAAGGTGAGAGTGTCTAGACGGGGGGTGATTAGACTACTCGACAAGATAAAAATTCTGTCTTTTATCAAGGACAGATTTTTGGCAGATTTTGCATAACACACAAGTCAAGTAGCACACTACACATGCAATTCTTGAGTATGGGCAGCGGAAAGTAAATTGCACAAGTAGTAAAGAGAAGTGGAGAAGATCAAACGCAATTTGGAGACGCAATGATTTTTCCCGTGGTTCCGATAGGTGGTGCTATCGTACATCCACGTTGATGGAGACTTCAACCCACGGAGGGTAACGGCTGCGCGAGTCCACGGATGGCTCCACCCATGAAGGGTCCACGAAGAAGCAACCTTGTCTATTCCATCATGGCCTACGCCCACGGAGGGCTAGCCTTACTCGGGGTAGATCTTCACGAAGTAGGCGATCTCCTTGCCCTTACAAACTTCTTGGTTCAACTCCACATCTCGACGACGGAGGCTCCCAAGCGACACCTAACCAATCTAGGAGGCACCACCCTCCAAAAGGTAATAGATGTTGTAGATGATGATGAACTCCTTGCTCTTGTGCTTCAAATGATAATCTCCCCAACACTCAACTCTCCTCACTGATTTGGCTGTGGTGGAAGAAAGGATTGAGTGGAAAGCAACTTGGGAAGGCTAGAGATCAAGCTTCATATGGTGGGAGTGGAGCAACTTGATCTCAACACAAGGGTAGGTAGTTGTCTTCTCAGAAATGTAAGGTAGGAGTGGTAGTTCTTTCTGATGGCTCTCTCCACGAATGAAGAGGGGGTGGAGGGGTATAAATAGCCTCCACACAAAATCCAACCGTTACACACATTTGAGCAATCTCGGTGGGACCGAAGTGGACAACTCGGTGAGACCGATAGTTCAAATAATGTGAACGTTGGGGTTTTCGGTGGGACCGAATATACAATCTCGGTTAGTCCGATTCGTGCAATGACAAGAGCATACCAGTTTCGGTGGGACCGACTTCATCATCTCGGTGACACCGATTTGATGACAGAAGGTTACAGAACCTTGGCAACTCATGTTTCGGTGAGACCGAGTTCAGAATCGGAATATCCGAGTTTACTAGGGTTTGGCTTATGGCTGAGGTGGTTCATCTCGGTGTGACTGAGTTTGGAATATCGGTGGGACCGAGATTACTTATGAGTGTATATGGCAGTGAAAGTTGCTGATAGTTTAGGAGATGTATCACTAAGCACTTGAGCAACCAGATCATCATCATAACCTCATCCCCTTTTAATAGTGTTGGCTTTTCCTATGGACTCAATGTGATCTTGGATCACTAAACCAAAAATGGAGTCTTGAGCTTTTGCCAATGCTTGCCTTAGCATTTTGAGGGGTCCACTTCTTCAGTCCTTTTGCCATGCCAATGTGATTGAATTTCCTGAAACATACTTGATAAAAGCATTAGTCCAACCACAAAGTATGTTGTCATTAATTACCAAAACCACCCAGGGAGCAAATGTGCTTTCAGTGGTCCAGACGGAGCGGGAGCCGGATCCCCGTGACCACTGAGGGCCTCCAGAGCCCCTGGTGTCGGATTACGGGCTCCGCAAACCCAAGAAGTTCGAACACAGGGGCATGAACGAAGATCTCTCCCACTCACGTCTACATAGCATCTCGCCCTCGTCCGGTGAAGAGATTCAAGTGAACAACAAGTAAAGCACACAAGAATTTACCCAGGTTCAGGCCACCTTGCGGTGTAAAACCCTACTTGCTGCTTTGGTGGATTGGCCTCGTGAGGGCTTGAGTATGAATGAGTATAGTGGTTCCTAAGCTCAGGAGGGTCAGGGGACAAGGGTTCTTGCTCCTCTGTGCAAGGGCAGAGTTTCTGGTTTGGTTCCGCCTTCTTCCCCTCCATAGTGGAGATCCTAGCTACTTATATAGGCATTCAGGGTCCTCTTCCCCCGAAATGTTTAGGCAGGAAGGGATCCCACAACGGCCATTTTGAGCGGGAACACAAGGACGTTCTTATCCTGACAAAAGTGGTCTTCGCCTGCAAAAGGATCAGGCGGTGACGCGGTGGTGGGCTTGGTGGTGACATCCTCCCTGTCATCCTTGCGGTCTTCGGTCTTGTTGCACCGAAGGGGAAACCTTTGTCCCGCTCCTCGGGAACCTGCGCCTGCGCTATCTCCTTTGCACCAAAATGGCAACTATGCTGCTGGCATGCACTGGCACCCTCTGGCGCGGTGCGTCACTGCTTGCGTCACTGCCTCCTCCTGAGGCAGGCTTGGCCTTGAACTCTGTGCCCCTCCGGAGCTACCTAGCCGAGGCCGCTCCTGAGGGGGTCTTGATGTCGTTCTCCTCACAAGGCCTAGCCCCCTCGCGAGGGTCTTGAGCAGCTGGGCTGCACCAGGCCATGATAGGAGCACGCTGCGGCCCCCAGACAGACAAGTCTGGGTTCCCTGGTTCCCAGGACGCCGACAGTAGCCTCCGGGCCCAAGACGCGCGCAAAGTTGGCTTTGGGACGAAGCCTTAGTTGAGGAAGGAGCGCCGCGGGCCCCAAAAAGGCCGCGGGCCAGGCTGGCGCGGAAGGTTGGATGGGACGTGGGCGACTCTGCTTCCCACGCGGTCTCGGCAACCGTGTAACCTGACAACTCCTTGGCGCGGGTGGCAGGGTCATTATGGCCGCGCGCGTGTGGCCGGCGATTGATCTTCTCGGCCTATGAACAGGGGGTGAGGCGGCACGCCCTTTATTTGACTGTCGCAGATCAACCCCTGCTCTTCCCACTTCTCCGAGGACTCTTCATGGCACCAATACATAGGTTCTCGGCCGCGCAGAAGGGGAATGCCCCAATGGTGGAGCCCGAGCAGCTCCCACCGAAGAAGTGGCGTCGTGATTCTCCAAGAGCGCCCCTGAGACTGGCGGACGCCCGTACATGGTGCACGCGGGCGCCACCAGGATTCCCGCTTCCCTTGGGTGCTCCGACGACAGGCGGACGAAGCGGGGGCGGCGACAGGGGCGGTGTGGTCAGCCGCCCTGAAAGGCGGGTGGTTTCACGCGCCCCGTCGCCATCTCATACTGAAGACAACGTCCGAGAGTTTATCGTGTGGGAGGGAGCCCCTCCGCATTCTTGGATCCTTCTTCCTCCGTTCCTGAAGGAGGTGCTCCCGGCTCGCGACCGGGTGACGATGCAATTGCGGCATGAAGGGTGCCACCTTCCCCCTTCATACGCCGACATGGAGGTGGTCTCCTCCGGCCAGGTCTTCATGAACTGGGGTTGGGGCGTGGTGCGCCGCGCCAGCGCCCCCACTGGGAGGCACATTCTTCATTTCACGCTGGACGGGATGGCCACGCTGACCTTCAAGGTCTTCGGGCGGACGGCCGTCGGCTGGCGTGTAGCGCGGGGGATGGGCCCGCCGGCGACCATCTCCCATGCTGCCAGGGCAGCGAGGCTAGGGGCGAGGCGCTCGCTGTAAGTTGCACCTCCGACTCCTCCGGTAGCAGCTATGCTTCTCCTGAGACGGCCTCGAGCTCTGACGATAGCTATGAGCCGCCGAGTCACCGCTCTTATCACCGGAGGGAGACATTGTCCTCCAGCCGTCGCCGTCGCTAAAGGATCCCGGGCCGCGTCCCTCTAAGAACTGCCTTCTTTAGCTTGGTCCCTGCGAGGCAGCCATGGATGGCCCCATGAGGGCGTGTAAATCTTTTGTGATACTTTTGCTGTTATCTAATGTTATAGACTTATGTTCCTCGTGAGGTCCTTCTCTAGAGCAGGACTTTCCCTCTCTTCCGTCCCTGCGGTAGTTTGGGGCCCTACGCCTGCAAGACCCAGTCCCTAGACAGGCTTCAGCCGTCGCTGGTATGCAAGGTCGTGATGCCGTGGTCAAGGCCAGGAGGTGAGTGGCCCAGGGTCCGGTAAGAGCCCCCGAGGCGCGATGCTCGGGAGGTCCCTCTTGGTGTGCAGGTAATCGTCCACTAGGGCTGACGAGAGGGGCTTTCGTGCTCCAGCGAATTCGTGATTACTATGGGTGGAGGTGTTCACTTGAATCTCTTCACCGGACGAGGGCGAGACGCTAGGTAGATGTGAGTGGGAGAGATATTCGTTCACGGCCCTGTGTTCGAACTTCTTGGGTTTGCGGAGCCCGTAATCCGACACCAGGGGCTCCGGAGGCCCTCAGTCGTCACGGGGGTCCGGCTCCCGCTCTGTCTGGACCGCCCGCCACTGAGCCTCCTGAGCCCCAAAGCTTGCCGCGCGAGGCGCTGGAACATGGCGGCTGTGTTGCGGAAGCCGAAGAGCGTGCAGACGTAGCAGCAGGGAGAGCCCTCCTCCAGCCGACTGCCGTCGGCCCGAAGGGCTCTAAAGAAGCAGCTCGGTTGAGACCCTCGACGCTGATGTAGACGCGGAAGTGGTTGCTCGGGTTGCAGGTAGGGGAGCTTGGCATCGTGCGGTTACACCCACCGCGTATGAGCCTTGCGTACTGAAGTTCCTCGGTAACCTGGTTGATGAAGTCCTGAGCCCTCAGCGCTGTACGGCTCATGCTGGGCTCACAAAAACGCGCGTCGAGACACGCCTGCAGGTGGTGCCTAAACACCTCCCTCGAGACGCTGGTCAGACCAGGGACACTCCAGAGGAGAGCCCCTGAGCCTGTCCTGAGAGGGGCGTCCGGCGCGCCTCCCTATGCGAGGGTGGAGGGCGCCTCGTCGACAAGTGCGTGTCCTGAGGCGAGGCCGCCAGGAGCCCCTGCGTCCTGAGGTCCGTTGGCGGGCAGGTTCTTCTTCTTCTTCTGGGCGGTCTGCAGGGTGAAGACGGCTTCGTCCTCGTCGGAGCTCTCGATCGTCGTGGTCTAGTAGGTGCGCTCCAGGGAATGCACTGCTTCCTTCTTGTTGGAGGCGATGGTGATGACTCCACCACTCCCTGGCATCTTGAGGACGTTGTAGCCGTGATGGGTCGCTGCCATGAAGTTGGCAAGGGTAGGATACCCAAGAATGGCATTGTACGGGAGGTGGATGTCGGCGACGTCGAAGTCGATGAGCTCGGTGTGATAGTTGTCGCGGTCACCGAAGGTGATGGGGAGGCGGACTTACCCCATCAGGAGTGTGGAGCCATCTGTGACTCTGTAGAATGGCTTTGTCGGGTGGAGCTGATCGTAGGGGACCTGGAACATCTCGAAGGTCTGGACAGAGAGGACATTGAGCCCTGCTCCGTCATCGATGAGGGTCTTGGTCACGAGGACGTTGCTGATGGTCGGAGTGCAGAGCACCGGGAGAGCACCTGGGGCTGCGAGCACTTGAGCTGGTCCTTGGGGTCGAAGGCGATGACCTGCCTGGTCCACTTGAGGTTGCGCGCGGCATCAGGCCTCGGAAGCACCGCGTTCACCTCATGAGCGAAGTTGCCTGGTCCACTTGAAGTTGGCGAGCGCATCGGGCAGCGCCCTGAGCGCGACAACCGCGGCTATGGCCGTGCAGGAGGTCGAGGTGGAGGACGTTGGGATGGAAGGAACTCACGCCAAGGGTGGCGCGAACAACCTCGTAAAGACCACTGGCAGGAGCAGCCACGTGATGCCCCCTAGCGCGACCAGCCTCGTGAGGGTCGCCCTCAGGGCAATGGAGGCCTGCCTTCGCTGCCACCACCGCCAAGAAGGAATGACGACGACCGCCAGGGAGATGGAGCAGGGGGCTTCCAGGAGCCGCATGCAGTTGCATGCATCTTGGGAGGAGCCCATGCTCCGGCTTCCCATCGCATCTTCAAGCAGTTCGCCCGTGAGGTGAACGCGGCGCTTACCAGGCCTGACGCTGCGTGCAACCTCAGGTGGACCAAGCAAGTCATCGCCTTCGACCCCAAGGACCAGCTCAAGTGCACCGCAGCCCCAGGCGCTCTCCCGATGCTCTGCACCCCGACCATCAGCAACGTCCTCGTGACCAAGACCCTCATCGACCATGGGGCAGGACTCAACGTCCTCTCCATCCAGATTTTCAAGACACTCCAGGTCCCCTACGATCAGCTCCACCCGACCAAGCCGTTCTACGGAGTCACGGATGGCTCCAGACTCGCGATGGGAGATGTACGCCTTCCCGTCACCTTTAGTGACCGCGACAACTACCACACTGAGCTCATCGACTTCGACGTCGCCAACATCCACCTCCCGTACAACGCCATCCTTGGGTATCCTGCCCTCGCCAAGTTAATGGCAGCGACCCATCACGGCTACAACATCCTCAAGATGCCTGGGAGCAGCGGAGTCATCACGATCGCTTCCGACAAGAAGGAAGGGGTGCGTTCCCTAGAGCGCGCCTACCAGACTGCGGCGGTCGAATGCTCCAATGAGGATGGAGCCGTCCTCGCCCTGCAGACCGCCCCCAAGAAGAAGAAGAACCTGCCCGTCAACGGACCTCAGGACGCAGGGGCTCCTGACGGCTCCGCCTCGGGACTCGCGTGTGCTGGTGAGGCGCCCTCCACCCTCGCATAGGGAGGCGCACCCGACGCCCCTCTCATGACGGGCTCCGGGGCTCTCCTCTGGAGTGTCTCCGGACTGACCAGCGTCTCGAGGGAGGTGTTCGGGCACCACCTGCAGGCGTGTCTTGACGCGTGTTTTTGTGAGCCCAGCGTGGACCGCTCAGCGCTGGGGGCTCAGGACTTCATCGACCAAGTTACCGAGGAACTTCACTACGCAAGGCTCATCCGTGGTGGGCGTAACCACACAACCCCAAGCTCACCTGCCCGCGGCCCGAGTGACCGCTTCCGCGTCTGCGTTGATATCGCGGGTCTCAACCGAGTCGTCGCTCAGGAGCCCTTCTGGCCGACGGCGGTCGGCCGGAGAAGGGCCCTCCCCTGCAGCTACGTCTGCACACTCTTTGGTTTCCGCAACGCAGCTGCCACATTCCAGCATCTCGTGCAGCAGGCCTTGGTGGCTCAGTAGGCTTAGTGGTAGGCGGTCCGGACGGAGCAAGAACCGGACCCGCGCGACCACTGAGAGCCTTCGGAGCCCCCGGGTCTCAGGAGCCCGGCGATCTTCAGGAGCAACCAGCATGGCTCGCATCTTCAGCTACCCCAAGTCTTCTTCGACAAGTATCAGGTGACGCTTCAGGTATCCAATCGAGGGTGCCCCTCGGGCTGCATCATCCTCGGACTGCTGGGGTCTATTCCCCCGCAGTTGTCTCCCTTTTTGTGCATGATCAGGGCTAGTTGCTTCTTTCCATTCGCATTATTTGCATCCTTGGCGTTCTCACCGCCACTAAGGTCATGAGCCCTTGTGAGCCCACTCGCGATCGCCCCATGATTAAGGATTGGCACGACGTCTGTGCTCGGGTCCGTTCCTGCAGCGTCGATAAACCCAAGGGGTGAGCTCTGTCTCGCGAGCCATTCCCGTGACGTCACCTCCCGTGGTCCTTGGTGCCTTGTTCTTGCATGGGCTAATCGTGGATGGGTAAGTAGGGGCTCATGGCAGGTGCCTCGCTCACGCGGGAACCACGCACAGGTTCTTTTTCTTATGGACCGTTGCATGAGAAGACTGGGCACGACGTATGTGCTTGGGTCCGTCCCTGCAGCGTCGACAAATCCAGTGATTGAGCTCTGTCTCGCGAGCCATTCCCGTGACATCACCTCCTGGGGTCGCTGGTGTTGCGGCCTTCTCATGCGATGCCCTTTAGAGATGCACTCAGCGCAGGTCGACACAACACCTCTCTTTTCACATTTTGCAGAAGAAGACTCAGGCGCAACCCGCCTCAGGGTAGGGTCTCGTGAGTGATGCCTAAGCTCACGAGAACTTCCTTAGAGTCATCCACCTCGCCCTGAGGAGGGCCCATATACACCTTGGCTGTCCTACTGTGCAAGCCACGTGTCAGGATGGGGCTCTACACGCCCCGAAGTCTCTCCCAGTGGGAGGCTCCCTCCCACGGTCCAGTGGAAGAACCAAGCTCCGCGCTGGCAGAACCAACCGAGGAGCGGTTATGCCCACAAACCAGTGGAAGCACCAAGCTCCGCACTGGCCGCTACAACCGAGGTGCGGTTATGCCCACACTCCGTGCAAGTGTGGTAGCTCTATGCTCCGCGCTAGTTATAAACAACTGAGGGCGGCTCCCAGTGGTCGCACCAATCTCAGGTAGCTTTTCAGCTCACGACGCTCACAGCTTCTCCTTGGATGGGTGTCGCGAGGGGGGCTAGGCACGGGGGCTATGCTCAGGTCACGCCTGGCAGACGCCACCCTACGAGGTGCCCAGACACCTAGCCTTCTCGCGCCCCCATCCCAGGCGAAGGCTCGTGAGCAAGGTATGGTGCTTGTTCTCCCTCATGAGAGCCGTTCGTACGTCAAAGGGGACCCCCTGGGCATCACGACGTCCAGATTCCTCACCAGAGCGATGAAGGGGCAGGGGAGTAAAAAGAATTCCTACTCTCCGATATAACTAGACTCCGAAAATGTTTTCTTCTAGACTCAACAACGACCAAACTACGATCAATCAAGGAGGCTCCTAAGGTCGGTCGAGGCTCTGATATCAACTTGTCAGGCCCAAGATGCGATTCTATCCCGATCACATGACACTTACGTGATTGGGACACAACCGCATTTCGGGCGCTTAGCAAGATGGATATCATTACATCGTATCATTACATACATACATGGGGGATACAACAATACATACAAGTCACATGAATACAATAACATCAATACAAAGTATCCGACTACGGATACAAACATGAAAAGAACAACGACATCCATCTGCTATCCCAGGCTGCCGACCCGGAACCTAACCCAAGACTGAAGAAGAAGAAGAAGAAAGAACTCCAACACAACGAACAACGCTCTCACGTCAAGTCATCGGAAACCTGCACCTCCAACTGTTATTGTAGTATCTGTGAGCCACGAGGACTCAGCAATCCCATAACCATGGGTAACAAGACTATCAAAGCTTAATAGGTAGGAAGAGGTAAAGTGGTGAGGTTGCAGCAGCGGCTAAGCAATATATGGTGGCTAACTTACGAGTACAAGAATAAGATGAGCATCTACGAAATGGTCGCAACTAGTAGTGATCGCTAAAGATCCTGAACTACATATGAGTCAAACATAACCCCACTGTGTTCTCTTCTCAAAGTGAAAAGAGACAGTCATGGTTACTCCCACAGTTGTGTGTTTTACTTCGGATCCTCTGTCAAGTTTTCTACAACCGGACATTAACAAATTCCAATCTGCCACATAACCGCGGGCACGGCTTTCGAAAGATCATAACCCTGCAGGGGTGTCCCAACTTAGCCCATCACAAGCTCTCACAATCAGCTGAAGTGATAAATATAATATCATCACCCCTTATCTTAGGGAAATCCGATCAGGCTCGGCATCCCGGTGCACAAGACATTTTGACAATGGTAAAACAAGTCCAGCAAGACCTCCCGGCGTGCCGACACCCTGATAGTAGCTGCGCGTATCTTGTCTCAGGCCACAACCGGATAGGTGATCCTACAGGAGCCAGATACCTCGAGTTTCCCCGTGGCGGTCCCGCAGTCTCCCCGTTTGGGACCAACACCATCAGCACTGGCCCCCCTGCTATGTAGAAGAATCCTCGGGTAGCGCTAACTCCCTATGCAATTTAATTAATTAATTAAGTTGTTATTATGAGCAAATTAAAACCAATGTTGGGCCTTGCTGGAGGAGTTTTATTCAAAGACGAACTGTCAAGGGGTCCCCATATACCCAACCGTGTAAGGAACGCAAAATCAAGGAACATAATGCCGGTTTATCGGCGCCTAAGGTGGCATGAGTGGAACAAAACACCGAGCAAAAGGCCAAGCCTTCCACCCATGCCCAGTATATAGGTGTGTTTTTATATATATAACATATTGTGATATTCCAACAACAAGTTCCCTCCTGGAACGATCTTCATCTTCACCTGCAACTAACAATGCTATAAGAGGGGCTGAGCAAGCGGGTAACATAGCCATACAATGGTTTTGCTAGGAAGGTTTCAAAGGTTAGAGGTTTCATGGCAACAAGGAGAGGCTGACAATAATTATGGGTAGCACGACATATAATGATAGCATCGAGACACTAAGCATGGCAATGATAGTAAAGGTATCCAAGGGTATGGTCATCTTGCCTGAGATCCCGCAAGGAAGAAGAACGGATCCATGAAGAAGACGAAGAAGAAGCCTTGAAGAAGAACCACGGGTAGACGAACGAATCCTCACGAACGCAACGGAACAAGCACTAACGAGAAGAAGCAAGCAACACGGTAAACACACAACACAAGAACATAACAATATGCTCAACCAAGTATGATGCAAAACAAGTCTACATATGAAGCACAACAAGGCTATACATGAAGCACAACATGGCAAGGTAGGAAGCACAGAAAAACAACACAAGTCTATATGATGCAATACATGGCAAGGTATGATGCATGACAAGTCTATACAGGAAGCACAACAAGTATATACAGGAAGCATTACATGGCAAGGTAGAAAGCACAGAAAAACAACAGAAGTCTATATGATGCAATACATGGCAAGGTATGATGCATGACAAGTCTATACAGGAAGCACAACAAGTCTATACAGGAAGCATTACATGGTAAGGTAGGAAGCACAGCAAAACAACACAAGTCTATATATGATGCATTACATGGCTAGGTATGATGCACGACAGATGCACTTAGGATGCATTACATGACAACATAGGAAGCACACCAGAACAACACAAGAATAAGACAATAAGCTCAAGCAAGTAGGATGCAAGACAGATCCATATAGGATGCAAAACATGACAATGTAGGAAGCACAGAGAAGCAACATCAGAACAAAAAGTTTAAATGAGGCCGGATGCTACTTAAGACAAATCCGGTAAGTCCTCATATGCATAGTTTGAAAATTAGTCCAGATCTGCACAAACCTTACGTTAAAGTTGTTAAACAGCAAGTTAACATGCACCATCATGATCTACACGAAATTCTAGTCAAGTTTCATATAAACTTTTTTTAGTTCGGAGCTACGGCCTAGAAGATATGAGCAAAACAAGTTAAGCATGGAAACGGTGCAAGATGCACCCAAACATCAAGCAAACTCACTCCAAACATGAAAATAATATGATATTATGAATCTACATGCAAAATCACACAAGTTTCATATAAGGAACACTCCAAACGGAGCAACGGGCTAAAAGATACACATGAAACAAGATATAACAACAAGCTGAAGTTAACAGCCACATGGCAACTTTGGAGCAAGAAATATATACTCTACAACACTCAAACATGGTGACAATAAGTATGGACATTAAGTAGACATATCCTACAACAAACAACT
The DNA here is from genome assembly GCA_902687465.1 of Secale cereale. Classification (NCBI taxonomy): domain Eukaryota; kingdom Viridiplantae; phylum Streptophyta; class Magnoliopsida; order Poales; family Poaceae; genus Secale; species Secale cereale. The sequence goes on from LR738710.1 coordinate 177,185,989, forward strand.
CCATTGGAGCATCTCCATAGGAGGCATGGATCAATAGCAACAAGCTACAACATTTTGATCATGACAATAAAAACATGACAGTAATATTTTATAGCAACTTGGGAGCAAGAATTAAATAAGCTACAACAGGCCAAATATGCAAAATAAGGCATGAATGGATAGACAACAACATGTACAACAAGGAATGATCAATGGCCACCCCAAAACTAACATGGATTTACCTAGGGCATCAAGCAAACATAGCATCAGGATAAGACAGATTCCAGACTTAGTGAAATTTCACTGTGTTAAAACAACAATTACAACATGGCATGTTTACAAGAATGTTTAAGTCAACACAAGGCATAACATGGAAAGTTAAATGCACCACCTCAGAGACCACATCATGGAGATTCTAAAACATCTAGGCATGTGACATGGGGACAAACACAACAATAGCAACGAGCTCCTCAACTTGGCATCTCGTAACAAGTTACAAAACCTAACAACCACATGCACTTTTGCAACAGAGATTAACATGGCAATATGAACTCAAACAAGCATGCTATAGCAACCAACATGTAGAGCATCTCATGATGAACATTTTGACATATCATTTGCATCATTTGGATAAACATGCACCAAGTTATCATATCTCAAATATGGCATCAAAATAACAAGTAGCAGCAGTTTATAACAAGTAGCACCCTTACAACAGATATTAGAGCATCTAGATGAAGTCAAACATGCATGGCACAATGGAACAAAGTGTAGAGCACATCACCACGGTCATTTTGACATATCATTCACTCAATTTGGATAAGTACACACAAAGTTATTAGCTCCACAAGAATGCATCAGACAATAGTTTAACAGGGACTTAGTAGAAAAAATGACACTAGGGAAAAAACACAACAGACGCGGATTAGCTATATGGTGCACTGGGCGTGGTAGAGGAGATGCTCACATTGGGCCTGGCCCGAGACATGGAGAGGAGGAGGCCCGTCGGCAGAGGCATGTGGGCCGGCTGGAGGACGGGCCCTCGGAGCGGCCGGCCCATGCGAGGGGGCAGCGAGCAGGCCTGCGTGGCCTCGGGCCCAGGAGGCATGACGCCCGGTGGGTCGAGCTCCTCCCGATCCCTCCTGGATCGGGGAGGACCTGGGAGGCGGCGGCGGCGGTTGCCCGGTCGGCACCGGCGACGGGGAGGGCCAGGGAGGTCGGGGCCGCCCGGATCCGGCCTTGGGGCCGCTGGATCTGGCGAAGGGCGCGGCGGCAGAGGACAATAGGCGCGGCGGCGATGGCGTTCAGAAGATGCGGCGGTAGGGTGGCGGGGATCCGGCGACCGGCGGCGGTGGACGAGGGTCGGCGGCTCGCCGGAGGCCTGGGGTGGCGCACGTCGGCGATGGGTCCAACTCCGGCGGGTCGCGACTCTGGATCGGGGCTCCTCCCCGATCGGGAGCGCTCGAACGAGCGCACGGAGGCGCTGGGGAGCGGGCGGCCGCGCGGGCCTAGTCGGGCCGCGCCTGGGCCCGGCGGGCCGCGGGGAAGTGGGGCGCGGGGCGAGGCCAGGTGGAGGGCCAGGAGTGGCTGGAAGGCGGTGGAAGGCTGAGGTGGCCCAATAGGGCGCTGCCACATGGCGGAAATGAGGTGGTTGGAGGGCTGGATGCGACAAGTGGCGATGGGGCACTGGTCTGGCGCGGATTTTGATGCAAGGGAGGAGGCTGGAGGTAGGGGAAGGCCTAGGGGATGCCCAAAATGGACATGGGGGTGTTTATATAGGCATAGGGCTAGGTTTAGGGGGGGGGGGTTTCAGACCGTTACGGAGCCATCGGATCGCGATCCAACGACAACGGAGCGAAGGGGCAGTTAGACAAGCCTAGGTGGGTTGTGTAGAGTAGTTGGGCTGAGGTGAGAGAAGAGGGAGAGAGGCCCGCGGGGGTTTTCGGAGACCGAAAACGTCCGACGATTAAACCGGCCACTAGTGCCGCTATATATATCCGTTGGGCTATCAAACGAGCTCCGAATGCGATAAAATTTTGCAGGCGGCCTGTCAACACTATAATAAGACCACACGCCAAGTTTCAACCCATTCCTAGAACGTTTTTCCGCCACTCATAAAATAAATATTCGGAGGCGACGCAGGCACGTGCAAGTGTGTCTGGGCTCAGAACGGACAACGGAAAGGACGATGGGACTCGGGCGGATGCAAGTTTTGAAAACATGCTGATGCAAGCACACGATGACAAGGCAAGATGCAACACGCAAGTAGATGACATGGCAACGACGATGAATATCTAGCTGACACCTGGCGCACCGGTCTCGGGGTGTCACAACACTCCCCTACTAACAAGAGATCTCGTCCCGAGATCTTAGGAACGAGACGGGAGAGAAAAAGGAAGAACAAAGTTCTTCGAGGACAAAAGAGTGAAAGAAAAGAACCTTGAAAGGATGAACAACTTCGAAAGAAAGAATATAATGGAGATGAACGAGAAAGGGAAGCTCCATTACAAAAGAGGAACAAGAAACACATGAGAACCAATTAGGTTGGAAGGCACGAAACAAGAGCTGAAGGAACAAGAATGAATTCGAAACCACTCCGGTTAAAAGAGATGGAAAATAAATTGGAACGAAGGAATTCGGGCAGCACTCCGGCTCAAACTGAAAGAAATAGCACACCGGTTGAACATGAATGGAATAGGACAAGAACTCGAAAGATGAGATGATACTCGACTAGAGTAACAACACAATGCCTCCGGAAGAATTGAAATGATGGAATTAAAGAATGGAGAAAAAAGATGACAACTTGAGCACAAGTGACCTGAACGAGAATTTATAAGAGAAAGACTTGAACGAAGTTGTTGAGAAAATCAACAACAAAAGAATAAGCTTGGTGTGGACTTATTTAATCATCTCAAGACTTGAGGTGAAAAACCGCTGCAACGAAAAGATGGATTAGCTGAGAATAAAGAATTGCAAAACTCCACTTCAAAAGAATATGAAGAATTATTTGCACTCGAGAGGCAAAAGAATAAGAATGCTTGAGCTGCTCCAAAAGAATTTGATGAACGATTGACGAATGGTTTGAGTTGCGATGAACCTCCACGAAGAACTCCGGTAGCAAAAGATGATGATATATAAAAGACAAATGAAAAGAATAAGAATAAATCCTTGCGATGATTAGACGGGGTTCCGTCGAGATAGCCGAGAAAAAAATTTGAATTCCGGAAAAGAAAAGATAACACTTGGAACTAGAATTTATTCCTTAAGAATAAACTCCGAAGGAAGGGATTAAATCAACTCGATGAAAAGAATAAGAATTATGTTATGCTTCTCCTCCATCAATTAAATTGATGAGAAGCAAAGGATTCGCATACTAATTCTCGTTGAAATTGATTAAAGAGGGATATCTCGCAAACTTGCGAAAATCTTCATGAAACACCGGTAAGATAGGAATGAATGAATGAATTGACATGATAGCACCGGAAAAGAACTGTCGAGCGAATCACCGTAAAGAATTGAAGCCGAGTGAAGAAAAGGAATGAACCACCGTGAAGAATTAAAATCAAGTGATGAAAGAGAACAATCCACCGTAAAGAATTGAAATTGAGTGAATACAATAGAATGGATCGTCGGGAAGAATAAAGCACTTGAGGAAATTAGGATGACGAGAACGAAGAGATCATGAACTGATTAAAGAATACTTGAACGAAGCACCGGACGAATGTGTGACGAACGAAGTGGCATCAATGAAGAATATTTGGAGGACGAAGTTGAAAACTGCGGACGAAGAAATCTTCTGAAATGATAGCCTTCGAAGGAACACAATGAAAAGAATTCCTGAAATACTCCGGAAAATGATAAGAAGAACGGTTGAACCAACGATGAAAAGAATTACAAACGATCTTGGAGAAGGCATATGACTGATGAAATTCATACTTACGTCACACTTGAAAAGAATTTTGGAACACTCCGGGAAATATAAGAGTCACGTAAGATCCTGGGAAACCTGTGGGTTATGAGCCCACCGAGGAGAAAAACCACCATTGGAGAGGATTGAAAAGGAGATGATGCACCGGAACGAATGAAAAACTCGAATGAGGTGACAACCTCGAATTAATCGGAAGACAGACGAATATCCTGAGATTTCTTCGGAAATCCAGAATAATTAAATGGCGAAAGATGAACGAGCAAGGTGAACCAATTGAGCCGAGGAAAAAGAATATGAACAACTCCGAATACTTCAATTGAATCCACCGGAGAGAAGAAGAGGTGAAGAAAATCAAACGAGAGGAGAACTCAAAAATTGAAATAATTGATGAAAGAAAGCAAAGGCTCACACGAGTGGAATGCATACTTGATTAGGACTCCGGTCTGAAAATAAAAAGGGTGGGCGGGTGGGAAAAGAAAGACCACATCGGATGGGGAAACACCGTCGGTTGAAAAGAACTGAGGTTGAACTTGCAAAGAAGAAGAGGGTTCAATCCACTTGACGAGAGATGCACCAGATGAAAGAACTAACAACGCAACGAATGAAAACTAACCACGCTTCCTAAAAAAAATTTGAAGGGGAAGAGGAACAATTCAAAACACCTACGTCAAGATTCTTCACCAGAGCGACGAAGGGGCAGGGGAGTAAAAAGAATTCCTACTCTCCGATATAACTAGACTCCGAAAAAGTTTTCTTCTAGACTCAACAATGGCCAAACTACGATCAATCAAGGGGGCTCCTAAGGTCAGTCGAGGCTCTGATACCAACTTGTCAGGCCCAAGATGCGATTCTATCCCGATCACGTGACACATAAGTGATTGGGACACAACCGCATTTCGGGCACTTAGCAAGATGGATATCATTACATCGTATCATTACATACATACATGAGGGATACAACAATACATACAAGTCACATGAATACAACAACATCAATACAAAGTATTCGACTACGGATACAAACATGAAAAGAACAACGACATCCATCTGCTATCCCAGGCTGCCGACCCGGAACCTAACCGAAGACTGAAGAAGAAGAAGAAGAAAGAACTCCAACACAACGAACAATGCTCTCACGTCAAGTCATCGGAAACCTGCACCTGCAACTGTTGTTGTAGTATCTGTGAGCCACGAGGACTCAACAATCCCATAACCATGGGTAACAAGACTATCAAAGCTTAATAGGTAGGAAGAGGTAAAGTGGTGAGGTTGCAGTAGCGGCTAAGCAATATATGGTGGCTAACTTACGAGTACAAGAATAAGATGAGCATCTACGCAAACGGTCGCAACTAGTAGTGATCGCTAAAGATCCTGAACTACATACGAGTCAAACATAACCCCACCGTGTTCTCTTCTCAAAGTGAAAAAAGACAGTCACGGTTACTCACACAGTTGTGTGTTTTACTTCGGATACTCTGTCAAGTTTTCTACAACCGGACATTAACAAATTCTAATCTGCCACATAACCGCGGGCACGACTTTCGAAAGATCAGAACCCTGCAGGGGTGTCCCAACTTAGCCCATCACAAGCTCTCACGATCAGCTGAAGTGATAAATATAATATCATCACCCCTTATCTTAGGGAAATCCGATCAGGCTCGGCATCCCGGTGCACAAGACATTTCGACAATGGTAAAACAAGTCCAGCAAGACCTCCCGGCGTGCCGACACCCTGATAGTAGCCGCGCGTATCTCGTCTCAGGCCACAACCGGATAGGTGATCGTACAGGAGCCAGATACCTCGAGTTTCCCCGTGGCGGTCCCGCAGTCTCCCCGTTTGGGACCAACACCATCAGCACTGGCCCCCCTGCTATGTAGAAGAATCCTCGGGTAGCGCTAACTCCCTATGCAATTTAATTAATTAATTAAGTTGTTATTATGAGCAAATTAAAACCAATGTTGGGCCTTGCTGGAGGAGTTTTATTCAAAGACGAACTGTCAAGGGGTCCCCATATACCCAACCGTGTAAGGAACGCAAAATCAAGGAACATAATGCCGGTTTATCGGCGCCTAAGGTGGCATGAGTGAAAAAAAACACCGAGCAAAAGGCCAAGCCTTCTACCCATGCCCAATATATAGGTGTGTTATTATATATATAACATATTGTGATATTCCAACAACAAGTTCCCTCCTGGAACGATCTTCATCTTCACCTGCAACTAACAACGCTATAAGGGGCTGAGCAAGCGGGTAACATAGCCAAACAATGGTTTTGCTAGGAAGGTTTCAAAGGTTTGAGGTTTCCTGGCAACAAGGAGAGACTGACAACAATGATGGGTAGCGCGACATATAACGATAGCATCGAGACACTAAGCATGGCAATGATAGTAAAGGTATCCAAGGGTATGTTCATCTTGCCTGATATCCCGCAAGGAAGAAGAACGGATCCATGAAGAAGACGAAGAAGAAGCCTTGAAGAAGAACCACGGGTAGACGAACGAATCCTCACGAACGCAACGGAACAAGCACTAACGAGAAGAAGCAAGCAACACGGTAAACACACAACACAAGAACATGACAATATGCTCAACCAAGTATGATGCAAAACAAGTCTACATATGAAGCACAACAAGGCTATACAGGAAGCACAACATGGCAAGGTAGGAAGCACAGAAAAACAACACAAGTCTATATGATGCAATACATGGCAAGGTATGATGCATGACAAGTCTATACAGGAAGCACGACAAGTCCATACAGGAAGCATTACATGGAAAGGTAGGAAGCACAGAAAAACAACAGAAGTCTATATGATGCAATACATGGCAATGTATGATGCATGACAAGTCTATACAGGAAGCACAACAAGTCTACACAGGAAGCATTACATGGCAAGGTAGGAAGCACAACAAAATAACACAAGTCTATATATGATGCATTACATGGCAAGGTATGATGCACTGCAGATGCACTTAGTATGCATTACATGACAACATAGGAAGCAGACCAGAACAACACAAGAACAAGACAATAAGCTCAAGCAAGTAGGATGCAAGACAGGTCCATACAGGATGCAAAACATGACAATGTAGGAAGCACAGAGAAGCAACATGAGAACAAGAAGTTTAAATGAGGCCGGATGCTACTTAAGACAAATCCGGTAAGTCCTCATATGCATAGTTTGAAAATTAGTCCAGATCTGCACAAACCTTAAGTTAAATTTGTTAAACAGCAAGTTAACATGCACCATCATGATCTACACGAAATTCTAGTCAAGTTTCATATAAAGTTTGTTTAATTCGGAGCTACGGCCTAGAAGATATGAGCAAAGCAAGTTAAGCATGGCAACGGTGCAAGATGCACCCAAACATCAAGCAAACTCACTCCAAACATGAAAACAATATGATATTATGAATCTACATGCAAAATCACACAAGTTTCATATAAGGAACACTCCAAACGGAGCAGCGGGCTAAAAGATACACATGAAACAAGATATAACAACAAGCTGAAGTTAACAGCCACATGGCAACTTTGGAGCAACAAATATATACTCTACAGTACTCAAACATGGTGACAAGAAGCATGGACATGAAGTAGACATATCCTACAGCAAACAACTCCATTGGAGCATCTCCATAGGAGGCATGGATCAATAGCAACAAGCTACAACATTTTGATCATGACAATAAAAACCTGACAGTAATATTTTATAGCAACTTGGGAGCAAGAATTAAATAAGCTACAGCAGGCCAAATATGCAAAATAAGGCATGAATGGATAGACAACAACATGTACAACAAGGAATGATCAATGGCCACCCCAAAACTAACATGGATTTACCTAGGGCATCAAGCAAACATAGCATCAGGATAAGACAGATTCCAGACTTAGTGAAATTTCACTGTGTTAAAACAACAATAACAACATGGTATGTTTACAAGAATGTTTAAGTAAACACAAGGCATAACATGGAAAGTTAAATGCACCACCTCAGAGACCACATCATGGAGATTCTAAAACATCTAGGCATGTGACATGGGGACAAACACAACAATAACAACGAGCTCCTCAACTAGGCATCACGTAACAAGTTACAAAACCTAACAGCCACATGCACTTTTGCAACAGAGATTAACATGGCAATATGAACTCAAACAAGCATGCTATAGCAACCAACATGTAGAGCATCTCATGATGAACATTTTGACATATCATTTGCATCATTTGGATAAACATGCACCAAGTTATCATATCTCAAACATGGCATCAAAATAACAAGTAGGAGCAGTTTGTAACAAGTAGCACCCTTGCAACAGATATTAGAGGATCTATATGAAGTCAAACATGCATGGCACAATGGAACAAAGTGTAGAGCACATCACCACGGTCATTTTGACATATCATTCACTCAATTTGGATAAGTACACACAAAGTTATTAGCTCCACAAGAATGCATCAGACAATAGTTTAATAGGGACTTGGCAGAAAAAATGACACTAGGGAAAAAACACAACAGGCGCGGATTAGCTATATGGTGCACTGGGCGGGCCAGAGGAGATGCTCACATTGGGCCTGGCCCGAGACGTGGAGAGGAGGAGGCCCGGCGGCAGAGGCATCTGGGCCGGCTGGAGGACGGGCCCTCGGAGCGGCCGGCCCAGGCGAGGGGGCAGCGAGCAGGCCTGCGTGGCCTCGGGCCCAGGAGGCATGAAGCCCAGTGGGTCGAGCTCCTCCCGATCCCTCCTGGATCGGGGAGGACCTGGGAGGCGGCGGCGGCGGTTGCCCGACCGGCACCGACGACGGGGAGGGCCGGGGAGGTCGGGGCCGCCCAGATCCGGCCTTGGGGCCGCCGGATCTGGCGAAGGGCGCGGCGGCAGAGGACAAGCTGCGGCGATGGCGTTCAAAAGATGCGGCGGCGGGGCGGCGGGGATCCGGCGACCAGCGGCGGTGGACGAGGGTCGGCGGCTCGCCGGAGGCCTGGGGTGGCGCACGTCGGCGACGGGGCCAACTCCAGCGGGTCGGGGCTCTGGATCGGGGCTCCTCCCCGATCGGGAGCGCTCGAACGAGCGCACGGAGGCGCTGGGGAGCGGGCGGCCGCGCGGGCCTGGGCGGGCCGCACCTGGGCCCGGCGGGCCGCGGGGAAGTGGGGCGCGGGGCGAGGCCAGGTGGAGGGCCAGGAGTGGCTGGAAGGCGGTGGAAGGCTGAGGTGGCCCAATAGGGCGCTGCCACATGGCGGAAATGAGGTGGCTGGAGGGCTGGAGGCGACAAGTGGCGATGGGGCACTAGTCTGGCGCGGATTTTGATGCAAGGGAGGAGGCTGGAGGTAGGGGAAGGCTTAGGGGATGCCCAAAATGGACATGGGGGGTGTTTATATATGCATAGGGCTAGGTTTAGGGGGGGTTTCAGACCGTTACGGAGCCATCGGATCGCGATCCAACGGCAACAGAGCGAAGGGGCAGTTAGACAAGCCTAGGTGGGCTGTGTAGAGTAGTTGGGCTGAGGTGAGAGGAGAGGGAGAGAGGCCCGCGGGGGTTTTCGGAGACCGAAAACGTCCGACGATTAAACCGGCGACTAGTGCCGCTATATATATCCGTTGGGCTATCAAACGAGCTCGGAATGCGATGAAATTTGGCAGGCGGCCTGTCTACACTATAATAAGACCACACGCCAAGTTTCAACCCATTCCGAGAATGTTTTTCCGCCACTCATAAAATAAATATTCGGAGGCGCCACGGGCACGTGCAAGTGTGTCTGGGCTCAGAACGGACAACGGAAAGGACGAGGGGACTCGGGCGGATGCAAGTTTTGAAAACATGCTGATGCAAGCACACGATGACAAGGAAAGATGCAACACGCAAGCAGATGACATGGCAACGGCGATGAATATCTAGCTGACACCTGGCGCACCGGTCTCGGGGTGTCACACACCAGCTCCGTGGCCTTTGCCCGTAGGGCCTCAGCAGCCGTGCAGTCTATGCTCGTGGTCACGGGCTCGGACAACGAGGCCAGGTCAAGAGTGGGGTCATGAAGACTTAGGTGGCTGCACACTTGCGTCAGAACCAAGGTATGGAGCGTGCGGCTCTCGACGTCGGCTAACTGGCCAATTGCGACCGCAACCTCGCGCAGGGACTTCAGAAGCACGGCAAGAAGCCCTGTGGGGCCTTCCTTCGGAGCGGCCAGCGGCTTCTTGAACCCTTCCCCGTAGACAACCTGCATCACCGTACGGGCCTCAAGATCAAAGGCGGCGAGGGCCTCACGACTCACTGCTGCCGAGGCCGCAAGGGCGTCTTCCTTGTCGCGTGCAGCTTGAGTCGCCTTGGCCTGCTCAACCTCAACCTTTAGCTTCTCCATGGTCGCACGGTCAGCAAGCTGCTCCTGTTGCAGCGGGGACGTCTCAGCCCTCTGCGCCTCGAACTCCTTCCCCAACCTCTCGAGCTCCAGGGCGCGGGCAGTGCCTTCCTCGCGAAGGTCCTCCCGCTCGCTCTCCGCCTTGAGGCAGCGCTTTTCGAAGGACACAGCATCGGCTCGCGCGGCGTCGCATGCCCGCGTGGCTGCCACAGCTTCCTCTTGACCTTGGCAGCGATCGCTGAGGCCTGGTTAGGGGAGGCCCGCACGGACTCGTCCGCCAGGAGCCACCCGTGGATCAGCCCCAGGCGCCCTTCCATCGTGCGGCCATCACCACCTTGAAGTTCAGCGCGAAGCTGACCTAGCGCGGCGGAGGCAGCCTCCAAGGTCTCAGGGCCAGGCTGCGCAGGCTGGCGCATGAGCGTCGACAAGACCGGCTGCTCAACCAGGGGCTTGGGGGATCCGACCCCCCTCGCTGAAGCAGCCGGAGCAGGAGCCGTCGCGGCCTCGCAGGCAGCAAGGACGCCCTCAAGCGCCGCCGCCACCGCGTGATCGGTGGCCCGGTTGGCCGAGACACCCGGCGTCATGGCAGTCTTCTCCGCGGTCGCATCAGCAGCAGAAGGGGTAGGGCACCGCGACGTGACCTTCCCCTTTGCCTTCTTCATCACGCCACCCAAGCTGCTGCATCAGGAGAAGCACGTCAGGGACACAACAACTAAGGATAGCAAGAGATTGCACACTTATTCGTTGGAGGCGAGGCACGCCCTTCTCTTCACCAATAGGTCGGCCGCAGCCGCTGGCGCTATGGGCGTGCTGGTAGCCCGGATCTTGGCAAGGTGTGAGGCCACAGTCCTGGGCGCAGCCGTGGTCGCCAGCTTCGTTGGCATGACGCTCCTCGGTGGGGTCGCCACAGTGCTTCCCTCGGATGCAGCGCATCCAGATCGACATGGAGTGGTCGCCTGGGGCCGTCCGGTGGCACCTGCACTTGACGCCATTGCTCCAGCGGACGCCTCGGAGGAGCCCCCCTCGTCGTCCAGGGTCTCCTCTGAGCCCTCCTTGCCGCTCTCATCGACGGCACCAGAAGACACGTCAACCGTGGGCGGAGCATCCACAGGCGCACCAAAACCTGACACGGCCTTCAACAGCTCGACCTTGTTAGGGTGGCTGTACAACGATAGGTGGGTGCCGGAGAGGTCCTCGGGAACCATCCCTAGAAGAGTGACTGGGGTTAAGTCCAGATCGGCCTCGGCCAGCGCCCCTGAGCGCAGTCGGAGCCTTTCGTCGTCGCCCATCATCTCCCACATGGGGCGCGAGTGTGCCTGCAGCGGCGCCAGACGCTGCCTCAAGAACTCCTTCACGATCTCGCCCCCTTCGAGCCTCGAGCCCTAGTTGGCTTCAATCCTCGCCAGGACAGGCCCGACAAGGGGGTCGGTGAGCTTCGCGTAGCTCCAGCCGGCGCGTTTCGCCAGACGGGCGGTAGGCAGCGCCAGAAGAGGATGGACGCGTTGGGCATCTAGATAGACCCACCTCTTCCGGTGGGAGTCTATCTTCTTCCCGGCTGTCATCAGCCGGCAGCCCTGATGCTGGAAGATGAAGAAGACGCAGCCCGAGCACGGACCCTCATTGTACCGGCGCATGGAGAAGAAGTGGCGGAAGAGGGCGACAGTCGGCCTCACCCCCACGAGCGCCTCGCAGTAAAAGGCGAAGAGCGACATGACAAAAATGGAGCGAGGTTGGATGTGGAGAGCATGCACCTGGTAATGTTCCAGGATGGCGTAGAAGAACTCTGAGAAGGGCGGCACGAGCCCCACAGAGATGCTGTGGAGAAAGAAGGGGTAGCAAGACTTCGACAAGATCCGTGTCGCGGTGGATCCGACCCAGATCCCCGCCGGGCCATGCTCATTGTGGGCGCTCGACAAGAAAGGTTGGACCTTAGAGTAGTCCTCCTCCTTGGTGATGGAGGACTCCTTGAGCGCCACCTCAAGGGAAGAGGCAGATCCGAACGCCGGTGCCGTACCCTTGTTCCTCTTCGCCATTGTTGAAGGTGATGGAGGATGCATGCGATTTAGGAAGGCGGGAGGCGTAGGTGGAAGTGATCTGAGCAGGAAGGAAGGGAAGAGATAACTCCCCTGTAGCGGAGACGACCCCTTTTTGTCAAGGCACACGGTTGCCGAGACGGTGTGGGGAGCGGGGTCGCCCACATCCCATCCAACTGTCACGCGCCAGCCTGGCCCGTAGCCTTTTTGGGGCCCGCGGTGCTTCGTCCCTGGCTAGGGCTTCGCCCCGAAGCCAACTCCGTGCACGCCTTGGGCCCGGGGGCTACTGTCAGCGTCCTGGGAACCAGGGTACCCAGACTTGCCTGTCTGCGGGCCGTGACGCGCTCCTATCATGGCCTGGTATGGCCCAGATGATCGACCAGCTGTCCAAGACCCTCGCGAGGGGGCTAAGCCTCGCGAGGAGAACAACGTCAAGACCCCGTCAGGAGCAGCCTCGGCAAGGTGCTCCCGAGGGGTGGAAAATCCAAGGCCAAGCCTGCCTCAGGAGGAGGCAGTGGCGTAAGCAGTGACGCACCGCGCCAGCGGGTGCCAGCGCCCGCCAGTGACGCAGTTGTCGTTTCGGTGCAAAGGAGGCAGCGCAGACGCAGGTTCCCGAGGAGTAGGACAAAGGTTTCCCCTTTGGTGCAAAAAGACCGAAGACCGCAAGGACGACAGGGAGGATGTCACCACCGAGCCCACCGCCGCGTCACCGCCTGATCCTTTTGTAGGAGAAGACCGCTTTTGTCAGGGTAGGAACATCCTTGTGTTCCCGCTCAAAAATGGTCGTTGTGGGTTCCCTTCCCGCCTAAACATTTCGGGGGAAGAGGATCCTGGCCACCTATATAAGTAGCTAGGATCCTCACTATGGAGGGGAGAAGTAAAAAAACCAAGCCCAGTCAAGTGGAGCAGATCCATAAACTCTGCCACCACGCAAAGGAGCAAGAACACTTGCCTCCTGACCCTCCTAAGCTCACCTCCTGAGCTCAGGAATCGCTGTACTAGTTCATATTCCAGCCCTCCTGTGGCCAATCCACCAAAGCAGGAAGTAGGGTTTTACACCACAAGGTGGCCCAAACCTGGGTAAACTCTTGCGTGCTTCACTCGTTGTTTGATTGAATATCTTCACTAGGCGAGGGTGAGACGCTAGGTAGACGTGAGTGGGAGAGATCTTCGTTCACGCCCCTGTGTTCGAACTTCTTGGGTTTTGCGGAGCCCGAAATCCGACAACCCCCTGGCCGGCGCCGTAGAGTGGAGGTGGAGCCGGGACACCGTGGCCCTCGTTCCCCGCCATGGGCGATGGAGGACGGGAGGAGTGGGTTGGTGTGGGTACCTCCCCGACAGCGTTGACGAGCTTGGTGATGCGGTGGAGCCACTCGTCGTAGAGGTCGTCCACAGGGCGGTAGCGCAGGAGCTCCCACGCCATCAGTAGCGCAGGCTGCTGGTAGACTGGTCCGTAGAAGATCAGCGAGGATGACGCCGCGACTGACGAGGGTGACAGCATCGTCGTGCGGACATCATGCCGCACAGACAGCGACAGCGACGAGTCCTGTTGCTCGTGGATGGCCGGGTCGGTGGCGTCGTTGGCGACCAGCAAGTTGGGGCGGAGCGGCGCAGCGTTGCCCATGGGCGCTGTCTGAGCGACGTTGGTGGCGTGGTGGGCAGCGCGCGCTCGGCGTGTGTCCACCATGGCAGTGGAGCGAGATCGACGACGAGAGCGGGACGAGGTCGCCGGAGAGGCGAGATTTCGACACGCCCCCTACCTCGCGCGCCAAATGTCGGATTACGGGCTCCGCAAACCCAAGAAGTTCGAACACAGGGTTGTGAACAAAGATCTCTCCCACTGACGTCTACCTAGCATCTCGCCCTCGTCTGGTGAAGAGATTCAAGTGAACAACAAGTAAAGCACACAAGAATTTACCCAGGTTTAGGCCACCTTGCGGTGTAAAACCCTACTTCCCGCCTTGGTGGATTGGCCTCGGGAGGGCTTGAGTATGAATGAATACAGTGGTTCCTGAGCTCAGGAGGGCCAGGAGGCAAGGGTTCTTGCTCCTTTGTGCGAGGGTAGAGTTTCTGGTCTGGTTCTGCCTTCTTCCCCTCAATAGTGGAGATCCTAGCTACTTATATAGGCGGCCAGGGTCCTCTTCCCCTGAAATGTTTAGGCGGGAAGGGATCCCACAACGACCATTTTGAGGGGGAACACAAGGACATTTTTATCCTGACAAAAGCGGTCTTCGCCTGCAAAGGGATCAGGATGTGACGCGGTGGTGGGCTCGATGGTGACATCCTCCCTGTCGTCCTTGCGGTCTTCGGTCTTGTTGCACCGAAGGGGAAACCTTTGTCCTGCTCCTCTGGAACCTGCGCCTGCGCTGTCTCCTTTGCACCAAAATGGCAACCGCGTCGCTGGCACGCACTGGCACCCGCTGGCGCGGTGCATCACTGCTTGCATCACTGCCTCCTCCTGAGGCAGGCTTGGCCTTGGATTCTCCGCCCCTCCGGAGCTACCTAGCCGACGCCGCTCCTAAGGGGGTCTTGATGTCGTTCTCCTCGCGAGGCCTAGCCCCCTCTCGAGGGTCTTGAGCAGCTGGGTTGCACCAGGCCATGATAGGAGCGCGCTGCGGCCCGCAGAAAAGCATGTCTAGGTACCCTGGTTACCAGGACGCCGACACCTGGGCCTCAGGAGCCCGACGATCCTCAGGGACGACCCGCGCGGCTCACGTCTTCAGCTACCCCAACTCTTCTTCGACAAGTGTCAGGTGATGTCTCAGGTATTCAATTGAGGGCGCCCCCCGGGCTGCATCATCCTCGAGCTGCTGGGGGCTCACCCCCGCAGCAGGCTCTTTTGCGCATGAATCAAGGCTAGTTACTTCTTCCTATTTGCATTATCTATATGCTCGGCGTTCTCACCGCTGCTAAGGTCATGAGCCCTTGCGAGCCCACTCGCGACCGCTCCATGATTAAGGACTGGCACGACGTCTGTGCTCGGGTCCGTCCCTGCAGCATTGCTAAATCCAAGGGCTGAGCTCTGTCTCGCGAGCCATTCCCGTGACGTCACCTCCCTTGGTCCTTGGTGCCTTGTTCTCGCATGGGCTAATCATGGATGGGTAAGTGGGCGCCCGTGGCAGGTGCCTCGCTCACGCGGGAACCGCGCGCCAGTTGTTTTTCTTTTGGACTGTTGAATGAGAAGACTGGGCACGGCGTCTGTGCTCGGGTCCGTCCCTGCAACGTTGATAAATCCAGTGGCTGAGCTCTGTCTTACGGGTCGGTCCCGCTAACGTCACCTCCTGGGGTCGTTGGTGCTGCGGCCTTCTCATGCGATGCCCTCTAGAGATGCACTCGGCACAGGTCGACACAACGCCTCTCTTTTCACATTTTGCAGAAGAAGACTCAGGCGCAACCCGCCTCAGGGTAGGGTCTCGTGAGTGATGCGTAAGCTCACGAGAACTTCCTCCCAGTCGTTCAGCTCGTTCTCAGGAGGGCCCATATACACCTTGGCTGTCCTGCCGTGCAAGCCACGTGTCAGGACGGGGCTGTACACGCCCCGGAGTCTCTCCCGGTGGGAGGCTCCCTCCCACGGTCTAGTGGAAGTGCCATGCTCCGTGTTG
This sequence comes from Secale cereale, assembly GCA_902687465.1. NCBI lineage: Eukaryota > Viridiplantae > Streptophyta > Magnoliopsida > Poales > Poaceae > Secale > Secale cereale. Next base: position 177,201,879 of record LR738710.1, read on the forward strand.
GCAGAACCAACCAAGGAGCGGTTTTGCTCACGAACCAGTGGAAGCACCAAGCTCCGCGCTGGCCGCTACGACCGAGGCACGGTTATGCCCACACTCCGCGCAAGTGCGGTAGCTCTATGCTCCGCACTAGTTATAAACAACTGAAAGCACATTTGCTCCCTGGGTGGTTTTAGTAATTAATGACAACATACTTTGTGGTTGGACTAATGCCTTTATCAAGTATGTTCCAGGAAATCCAATCACATTGGGTATGGCAAAAGGACTGAAGAAGTGGACCCCTTAAAATGCTAAGGGAAGCATTGGCAAAAGCTCAAGACTCCATTTTTGGTTTAGTGATCCAAGATCACATTGAGTCCATAGGAAAAGCCAATACTATTAAAAGGGGATGAGGTTGTGTTGATGATCTGGTTGCTCAAGTGCTTAGTGATATATCTCCTTCAACTATCAGCACCTTTCACTTCTATACACACTCATAAGTAATCTCGGACAAACCGATTCTTCCAACTCAGTCCCACCGAGATGAACCACTTCAGCCATATTCCAAACCCTAGAAAAATCGGTCATTCCGAGTTTGAGATCGGTCTCACCGAAATATGGGCTGCCAACCTTATGTAACCGTTTGACATCTTTTCGGAATAACCGAGATTGCATTTTCGGTCTCACCGAAATTGACCAGCTTCTGTCTTGGCTCAAATCGGTCTCACCGAGTTTGCATTTTCGGTCACACCGAAACTGGCATGTTCCTGTCTTTTCTCAAATCGGTCTAACCGAGTTTTCTTTCTCGGTCCCACCGAAAACTCCAACGTTCATATCATTTACACTTTCGGTCTCACCGAGATGGTATTTTCGGTCCCACCGAAAACCCCAACGTTCACTATATTTGAACTTTCGGTCTGACCGAGTTTTCACTTCGGTCTCACCGAGATTGCTCAATTATGTGTGTAACGGTTGGATTTTGTGTGGAGGCTATATATACCCCTCCACCCCCTCTTCATTCGTGGAGAGAGCCATCAGAAAGTACTACCACTCCTACCTTACACTTTCTGAGAAGAGAACTACCTACCCTTGTGTTGAGATCAAGTCATTCCATTCCTACCATATGAAACTTGATTTCTAGCCTTCCCAAGTTGCTTTCCACTCAATCCTTTCTTCCACCACAGCCATATCAGCGAGGAGAGTTGTGTGTTGGGGAGATTATCATTTGAAGCACAAGAGCAAGGAGTTCATCATCATCAACAACATCTATTACCTTTTGGAGGGTGGTGCCTCCTAGATTGGTTAGGTGTCGCTTGGGAGCCTCCGTCTTCGAGATGTGGAGTTGAACCAAGAAGTTTGTAAGGGCAAGGAGATCGCCTACTTCGTGAAGATCTACCCCGAGTAAGGCTAGCCCTCCGTGGGCGTAGGCCATGATGGAATAGACAAGGTTGCTTCTTCGTGGACCCTTCGTGGGTGGAGCCCTCCGTGGACTCGCGCAGCCATTACCCTCCGTGGGTTGAAGTCTCCATCAACGTGGATGTACGATAGCACCACCTATCGGAACCACGAGAAAAATCATTGCATCTCCAAATTGCGTTTGATCTTCTCCACCTCTCTTTACTACTCGTGCAATTTACTTTCCGCTGCTCATACTCTAGAATTGCATGTGTAGTGTGCTACTTGACTTGTGTGCTATGCAAAAACTGTCAAAATCTGTTCTTGATAAAAGACAGAATTTTTATCTTGTCGAGTAGTCTAATCACCCCCCTCTAGACACTCTCACCTTCTTCGATCCCTCAATTGGTATCAGAGCCCTGGTCTCCATTGCTTTGGTTTACACACCATTGGAGGAAGATGGACGTGTCTACGGTTGGGAGTGTTAGCCATAGAGTGCCTGTTCTTAATGGAAGGTTCTATAACTCATGGAGGTCTGAAATGCTTAGTATCTTTAAGATGTACAATTTGTGCAAATATGTTGAGACCCCTTATGTGCCTCCTTTTGATCCCTTGCACCCTACCATGGATGAAGAGCTTGATTTGCTTCGTAACCTTAGGACTGTAAATCTTATCATTAGAGGGTTACCCGATGACTTGCTTAATCTTGTTACAAACTATGAGTGCGCCTATGCTATGTGGAAATTCTTGGAAGAACTTTATCCGGACTACTCTTTGAGAAGTCTTGATGAAATTCTACACAAGACTATTGAATTTGATAAGATGCGCCCTAATGATCCCAACTTTGATAAATGCTTCTTTGAGCTTCGTGATCTTATGAAAAAGAAGGGTGATCCCGGTCTTATCAATATCATAATTAGAAATGCTCTTGCTTTGCATTCCGAAGATTATTGTCACATTGACCAAACTAATGCAAGTACTTATCAAATTGACCTAGGTGTTGATGATGAACAATCTATGGGTCAATATGATGATGAGCATGAGCAAGATGATGATTACTCCGATTCGGACACCGAGCTAGACAAGGTCATGAAGAGTCTCAATCTCATGGCAAATCTGAGAGACTACATGTCCGGCGGAAAAGAGTGGATTCTTGATAGTGGATGCACCGATCACATGACCGGAGACAAAGACATGCTTCGAGAGCTTGCAAAGAACGATGGTCCACGCAAGTATGTGACTTTTGGAGACAACCCCAAGGGTAAGGTACTTGGCCTTGGTAAGGTGGCCATATCTCATGATAGCTCTATTCAAAATGTCATGCTTGTAGAATCTCTTGGATACAATTTACTTTCCGTGTCTAGATTAGCTGACTTTGGATTTAATGTGCTTTTCACCAAAGTAGATTGCCAAGTCTTACGTCGTGACAATCAAAACATGGCATTTACCGGTATCCGTAGAGGTGATATTTATATTGTCGATTTCACTAAGAAAGCCCAACCTAGAGCTTGTTTCATTGCTAAATCCTCTAAAGGTTGGTTATGGCATAGAAGGCTAGGACATGTTGGTATGCGTAATCTAGACAAGCTGATCAAAGGTGATCATATTCTTGGTGTTAAAGATGTTTTCTTTGACAAAGATAGACTTTGTAGTGCTTGTCAAGCAGGAAAACAAGTTGGTGGAAGTCATCCCGTGAAAAACATCATGACCACAAGGAGACCGCTTGAGCTTCTTCATATGGATCTCTTCGGTCCCAATGCTTACAAAAGCCTTGGTGGTAACTCCTTTGGTCTAGTTATAGTTGATGATTATTCCAGATTTACGTGGGTATTTTTCCTTGATGATAAATCGCAGGTTCAAAGAATCTTCAAGACCTTTGCCAAAAAGGCCCAAAATCAATTTGAGGTGAAGATCAAGAAAGTTCGGAGTGACAATGGAACGGAGTTCAAGAACGCCAATGTAGACTCTTTTCTTGATGAGGAAGGAATTCTACATGAGTTCTCGGCTACGTACACTCCTCAACAAAATGGAGTTGTTGAGAGGAAGAACCGAACGCTCATAGAGATGGTGAGAACGATGCTTGATGAATACAAGACACCGAAGCATTTTTGGGGAGAAGCGGTCGAGACAGCTTGTCATGCTATCAACAGGCTTTATCTTCATAAGCTCCTCGGCAAGACATCATACGAGCTCCTCACCGGTAACAAACCCCAAGTGGGATACTTTCGTGTCTTTGGTTCAAAATGCTATATCCTTGATAAGCATCGTCGGTCTAAATTTGCTCCTAAATCTCATGAAGGCTTTCTCCTCGGTTATGGATCAAACTCCCACACCTACCGTGTCTACAACAATTTCACCCGAAAGGTTGAAGAGACGGTAGATGTGAAGTTTGATGAATCTAACGGCTCTCAAGTAGAGCAAATGCCTATTGATGTAGGAGACAAGGACCCATCAGAAGCAATCCAAGATTTATCTATTGGAAAGATCCGTCCCATGGAAGTGAAGGAGAGTACCTCATCTACATATGTGGAGCCACCTACCTCACGGCGAGATGAACCTCAAGGCAACATGGAGGCCTCCACAAGTGGAACTCACCAAGATGAGGAAATGCAACAAGAAGATCCACCACAACCTCCTTCTCCACCGCCTCAAGACAACACCAACAACAATGAAGAAGAAGAAGAGGAAGATGAAGATGATGAGGAAGCTCAGCCACAACATCAACAAAAGCTATCCCGAGTTCGAGCAAGAGTCAAGAAGAATCATCCCGTGGAACAAATGATGAACGACATCAACTCCGGGAGAATTACTCGCTCTAAAACTCGCTTAGCTAACTTTTGTGAGCATTACTCATTTATCTCTAGTATTGAACCTATGAAGGTAGAAGAAGCACTTGAAGACCCGGATTGGGTGAACGCTATGCACGAAGAACTACACAACTTCGAGAGGAACAAGGTATGGACTTTGGTAGAGAAGCCCAACGATGATCAAAACATCATTGGAACCAAATGGGTGTTTCGGAACAAGCAAGATGAAGATGGACAAGTCATCCGCAACAAGGCTCGTCTCGTAGCTCAAGGTTACACACAAGTCGAAGGTATGGACTATGGTGAGACCTATGCCCCCGTTGCTAGACTTGAGTCCATTCGCATTCTTCTTGCTTATGGCAATCACCATGATATTACTCTCTATCAAATGGATATCAAAAGTGCTTTCCTAAATGGTGAAATTGAAGAGGAAGTATTTGTGAAACAACCTCCCGGTTTTGTGAATCCCAAAAAGCCTAATCATGTTTACAAGTTGCATAAAGCTCTTTATGGTCTTAAACAAGCTCCTAGAGCTTGGTACAAATGCTTAACTAGCTTTCTTCTTGAAAAAGGCTTTGAGATTGGAAAGATAGACTCAACGCTGTTCACGAAAAGGGTTAATGGTGAACTATTTGTGTGCCAAATATATGTTGATGATATTATCTTTGGTTCAACTGACCCTCATTTTAGCAAGAAGTTTGGACAGCTCATGTCGGAGAAGTATGAGATGTCCATGATGAGTGAACTCAAATTCTTCCTTGGGTTGCAAATCAAGCAATCTAAGGAGGGTACCTTTGTCTCACAAACAAAGTACACCAAGGATCACTTCAAGAAGTTCAACATGCAAGAAAGCAAAGGTATGAGTACCCCCATGCCTACTAGTGGACATAATGACTTGACAAAAGATGGAGAACCCGTTGATCAAAGGGTTTACCGATCTATGATTGGTTCTCTACTATATCTTTGTGCTTCTCGTCCTGACATAATGTTGAGTGTATGCATGTGTGCGCGATATCAAGCAGCCCCTAAAGAATGCCATCTTAAAGCTGTTAAAAGGATAGTGAGATATTTGATACACACACCAAACTTTGGCATTTGGTATCCTAAGAGGGCCTCTTTCGACCTTGTTGGCTATTCCGACTCGGACTATGCCGGTGACAAGGTTGATAGAAAGTCAACTTCGGGTACGTGTCAATTCCTTGGTCGATCCCTTGTATCTTGGTCCTCCAAGAAACAAAATTCGGTATCTTTATCCACTGCCGAAGCAGAATATATTGCTGCTGGTTCGTGTTGTGCTCAATTGCTATGGATGACACAAACGCTTAAGGATTATGGGATACATGTGAGACATGTTCCCTTGCTTTGTGACAATGAGAGTGCTATTAAAATTGGACACAATCCAGTGCAACATTCTCGAACAAAGCATATTGAAGTTCGTCACCATTTTATTCGTGATCATATTGCCAAGGGTGATATTAATCTTAAGCATGTTCGTACTGACAAACAACTTGCTGATATCTTTACAAAACCTCTTGATGAGAATGTGTTTTGTCGCTTGAGGAGTGAGTTGAACATCATTGATGCTTCAAACTTGGAGTGATAACTCCATTGATGCATGCAAGGCATGAGCCATCTTGACTAATCCTTGATATTTCTCTTATGATGATGATCATATGTCTTGGACACATTTGCCTCCTTGTATTGCATCTAACTCTTTGCAGGTACTTGGATGATCTACATTCCACAAGATTACCACACACTCAAATCATGAGTAATCTTGTCATTGACCAAGTATCTAGCCCTTTGGGATGTTGAGCTCAAGAAACAAAATTCCACATATCCTTTTTGACATCTTATACATCTAGTATTTCACTCTTGTCATCTTGGATATTCTTTTGTATTTCCTTGCTTGCCTAACCCATGTAGGAAGATGAACTACACAAGTAGAATTGGCGCTCCAACTTCACATTCAATGAGCACCTACATCAAGTTTACCTACATGAGTAAAGCAACGACAAGCCCAAGGTATGTTCTTCACATCTTTAAGGAGCTTTGCTCAAAGTCATGAGTACAAGCAGCTTCATAAGATGTGATCACATCAAATGCTTAATCGAAAAATGGCAACCCCATTTTGAACTTAAATGATGAGTATGACCTACGATCAAATGTTCTCATTTGACTCCTAAGTCAATATACTCAAACATAGGTGACTTTGTCGCCGACCTTTATCTAGATGAAGTACATATGTTTTGGAGTCTTTCTGTTTTCTCTTATGTTCCCTCATTGAGTTTTCTTTAAAAAAAACTTCATCTAGGAATCTTTTTCATTTTTATTTCTTCGGTCTTTGTGAATATCATTCTGGCTCTGATCAATTCCTTGAAAATCTTTAACAAATTCATTGCAAATCCTTTGAAACATTCCTCACAAAGTGAGCTGAATTATTTCTGTACTTCCCTGGAATTAAACTCGGCGTCACCGATTTCAATATTTCGGTCTAACCGGAAAGGATCTATCCTAACTCAATTCGGTGTCACCGATTTATCTTCCAGGATATCAACTTCTGCAGCTCCACTCATTGTTTCTCTATGAATGTTCCTATTCGTCCTGTTGTGATTCTTAAGGATCCCACTTCTTTCTTTCCATCTTTCCTGCCCTTCCTAGTTTGCTGTCCTTTTCGGCACTTGATGTCAAAGGGGGAGAAGACTTAGGGGGAGTAGGGGAGAAGAGACTTAGGGGAGAAGAAAAGCAATCTTATCTTAAGGGGGAGAGAATCACATCAAAGCTTTGCCGTGTATTACATTGTACATCATTCTCTTTTGGCATCATTCTTTTGATTTTGCTCTTTCCATCACACCCCTTGTTCTGAGAGAACTCAAAGGGAGAGGAATCTTCACAAATGATATCTTTATGGAAAGCAAAATCTCTCAGAGCTCATTGAAAATCTTTTAGTTTCGGAGACATGTTTGCTGATTCAAGCTTGTGCTCAATATGAGACACTCTTTATACATGTCCTCCCTGGCTTGGTACTCTTGATGTTCTTGCAGTTGGTTGAAGGAATACTCTTGTGTTATCTAACCTTGTTTTCCCAAGTTTATCCCTTCAGGTACAATGCCAAGGAACCTCAAGGTAAGTATATGCATCTTGCAGAATGTGCATGATGGTGACTTGCTTGTAAATACTTGTTTGCAAGAAATCACCATGCACATATGCATTATCACTCACTTTCCTTTCATCTGCTCTGATGCATATAGCCAAGCTGCATGTAGCACATCTTGCTTATCTCTCTTGTGTGCTTGTGGTAGTCCAAAACCATAATTTATGAAAATCTTGCACACTTGTAGGGGGAGCCTGTGTACTACATGCCTGTCAAAGCTTTCGTGATAATTCTGTCTTTCTTTCAATAAGCTTTGATGTCTTGTTTAGAGTAATTTTAGTGTGTTGCCATCAATTACCAAAAAGGGGGAGATTGAAAGCACATTTGCTCCCTGGGTGGTTTTGGTAATTAATGACAACATACTTTGTGGTTGGACTAATGCCTTTATCAAGTATGTTTCAGGAAATCCAATCACATTGGGTATGGCAAAAGGACTGAAGAAGTGGACCCCTTAAAATGCTAAGGGAAGCATTGGCAAAAGCTCAAGACTCCATTTTTGGTTTAGTGATCCAAGATCACATTGAGTCCATAGGAAAAGCCAATACTATTAAAAGGGGATGAGGTTGTGTTGATGATCTGGTTGCTCAAGTGCTTAGTGATATATCTCCTTCAACTATCAGCACCTTTCACTTCTATACACACTCATAAGTAATCTCGGACAAACCGATTCTTCCAACTCAGTCCCACCGAGATGAACCACTTCAGCCATATTCCAAACCCTAGAAAAATCGGTCATTCCGATTTTGAGATCGGTCTCACCGAAATATGGGCTTCCAACCTTCTGTAACCGTTTGACATCTTTTCGGAATAACCGAGATTGCATTTTCGGTCTTTCCGAAATTGACCAGCTTCTGTCTTGGCTCAAATCGGTCTCACCGAGTTTGCATTTTCGGTCACACCGAAACTGGCATGTTCCTGTCTTTTGTCAAATCGGTCTAACTGAGTTTTCTTTCTCGGTCCCACCGAAAACTCCAACGTTCATATCATTTACACTTTCGGTCTCACCGAGATGGTATTTTTGGTCCCACCGAAAACCCCAACGTTCACTATATTTGAACTTTCGGTCTGACCGAGTTTTCACTTCGGTCTCACCGAGATTGCTCAATTATGTGTGTAACGGTTGGATTTTGTGTGGAGGCTATATATACCCCTCCACCCCCTCTTCATTCGTGGAGAGAGCCATCAGAAAGTACTACCACTCCTACCTTACACTTTCTGAGAAGAAAACTACCTACCCTTGTGTTGAGATCAAGTCATTCCATTCCTACCATATGAAACTTGATTTCTAGCCTTCCCAAGTTGCTTTCCACTCAATCCTTTCTTCCACCACAGCCATATCAGTGAGGAGAGTTGAGTGTTGGGGAGATTATCATTTGAAGCACAAGAGCAAGGAGTTCATCATCATCAACAACATCTATTACCTTTTGGAGGGTGGCGCCTCCTAGATTGGTTAGGTGTCGCTTGGGAGCCTCCGTCTTCGAGATGTGGAGTTGAACCAAGAAGTTTGTAAGGGCAAGGAGATCGCCTACTTCGTGAAGATCTACCCCGAGTAAGGCTAGCCCTCCGTGGGCGTAGGCCATGATGGAATAGACAAGGTTGCTTCTTCGTGGACCCTTCGTGGGTGGAGCCCTCCGTGGACTCGCGCAGCCGTTACCCTCCGTAGGTTGAAGTCTCCATCAACGTGGATGTACGATAGCACCACCTATCGGAACCACGGGAAAAATCATTGCGTCTCCAAATTGCGTTTGATCTTCTCCACCTCTCTTTACTACTCGTGCAATTTACTTTCCGCTGCTCATACTCTAAAATTGCATGTGTAGTGTGCTACTTGACTTGTGTGCTATGCAAAAACTGTCAAAATCTGTTCTTGATAAAAGACATAATTTTTATCTTGTCGAGTAGTCTAATCACCCCTCCTCTAGACACTCTCACCTTCTTCGATCCCTCAACAACTGAGGGCGGCCCCCAGTGGTCGCACCAACCTCAGGGAGCTTTTCAGCTCACGACGCTCCCAGCTTCTCCTTGGATAGGTGTCGCGAGGGGGGCTAGGCACGGGGGCTATGCTCAGTCACGCGTGGCAGACGCCTCCCTACCAGGTGCCCAGACACCTGGCTTTCTCGCGCCCCCATCCTAGGAGAAGGCTCATGAGCAAGGTATGGTGCTCGTTGTTCCTCATGAGAGCCGTTCGTACGTCAAGGGGGGCCCCTGGGCATCGCGACCCAGGGGCCTCACTAGTCACGTAGCCCCTCACTCCTTGAGCCCGGTGCTCAACGGCGGTTGAGGTATGCGCGGGGCTGGGCCCTGCCGACGCAGAATGCAAACAGGATTGCTTGAATGTCAAGGGGGACCCCTGGGCATCGCGACCCAGGGGCCTCACTAGCCACATAGCTCCTCATTCCTTGAGTCTAGTTATTACGATAACCCCAGTCACCCGAAGGGCTCAATGGCTATCGAGGTATGCGCGGGGTTGGGCCTTGCCGACGCAGAGCACCTAAGCAAACATGAAAGGAAGCAAGCATGGAAATCATCAAGTTCAAATCTAGTTATTACAATAATACCAAGTTCTCCAAATTCAAGCGAGTCCTTACGCCTCCCCAAGGCATTTGCATTTCTCTCATCTAGACAGGAACATGGCAGGCATCACCAAGTGTGTCATCACCAGCCTCCGCCTCCTCGGCCGCGGCAGCAGCAACTCGGAGGAAAGCCCTCACCAGCCCCTTGACCTTCTCCTCCGGGGCCTAGGTAGTCGCGCCCCTATGTTCGGTGGCCTGGGAGCGGCTGCTGCCACCCCCTCGCGAAGACGACTCGGGCGCAGAAGGGGGAGCTCCTGAGCATCGCGCCTCAGGGCCTCAACTGGCTCCGGAACCTTTACCTCCTAGCCTCGCACGTGGCATTGCAACCCGGCATGCCAGCGGTGGCCTAGGCATCAGGGGATCACTGAGATAAGCGTTCGACGCCCGCACCTACTCGCGTACCTACACCTCCACCCACCGTAATTATGAATTCGCTGGAGCACGAAAATTCTTATCGCCGGCCCTTGTGGTCGATCACCTGCATGCCAAGAGGGACCTCCCGAGCATCGCGCCTCGGGGGCTCTTACCGGACCCTGGGCCGCTCACCTCCTGGCCTTGACCACGACATCACGACCTGGCATACCAGCGACAACTGAAGCCTGTCTAGGGACTGTGTCTTGCAGGCGTAGGGCCCTAAACTACCACAGGGACGGGAGAAAGGGAAAGTCCTGCTCTAGCGAAGGACCTCATGAGGAACATAAGTCTATAACATCAGATAATAGCAAAAGTATCACAAAAGATTTACATGCCCTCATGGGGCCGTCCATGGCTGCCTCGCACGGACCAAGGTAAAGAAGGCCGTTCTCAGAGGGACGTGGCCCATTCTCCTTTAGCGACGGTGGCGGCTGGAGGACGCTATCTCCCTTCGGCGATAAGAACGGCGACTCGGCGGCTCATAGCTCTCGTCGGAGCTCGAGGCCGTCTCAGGAGAAGCGTAGCTGCTACCGGAGGAGTCGGAGGCACAACCGATGGCGGGCGCCTCGACCTCGGCCTCGTTGCCCTGGTGATACGTCCAAAACGTATCTATAATTTCTGCTTGCTCCATGCCTCTTTTGGGTGATATTGCTATGATATTTATACACTTCCATACACTTTTGATCATATTTGGACTAACCTATTAACTCAGTGCAACCCAGTGCCAGTGCCAGTTTATGTTTTCTGCTGTTTTTGTATTTCAGGTTTTCCCATCACGTAAACTGCCAGAAAAATCCCGGAAAAATTATATAAAAAATCAGCGTTCCAGAAGCTTCCCGGCAGCCGAAGTAGGGCCGGAGGGGGGCCACCAGGGCTCCAGGCGCCCTGGTGGCGCGGCCCCCCTCCTGGCCGCGCCGGGGGGGGGGGCGCCTGGGCCCCCCAGGCCTCCGCTGATGCCCCCCTTTGGCATATATTTAACACGCGTCCTGAAACCCTTGAGATGGGAACCCTTTTTCGCGATCTCATCTCTGTTCCGCTGCCGCCGCGCTTCCAAGATCGGGAGCACCAGGAGAACTCTTCCCGGCACCCTGCCGGAGGGGAGGATCACCACCGGGAGCCTCTCCACCACCATGGACGCCTCCCGGATGAGTTGTGAGTAGTCTCCCTTGGACCATGGGTCCATGACCAGTAGCTATGTGATGTTCTCCTCCCCTTCTTGTGCTTCACTAATTAGACCTCGTGAGCTGCCCTACATGATCGAGGCACATATGTAATCCTTATGCTGTTGCTATGATGAGTTTCTGGGATCCGATGGATTGTGAGATTATGTTCAGATTGTGTTTGAGTAATATATTTGATTTACCTCTTTTATATTTATGTTCGTAAGTAATTCTTGCATGTTCTCCGTTGCTATTTATTGCTTTGGCCAAGTAGTAGGTAGTGACTCCAAGAGGGAACGTTATGCTCGATTGTGGGTTCATGCCCCTCGATGACTAGCTTGAGTGACAGAAACATGAGTCTAGGGGATGTGCTGTTGCCACAAGGGGGAAAACAACAGTGCTTGTGCCCGCGGGTGCAAGGACTGTTTACTTTACGCAAAGTTCTTTTAATGCAGTTGTCTGTTGCTTTGAGTTTACACTATGGGTGGGACTCGCAACTTAATACCAGCGAGATGTTCTGGATAGATATCTCAAGGTGGATGATTAGTAGTAGATGCAGATGGATTTCGGTCTACTTGCCTTGGTGTACCGCCCATGCTTTGAACCTCTACCTTTCTTGCAACATAGTTAGCATTGGTTTGCGCACATAATTCTGTCAATTGCCCAGCTGTAATTCATTTACCAAACATAGCTGTTTTATCGTCTTTTGGGAGAGAGACATCACTCTGAACATCATGGGACCCCGGTCCATATTACGATCACATCCGCTATTTACTTTCCGCTTTTACTTACTATTTGCAGCAATACCTATCACTATTATCACTTGCGTTTGATCCTTTGTAAACGACAAGGCCGGAGGGATTGACAACCTATATGTACTCGTTGGGAGCAAAGTTATTTGTATCTGTGTGCAGGTCCACGTTGATTGCTAATATCTGGCGCCGTTAGCAGTTGACACCTTCTTGTTGAAACTGGGAGTCTCAGGGGAAATCGATCCTTGGTATCTTTGCCAAGGGAAAACTTCCGCTACACTGCATCTCAAACCTTCCACTTGGGGTAACCAACGAGGGGCGAGAAGCCATCAAGCAAAGTTTTCTGGCACCATTGCTGGGGACTCCACTCTTCAAGATAGGGGAGTTGCACGCTATCTTTTACCTTTGCTTTTAGTCTTGTTAGTTTACCTTTCAGTTTTGCTTTAGTATCTTTTATTGAAAATCACAAAAATAGTTATCTTGCTTGCCTGGTGCTATGGGTTCCACCGAGAACACCAAGTTGTGTGACTTCACTAGTCACAACAACGATGACTTTATCTGCACACCTATCACTACACCTGCCACTTCAGCACCCTCGTATGAAATTAAACCTGCTTTACTGAACTTAGTCATGAAAGATCAATTCTCCGGTGCTGGAGATGATGCTGCTTTACACTTAAACAATTTTGTTGAACTTTGTGATATGCAAAAGTACCAAGAAATAGATGGTAATATTGTTAAGCTTAAGCTTTTTCCTTTCTCCTTGAGAGGAGGAGCTAAAATTTGGTTTCAATCTTTGCCTAGAAATAGCATAGATTCATGGGACAAGTGCAAATATGCTTTTATTGGAAAGTACTATCCACCTGCTAAAATTATCCAACTAAGAAGTAACATAATGAATTTTAAACAATTGGATAATGAACACGTTGCCCAAGCTTGGGAACGTATGGAATCTCTTGTCAAGAACTGCCCTACTCATGGTTTGACTACTTGGATGGTTATCCAAACTTTTTATGCAGGCTTGAACTTTACCTCGCGGAACTTGTTGGATTCGGCCGCGGGAGGAACCTTTATGTCAACTACACTTGGTGCTGCCACGAAGCTTCTCGATGAGATGATGACCAACTATTCCCAATGGCACACCGAACGCGCTCCAACAGGTAGGAAGGTAAACTCTGTCGAGGAGATTTCCTCCCTAAATGAAAAAGTTGACTTGATCATGTCTCTACTTTCGAAGCAATCTTCCGTTGATCCTCGTGATGTTCCTTTAAATTCTTTGATTGCTCAAGAACAAGTAGATGTGAACTTTATCTCTAGAAACAATTTCAATAACAATGCTTATAGGAGTAATTTTGGTAACAATCCTAGACCGTTCCCCTCTAATTCTTATGGGAACAACAATGCTTATCCTAGCACCAAGAACTCCACTACTGAACTAGAGATTATGCTTAAAGATTTCATCACTACCCAAAAAGCCTTTAATAAGAGTGTAGAAGAAAAACTAAACAATCTAGATGATCTCTCTTCGAAGGTAGACAATTTAGCCAATGAGGTAGAATTGCTTAAAATTAGAACTTCTCCTCTTGAGGAGAGGAAGGTCACTCCTATGAATGCTATTCAAGTGCAAATTAATGAAAACATTAGGATGTTGGCTAAACTTAAAGAGAGATGGGCTAGAGAAAGGGAGGAAGAAGATAGAATTAAGAACCTTCCTACCCACCACACTGTTGCTACTATCCAAGTTGTCGAGGATATCCAAACTCTTAGCACCCAATGCACTCCTGGTCCCATTGGACCTATTAATGGTGATGCTATGACTATAGAAACTACCAAACAAGTGAACCTAAAGGACACCACTACCACTTTACTTGATAGTAGTGACCTTGATTTTGACAATTGCACTCTTACCGAAGTTATTGATTTCCTTCACAAGATGTCTAGAGATCCCCGCATTAGCACGCTTAACCTTGCCTTCACAGAGCATATCACTAATGCTCTCATCAAAGCTAGGGAGGAGAAACTTACAGTAGAAGCCTCCATACCTAGAAAGCTAGAAGATGGTTGGGATCCTATGATTAAAATTAAGTTGGATAACTTCTCTTGCTATGCTTTATGTGATGTTGGAGCTAGTACCTCTGTTATGCCCAAAAGAATATATGATATGCTTAAATTGAAACCTTTTGATTCTTGTTCTTTTGGTGTTCGTCTCGTTGATTCTTCCATAAAGAAACCTTTGGGGAGGATCGACGTTGTTCCTATCGTTGTCAATGACAATTACGTTCCCATTGATTTTACTATTATGGATATTGAAGGTGAACCTTCTTGTCTAATTATTTTGGGACGTCATTTTCTACGCACCATTGGTGCTATCATTGACATGAAAGAGGGGAATATAAAATTCCAATTTCCTCTCAAGAAAGGGATGGAACACTTCCCTCGAAAGAAGATTAAGTTACCTTTTGAGTCCGTTATACGGGCTGGCTATTCTTTTACTCTTGATAAAACTTGATCTTTTTGCATTATGCCTAGCTTAAAGGCATAAAAGAAAGCGCTTTTGGGAGGCAGCCCACATGAATAAAATTTTTATTTTGCTTTTGTTGTGTCTTGATGTTGTTACTACAGTAGCATCATCATTGTATCTTTGCTTTTCAACTTTGTGCCAAGTGTAGCCTCTGATTGCAAGAAAGTTCAAAAGTTGTGACGTGCTATCCAGGAAACAGATTCTGTCCTTGGATAGAAAAATTTGTATAAAATCACCAGATCATCATTTTGGTCTGAATTTTTTCGACAGCGTGCTCTATACAATTGTCTTTCAGGCGTCTGTTCTGAGTTTTTTGATTAGAGTTGCAGAAGTGCCCGAAAAAATCATTTACTACCTTCTGTTCTGTTTTTCACAGATTCTGTCCTGTTTTGCCTTTCCTTCATTTTGCAAACCTTGAGCTTGCTTTTTCTTTGCAAAAACCTTTTGGCAATCTTGAGAAACAGTAGACCTTCAAGAATATCCTTATTTCCGTCAAGGAACAATTATATTATTATGGGTACTAACCTCGCTAATCAGATTATGATGAGTTATGTATGAAGGGAGTTTTCAAGTGTGCAAGGGAAGATGATAAAAAGATTCAGGAGTGTCAAACGCTCAAGCTTGGGGATGCCCCCATGCACCCCCAAGAAATATTCAAGGAGACTCAAGCGTCTAAGCTTGGGGATGCCCCCGTGCATCCCCTTCTCCATCAACATTATCAGTTCGTCTTTCGTTCCACTATATTTTTATCACTTCATGTGTTATGTGCTATGCTTGGAGCGTCTTGCTTTTAGTTTCCTTTTTAGTTTTCTTTAGCTTTTCATAACGAGTCGGAACTCAGCTTTCTTTGTGCGGGAGAGAAACACGCTCCACTTCTACCTAGAACATAACATAGAATTTTCATGTCTATCTTTGCTGTGTGTGTTCTTTGTCTTTCAATAGCTACTATCATGCTTAGCTCTTAGTTTTCATGCTTATCTTTTTAAAGAGCTTTTGTTTAGTTGGTTGCTTGAACTCTCTTAGTTATCATGCTTATCTTATTAAGAGAGTTTGCTTCTGTTGCATTGGTTGATATGTCTATGATAAAAATGCTACGTGCATAATGGTGCTTAGTAGTTCATGTTTTCTTATGGTTAGTCTCAAATAGCTGGGGGGTTCCCAATGTGTTATTGGAGTACCAACATGATTTGTTTGCCTATGATGTGGTATGGTTTAGTAATATCTTCCTTCAAGAATTTATTTTGATTGACTTGGCGTATGCTCACGCATATTTAAGACTGTAAAGAAAGTCTGTCAAGCCTTGATGATCTTTTGTTTCTGAGTAGCGATATAACTTCCATGCCTGATTCAATGTTGCTTTGTCGCTCTGCATGATTATGACCATCATTGCTCTCTTAGTTGGTCGCTCTCAGTCTTTTGCTAACCTCCACCTGTACTAAGCGGACTGACTGCTCGTGCATCCAAAATCCTTTAAACCAGTTATGCCTTATGAGTCCACCATACCTTCCTATACATGGTATTTACCTGCCATTCCTAACGAAGACTTTCATGTACCATCTAGAAATTATTCAAAAAAAAAGTATTCCTATTTTGTGCCTCTGTTTTAGTTCATGAGGAAGTAGTAGTTAATTCATGATCTTTTTAAGTTGGACAAGCTTCACCCCGGGATTGCATGTCGAATGTGCAAACCCATAATACGAGAAGGAACTGGCAAAGAGTGCGCCCGGCTCAAAATTAATATAACAAACAAACCCTCCTTCACACTTTGTTCATGAGAAATCAGAAAACTTTGGTAGTGATAAACAAAGGAGATTAAGAGGATGTGATCGTCCTCATTCGGGAGCCGTTCCTCGAAACTTGTCCATCTCAAGAAGTGATTGAGTTGTCTGCTAGCATTCGTTGACGAAACATGCATAATCTAAAAAAATAATTATTACCTCTGTTTTTAAAACCAAGAGCTCTGGTACATGTTTTTTCCTTGTTTCCGACTATGGTTTTTCAACCTTGCCAACAAAAGCCACGATTCGAGAGTCTCCACCTTCTTTTAAAGCACCAACTACTGAGAGCATGATTGTCATTCTGAGTGTAATGTGCATTGTCCCAAAGTAGCATTGTCTTTTGCATGATTGTGATATCGTTTATTCTGAAATCATTGTATCTAGTCATCACTTAAACCTTGGAGGTGCCCCTGCATTTATGTTTTGCTTCACTAAAGGGGGCAAGCGAGATATCACTTTATCATATTTGCACACCATGCTCATTACAAATCTATTTGATGTTTCAGTATCATGTTGTAAAACTTTCAGTTCTTTGTGATTCTCTCATGAGGCAACTTAATTACTACAGATTCATTGTCTCGGTAAGCTTTTGTCATATGACTATGAAAAAAATCCTTATATGGTTAATAGCATGTCACCACAGAAATTATTCTTGTTATCATTTACCTACTCGAGGACGAGCAGGAATTAAGCTTGGGGATGTTGATACGTCCAAAACGTATCTATAATTTCTGCTTGCTCCATGCCTCTTTTGGGTGATATTGCTATGATATTTATACACTTCCATACACTTTTGATCATGTTTGGACTAACCTATTAACTCAGTGCACCCCAGTGCCAGTTTCTGTTTTCTCCTGTTTTTGTATTTCAGGTTTTCCCATCACGTAAACTGCCAGAAAAATCCCGGAAAAATTATATAAAAAATCAGCGTTCCAGAAGCTTCCCGGCAGTCGAAGTAGGGCCGGAGGGGGGCCACCAGGGCTCCAGGCGCCCTGGTGGCGCGGCCCCCCCTGGCCGCGCCGGGGGGCGCCTGGGCCCCCCAGGCCTCCGTTGATGCCCCCCTTTGTCATATATTTAACACGCGTCCCGAAACCCTTGAGACGGGAACCCTTTTTCGCGATCTCATCTCTGTTCCACCGTCGCCGTGCTTCCAAGATCGGGAGCACCAGGAGAACTCTTCCCGGCACCCTGCCGGAGGGGAGGATCACCATCGGGAGCCTCTCCACCACCATGGACGCCTCCCGGATGAGTTGTGAGTAGTCTCCCTTGGACCATGGGTCCATGACCAGTAGCTATGTGATGTTCTCCTCCCCTTCTTGTGCTTCACTAATTAGACCTCGTGAGCTGCCCTACATGATCGAGGCACATATGTAATCCTTATGCTGTTGCTATGATGAGTTTGCTGGGATCCGATGGATTGTGAGATTATGTTCAGATTGTGTTTGAGTAATATATTTGATTTACCTCTTTTATATTTATGTTCGTAAGTAATCTTGCATGTTCTCCGTTGCTATTTATTGCTTTGGCCAAGTAGTAGGTAGTGACTCCAAGAGGGAACGTTATGCTCGATTGTGGGTTCATGCCCCTCGATGACTAGCTTGAGTGACAGAAACATGAGTCTAGGGGATGTGCTGTTGCCACAAGGGGGAAAACAACGGTGCTTGTGCCCGCGGGTGCAAGGACTGTTTACTTTACGCAAAGTTCTTTTAATGCAGTTGTCTGTTGCTTTGAGTTTACACTATGGGTGGGACTCGCAACTTAATACCAGCGAGATGTTCTGGATAGATATCTCAAGGTGGATGATTAGTAGTAGATGCAGATGGATTTCGGTCTACTTGCCTTGGCGTACCGCCCATGCCTTGAACCTCTACCTTTCTTGCAACATAGTTAGCATTGGTTTGCGCACATAATTCTGTCAATTGCCCAGCTGTAATTCGTTTACCTCACATAGCTGTTTTATCATCTTTTGGGAGAGAGACATCACTAGTAAACATCATGGGACCCCGGTCCATATTACCATCATTGATCACATCCGCTATTTACTTTCCGCTTTTACTTACTATTTGCAGCAATACCTATCACTATTATCACTTGCGTTTGATCCTTTGTAAACAACAAGGCCGGAGGGATTGACAACCTCTCTGTACTTGTTGGGAGCAAAGTTACTTGTATCTGTGTGCAGGTCCACATTGATTGCTAATATCTGGCGCCTTTAGCAGTTGACACCTTCTTGTTGAAACTGGGAGTCTCAGGGGAAATCGATCCTTGGTATATTTGCCAAGGGAAAACTTCCGCTACACTGCATCTCAAACCTTCCACTTGGGGTAACCAACGAGGGGCGAGAAGCCATCACCTGGCAGCATGGGAGATGGTCGCCGGCGGGCCCATCCTCCGCGCTGCACGCCAGCCAACGGCCGTCCGCCCCGAAGATCTTGAAGGTCAGAGTGGCCATCCCGTCCAGCACGAAACAAAGAATGTGCCTCCCAGTACGGGCGCAGGCACGGCGCACCACGCCCCAACCCCAGGTCATGAAGACCTGGCCGGAGGAGATCACCTCCACGTCAACGTATGAAGGAGGAAGGTGGCACCCTTCGTGCCGCAGCTGCACGTCACCCGGCCGCGAGCCAGGAGCACCTCCTTCCGGAATGGAGGAAGGAGGATCCAAGAATGCGGAGGGGCTCCCGCCCGCACGATAAACTCGCAGACGTTGTCTTCAGTATGAGACGGCGGCGGGACGCGTGAAATCACTTGCCTTTCTGGGCGGCTGACTGCACCGCCCCCATCGCCGCTCCCGCTTCGTCCGCCTGTCGCCGGAGCACCCAAGTGAAGCGGGAATCCTGGTGGCGCTCGCGTGCACCACGTACGAGCATCCGCCAGTCTCGGGGGCACTCTTGGAGAGTCACGGCGCCTCTTCTTCGGTGGGAGCTGCTCGGGCTCCACCGTCGGGGTCTTCCCCTTCTGCGTGGCCGATAACCTATGTATCGATGCCATGAAAAGCCCTTGGAGAAGTGAGAAGAGCTGGGGTTGATCTGCAACAGTCAAGTGAAGGGCGAGGTGCCTCACCCCTTGTTTATAGGCCGAGAAGATCAATCACCGGTCACTCGCGCGCGGCCATAATGACCCTGCCACCCGCGCTAAGGAGTTTTCAAGTTACACGGTTGCCGAGACTGCGTGGGAGCGGAGTCGCCCACGTCCCAACCAACCGTCACGCGCTAGCCTGGCCCGCCGCCTTTTGGGGCCCGCGGTGCTTCGTCCTCGACTAAGGCTTGCCTGTCTGCGGGCCGCGAAGCCAACTCCGCGCGCGCCTTGGGCCCGGGGGCTACTGTCGGCGTCCTGGGAACCAGGGTACCCAGACTTGCCTGTCCACGGGCCGCGATGCGCTCCTACTACGTCCTGGTACGGCCCAACTGATCGACCAGCTGCTCAAGACCCTCGTGAGGGGGCTAGACCTCGCGAGGAGGGAGACGTCAAGACCCCCTCAGGAGCGGCCTCGGCTAGGTTGCTCCGGAAGGGCGGAGAATCCAAGGCCAAGCCTGCCTCAGGAGGAGACAATGATGCAAGCAGTGACGCACCGCACCAGCGGGTGCCAGCGCGTGCCAGCGGTTCAGTTGCCGTTTTGGTGCAAAGGAGATAGTGCAGGCACAGGTTCTCGAGGAGCGGGACAAAGGTTTCCTCATTGGTGCAACAAGACCGAAGACCGCAAGAACGACACGGAGGATGTCACCACCAATCCCACCACCGCGTCACCGCCTGATCCCTTTGCAGGCGAAGACCGCTTTTGTCAGGATAGGAACGTCCTTGTGTTCCCGCTCAAAATGGCCGTTGTGGGATCCCTTCCCGCCTAATTTTTTTAGGGGAAGAGGACCCTGGCCGCCTATATAAGTAGCTAGGGTCTCCACTATGGAGGCAGGCTGATCAGATCCAGAAACTCCGCCCTCGCACAAAGGAGCAAGAACCCTTGTCTCCTGACCCTCCTGAGCTCAAGAACCACAGTACTCATTCATACTCAAGCCCTCCCGAGGCTAATCCACCAAAAGCAGGAAGTAGGGGTTTACACCGCAAGGTGGCTTGAACCTGGGTAAATCCGTGTGTGATTTACTTGTTGTTCGCTTGAATCTCTTCATCTGACGAGGGCGAGACACTAGGTAGACGTGAATGGGAGAGATCTTCGTTCATGCCCATGTGTTTGAACTTCTTGGGTTTGCGGAGCCTGTAATCCGACAGTTAACATGGCAATAGGTGCAACACAATTAAATTACATTATCTAATCAATTTAAATGGGGCCGGAAACAACAAACAACAATTCCGGAAAATCTCCATCTGCAATTATTGATCTCGGTACTGTTCTGCCTAAAAACATATTTTATTGTTATTAAACAGCAAAAGTAAGTGCACCAAGTTAATCTACACATTTTCCACCCCATTTACATATAAAGTTTATTAAATTCCGAGCTACAGTTATTTAGTTATGAAATAAACCATTTTAGCATGTTATTTGAGCAAATTAATGCAAAAAACAATTTAAACATTTTTAACACGGAAGCAAGTGGCATATTATGAAACTAGGTGAAGTTCTAGGCATTTTGCATGTTTAAATCATTTTAATTCGATGCACGGTCGTGAAGTTATTATATGCATGAACTTGAGGGTGCAATATGTAAATATGCAGTTTCCTAGAATTGGAGAAATTCGTCCAGAGGTAAAAAAACAGTAGTGGGCCGAATCTGGCTGGGCACCGAGGCGCTCACCATGGGCTGAGGCCCAGGGCGATGGATAGGAAGGCCGGCAGGAGGGTGCACAGCTGGGCTCCAGCGCCTTGCTGGACCTTGGCGACAGGCGTTGGTTGGGCCTTGCCGCGGCAGCCGTGCGCGACGAGGAAGCGCTCGTCCTCTGCTCGGACGAGGACGAGGCAGATGCAGGGTATGCACCGGCATGAAGACGATGCCGGTGACGGCTTGGAGGAAGGCGAGATCGAGGACGGGCGCCAGAGGCCGGATTTGAGCAAGTGGCGGTCGGGCCCGCTGATTCCCTACGACGGCTGCCTCCTGCAGGTCTCTAGCGCGGAGACGCTGGACCTGAAGAAGAACAAGAGAGAGAAAGTTCGGAGCGGGAGCGAGAGACAGAGAAAAGAGAAGAGGTGGAGGCAGGGGGTAAGAGAGGGGCGGCAAGGCAGGGACCTGGTGGTCCGGCGGCAGAATCCGCAGACCCGAGGCGAGGTGAGGGCAGCATCAACTAGGAGGACGAGGACGGCTGTTCTGACGGCTCCTCCGGCGAGGCGTACATAGTAGGGAGCCGCGGGGACGAGCAGGGGTGGGTGCGGGCTCCTGCACGAGAGGCTGGGACTTCATGTCCCTGGCCGACGGTTCTCCATGGGTCGAGGCAGGAGATGGCCCTCGGGCGGCCATGGCTGGAGCTTCTGCGCGAGAGAGGGATGCGTGAGCGATAGAAACGAAGGAGGACGGGAGGAAGGGGAGGCAGGGGAGCGACTTGTTGGTCGTGGTCTCCGGCAAGGCCGGCCGGCGAAGAGGAGCGGGACGGGAGCCCGGGTGCTCGGGAGGCGATGGGAATCTGAGGTGAGGAGGCGGTTGACTCCGCGGGAGGAGCGGCATAGGAGGAGCTCCTCTGGTTGGCTGCTGGTCATCGCAGGGCTCGGGGCAGGAGCACTGAAAAAAATAGCACGCTATAACCTCGCTAATAGCACGCTATAGCATATTGAGAATTGTCTCGCTAAATATATCAGTATACAATGTCTCGCTAATAGCACGCTATAGCGCGATATAGCACGCTAATAGCATATTTTGAGGTCGGCGCTATTTTGCTGTAGCACGCTATTTTTTTCATTGGGCAGGAGAGGAGCATGTCGCAGGGGCTCCTCGGCCTCAGACGCAAGGAAGGAGGCAGCTGCGGGCTGGATCGGGAGGGAAGCGCGGAGGTTGGTTGGCTTGGAAAGATGAGGAGGAGCTATGGTTGGTGGTTTGGATCGAGAGGATCCCGAGGTGGATGGAGACCGGGTGGCGGCGCTGCGGATGGAATGGATGGGACATGAGGCCAAAAAACTAGGGTTGACTGCTATATATATCAAGTGGGCTAGGTAGGGATCATTCGGTCCATCCGATCGAAATTAGACGGCCAAGAATAAAATGCTTTGGGAGTCCAAAAGAGAAACCAAAGATGTTTTAGGGATGTTCGGGGATGATCCGGACCCATCGGTAACGACAGACCAGGTCGGGTTCGGGTAAGTTTCAGACGCGCACTCGAGGTGGGAAATATGGGCTGTGTAGAATGTGAGTGGGCTAAGAAGAGAGGAAGATGGCAGCCCGGCAACAGGTTTCAGAACACTGAAATGTCCTACGTTCAAACCGGCTACAGTGACGCTATAAATAACGGCTGGGCTATCAAACGAACTCCGAATGCGATGAAATTTGACAGACGGTCTACCTACACTATAATAAGACCACACGCCAAGTTTCCACCCATTCCGAGAACAATTTACGGCCACTTATAAAATAATACTACGGAGGTGCTGCGGGCGCGTGCGAGTGTCTGAGCTCAGAACGGACAATGGAGAGGACGGGGCAACTACGGACAGATGCAAGTTTTGAAATCTATGCAGATGCAATGCACATGATGACATGGCAAAGTGCAACACGCAAGCAGATGACATGGCAACGACGGTGAATAAGAGGAAGACACCTAGTGCATCGGTCTCGGGGTGTCACAGTTTGGGTCACCATGCGGTGTAAAACCCTACTCCTGCGTGGTTGTATTTGTTGTGGGAAGTGTGTTGGATCGAAAGTATGTCTAGAGGGGGGTGATTGGACTACTTGACCAAATAAAAACCTAGCCTTTTCCCAATTTGAAGTATTGGCAGATTTTTAGCAATTATGCACAAGTCAAGCAAGCAACCTACACATGCAATTCTAAGAGTATAGCAGCGGAATGTAAATCAATTGCATATGAAGGTAAAGGGAGGAGTTTGACGGAGCAAACGCAATGTAGACACAGAGATTTTTTATCCATGGTTCCGATAGGTGGTGCTATCGTACATCCACGTTGATGGAGACTTCAACCCACGAAGGGTAACGGCTGCGCAAGTCCACGGAGGGCTCCACCCACGAAGGGTCCGCGAAGAAGCAACCTTGTCTATCCCACCATGGCCATCGCCCACGAAGGACTTGCCTCACTAGGGTAGATCTTCACGAAGTAGGCGATCTCCTTGCCCGTACAAACTCCTTGGTTCAACTCCACAATCTTGACGGAGGCTCCCAAGTGACACCTAACCAATCTACAAGACACAACTCTCCAAAAGGTAATAGACGGTGTGCTTGTCGGGGTTTTGGTGCGACATATGCCAAAGGATGGCTTATCATGCATGGGGACAAGAGTACGTTGCCGGGCCCTGAAAGCGGGATAATGCGATACTTAGAATGCCTACGAATCTTACCCAGGTTCGGGGCTCTCCGTGGAAATAACACTCCTAGTCCTGCTCTGCGGGGGCTCCGCGTCATGACTAATGTCAATATGGTGGCTACAAGATTGCTCCTTGAGCTGTGTTGTCTAGAGGAGGAAGAAGGGCAAGGCTACCTTTCTACCTTCTCTCTGGGGAACGTGAGTGATCGCTCGGGTTTCTTCCTATCGATGTCTCTCGCTTTCTCTCTGTGTCTCTTAGGGTCCAACCCCTCCACATGGAGGATCCTGGGGGGGGGGTTATATAGTCCTACCCCCTAGGAGTACAATGATAATCTGGGAGGAGTGGTCCCCGGTCGTCAGCGTCTCTGGGTGCCGGCCTCTCTGCCGTCTGCTAGGGCCCGCCTTCTGTGGGCCCGCGTGATTGTATTTTACTGTTGGCGTCCTTCTGCTGACGCGAGCATCGTCAGGGGGGAGTGGCTACAGTGCCGCCGCCTCTTGGTCGTACACTGCCACCACGCCCTGTCTTGTCATCTTAATGGGGCTCGGACTCCCAGGGCACGGCCAGCCGCCTACGATAGGGCGGCCCGTCCCCCAGGCTGCCTGCCAAATGTCGCTTGCTTCTGGGTGGCTCACCGATGGGTGGGGCCAGCCGCCTGCTGGCCACTCCGCCTTTAGGTAGTGGGATCATGGCTTCCTCTGACCAAGGCTAGGCCATCGGTAACATGGCTACAGTGATACGCCGCTTTAGGGAGTGTCCGTAAGCTACACTCTCACTGTAGCCATGCTTCTGTGGATTCTTTAAGGATAGGCTTAACAGTAGCCATGCCTTAGTCTCGTCGTGGCTCCCGAGCACACGTCCCGAGGGGGAGGCACGGGGCGTCTTCTAGATGCTGGTCGCCAGGCTGCCGCCCGTCAGGGCTCCGCCGCCTACTAGCAGCCAGCTCGTAAGCGTTGCTGCCCTAGGAGGTGGCCCAATACACATGCGGCTAGAGGATGATAGGAGGCCCTATTTGTCTTGAAACGCCATGGGTGGTTGATGAAGACACCCGTGGTCAATATCTCCGACAGTAGTCCCCGTAGCTGGTGGAGCTCTACGGTCGTGAGCGGGACTGCGGCGTTCCAAAAGCTTCCCACTCCAAGTAAGGTTTGGTCGTGCTTCTGGTCCGTCTTCTGGAAGGTCCGGCTTCTAGTAGCCGGGCCTTTATCTTTTGGAAGGGCCGGCTTCTAGCAGCCGGGCCTTTGTCTTCGAGTCTTCGGGGAGAAGATATCACATGGATGGTAGGCCGCAGTGTGGTTTTGCCGTCCGTTGGCGGCGTTCCATGTGTCATCATCTCGCCATGCCGCCCAGCCAGCCCACGCGTGCAATGGGACGCAGCAGCTGGCCGGGGCCCGCCACTATAGGGCCTCGGCGCGGGCGCGGATCCATTGCGGCAGAGGCAATCGATTGCCCTCCCCACGCGCATTAAATGCGCGCGGATTAGGCGCAGAAAAGGCATGGGTCGTGCGGGGCGTGGCGCAGTTAATCCCACGCCCCGCCCCCTCGGCTTCGTCGTCCCGAGCCTATAAGTAGGCGCGGGAGGGGGCGAGCGTTGCTCACGTGCACGCCCCGGCTCCATCTTCTTCTTCCTCACTCCCTCTTGTGCACTTCGCCACCGTTGCCCGCATCGCTCCGCCGGAGTTTGCCCTCGCCCCAAGCCATGGCCACGGAAGCGCAGGTCTACCGCTTTAGCGAGTGGGATGGCAGCAAGGTCATCGACGAGCACGTGTGTTACCTCCGCCGCTCGCGGCGGTTGCCTCCCGCCGAGAAAGTCACCGTGCGTCTTGCGCCGTCGGCTGAGATCAGGCCGGCGCCGCGGCTGGGCGAGCGGGTAGTCTTCCGCTCGCACTTCCCCTGCGGCTTTGGGCTCCCCGTCGGCGGGTTCTTCCGCTCCTTCCCCGACTTCTATGACGTGCAGCCCCACCACCTCACGCCGAACATGATGGTGACGCTGTCTGCCTTCGTCGTCCTCTGCGAGGGGTACTTCGGGATACTCCCCACGATCGAGCTGTGGAGCGAGCTCTTCTACCTGAAGCTTGGCACCGCACTCCGGGGCGAAGCTGCCCAGTGCGGCTGGTGCGTCATAGTGAAGCGCACCGGGGCTAAGAACCTCTTCCCGCCGCCTTCCCTCGTGCACTCGGCGAAGTTGTGGCAGAAGACATACTTTTATGTCTCCAATGTCGACCCGGAGCACGACTTCATCAATCTGCCGGATTACGCCGCCGGCCCGCCTGCCGAGCCCCGCGCCTCTGGGAAGTTCCGGCCCGTCTCCCTCACGCCTGGGGCCTCTATCGCCGTGAGGCGCCTTCGGGAGATGAAGGAAAATGAGGGCCTGGTGTTCTCGGACCTCCTGGCCACTTTTGCGGAGCGTCGAGTGCTGCCGCTGCACTCCCGCCCGCACCTGATCTGCGACATGGGCGGGCACCGGGACCCGAGCCGGACCTACACCTAGAAGATGCCGTACAAGGAGGTGGCCCTTCTGATGAAGTCCATCTCCAACTGCAAGCTGTCTGATTCGGGCTCGGCGTTTGGCAAGCCGCCGTACAGCCGTAGCAACACCGCCACCTGTGGTGAGCCTTCATTCTCTTTCTCCTTCTTACCCTTTTCCGCCTGCCCTAGCCGCTTGACCCTTGTGCCGCCTGGCAGCTCTTCCCCGGCCAGCCGGAGCCGGGTTCTGGGCAGTCGAGCCGCCGGTTGCTGCCTGACCGCTACCAGAGCGACACGAGCGACCCCGATCTGGGGGCGGCCGCCATGGAGGAGGAGGACGTCATAGGCGGCGGGGGCTAACCAGCAGGCGGCTCGTCCGGAGGCGGCGTCGAGGACTGGCCAGACGACGATGAGGAGGACGAAGTGCCGCCTCGCGCCCAAGAGGCGGACCCGATCGGGGGCAGTAGCTCCTCGATGGCGCCGCCAGTCGCGGCCGGCGGCTCGAAGTGTCGGGCTCTGCCGGGCTGCGCGGAGCCCGGCCCAAGAAGCCTAAGGCCTCGGTCGCCACCAACAAACGCCAGGAGGCGGCCGCCAAGGTGGCCCTTCTTAGGGTCCCTAAGCCCATGCCGACCGTATCCCCGTAAGTGCCGTGCCCTACCTTTCTCTCTATATTTGTTCTAGTCCTTTGCCCTCTTCGTGGCTGATTTTACTGTCCTTTTGGGATCACTTGAATAGTGCCCCGCTTTCCCTCTCGCGAGCTCCAGTGGGCTCGGTGGTTGGGGGCACGGGCGCCCCTTCTGCGCCGCACCACGTGGATCCTGCCGCCGCCCTCCAAGAGGCGACATAAAGGAATGCGCGAGAGGCGCGGGAAGAGCGGGAGGCCGCGGCCCGCTAGTAGGCCGAGGCCAACGCCGCAGCCAAGGCCGAAGTCGAGGCGGTCACCAAGGTGCAGGCAGATGCCGCTGTCCGAGCCCAGGAGCAGGAAGCGGCCCTCTAGCAGTCAGCGGGCCATGCCGATCTCCAGCACGCGGCTCCTCCGGAGCCGTCTGTTCAAGCGCCCGCTGGCGGTGATCAGCCGACCCTTGAAAAGGAGGGGGACAGCCACGCCGTCATGGAGGCAGAAGTAACCCCTCCCGTGCCGCCTGTTGGAGCACGGGTCAGCCGGCCCGGGGGGACGGATGTGCTGCCGGCAGGAGGCATGCTGGTGGTAGGTCCGCTGCCTACCACCCAAGTTTCAGCCCGTCCGCGCCCGGCGAGGGCGGCCTCGGCCTCGCTGCAGGTAGAGACTAGCACTGCTAGCTCGTCCTCACCAGACAACGTGGCCACCAGCGCAGCGCCACCAGGCTGGACGCCCGGCGGCGGTGGCGTGTTGAACATCGCGTCCTGGGATGTCCTCGATCGATTCAACTCTCTGGGTGAGATGATGCAAACGGTCTTGCGGGAGTTCTTGGCCACGCGGACTTCTGTCCAAGTATGTTGATTTCTGCTTTAATTTTTATTCCATCAATTTCTCTTGTGGGGGCGCGTCAGCGCACCCACTGGGTGTAGTCCCCGAGTTCCAAGCCGCCTGCTGAGCACGCGGCTTGGAACTCCATGGTGCTACTTTGTGAACTAACTTATTTCTTGCCTTTCTGGTTGCAGGATTACCACAATCTTCGGGTGGCGGCCTACAACTCCCAGCATCAGGAACTGGTTCAGCTGAGAGCCGCCCTGGCCGAGAGCTGGAGTGAGTACCTCTCCTTTTCTCCTTGCGGTGGCGCGTCAGCGCACCCGCTGAGTGTAGTCCCCGAGTTCCGGGCCGGCTACTAGCAGGCGGCCTGGAACTCCAATGTTATTTTGTCTTCTTGCTCATGCTAATGCTTCCTCCTCCTTTCCTGTCAGCAACCGCAACCGACCTCCGTAATCAGCTGGGCGGGGTCTAGGTCGAGCTCGCCGCCAAGGAGCAGGAGCGCAGCCTCGCCGTCAAAGAGTGTGACCGCCTGGCCAAGGAGTTGGCAGACCAGGCGGTGATGCACAAGGCGGAGCTTAAAAAGCTGGCAGATGTCGAGGAGCTTCTTCAGGCCGAGTTCGAGACTGAGCGCTCAAACTGTGCCGAGACGGAGACGGCCCTGCAGGACGACTATGGGGCCATCGAGGACATGGTTGACGGTAAACTGCTTTTCCTTGCTTTCGCATGTTCGCCGTCTGTCGCAGGAGCCGGCTCCCTTTTCCTGATTCTTTGTCTTGTCCTTGGCGCAGAGTACTTCCCGGGCAATTCTGTTGCCGCCAGCCAGGCCATTGAGGACCAACGCGATGAGAGGCGCCGGGCGGGTTGGCTAATCGCACCCAACACACCCCGGACTCCCATCGAGCAGCTGCTTGCCATTAGGGCACGCCTCCAGCCGGCCCATCGTCTGCTCCGCCGTCTTCAACGCGCTGGGTCCCAGGTACTGGCCGCCCTCTAGCCAGATGTCCCGGCACCCCGCACTCCCAGCTGGGCCGCCGAATGGCTGGAGGCGACCGTCGGCCGCTTCGAGGCTTGGAAGGGCGCTGCAGCGAGAGCCGGCATGCGGACCGCCCTGGAATTTGCCAAGGGCTGGTACCTCGATCCAGATTTCGCTCAGCTGGCGACCTTCTGCCTAGAGGCTGAGCCTGAGCTGGCGGCGGTACGAGGAGACCTCATCAAGCGCGCCGCCGCGGTTGCTGAATATGCCGACACCACCGTCTTGATCCCGGAGTTGGATGAAAACGGTCATGTGGTGCCGCCTGACAACTTTGGGCTGGACCTAGCTGCGCCGGAGGAGCTGGATGAGGAGATCGCCTCGAGCGACGAGGGTGAGGACGAGGATGACGATGACAAGGAAGGCGGCTTTCTAGAGGAGGAGCCGACTGCTCGTCATTAACCCGACCAGGCCTCGACGAGCGGACCCTGCGGGACTGCGCCGTCTGCCACGGAAGGTGACCAGGCTGAGACCCACGAGGCGGCCCCCTTAGCAGCCGGCCCAGCGGATCCCGTGGTGCCATCCGCCCCGCCTGCTGCACCTCTAGCCTAGGCGGCCATGCTATCTTTCATTTCCTATTTCTTTTAAGAAATGGTACAGTTAGTCTCGAATAATTCCACGCACTGGGTGTATTCGCAAACATTTGTTGGAAGGCAGCCATGGAGGCCTTTTGTTATGTAAATGTTCTCTTAATCCTGCATATCTCTATGCCATTTGCCGGGTTCTAGAGTTAGCACCATTCTTTGTTCCATCGGCCGTTTTTCTTTTGCCGTCTCCTTTAACTACCGTCCTGCCAACCAGACAGCCAGTCTGTGGTCTGTGGCTGGGTCAGGTACTTAGCTGTTTTCCGGACAGGCAAGCATCCCGCCCTCTGGAACACGGTTTGGCTAAGCTAGAAGCCGGCTGGCCGGCTGCTCGGCAGCCGGCCAACTTGTCTTAAGGGCCATCTTGCCCTATGTTTATTTTTCTTTAGCCATTTTTCATGTGGGCACCACTTCCTGCCTTTGACTCCCGCCAGTCAGACAACCGCATTCTGCGAGTCTGTGACCATTAGGTGGGAGAGGGCTTGGATGCCGGCACATTACTTGTCCGACTATTGGAGAAATTTTTTAAACATAGGACCAGGCGGCAAGCCCCCGGGTCGTTTGTTCGAGCCTGATGTCGGGCGAAGGAATGGAAATAACACATTCACACGCATAAAACTTATCATATAGATAAAGGGAGGGGCAATCCCCAAGAGCTCCTCAGGGGTCCCGTTGTTTCCCAAAATACAGTAGATAGTACAATACATACTGCCTTTAGCTGTAAAAGCGACGAAGGAGGTTTGCATTCCATGGGCGCTCTGACTCTCTTTTGCGTGCTCTTGAGTTCTGTGCATCGATAAGGTAGTAGGCATCATTGCCTAGTACCTTGCTGATGATGAATGGTCCTTCCCAAGGGGCTGAGAGCTTGTGCTGGCCGGCAGTTCGCTGGATCAGCTGGAGCACAAGATCCTCCTCACGAAAGGATCGCGACCTGACTCGCCGGCTGTGGTAGCGACGGAGACCCTGCTGGTAGATGGCGGATCGGCGGAGTGCTACCAGCCGGGCCTCCTCCAGCAGGTCCATGCTGTCTTCTCATGCTTCTCTTGCTTTGGCTTTTGTGTACATGGTGACACGAGGCGAGTAAAACTCAACATCTGTTGGGATGACAGCCTCGGCCCCATAGATGAGGAAGAAGGGAGTGAAGCCGGTTGATTTGTTCAGAGTTGTTCTGAGGCTCTAGAGGACAGACGACAACTCCTCAATCCAGCAGCCGGCTGATTGTTCCAAGGGCTCGACCAGCCGGGGCTTGATGCCGGACAAGATGAGGCCGTTTGCATGCTCAACTTGGCCGTTTGACTGCGGGTGGGCAACGGACGCTAAGTCCAGTCGGATGCCCTGTGTTGCGCAGAAACGTGCCAATGCTCCTTTGGCAAAGTTTGTGCCATTGTCGGTGATGATTATGTGTGGTATGCCATACCGGACTGTGATATTAGCGATGAAGGTCACGGCAGTCGGGCCGTTGAGTTTCTTGATTGGCTTCGCCTCGATCCACTTGGTGAACTTGTCCACAATCGCAAGCAAATGAGTCAAGCCACCGCGTGCTGTCTTGAAAGGACCCACCATGTCCAGTCCCCAAATTGCAAACGGCCGAGTCATCGGAATGGTCTTGAGTGCAGAAGCCGGCAGATGTTGCTTGGAGCTGAAGCGCAGACAACCATTGCATTTCTTGACTAAATCTTTGGCGTCGTCCAAAGCAGTCGGCCAGAAGAAACCGTGGCAGAAAGCTTTGGTGACGAGGGATCTTGAGGCCGCATTCGCCTTGATGAATATCTCTCAAAATGGCCAGACCCTTTTCTGTTTCCACGCAGCGTTGGAAGATGCCGGTTGCACTGCGTCTGGCAAGCTCTCTGTTTACTATTGTATATGCCGACGCTCTGCGCTGAACTTGCCGTGCCAAGGTCTCACCTACTGGCAACTCTCTTCTGAGAAGAAATTTGAGGATTGGTTGTGCCCATGATGGCGCTGTTACTCCTGTTACTTCTGCCACTGAAACCAGGGTGGTTGGGCCGGGAGGTGGAGGGCTGGAGTGAGCCGCTTGCTGTGCTTCTGAAATCCCCGGGCTAGCTGCAGCAGTCCCCGGGCCGGGTTCTGAAGTCCTCGGGCCAGGTGCTGGTGCAACAGTCCCTTGGTCGCCTGTTGGCGCTGTAGTTCCCTGGCCGCCTGTTGGCACTGTAATTTCTTGGCCGCCTATTGGGGCTCCTGAACCAGCCGCAACAGTCCCCGGGTCGAGCTCTGAAGTCCCCGGGAATGAGTGCCACGTACTCGGCCACATTGTTGGAGGCGGCAAAGTGGATTTGCAAGGTGTACTTGAGCCTGTCCCCTTTGGGAGAGGTCAGGACGACGCCAGATCCCAGGCTAGTGTGCATCTTTGATCCATCAAAGTGCATCCGCCAATGGGTTGAATCTGGAGCGGGCGGCAGGTACTGGGTCTCGGCCCAGTCGATGAGGAAGTCGGCTAGCATTTGTGACTTGATGGTGGTGCGGGGCTGGTAGAAGATGGTGAAGGGGGCCAGCTCAATGGCCCACTTCGCCACTCGGCCTGAAGCATCTCTGTTGCCCATGATCTCAGCAAGACGAGCCGTGCATACGACCGTGATCGGATGCTCTTGGAAGTACTGCTTGAGTTTCTTGGCGGCAAAGTACACACCATAGCACATCATCTGGTAATGGGGATAGTTCTGCTTGGAAACTGACAGCACCTCGCTCAAGTAATAGATTGGCCTCTGGACAAGCAAGGCTCTGCCGTCTTCTGGGCGTTCGACCACAATCACAGTGCTGACCACCCGGCTGGTGGTGGCTATGTAAAGGAACATGGGTTCCTTGTCTGTTGGCTTCGCCAGGATAGGCGGCGTGGATAGCACTTTCTTGAGCTGGTGGAAGGCTTCGTCTGCCTTGTCATTCCACTCGAAGCAGGTGGTCTTCTTCATCAATTGGTACAGAGGGAGTGCCTTCTCGCCCAGCCGGCTGATGAATCGACTGAGCGATGCCAGGCACCCAGTGAACTTCTGGACGTCTCGTATGCGAGTTGGCCTCTCCATCCTCTCAATGGCCTAGATCTTTGCGGGGTTGCACTCGATGCTGCGTTCAGACACCAAGAAGCCAATGAGCTGGCCTATTGGTACCCCGAAGACGCATTTCTCCGGGTTTAGCTTTATCTGAAAGCGGCGCAGGTTTTCGAAGGTCTCTTGGAGGTCCTCCAAGAGAGTTCCCCTCTTCTCTGTCTTCACCACGATATCGTCCACGTAAACGTGGGCGTTTCTGCCAAGTTGCTTGAGGAGACACTTCTGCATGCAACGCTGAAAGGTGGCGCCGGCATTTCTTAAGTCGAACATCATAGTCAGGTAGCAGAAGGCCCCAAATGGCGCGAGGAAGGCGGTCTTCAGGCGGTCGGCTGGATCTAGTTTGATTTGGTGGTATCCGTAATAGGCATCAAGGAATGATAGCAGCTCACATCCAGCAGTGGAGTCAATCACTTGATCTATTCGCGGCAGAGCAAACGGATCTTTAGGGCAAGCTTTGTTGAGGCTGGTGTAGTCAATGCACATGCACCATTTGTTGTTCTGCTTCAGCACTAGGACAGGGTTGGAGAGCCACTCTGGGTAGAACACTTCCATAATGAAGCCGGCTACTAGTAGGCGGGCGACTTCTTCTCCAACAACTCTTCTTTTTTCTTCTGACAGGCGGCGGAGTGGCTGCCTGACCGGCTTCGCGTCTTCTCTCACATGTAGCTTGTGCTCGGCGAAATCTGCCGGGACACCCGACATGTCTCTGGGGGACCATGCAAAGATGTCCCAATTCTCACAGAAGAAATCGACGTGCTCGCTTTCCTATTTGCTGTCTAGGTTTGACCGTATGACAGCAAATCGCTCCGGGTGTGACGGGTCCAAAGCAATCTTCTTGGTTTCCTTGGCCGGCTGGAATGAGCCTTGCGGTTCCACCTCCTTGGGATCGGATGGTATGGACGGCTGCTCGCCAGCCATTGCCACCAACCGATCAAGGCGGCGCTTCTCTTCAGCTATGACAAGAGACTCGGCCAGCGGACTGCTGGTAGTGGCACATGCGATGGACTTCTCATAGTCCTCGACTATGGTGATTATTCCTTTGGGGCCCGACATCTTCATCTTGAGGTAGGCATAATGGGGCACTGCCATGAATTTTGCAAGAGCTGGCTGGCCCAATATCACATGATAGGGGCTTTCCAGATTCACCACGTCAAACCAGACCGGCTCCCGCCGGAAATTTTATTGTCACCAAACAGGACATCAATCTTGACCTTGCCGATTGGTGAGCAAGAGAGACCGGGGACGATGCCGTGGAACACGGTCCTGGTAGGCTGAAGCTGCTTCTCTTTGATGCCCAACTTCTCCATGGTGTCTCGGTACATGATGTTGATGCTGCTGCCGCCGTCTACCAGCACTCGGGAGAAACGACATGCCCGTCTGTCGGTAGATAAAGTTGCATCCAGAACCATGGCGTAAGCTCCTGGCGAAGGCATGAAAGCCGGGTGATCTTCAGGCTCCAACTGATGGGCCTTTCGGACCAATGCATGAACTCTGGGGCTTCAGAGGCAACAGTGTTGACTTCTCTGTGCTGCTGACACCGGCTGTGCCTATCGTCCGCCTAGCTTGTGAAGACGACATAAGCTCCGTTCTCTTCTGGGAACTCATCTAGGACTTGGCCGCCTGGATGGGCAGCCGTCGGTTTTGGAGGCAGAGCCGCCTGCCCAGCAGGCGGCGGTGGCAGAGCTTCACCTCTGGCAATCCGTGTGAGCCAGTGACACTTTCGTGTGACATGATTGGAGGGCTTCGCGCCGCTGTGAAACTTGCAAGGGGCATCCAGGGCATGCTCAAAGGAGAAGGAGGGCTGCTAGGCCAGCTTGCTGCCCTTCTCGCGCTTGGGACCTGCTTGAGCTTCTGGCTACTGGCCATCAACTGCTGCCACCAGCCGGCTGTTGGAAGCCAATGGGGGGGGTGGCTTTGCGCTTGTTATCTGTCTGGTGCTGGCGCCGACTGGACTCTCCAGCCGGCGTTCTAGGAGCCGGTGGGGCCATCTTTCCAAAGGCATCCACGTGCAGTTCGGACTTCATGGAGGAATCTGCGGTGGCATACTTGTCTGCTATGCTTTGCAGCTCGTCCAGCGTGGTGGGCTCATCGCAGAGGTGCTTGTGCTTGAGCAAGGTGCCTTCTCTACACCCGGCCGTAAAGTACTCGATGGCTTGCACCTCATGCACCCCTTCACAAGAGTTGCGCAGCTCGGCCCAACGCATCAGGTAGTCACGAGCAGACTCGTTCGGACCTTGGACGCATAGGGAGAGCTGCCGTGGCTTGGGTGGCCGCTTGTAGGTGCTGGTGAAGTTGCGAGTGAAGACGTCAGTGAAGTCCAGCCAGCTGTTGATGCTGTTGGGCTTGAGGATGTTTAACCACATCCAGGCCATGCCCTGGAGCATGAGTGGTACATACTTCACTGTGACACACTTGTTGCCGGTCGCTATGTTGACGGCGGTGGAATAATCCACCAGCCAGTCCTCTGCCTTCATGAATCCATTGTACTTGGCGGTGTCTCGGGGGAGTGAGAAACCTTTGGGGAAGGGCTCGTCGCGGATGTGGGGACCGAAACAAGCTGGGCCGAGTGCGTCTTATTCCTCGACCGCTTGGGACCGGGCCAGTCAGTCAAGGCGGTGACGGCGTCATTCTCCCCAACTCCTTCACGGCGGCCCAAGCAGCCTCCGAGGGACAGATGGTCGACAGGCAGGGGAGACACATGCCTCTCCCGGCGAGGGGGAGGCGATCGCTCGTTTCGCCGCTCTACAGCTCTTGGGCGGCCGTCTTGATCGCGCTCGATGGTGATGTGAGTCTGCCTGCTGCGGCTAGCAGCCGGCTCTGAGTCACGCCGGCTGTGAGTGCCGACTATTAGCGAACGGGACGTAGCCCCTTGCTCCCGCCAAAGAGGATGGTTGTCCGCCTGCGCGTCGGCCTCTAGAGCCCAGCGACGGGCTTCCTGCTGTTCGGCAGCCGTGTCGAGGAGCTGCTGGACGTGCTGTTTCATGCAGCGAAGCGCATCTCCCTCCAAGTGGTTCAGCTCATCGACTGCCACCTGGGCGGCCCTTAGATTTTCCAATGGGGTGTCGTATACCGGTCGTGGGGCCCCCAGCATGTCGGCCAGGACCCCACCTCGATCACGGACGGCGCCGGCCCGGCTGGGTTCGCCAGCAGCCGGCGTGCCTCTTATGGCACGGTCCATCTCGCGGTGGTAGGCTTCGGTGAGGCGCCGTGAGGCCGCTAACTTGTTGGCGTTGTCAAGGAGTGAGACGCGGAGAGCTTCCAGCGCCGCGCCATCTGTCCCCGCTGCGATGGGGGAAGAAAGAGTCCGCATTGCCGCCTGTAACTGGTCCTGGCCGGACCCGTTTGAAGTCTCGTCGTGGCTAGCGGCCAGCACCTCCGTGACGGTGCTGATGCTAGTGTCACAGGTCGCATGGGGAGGGGATTGTCGATGACCACCACGTGGTCAGGGAAGGAGTCGGCGGACGCCACGTCGAGGTCGACGATCATGTCGACAGGTGGATCAGAGGAGCTAATGGACTCCATGTCGGAGGCGCGCTCGTCGATGATGTGGAGCTTGTCGAGGAGCTCGACGAGGCAGCTCTCCAAGCCGACTGGTCCCGCGACCGGAGAGGGCTCGTCCTGGAGGTGGACATCACCGAGAAGATCGGCGAGCCCGCTCGGGCGCATGCGGCCTCAGCGCCGCAAAGCATCCCGGCATCTACGCCTGCGGGCGTGCCGGGCTGGCTGTGCTCGCCAGGGAGGAATAAAGTTCCCGTCTAGAACATGTCTCCGGATGACGGTGCACCTTGCCCCATGGTGGGCGCCAAATGTCGGGGTTTTGGTGCGACATATGCCAAAAGATGGCTTATCATGCATGAGGACAAGAGTACGTCCCCGGGCCCTGGAAGCGGGATAAGGCTATACTTAGAACACCTACGAATCTTACCTAGGTTCGGGGCTCTCCGTGGAGATAACACCCCTAGTCCTACTCTACGGGGGCTCCGCGTCATGACTAATGTCAATATGGTGGCTACAAGATTGCTCCTTGAGCTGTGTCGTTTAGACGAGGAAGAAGGGCAAGGCTACCTCTCTACCTTCTCTCTAGGGAACGTGAGTGATCGCTAGGGTTTCTTCCCATTGATGTCTCTCTCTTTCTCTCTGTGTCTCTTAGGGTCCAACCCCTCCACATGGAGGACCCTGGGGGTTTATATAGGCCTACCCCCCAGGGGTACAATGATAATCTGGGCAGAGTGGCCCTCAGCCGCCAGCGTCTCTGGGTGCTGGCCTCTCCGCCGTTTGCCGGGGCCCGCTGTCTGTGGGCCCGCATGATTGTCTTTTACCGTTGGCGTCCTTCTGGTAACGCGAGCATCATCAGGGGGAGAGTGGCTATAGTGCCGCGGCCTCTTGGTCATACACTGCTACCATGCCCTGTCTTGTCATCTTAATGGGGCTCAGACTCCCACGGCACGGTCAGCCGCCTGCTATAGAGCGGCCCGTCCCCCAGGCCGCCTGCCAAAGGTCGCTTGCTTCTAGGTGGCTCACCGACGGGTGGGGCCACCCGCCTGCTGGCCACTCCGCCTTCGGGTAGTGGGATCATGGCTTCCTCTGACTAGGGCTAGGCCATCGGTAACATGGCTACTGTGATATGCTGCTTTAGGGTGTGTCCGTAAGGTACACTCTCACTGTAGCCACGCTTATGTGGATTCTTTAAGGACAGGCTTAACTGTAGCCATGCCTTAGTCTCGTCGTGGCTCCCCAGCACACGTCCCGAGGGGGAGGCACTGGGCCGTCTTCTAGATGCTGGCCGCCAGGCTGCCGCCCGTCAGGGCTCCGCTGCCTGCTAGTAGCTGGCTCCTAGGCCTTGCGGCCCTAGGAGGCGGCCCGATACACATGCGGCCAAAGGATGACAGACGGCCCCTATTTGTCTTGAAACGCCATGGGTGGTCGATGAAGACACCCGTGGTCAATATCACCGATAGTGTTGATGATGAACTCCTTGCTCTTGTGCTTGAAATGATAGTCTCCCCAACAATCAACTCTCTTTCATAGGATTGGATTTGGTGGAAAGATGATTTGAGTGGAAAGCAACTTGGAGAAGTCTAGAGATCAAGATTTATGTGGTTGTAATGGAATATCTTGACCTCAACACAAGTGTAGGTGGTTCTTTCTCAAAAAATGTATGTTGGAAGTGTAGGCATGTTCTGATGGCTTTCTCCATGAATGAAGAGTGGGTGGAGGGGTATATATAGCCTCCACACAAAATCTAACCGTTGCACATGATTTACCAAACTCGGTGGGACCGAATCAGAGAACTCAGTGAGACCGATTTAGTTAATAATGTGACCGTTAGGCATTTTGGTGAGACCGATATGTCAACTCGATAGGACCGATTTCTTTAGGGTTAGGGTATAACGTAATCTCGGTGAGACCGATTACACAAACTCGGTAGGACCGAATTTGGTAATAAGCTAAGCAGGGAGTTGGTCAGGCAAACTCGATTGGAGCGAAACGTTGCGAAGGGGAAACTGAGAGTTTGCATTGCGAACTCGGTGGGACCGATCGCTCATCTCGGTTAGACCGAAACGTTACGAAGGGAAACATAGATTTTGCAATGCCGTCTCGGTGAGACCGATATCCCTATCGGTGAGATTGAAGTGACTAGGGTTTGTGGCAGTGGCTATGTCAACTGAACTCGGTTGAGCCAGATAGAAGGTGACAGTGGGGCTGAGTTTGACTTTTGGTTTGGGACATATGTGGATGTGAGAAAGTGGTTGAGGGTTTTGGAGCATATCACTAAGCATTTTGAGCAAGAAACCCATTAAGAAACACCTCATCCCCTTTTAATACTATTGGCTTTCCAATGAACTCAATGTGATCTTGGATCACTAAAATAGAAAATGTAGAGTCTTGAGCTTGAGCCAATATGTGTCCTTAGCATTTTGAGGGATCCACATTTCTAATCCATGCCATGCCAATCATTGAACTTTTCTGAAATATTTATCTTGAGATAGCATTAGTTCAATGAGCTATATGTTGTTAGTTATTACCAAAACCACCTAGGGATAGTTGCACTTTCAATCTCCCCCTTTTTGGTAATTGATGACAACATATAGATCAAAGCTTTGACAAATGATAATAAGATTGAAATACATCGTCGCTTTGAGAAGTATGTGTTAAGCAAGAGCTCCCCCTAAATTTGTGCATTATTTAAAATTTGCTTTTGAATGCAAATACACAATTGATTAGGATCATGGGTTACTCTTCCATGTCACATACATCTTGGTGGAGCGCTCAAAATGATATAAACTAAAAGCATTCACTCATCACCAAGCAACGTGAATGATCATATAGGGATATAAAAGATAATATCATTCAAGCAAGCGTTAAAGTAGCATATGATCAATCACATGATCAAACAAGTATCTCACACAAGGACCTAAAGTATAAACCAAGCACACAATAATGTTCAACCAAAAGCAAGAGAGACAGAAGCAAAACACTCTCTCTCGAAGCCTATGATCTATACATTTTTCTCCCCCTTTGGCAACAAGTAACCAAAAAGTTCAAATATGCATAGTGCTATGCGTCTCTCAGGCTTGGTCTTCGGGAGGCGGTGTAGAGAGAATTCCAAGGATGAAGGCATCAGTAGATGTAGTTGGAGCTGGTGGAGTGGCTGCTGGAGGTGGAACTGAAGTTGTGGCTGCTGGTGCTGATGTTGTTGCTCTTGTATCAGGTACAAGCACTACAGCAGACCTCTGTCCTCTAGACACTCGCTGAAATGCATCAGTAGTTGCCTTACCTTTTCTCTCTTCTGCTTCCTCCTGGAGCTGCTCAACTGCTGTTTGTATCTCAGTCACCTTCAGATCAAGATCATAGAATTTTGTTTCAACGATCGTCTCCAAGCTCTCCTGATTTTGAGTCAGGGTGGCCAAACCCTTCTCAATCCTCAAAGTTTCTTGAATTAGATATGCCATTCGATCTTGTTTAGATTTGAGGGACACTTGAGATGCCTCTTCAACACTTGGCATCTT
The DNA here is from genome assembly GCA_902687465.1 of Secale cereale. Taxonomy (NCBI): domain Eukaryota; kingdom Viridiplantae; phylum Streptophyta; class Magnoliopsida; order Poales; family Poaceae; genus Secale; species Secale cereale. The sequence continues at coordinate 177,241,419 of LR738710.1, forward strand.
TGCTGCTTTCTTAGCTCTAGCTTTCTCTCTCTTGTCTTGTGCTTGCACTAACGAAGGTTCATTCTCATCCATCACAACTGTGTTGTCTTCAAATTCTGGATATAGGGGTAGATGCTCCTTATCCAACAAGTATGTGCATGTGCCCATCTTGGAGTTGATGAGCTCTTGAATGTGTGGAGCATATCCACTTGATCTTTTCTGGTCTGCAGCAGTCCTCTTGATTGTTTCAACAATCAGGTTCATGACCTTGAACTTTTGAGGGACATAAAAAATGTGCAGCAAGTTGATTGAGTGTCCTCTGATCATCTTATGATCTCCTGACTTGGGCAACAATGTATGCCTCAATATAGTGTTGATTGTAGCTAGAACAGATCCAAGCTTATGTGTTTCCAATGCTTTGTCAGGGATCTCTTTGTACATGTTTGCCATGGAGTTGTGGTCTTTCTTCTTCTTGGCATAGACATCCAAGTCATCCTCATGCTCTTCAGGGTCTTTTATTAACTTGGCCCACACATCAACAGTTGACTGGTACCTTGTACCTTGAGACATCCACACAATTCTACCACCTGGATAAAAATGAGCTATGGAGTAGAATTGCATGATGAGTTCATCATCCCATTTTGTGAGCTTCTGACCCACAAACTTGTCAACACCACATGATTTGAAACTTTCATGCACACTTGGAAAGTGATCTCCATTTTCCTTGATGTATTCCCAATCAACCCATCTCATGTCACATACCATTGGCTTCTTGTCAAGCAGAATGGTCTCATGGAAATCTTGCTGTTCTTTTGTGTGAAACCTATAATGCACAACAGTCCTTCTCCTCACAGCATATGGATCAGATTGTCCCCATCTTCTGAGACTTGCATCCTTCCTCAACTTCATGTCCTCAGCAACAATATGATTATCATCATCATTAGGAATCTTGGGCTTCAATTTTCTAAGCACTTGGACCTCACCATCTTCATCAATCTCAGGCACTGGGGCCTTGTTCTTTTCTGCAGCTGGAATGTTCCTTGTGCTTCTCTTGGGTGCAGACTTGGTGGCTTGAGCAGTAGCTTTGGGGGCAGTCTTGGGCTTTGAAGGAGCAGCCCCTGACTTAATGGCATCCCCCATCAGCTTCTGAGATTTAGGTGTTGGTGCAACATCCTCTTCTTCTTCTTTTGCTTCATCATCATCATCATCTCTCATAGATGGCTTGCCAATCACTCTGGTTGTGGTCTTTCTAGCTCTCCTCTTTGTTCGTGCTGGCTCATCATCTCTGGTTTCAAGAGTGAAGACCATTGTTTCTTGAGTTGATGCTCTAGTCTTTGACATTGGAGATCTTTTGGCAGGGCCTTCTTGTTCAAACCTGGCTTGACAACCCTAGTTGATTCTTTCACAGCTTACTTCTTTGAAGTGGCCTCATCAGCCACAAAATCCTCATCCTCACTGTCAGAAGTTTTCTTCTTCCTTGTCTTGGTAGCAACCTTTGGAAGATTACTTGGAGTGCTCCTGCTACCCTCATCAAAACTGCTGGAGGGACTAGTGCCCTCACTCATGTTAACTTGCTCCTCAGACCTGTTCTGGCTATCACTTTGATCAGACATTGTTGACACTGCAAACTGAAAGCTGACCCTGTGAATAGATGTAGATGAGATAGAGTGGATGAGCATCACAAAGTGAAGAGTTTTTGCAAAACAGATGACTCAAAAACTTAGTTTTAGTTCTCCATAGAAAGCATTTCAGAGCTACCGATTTGTCAAACTCGGTGATACCGAAGCAATTTTGGAACCTAAACTAGTGAACTTGGTCAGACCGAGTCACAGTTCGGTGGCACCGAGATTGCTAGGGTTTCACACAAAGTCAAACTCGGTCACACTGATTTGCAGTTTGCGGTCAGACCGAAAATTGCATGCGCAATGGCCTAAGCCAAATCGGTGAGACCGATTTCTACAACTCGGTCAGTCCGAGATGAGTTCGACGGAGACCTAACCCTAAATTTTCAGATCAAATCTAATCTAAGGATGTTTTTCAGTGGATAGATAGTTTGCATACGTGGTAAAGATCATGTCAAAGTAATGTGCTATGAATCAGAGTTAAGGAATAGCACATAGAGTCGAACCCATACACTAGTTCGGCAGGAGTTAGCCAAGGCGACAACGACGGAGCAGACTTCCGTTGACGGCGATGGAAACCAGCGGCGGGAGGTCGCTGGTGGCGAGGAGACGATCCGGAGACCCTAGGAGGCAGAGCAGGACACATGCGCGGGCTGAGGAGTTTGAAGAAATTTCCAAAATCTCACCCGTGGTTATATATATCCCAACCCTATCGGTGTGACCAAGTGGAACAACTCGGTGACACCGAGATGCAGAATCACAAGCGGTTACTTCAACTCGGTGTGACCAAAAAGTTCAAATCAGTTGCACCGAGATTGAAAACTTAGATCAACTTAGTGAACTCGGTGTGACCGAAGTGGATGACTCGGTCATACCGAAATGCACAAACAGGTTTTGGAAGTTTAAGTCTATGACGAATCAGGGTCTCCAAGTGCTCCTCACACAGAGTGGTTCGAATCTGACTTGATCAAACTTTGTGATGTAGCATGAATAGAGTTTGAGACGAGAAAACATAGATAACTAGAGGGAGTTCTTAGGCATTCTTGTCCATCCATTTGGCAAAATAGAAAGAGCCAAACATTCAAAGCAACAAATGGATGTCCTCAAATGAGAAAAATATGCATTCAATATGCTCACACAATAAGATAGCAAATGAAACATGTGGCAAAGCATGCACAACCATTCTAGCATCTATCAAGCAATTTGGCGATGACTCGGTCATCTATATATGAGTATATTGACTTAGGAGTCAAATGAGAACATTTGATCATATGTCATAGTCATCGTTTAAGCACAAGTGGAGTTACCACTTTTACATAAAGCATGGTTGTGTTCACATCATTAGAGTTGCTTTAGCTCAATTGATTAGAGTAAAGCTCCCCCTAGATGTGATATCCCCCCCTAAGAGGGATGAACTAACCTTGGGTTTTGTCGATGATGACTTCACGTAGGTGTTCAAGATGTAGATTCTCAATGTTGATGTAGATCATTTGGAGCAATCCATTGGAGTGAGTTGCACTTTCAATACCTACACGGGTTAGTCCCACAAGGAACAAACAAAGATATCCATGGACATAGAGTGAATTGCACACAAGATGATGTCCATGAAAGCATTTGGTTACCTTGTCCCTTGTCTTACCAACAAGAGGGTTTGTGACTCCTTGAACTAGTGTAAGATATGGAAGTTGTTTGCACATGTCCTCACCAAAATGATATGAGTGAAGTATGTTGGCAGAGTCACCCTCAAGAACTCTCTAGTTCTTCTTCTTCGGGATCCACACCATCTTGATGGGAATCCTTGGAGTTGTAGTCGTACTTGATGAAGTTGAACTTGATGTAGTCTTGGGAACCCACTTGAGCAAGGCCTTGGGAGCTTCTTCAAATGCATCAATCTCCTCTTGAAGCTTGTCCTTGCCCTTTTGCTTGTGGTCTAGTGGTGGAAGATCATCTTGAGCTTGTGTTCCTTGGAAAGAAGTAGGATCATACTTCTCTTGCCGAGGAACAAACTTCGTCTTGGGGTATTGATCTTCTTCCCACTCAACTCCATTGGCATTGAACTTTCGTTCAAAACCAACACCTTGATTCTTCTAGTGTCTTCCTTGCTTGTGTACAATCTCCTCAAATTGCTTACTTCCGGCAAGGCTCTTGTAAACACCTTTCTCTATAGTTCCCTTCAATATGCTATTTTCTTGCTCAAGTGTAACTTGGCTAAGAGAATCATTAGTGGAATCAAGAGTACTACTAGAAGCAACAATATTTGATTTAGCATGATTATTGTTACTACTAGATGAAGAATCTTTCTTGTTCTTTTTGCTAGATTTAACTTGTGGCATGTAAGTAGACAAGAGTAAACGTTTGGCAATGTAAGAAGAACTTTTCTTGCGAAGATCATCATTGATTGCCTTTAAGAACTCATGCTCTTGCTCAAGGTTGAGCTTTTCAAAGCGTAACTTCTCATGAGTCTTTAAAAGTTCTCGATGATCCTCTAAGGTAGTTTCATGAGGTAACTTGAGAGTGTTTAATTCTTTAGTTAGACGCTCAATCTTCTCCTTATCATTGTCAATCGTTTTATCATTATTAACATGATTAATAGCATTTTCATCATAGTTTTCATCATAGGTTTCATCACTATTGCTACCAACAAGTAAATCATCATCTCCTAGCAAGTCATCTTCATCACTATTAAAATCAAGATACTCGGGGTGTGATACCTTAGGGCCTTTAGCCATGAAGCATCTTCAAACTCCTTCATTTGGTGAGTCAAATATGTCATAAGAGTTGGATGACACAAGAGCAATTCTGGCAACACCTTCATCTTGAGTATCTTCGGAGTCGGAGTAGTAGCTTCTTTCGGAGTGCTCATCAGAGTCGGAAATGGATACACATTCACCAACATGAGCTTGATGTCTTCGTCTTGCATAGCTCCTTGATGATTTGTCCTTCCTTTCCGAATCTTTTCTTCTCCGAGAAGGTCTTCGTTCATAACGATCATCTCTACTCCTTCTCTCTCTTGGTGGTGAATCTTCTCTTCTGCTCCTCCTTTTAGGCGAGTCTTCTTTTCTCTTGTGTGGAGCCGTACACTCATTGGAGTAGTGTCCAGGTCTTCCACAATTGTACCAATTCCAATCACGACTTGAAGATCTTTTATCATTATAGGACCTTGATTTGGAATTTCTCTCCTTGTTTCTACTCTTGTAGAACTTGTTGAAGTTCTTCACCATTAGGCTCAATTCTTCATTGAAGGTTTGTTTCTCACCTGATGATGTAGGAGCATCAGATGAGGCTTTGTAAGCACCACTATACTTGTTGTGAAGGTCTTCTTTATCTTTGAGTGACATCTCATGAGCAACAACTCTTCTAGTGACTTCCGTTGGCTTGAGATCTTTGTAATTAGGAATCATTTGGATCAATGTGCACACGGTGTCATATTTGCCATCCAAGGCTCTTAGGATTTTCTTGATGATGAATCTGTCGGTCATCTCTTCGCTTCCTAAGCCGACTATCTCATTTGTGATGAGAGCAAGCCTAGAGTACATTTCAGCGACACCTTCACCATCCTTCATCTTGAACTTGTCAAGTCGACTTTGAAGCACATCCAACTTGGATTCCTTGACGGAATCGTTACCTTCGTGCATATCAATCAAAGTATCCCAAATTTCCTTTGCATTCTCAAGACGGCTGATTTTGTTGAATTCTTCGAGGCACAATTCGTTGAAAAGGATATTGCAAGCTTGAGCATTGTAATGCAACATCTTTAATTCTTCCGCCGATGCTTCACGATTTGGTTCCTTCCCGTCAAAGAATTCCCCTTGCAAGCCAACACACACAATAGCCCAAACGGCGGGGTTATGCCAAAGAATATGCATTTTCATCTTATGCATCCAACTAGCAAAATGAGTACCATCAAAGTAAGGACCTGTACGGTGGTAATTTCCCTCGCTAGACGCCATACTCTCCTAGGTTGTGAAACCAAGGCTATGATCACCATAAGCTATGGAAATCAAGGCAAATGGAGACCTTAGCTCTGATATCACTTGTATGATCGAAAGTATGTGTAGAGGGGGGGGGGTGATTAGACTACTTGATCAAATAAAAACCTAGCCTTTTCCCAATTTGAAGTCTTGGCAGATTTTAGCAATTATGCACAAGTCAAGCAGTCAACCTACACATGCAATTCTAAGAGTATAGCAGCGGAATGTAAAGCAATTGCGTATGAAGGTAAATGGAGGAGTTTTAGGGAGAAAACGCAATGTAGACACGGAGATTTTCTATCTGTGGTTCCGATAGGTGGTGCTATCGTACATCCATGTTGATGGAGAATTCAACCCACGAAGGGTAATGGTTGCGCGAGTCCATGGAGGGCTCCACCCACAAAGGGTCCATGAAGAAGCAACCTTGTCTATCCCACCATGGCCATACTCGCCTCACTAGGGTAGATCTCCACGAAGTAGGCTCCTTGCTCGTACAAACTCCTTGGTTCAACTCCACAATCTTGACGGAGGCTCCCAAGTGACACCTAACCAATCTAGGAGACATCACTCTCCAAAAGGTAATAGACGGTGTGTTGATGATGAACTCCTTACTCTTGTGCTTCAAATGATAATCTCCCCAACACTTTCATAGGATTGGATTTGGTGGAAAGATGATTTGAGTGGAAAGCAACTTGGAGAAGGCTAGAGATCAAGATTTATGTGGTTGGAATGGAATATCTTGACCTCAACACAAGTGTAGGTGGTTCTCTCTCAGAAAATATATGTTGGAAGTGTAGGCATGTTCTAATGGCTTTCTCCACGAATGAAGAGTGAGTGGAGAGGTATATATAGCCTGCACACAATATCTAACCGTTACACATGATTTACCAAACTCTGTGGGCCGAATCAGAGAACTCGGTCAGACTGATTTAGTTCATAATGTGACCATTAGGAATTTCGGTGGGACCGATATGTCAACTCGGTAGGACTGATTTCATTAGGGTTAGCGCATAACGTAATCTCGGTGAGACCGATTACACAAACTCGATAGGACCGATTTTGGTAATAAGCTAACCAGAGAGTTGGTCAGGCAAACTCGGTGGGACCGATTCGCTCGTTTTGGTTGGACCGAAACGTTACGAAGGGGAAACAGAGAGTTTGCATTGCGAACTCGGTGGGACCGATCGCTTATCTCGGGTAGACCAAAACGTTACGAAGGGAAACATAGAGTTTGCAATCCCATCTCGGTGAGACCGATATCCCTATCGGTGAGACCGAAGTGACTAGGGTTTGTGGCAGTGGCTATGTCAACTGAACTCGGTGGCGCCGGATAGAAGGTTTCGATGGGGCCGAGTTTGACTTTTGGTTTGGGACATATGTGCATGTGAGAAAGTGGTTGAGGGTGTTGGAGCATATCACTAAGAATTTTGAGCAAGAAACCCATTAAGCAACACCTCATCCCCTTTTAATAGTATTGGCTTTCCTATGGACTCAATGTGATCTTGGATCACTAAAATAGAAAATGTAGAGTCTTGAGCTTGAGCCAATTTGTGTCCTTAGCGTTTGGAGGGGTCCACATTTCTAATCCATGCCATGCCAATCATTGAACTTTCCTAAAATATTTATCTTGAGATAGCATTAGTTCAATGAGCTATATGTTGTTAGTATTTACCAAAACCACCTAGGGATAGTTGCACTTTCATAGTGCTCTGTGAGCTACAAGATGAGCTTGAGCTCTTGGGGGTTCGAAATGGCGTAAGGAAAAAAACCTTTGCTATGGTGGCTGTGCTCCTCCTTTTATGTGTGCCTTGGGCCTCTTCTCGGAAAATATGAGGGGGAAATGGCTACCACAGGGCGGCAATTTGTAAGGGAATAGGCTCGAAAGCTTATCCTGACAAAAGGTGGTCTTCGCCTACCAAAGGTGCCATCCATGATGCACCGGGGCCGCCTTGATGACCTTCGTCTTGCCGCGACACCGTCTTGGTCTTCTTTCACCATAGGGGAATGATACGTCTCCAACGTATCTATAATTTTTGATTGTTCCATGATATTATATATTCTATTTTGGATGTTTAATGGGCTTTATTATACACTTTTACATTATTTTTGGGACTAACCTACTAACCCAAGGCCCAGTGCAAATTGCTTCTTTTTTCCCATTTCAGTGTTCCACAGAAAAGGAATGTCAAACGGAGTCCAAACGGAATGAAACCTTCGGGAGAGTTATTTTTGGAACGATATCAACACAAAAGACTTGGAGTACCCGCCAGGAAGCGAGAGAGGCGGCCACGAGGGCAGGGGGTGCGCCCATGGGGGTAGGCGCGCCCCCACCCTCGTGGGCCCCCCTCTGGCTCCCCTGACGCCCCTCTTCAGCCTATATATACTCTCATACCCTAAAAACATCGGGGAGACGGACGAAACCCTAATTCCACCGCCGTAACCTTCTGTACCCGTGAGATCCCATCTCGGAGCCTGTTCTGGAGCTCCACCGGAGGGGGCATCGATCACGGAGGGCTTCTACATCAACACCATAGCCTCTCCGATGAGTTGTGAGTAGTTTACCACAGACCTTCGGGTCCATAGTTATTAGCTAGTTGGCTTCTTCTCTCTCTTTGGATCTCAATACAAAGTTCTCCTCGATCTTCGAGGAGATCTATTCGATGTAAACTTTTTGCGCTGTGTTTGTTGAGATCCGATGAATTGTGGGTTTATGATCAAGATTATCTATGAACAATATTGGATTCTTTTCTGAAATCTTTTATGCATGATTTAAATATCCTTGCAAGTCTCTTCGAATTATCGATTTGGTTTGGCCTACTAGATCTATAGTTCCTGCAATGGGAGAAGTGCATGGCTTTGGGTTCAATCTTGTGGTGTCCTTTCCCAGTGACAGCAGGGGAAGCAAGGCATGTATTGTATTGTTGCCATCGAGGATAAAGATATGGGGTTTATATCATATTGCTTGAGTTTATCCCTCTACATCATGTCATCTTGCTTAAGGTGTTACTCTGTTCTTATGAACTCAATACTCTAGATGCATGCTGGATAGCGATCGATGTGTGGAGTAATAGTAGTAGATGCAGAATCGTTTCGGTCTACTTGTCACGGACGTGATGCCTATATACAATGATCATGCCTAGATATTCTCATAACTATGCGCTCTTCTATCAATTGCTCGACAGTAATTTGTTCACCCACCGTAGAATTCTGCTATCATGAGAGAAGACACTAGTGAAACCTATGGCCCCCGGGTCTATTCTCATCATATTAATCTTCCATCAACTATTTACTTTACTTTGTTTTATTTACTTTTTCTCTGTTCCAAAAATACCAAAATTTTTATCTTATCATATCTATCAGATCTCACTCTCGTAAGTGACCGAGAAGGGATTGACAACCCCTTATATTGCGTTGGCTGCGAGGTTCTTATTTGTTTGTGCAGGTACGACGGACTCGCGCGTGGTCTCCTACTGGATTGATACCTTGGTTCTCAAAAACTGAGGGAAATATTTACGCTACTGTGCTGCATCACCCTTTCCTCTTCGAGGGAAAACAACGCAAGCTCGAGAAGTAGCAGGGAAACCTTTCGCACTTGCTTTGGGGGCACGTAGGTGCGGCTGCTCCCTTAGCACTAAGGGTGAAACTATCCTGGCCGCGTAGGCTGGCACCTGCCACGGCGACGTCTCCCATGTGATGGGCACTCAACCCGCTGTTTGTGGGCTCCTTGTGAGGGGGCTTCGCGGGGCCGCCTATTGTGATGGCGTGTCCTTGGTCGGAGAAGCCCCTCACGGGGCAAGGCCCTCGCGAGGCTGCTAGCTTCGTGGCGCCCGCCGGTGGGGCGCTTTGTGAGTTCGTAAAAGATCGTGGATGTTGCCTAGAGGGATGGGGGGGGGGTAAATAGGTGTTTTAAAATAATTATGGTTTAGGCTTGAACAAATGCGGAATAAACCTAGCGGTTAATTTTTCAAGCACAAAACCTACAACAACTAGACTCACATATGTGCACCAACAACTTATGCTAAGAAAGATAAACAACTAGGTAATAACAAGATATATATAGCAAGAAACAATATGGCTATCACAAAGTAAAGTGCATAAGTAAAGGGCTCAGGTAAGAGATAACCGTGGCATGCGGAGACAATGATATATCCCAAAGTTCACACCCTTGCGGATGCTAATCTCTGTTTGGAGCGGTGTGGAGGCACAATGCTCCCAAGAAGCCACTAGGGCCACCGTAATCTCCTCACGCCCTCGCACAATGCAAGATGACGTGATTCCGCTAAGGGACCCTTGAGAGCGGTCACCGAACCCGTACAAATGACAACCATTGGAGGCGGTCACCGAACCCGTACACTTTGGCAACCCTTGGGGGCGGTCACCAGAACCCTTCAAATTGCTCGGGGCGATCTCCACAACCTAATTGGAGACCCCGATGCTTGTCCGGAGCTTTACACCATAAGGATTGCGCTCCGAACACCACCAACCGTCTAGGGACCAAGGTAACCAAGAGGAACAAGCTCAAGGGTACCAAGCACCCAAGAGTAATAAGCTTCTCAACTTCACTTCCACGTATCACCGTGGAGAACTCAAACCGACGCACCAAATGCAATGGCAAGGGAACACGGAGTGCCCAAGTCCTTCTCTCCCAAATCCCACCAAAGCAACTAATGTTAGTGAGGAAATTGAGAGGAAGAATGAAGAAGAGAACACGAAGAACTCCAAGATCTAGATCCAATGGGTTCCCTTCACATAGAGGAGAAAGTGATTGGTGGAAACGTGGATCTAGATCTCCTCTCTTTTCCCCCCAAAAAACTAGCAAGAATCCATGGAGGGATTGAGAGATAGCAAGCTCAAAGAAGGTCAACAATGGGGGAAGAACACGAGATAAAGGGATAAAGTTCAATGGGGAAGAAGACCCCCTTTTATAGGAGGGGAAAATTGAACCGTTATGTGCTCAGCCCGCAACACACGAGCGGTACAACCGATCTAATGAGAGGTACTACCGCTTGGGCAGTAGTAATGGGAAAAAGGAGCACCGGCTATGAACCTTGGGGCGGTAGTGTCGATTATAAGCGGTACTACCGCTCAGGCGAGCAGTACTACCTCGTGCTGCTACAGGCGGTATTACCGCATGCCCCTGATACGTCCATTTTGCATCATGCTTTCCTACTATTATTTATGATGTTTTCATGCATAATAATGCCTTTTGGAGTAATTCGAATGCCTTTTCTCTCATAATATGCAAGGTTTATATCACGAGGGAGAATACCGACAACTGGATATCTGGACCTGAAAAAGCAATGTCAGGCTACCTATTCTGCACCACTCTAAAAGAGTTGAAACTTCATGAGGATTTCTTATCAAATATATAAGAATTATTAGGGCAAATAACTACCAGAGGGGGCCCTCCAGGTGGGCACAACCCACCTGGGCGTGCCCTGGTGGGTTGTACCCTCCTCGTCCCACCTCCGGTGCCCATCTTGTGGTATATAAGTCATTTTGACCTAAAATAGTTGAGGGAGAGGACTTTCAGGACAGAGCGCCGCCTTCTCGAGGTAGAACTTGGGCAGGAGCACTTTTTCCCTCCGGCGGAGCGATTCCGCTAGGGGAACTTCCCTCCCGGCGAGGGAAATCGTCATCATCATCTTCACCAACAACTCTCTCATATTGGGGAGGGCAATCTCCATCAACTTATTCAACAACACCATCTCCTCTCAAACCCTAGTTCATCTCTTGTGTTCAATCTTTGTACTGGAACCTTAGATTGGTGCTTGTGGGTAACTAGTAGTGTTGATTACATCTTGTAGTTGATTATTATATGATTTATTTTGTGGAAGATTATATGTTCAGATCCATTTTGCTATCCAATACCCCTCTGATCTTAGGCATGTTTATCACTTGTGAGTAGTTACTTTTGTTCTTGAGGTCATGGAAGAAATCTTGTTGCAAGTAATCATGTGAACTTGATATGTTTTCGATATTTTGATGATATGTATGTTGTGATCCCCTTAGTGGTGTCATGTGAATGTCGACTACATGACACTTCACCATGTTTGTGCCTAAGGGAATGCATTATGGAGTAGTTATTAGATGATGGGTTGCTAGAGTGACAGAAGCTTAAACCCTAGTTTATGCGCTACTTCGTAAGGGACCGATTTGGTTCCAAATGTTTAATGCTATGGTTAGATTTTATCTTAATACTTTTCTCGTAGTTGCGGATGCTTGCGAGGGGGTTAATCATAAGTAGGAGCTTTGTTCAAGTAAGAACAACACCTAAGCACCGATCCACCCACATACCAAATTATCAATGTAGTGAACACAAATCAAGCCAATATGGTGAAAGTGACTGGATGAAATTCCCATGTGCCCTTAAGAACACTTTGCTTATTATAAGAAAACGATTTGTCCTATCCTTTGCCACAAAAGGATTGGGCTACCTTGCTGCATACTATTTGTCGTTACCATTACTTACTAGTCACAAATTATCTTGCTATCAAACTATCTGCTACTTACAATTTCTGTGCCTGCAGACATTACCTTGCTGAAAACCACTTGTTGTTTCCTTCTGCTCCTCGTTGGGTTCGACACTCTTACTTATTGTCGGGGATATACCCCGCGGTATGAACCGGCTGGAATTATAACCCGGCCGGACTTGGCAATTTATTGGTAAACCGGCAGGTGGATCATGGATGACAGGGCCCAAGGCCCAGAAGGCCGGTTCATGTATGGTGGGCCGGTTTATGAAGAAAGTACAAGGGATATTCTCCTACAAAGGAAGCAAGACTAGGACTCCTTGTAATAAAGCAATCCTAATCCTATTAGGACTCTACATGTAACCTGCCCCTTCAACATATATAAGGAGGGGCGGGGCTCCCCAAAGAGGGACAAGTTAGACAGGTTTAGACAAGCCACAAGCAGACAAGTTTCTAGGGCTAGACACCAAGAGCCGGTTTACCGGCGACACCATGAGGATCATAATGAGATCTAGCCTCAAACAGCACGTAGGGTTATTACCGGATGATGTTTCCCGGGGCCCGAAGCTGTCTAAATCCGTGTCTTGCATTGCGTCTCTCGATTCCTCTCAACCCCTCTCAAGCTACTACATAGATGCGCGGCCTCACGACTAAGTCCGCTAAACCGGGCATCTGACGTGTTAATTCCACGACAGTTGGCGCCCACCGTGGGGCTGCGCATGGTGGTGTTGACTTCTTGAAGGGATCTTTTTTAGGGTTCGAGGAAGTCTGCAATTTTTTCGGGTGAAGAAAAGATTCAGTATGGAAGGATTCAGAACAGCTAATAGTTCATCTCTCAGGATCAAAGAAATTGTCAGCGGCGGCATAGACAAAATCAAGATCAGGGAAGTTAGGATTCGATGTTTTGTGCGTCGCCGATTTTACGTGATCGGTCGAAATCGAACAGGAGATCAGTTTTTGCTGCGTGTCGCCGAGGCCAAACCGGAATTTTTCTGCCTTATGTCAAGTCGGATCAATCTGCATCAGCAAGCGTGTGGGGAAATAAAGGATCAAATTCCGAGTCAGTTTCATAAAGTGATCTGCTGAAAACTGCTGCTACTGCGATTCGTAATACTAGTAGTACTTCCAATAAATGATATGTTACTATTTACTTGGAGGCAGTACTATTTCGTTGCTGCTGTGGCAGAAAGGGATCCATCAAATATACTTGAGTACTGCCCATAGTAAAAGCTCAGGTTTTGAGGAGGCAACCGATCTAGAAAAGAAATAATATTTGTTAAAGAGGTTTCATGTGAGCGTACATGCTTGGGGGAAAGATTACCACACCGGATCGAATTAACAAGTCAACAGGTTTAATCTCCAATGCATGGCCGTTTCGGCTCAGCTCCGCTGCTGCCTCGCGTGTGAATCCCTTCCAACTTGGCCAAGCTGCTATGATCCACCGAGCCGCTAGTTTCCACGACTCTTCAATTCAGTCAAAAGCCAGATCAATGTTTGGAACGCCGCGTGCAGGAGACCGAGTCCGAAGCCGATCAAATCGCCAAGTTCAACAAGAACCGAATCGATTTAGTACTGGGTCAAGTCGCGCGTTGTCTGGCCGTGTAAAAAAAAGAGAGACAACTACGACCCGGTTTTGGTTGCTACGGCTGCGATCTCGTCCACGAGTCGCCCCGAGCGGCCGACCTCTGCCACTACTCCAAGCTGTCGCTGTCAGCATACCTAGCGGTGCGGCCCACCTCCTTTTCTCTATGTACTGCTCAAGTACCGAGGCGAAGTCTGCAAGCATCGTGCAGTCGATTCCTCGTCGGAGTGTGCAGATAAAGATCTGCGGTCTCGTGTCCACATCGTGGGATTAAAGTAAGTCAAAAGTGTCACTAGGGAAAGACAAAGCTACTACTACTACTTTGCTCAAGCCTGGAAAGTACCTCCCACACGTGGAGATCGAGGCCTACGTATCAATTGCAAGTGCCACTACTAGTCACAGTAAGAGACGACGTGGATGGCCAAAACAAAAACGACCCGGACAAAGCACGCGGTCAGAGGGATCGACTTGGATTCTGGGTCCTTTGCTGTACGGCTGCCGCGTTGGTAAACCGTCACCGCCGTCCTCTGCTCTAAGTCATCGCCAACATTACCACGATCATCCGGCAAAAATACCAGGTGTTATTTTTCCTATGTATTTTATTAGCACATATTACTTTTTGTCAAAGAACAATTACTTTGCTTTGTAATATTTTTTACGCAGGACGACTGTTAAAAGAAAAGGAGGTGGTGGTACGCCACGGATGCACGGTCAGTTGTGTTGCACGACTTCACGAACATGCATGTCGCGGTCCGATTTACATCAATGCACCGGCCGACACGTCAGTCCGCGCACACGTGCACTGGTTTCCAACACTGCGGCCGACTCCCTCGCCAATAAAACGTGCGCGTGCCGCCGCTTCCGCGGTCCGGTCTACATTAACACGCCAGTGCCGCACCCGTTCTCAAAAACTGGCCCAGCGGATATGCGTGCGGTCGCTTTACTGTCCGCACATGCGATTAACTCGCCCGTGCGTGCCGGTTTAAAATACCACGGCCAACTCATCTGTTCTCCAGACGAATCAGGTGATATCTATCCTATTTATTTTAAGACTTGTTAATTCATCCGAGCAAAAATACCCCGCCCTGCTGTATTTTATATGCAGAAAAATTATTCATTATAAAATGGTATTATACCACGGAGGTGGAGGCACGCCAAACATTATTCGACACAAGTGATCGTCGTTGTTCCACGGATTCAAGCGTCGGTTTACAACGCCTTGGCCGTCTCTCGCGACCGCGCCGGTTTACAATGTCGTGGCCGTCTCTTGCGACCACACCGGTTTGCAACGCTGTGGCCATCTCTCACGACTACGCCGGTTCACAACGAGGAAGGCAACTAGCCCGTCGGCGGCGGCCGGCCCATCTGTTCTTCAAGAAAATCAGGTGTTATCCCTCCTATATATTTTATCAAGACATTTTATTTCCTCTGAGCACCATTATATTGCCTATTGGTGTTTTCTATATACAGGTAAAATCATTGTTATACTGCGGATATAAAACACGCACTGGCAACGTTCTACAATGGTGTTTTCATCTGTGTCACATTACTTGATGAAACGGACGGCCGGTTCACGCATCCGCATCGGTTTACAACACGGAGGATAACTTGCTCATCTCCGCCGGCTTACAATACCGCGGCCGATTCATATGTCTGTGCTACCTCTGATGCAGCAGTCGTTTACTGTCCGCCCTGTGATCCGGTTTATTCAACATACCGGTTCAAATTCACTCAGGTGATATCCATCTACAGTATTATTTCCCTTATTATATATTATCTTTCATTAAGAAAATAAGATGCTTTGATCAGTCTATCTGGTTGTGCAGGGCAACTCCCATATATGTACTCTAGAACAGTAAATCACTGAAGGGCTTCCTGTTCAAACATAGGTCGAATTCGAACAAAAGAGAACATAGCCAAACTTACTGAAGTGATTCCTGTTCAAACATAGGTCGTATTCGAACCAAAGAAGACATGACATAAAGGCCCTCTGGATGGTACCCGCATCCAGTGATTGGCTAAGTTGTTCCTATGGTTGTACCCGAACCATAAAGGCCCTCTGGATGGTACCCCCATCCAGTGATTGGCTAAGTTTTCCTATGGTTGTACCCGAACCATAAAGGCCCTCTGGATGGTACCCGCATCCAGTGATTGGCTAAGTTTTTCCTATGGTTGTACCCGAACCATAAAGGCCCTCTGGATGGTACCCGCATCCATTGATTGGCTAAGTTTTATATGGCCAGCAGGGGGCAGGATTGTACCCAAATCCTAGCTTAACCCCTGTTGGTCATATCCGGTTCCTATGGATGGTACCCGCATCCATAAGGCCCTCTGGATGGTACCCGCATCCATTGATTGGTTGAACCTTGCTTTGAGCCTGGCAGCTCGTAAAAAGCCTCGACTACATGGTTTTATTTGCAAACTTGCATTTCTGGTATTTGTGTTTTATGGTTCTTTGATCCGGAGTGGGAAAACTCCAGAGTTGACCACGTATCTTCAAAAGTCTGGACACAGAGCTCCAGCATTACTTAAACCGGTAGTTCTTATAAACCCGGAATAATTGGGTACGCCCCAACGGAGCCAAGAGCTTCCTCAGAAACAACAATGTTCGCCTAATTAAGGGTATCAAGCATACTTAATCTCAGGTATGAAGTATTTTGTTTTTAAATACATATTGGCAGTACATGATCAGTTATAATGACCGGTATTTATTAAACCGGCCTGGCTTTGACTATAAGTCGCCAGTATGAGACGAAATAATGACCGGTGTTTATTAACACGGCCTGGTTGTGATCAAATATCACTAGAACCGGTTTTCAAGACCGGATTATATTATTCAAATCTTTAATAGCCAACATGGCTGGGTTTTTATTATGATTATCAATATTATGATTGAGGTTTTCAAAGTTGCTTTAAGCACAATGGATATTATTTCATCGATGGAAGTGATTTATTCTACAAAGGAATAGTCCCGAGTTGCTGCAGGCTTACAACCCGGCACTTGGGGGCTACATTATTCAAATTGAGATTACATGAAATACACAAGTCTCATGTCGCTGCAAGCATGCACCATGACACTTGGGGGCTAATGCAAAGTCATTTTTTGCTTACTTTATTGAAGACCCGACTCATCACATTATAATGAGCCGGCCCTTGGGGGCTACCAATCGCTCCTGTCAACAATTCAAGGTACACAAGTATTAATCCATTATATTGAAGGGTCCACTGCTCAGTTGGTAAAGCACAAAGCTCTTAACCTTGTGGACGTGGGTTCAAACCCCACGATGGAAGTTACATTATATAATGTTATTTTCAATGATTATATCTACAAAGTCCCTGCTCATTATTGCATAATGACCCGGCACTTGGGGGCTACATAATATGGAATATTCAGTTTCATAGTGATGGGGATGAACAATCCGGATTTCTTCAAGATTATACAATGCTATTTTCAATGAAGCATATACAAAGTCCCTGCTCATTATTACATAATGACCCGGCACTTGGGGGCTACAGGTAATATGGATATAAAGGAGGAACATCTTGAAATTCTCAGTTTTGGGTAAGTCCGGAAGATTAATTGTGTTACCCGGCATTGGCAAGAATCATAACCCGGCATCTATAAATAGTCATGACACGGGATCATCAGTTTTATAACCCGACAATGGTGGTAGTCATAAACCGGCAAGTTTTACATTTCCAAACCGGTTGGATATCAATTGAATATTTGAAGATCAATATTTTTGTCAAGTCAGAGCATTGAAGGCCGAGTCAAATGGATTCTTTGTTTGCAATATTTTTTCTACAAACAAGTTGATTATGAAGCTGGTCTGTTGACCCGGTTTTTCTAGAAGAAGGAAGGGACAAAAGACTTAAAAATGATCCGGTGCCGGTTTACAAGAAGTCATAACCCGGAGCACAACCTGTCAGATTTGTTTTTGTGTTTATTTTGCAGCACAAGTTTACCATGGATAAATCCAAGCTAAACTTGGGGGCTAATGTCGAGGATATACCCCGCGGTATGAACCGGCTGGAATTATAACCCGGCCGGACTTGGCAATTTATTGGTAAACCGGCAGGTGGATCATGGATGACAGGGCCCAAGGCCCAGAAGGCCGGTTCATGTATGGTGGGCCGGTTTATGAAGAAAGTACAAGGGATATTCTCCTACAAAGGAAGCAAGACTAGGACTCCTTGTAATAAAGCAATCCTAATCCTATTAGGACTCTACATGTAACCTGCCCCTTCAACATATATAAGGAGGGGCGGGGCTCCCCAAAGAGGGACAAGTTAGACAGGTTTATACAAGCCACAAGCAGACAAGTTTCTAGGGCTAGACACCAAGAGCCGGTTTACCGGCGACACCATGAGGATCATAATGAGATCTAGCCTCAAACAGCACGTAGGGTTATTACCGGATGATGTTTCCCGGGGCCCGAAGCTGTCTAAATCCGTGTCTTGCATCGCGTCTCTCGATTCCGCTCAACCCCTCTCAAGCTACTACATAGATGCGCGGCCTCACGACTAAGTCCGCTAAACCGGACATCTGACGTGTTAATTCCACGACACTTATCTAAAGGACTACGATTGATCCACTATAATTGTGAGTCATCAAGACTCTTTTCTGGCGCTGTTGCCGGGGAGTGAAGCGCTCTTGGTAAGTGGAAATTGGTAAGATTATTACTACGTGCTGAAATTTACTGTCACTTGTTACTATGGAGAACAATCCTTTGAGGGGTTTGTTCGGGGTATCTTCACCTCAAGCGGAAGCACAATTAGTTGCCCCTCAACCTACTGCACCGACTAAAAATACTAAATATGAAATCCCTTCGGGTATGATAGAACAACAGCTAGCTAATCCTTATGCAGGAGACGGAACTTCACATCTTGACATGCATTTGATATATGCAGATGAAATTTGCGGATTATTTAAGCTTGCAGGTTTACCCGGAGATGAAGCTAAGAAGAAGGTTTTCCCTTTATCTTCGAAGGGAAAATCATTAACATGGTATAGGCTACGCGATGATACTGGATCTTGGAACTGCAATCGTTTGAAACTAGAATTTCATCAAAATATATCCTATGCATCTAGTTCATCATGATTGGAATTATATATATATATATATATATATAATTTTTGGCCTCGTGAAGGAGAAAGTATCGCTCTAGCTTGGGGGAGGATAAAGTCATTGTTTTATTCATGCCCCAATCATGAGCTCTCGAGAGAAATTATCATTCAAAACTTCTATGCTCGGCTTTCTAATAATGATCGATCCATGCTTGATACTTCTTATGCTGGTTCTTCTATGAAGAAGACTATTGAATTCAGGTGGGATCTTGATACATCAACAACGTATCTATAATTTTTGATTGTTCCATGCTATTATATTATCTGTTTTGGATATTTTATAAGCATTATTATGCCATTTTATATTATTTTTGGGACTAACCTATTAACCGAGAGCCCAGTGACAGGAACTGTTTTTTTCCTTGTTTTTGAGTTTCACAGAAAAGGAATATCAAACGGAGTCGAAACAGAACGATACCTTTGCGATGGTTTTCTTGGACCCGAAGACACCCAAGAAGCTTGAGAACCAAGTCAGAAGAGCCACAAGGCGGCCCCAAGGGGGAGGGCGCGCCTAGGGGGGTAGGGCGCGCCCCCACCCTTGTGGGTCCCACGTGACTCCACCGACCTATTTCTTCTGCCTATATATTCACATATATTCCAGAAACCCTAGAGGAGGGGACAGAATCACTTTTTCACCGCCGTAACCTTCTGTATCCGCGAGATCCCATCTGGAGGACTTTTCCGGTACTCTTCCAGAGGGGGATTCGACCACAGAGGGCATCTACATCAACCCTATTGCCCTTCGATGAAGTGTGAGTAGTTTACCACAGACCTACTGGTGCATAGCTAGTAGCTAGATGGCTTCTTCTCTCTCTTTGATTCTTAATACCATGTTCTCCTTGATGTTCTTGGAGATCTATCTGATGTAATCTTCTTTCGCGGTGTGTTTGCCAAGATCCGATGAATTATGGATTTATGATCAGCTTATCTATGAATATTATTTGAATCTTCTCTGAATTCTTATATGCATGATTTGATATCTTAGTAATTCCCTTCGAACTATCAGTTTGGTTTGGCCAACTAGATTGGTTTTTCTTGCAATGGGAGAAGTGCTTTGCTTTGGGTTCAATCTTGCGGTGATCTCACCCAGTGACAGAAGGGGACAAGACACGTATTGTATTGTTTCCATCGAGGATAACAAGATGGGGTTTTCATCATATTGCTTGAGTTAGTTCCTCTACATCATGTCATCTTAATTAAAGCGTTACTCTGTTCTTTATGAACTTGATACTCTAGATGCAGGCAGGAGTCGGTCGATGTGTGGAGTAATAGTAGTATATGCAGGTAGGAGTCGATCTACTTGACACGGACGTGATACCTATATTCATGATCATTGCCTTAGATATCATCATAATTATGCGCTCTTCTACCAATTGCTTGGCAGTAATTTGTGCACCCATCGTAATATTTTCTATCTTGGAGAATCCTCTAGTGAAACCTATGGCCTCGTTGTCTATTTTACATCATATAAGTTTCTGATCTACAATATTAGTTTCCTCTCTTTTTGCAATCTTTTACTTTCCAATCTATAAACCAAAAATACCAAAAAAAACTGTTTATCTATCTCTATCAAATCTCACTTTTGCAAGTAACCGTGAAGAGATTGACAACCCCTTTATCACGTTGGGTGCAAGTTGTTGATTATTTATGCAGGTATTCATCGACTTGCACGTTGTCTCCTACTGGATTGATACCTTGGTTCTCAAGCTGAGGGAAATACTTACTCTACTTTGCTGCATCACCCTTTCCTCTTCAAGGGAAAAACCAACACAAGCTGAAGAGGTAGCAGATCTCTTAGAAAGAATTAAACACAACTCCGAAGATTGGGAACTCGATGAAGGTAAAGAGTCAGGTATTGAGCTTAAGTTTGATTGTGTTAAATCTTTTATGAATACCGATGCTTTTCAGAAGTTTACCACTAAATATGGACTTGATTCTAAGATAGTAGCTTCTTTTTGTGAATCTTTTGCTACTCATGTTGATCTCCCTAAAGAGAAGTGGTTTAAGTATCACCCCCCTATTAAAGGAGAAATCAAAGAACCGCTAGTTGCTTTACAATGTTGATCCAGTTGTTCCCACTGCTTACATTGAAAAACCACCTTTCCCTGTTAGGATAAAGGAGCATTCTAAGGTTTCAACTGTGGTCCGTAGATGTAATATTAAAGCATCTAAACCCCCTGAGCAAATCAAAGTAGAACCTAGCATTGCTATGGTTAAGGATCTCTTGGTCGATAATATTGATGGGCATGTTATTTACATCGTTGCTGAAGCTGCTAGAATTGCCAAACCCGATGGGAAAGATAAACATAGACTTGTTGTTGGCATGCCTGTTGTGTCAGTTAAAATAGGAGATCACTGCTATCATGGTTTATGTGATATAGGTGCTAGCATAAGTGCTATTCCTTTTACTTTGTACCAAGTAATTATGAATGATATAGCACCCGCTGAAATAGAAGACATATATGTTGCTATTAAACTTGCCAATAGAGACACCATCATACCACTTGGTATTGTTAGAGACATTGAAGTCTTGTGTGGGAAAACAAAATACCCTACCGATTTTCTAGTCCTTGGTTCCCCACAAGATGACTTTTGTCCCATAATATTTGGTAGACCTTTCTTGAGCACCATCAATGCTACTATAGATTGTACTAAACAAACTGTCGGTGTTAGCTTCGGTGATGAGTCTCGTGAGTTCAATTTTTCAATATTTAGTAGAAAACCTCATAAAAAAGAACTGCCTAGTAAGGATGAAATAATTGGTCTTGTTCTATTGCTGTACCACCTACTAATCCTTTAGAGCAATATTTGCTAGATCATGAAAATGATTTGCATATGCATGAGATAAATGAAATAGATAGAATCTTGTTTGAACAACAACCTCTGCTGAAGCACAACTTTCCTATTGAAACTCTAGGAGGTCCTCCTCCGCCTAAAGGTGATCCTGTGTTTGAATTAAAGCAATTGCCTGACACTTTGAAATATGCTTATCTTGATGTGAAAAAGAAATATCATGTTATTATTAGTGCTAACCTTTCAAAACATGAAGAAGAAAGATTATTGAATATTCTGAGGAAGCATAAGCTGCTACTGGATATACTCTTGATGATCTTAAGGGCATTAGTCCCACTCTATGTCAACACAAGATTAATATGAAACATGATGCTAAACCTTTTGTTGATCACGAATGACGGTTAAATCCGAAGATGAAAGAAGTGGTAAGGACAGAAATATGAAAACTTCTGGAAGCAGGTATAATCTATCCTATAGCTGATAGTAGGTGGGTAAGTCATGTTCATTGTGTTCCAAGGAAAGGAGGTATTACTATTGTTCCTAATTATAAAAATGAACTTATTCCAAAAATAATTGTTACATGCTATAGAACGGTAACTGATTTTAGAAAATTAAACAAAGTAACTAGAAAAGATCATTACCCTCTGCATTTTATTGATAAAATGGTAGAAAGATTATCTAAGCACACACACTTTTGTTTCCTTGATGGATATTCTGCTTTCTCACAAATACCTGTTTCATAACCTGACCAAGAAAATACCACTTTCACTTGTCCCTTTGGAACTTATGCTTATAGACGTATGCCTTTTGGTTTATGAAATGCACCTGCTACCTTTCAAAGATGTATGACTGCTATATTCTCTGTTTTTTGTGAAAAGATTGTTGATGTTTTCGTGGATGAATTTTCTGTTTATGGGAAGTCGTTTGATGATTGTTTAAGCAATCTTGATCGAGTTTTGTATAGATTTTAGTAAACTAATCTTGTATTCAATTGGGATAAGTGCCACTTTATGGTTAACGAAGGTATTGTTTTGGGCCATAAAATTTCAAAAAGAGGTATTGAGGTGGACAAAGCTAAGGTTGATGCAACTGAGAAAATGCCATGTCCTAAAGATATCAAAGGCATTCGTAGTTTCCTTGGTCATGCTGGTTTCTATAGGAGATTTATCAAAGACTTTTCTAAAATTTCTAGGCCTCTTACAAATCTTTTGCAAAAGGATATTACTTTTGTCTTCAATGACGATTGTGTAGAAGCCTTTGAAACACTCAAGAAAGCCTTAATTTCTGCACCTATTGTTCAAGCACCTGATTGGAACTTGCCTTTTGAAATTATGTGTGATGCTAGTGATCATGTTGTTGGTGCTTTTCTAGGACAAAGAGTTGATAAGAAATGAAATGTTATTCACTATGCAAGTAAAACTCTAGACGGTGAACAAATAAATTATGCCACTATTGAAAAAGAATTTCTAGCAGTTGTGTTTGCTTGTGATAAATTTAGATCCTATATTGTGGACTCAAAAGTAATTGTTCACACTGATCAGGTTGCAATAAAATATGTTATGGAAAAGAAAGATGCTAAACCTAGGCTTATTAGATGGGTTCTCTTGCTACAAGAATTTGATATGCATATCACTCATAAGAAAGGAGCTGAGAACCCTGTAGCTGATAACTTGTGTAGGCGGTAGAATGTTCTTGATGACCCACTACCTATTGATTATAGTTTTCTTGATGAGCAATTAGCTGCAATAAATGTTTCTAATAGCACACCTTGGTATGTTGGCTATGCTAATTATATTGTTGCTAAATACATACCTCCTAGTTTTACATACCAACAAAAGAAAAAAAAATCTTCTATGATTTGAGACATTACTTTTGGGATGACCCACATCTTTATAAAGAAGGAGTAGATGGTATTATTAGACGTTGTGTACCTGAGCATGAACTGGAACAAATCCTACGGAAATGTCACTCCGAAGCTTATGGTGGACATCATGCGGGAGACAGACATGCTCACAATGTATTACAATTTGGTTTTTATTGGCCTACTCTCTTCAAGGATGCTCGTAAGTTTGTCATATCTTGTGATGAATGCCAAATAATAGGTAATATCGGTAAGCGTCAAGAAATTCCTATGAATTATTCACTTGTTGTTGAACCATTTTGATGTTTGGGGGTCTGATTACATGGGACCTTTTCCTTCCTCTAATGGGTATACTCATATTTTGGTTGCTGTTGATTATGTTACTAAGTGGTTAGAAGCTATTCCAACTAGTAGTGCTGATCACAACACCTCTATTAAAATGCTTAAGGAAGTTATTTTCCCATAGTTTGGAGTCCCTCTATACTTAATGACTGATGGTGGCTTACACTTTATTCATGGTGCTTTCCGTAAAATGCTTGCCAAGTATGATGTTAACCATAGAATTGCATCACCCTATCATCCTCGGTCTAGTGGTCAACATGAACTTAGCAATAGAGAAATAAAACTAATATTGCAAAAGACTATCAATAGGTCTCGAGAAAATTGGTCCAAGAAATTGGATGATGCATTTTTGGCCTACAGAACAGCTTACAAAAATCCCATGGGTATGTCTCCCTATAAAATGGTTTATGGAAAAACTTGTCATTTGCCTGTTGAGTTAGACCATAAAGCTTATTGAGCAATTAAAGAACTCAACTATGATTTCAACTTGCTGGTGAGGTTATTTGATATTAGCTCACAAGATGAATGGAGAACCCAAGCTTATGAAAATACCAAGCTATTGAAAGGAAAAGTTAAAAGATGGCATGATAAAAGAATGAAAAAGCGGAAATTTAAAGTGGGTGAATATGTTTTATTGTACAACTCTCATTTTAGATTCTTTGCAGGAAAACTTCTCTCTAAATGGGAAGGAACTTATGTTATCGAAGAATTTTATCGTTCAGGAGCCATCAACATAAATAATGCCGAAGGTACAAACCCGAAGGTGGTCAATCACTGGTACACGTCGGTGCTATAAAAACGGTTTTTAACCCCATTCCGCGATGGCATTTGGAACCGTCGCCAGTGAGTGTGGGCAATAGGGGGGTCCTTCCCACATGACCCAGAAATCGTCGGGGATAGGGAGACAAGATGCATATACAGTACTCCTACTCGTTTGTGCTTGCATTGCCATTGCAGTTGGTATTCTGTGGTGCTACATTTATGATGCGCGACCCATCACAAACGGTTCACTATTATAGAACGTGTATGGTAAGCATACAAAATCACACATTCGCTTGTCCAAAACCGTATGTGATAACTTATTAAGAAGATTAGATAATCGTCATGCGAGTGTCGGATAGGATTACGAAACGTCGGACCGTCGTAACATCATCATACACGACAACTATCACACACACTATTCTGTGGTGCAACGTTTACGATGCATACTTCATCAGAAATAGTTCATGGTTGCGAATCATGTACGATAAGGCAACTATAACAAATGTTTAGTTTGCCTGCACCATTTGTGATATTGTCTGACACTGCACACGCTTTGCAAACGGCAACTGTGTGCATGCTTGCTCACGTTTCTTTTCTGTGAACCATCTCGGATTATGGTCTATATCGCAAACGTTTGTGTTTTACCAACCATGTGTGCCGTGACGACCAAGAGAGCGTAATTTTACCTTAATTTAATTGCCGCTATTTCAAATTGTACCGGATTTGAATTTGAATTTGAATGTATGCTATAGCTTTATTCATATCCATCAGGTTCAAACAACCAATGCATTATTTGATTCATAGGTACATATCAACAATTACGTAAGAACCAAATAAAGAATGATGAACCACAATTGTATACTTGTACTATTAAAGGCGATAAAGAAAGAGGCAAAATACATTCTGGTTGTTGCACAAGGTGAAGCGGAATGCTCATACTGTGCCCTCCTCCATGCAGAAGGCACAAACGACTCTAGTCCAACCACTCGTGATGGACGACCGCCCATCCTTCACGGTCTTCATGAAAACTTCTAGATAAACATCGTGTTCTGGTAGAAATACTTTAACCTTTGCATGCCCACCAATCATGTAGTTTCAGAGGTAATCTTGATTAAACTGCTTTGGGAACCACTGCAAAGGAAAAAGATTCAGACATTGTCATCTAACACAACTCATTATGGGGAGTAAAAACAAGGCTGCAGAGTTCTTACGTACCATCCTGCAGTTCGCTGTTGTATTGGATAAAGTGTAAACAAATAGTTTAATTTTCATCTTTTGACCCATTTTACTAATAATCTTTATCAGCTTCCTCAATTGATGTTGGTTCATCGATATCTCATTTCCCCATACGCAGAAAGGGTCGAAGCGCTGATCTTTACCAATGACGTATGTACCTAAAAGCACCAAGTTAATATTAGAAGCTAAAAAACAATTGCACAATGATGTAGTACAACACTCTTTTATAATATCTTATAACATCCAGTATACTCACATATTAGATGAATTAACATCTTATATTATGGGCCATAAGGAGTTTATTAAATTCTTACAAATTATCGGCTGATTAACTACTGCTGTATCCATGGATTAGAGTTAGTTTGAGCTAGTTCGGGCTCAAATAGCCGTTAAGTATATCTAAACATGAGGGCGAGTTTGACCTAGTTGCATCTATAACCCACCCAAAAAAAACTATCCAACCCAAGAGGTGCTAATTGGAGCTAGTTGTCCTAGTGCATTTATTGTCAATCTAACCCTGCCATCCAAACAACTCTTTGGATGGAGTTAGTTCAGGGTTAGTCATGAGCTAGAAACTAACTCTAACTTCTAGCTAAGTTGAGTATCCAAACATGGTTGTGTGGTTGTTGTTGCTACTGCTGCTCTTCTACGTATATCTAGACATCATCAGAACATTAAGGTAACACTCTTCCTTGTTGCTATGTAGCCTAGAATTTCATGCTTAGACATTAAGTGTAGTGCATGTTGCTATGTAGCCTCAGATATATTACATATGGCCCTAGTTAACCTAACGATAAATGGGTTGCAGATATATTTAGTTAAAAGTCCGATTCACCGATTAGTCCCTTATCAGCCATCGGCCTATATGGTACCAGCTACTGATATCCTGAACAGTGAGCATATACAAGCCATGGGATGAAACTAACCTCGATGGAAAACAACAGTCGTTCCCAAAATTGTCCTGTGTAGGTACATCAAGAAGCATGTTAAGCACAACAGGCTAAACATCAACCAAAATTATCCATGGCAGACAAAATAATCTCCAAAAGATAGCTTCAGTGTGCAGGTTTAAGCACGCTAGTAAAGCAAAACAAGTGGAAAGGTGTGTTAACTGCAACATGCCTAACATTTAACAACAAGCAAATATAGTCATTCAAACTAGTATTGTGCCGGTCTAAGTACACTGGTTATTGTTAAATAAAAATGGAAAGGCGTGTTAACTACAAGATGCCGCAACCAAATGTAGTCTTGCATAGTGGTATTGTTGAAACTGGTACTGATGAAATTGAACTGCACAGTTGATACTTGCACATATAGAACATCACATTGTGAATAACTGGAATAAACAAGGCATACTACGAACAACCAAAGATAGCATTTGAAACTGGACATATGCTAACTACAAACACCGGAACAATCAAAAAACTTTAAAAGAGGCATATGCTAGCTATAACATGCTTAACAACAAGCAAATATATGCATTCCTATCGGTATTTTTAAAACTGGATTGATGAAATGTACTGCACAGTAAATAATCGCACATATAGAGCATCATATTGTGAACAACTGAAATAAACAAGGTATACCGCAAAAACCAGATATAGCAATTAAAACTGGACATATTCCCACTACACTACAAAACAGACTCGACAAAAAAATCATGGGGTTCCCCCTGTGAAGAGGCACGGCAAAAGAAATCATGGGTTTCCTCAGTTGTCACAGATGGGCTTGTTCCCGTGGGAAGAGCATGGACCTTGGATGCGCTCCATGTTGTCGCAGATGGGCTCCTTCCCTTTGGAAGAACACGGCTACAGGGTGCCCTCCCTGATGTCGTAGACAAGCTCTTTCCCCTTGGAAGAGCAGGTGGGCTCTTTCCTATTGGAAGAGCCGGAGAGGGTGCCCTCCTCGTGGTCGCCGTCGATGAGGTCTGACTTGGAAGCTATGGAAACCAAGCCAGCATCACAGAACATGTCCTTCAGAAATGACAAAAGGGGCTCGACGATGATCTGGATGGCAAATTCTTGACAGCAAGCCAGAGGAGATCAACGACGAGGCCATGGATGAGATCGATGGCGGTTGAACCTGAGGGGTTGGGGGTGGGCCACTTAACCTATGACATAGCCTATCCGTGTCATGGGAACGGGGGTACCCAGGCTTTCTGCCTGCGGCCCGTGATGTGGCTCCATCAGCGGCCTGGTATGACCCAACTTCAGCAACCGCAACTCAAGACCCTCGCGAGGGGACAAGCCTTGCAAGGTGGGCGATAGCAAGACCTCCCTAGGGGCAGTCTCTCTAGGCTGGCTCCCGAGGAGCGGCGATATCTATGCAAGGAGCACCTCGCGAGGCTCACATGGCGTGAGCCGTGACGACCAAGGCTAGGCGGGCGCCAACGGGCGCAGTGTACCAGTTTACTCTTTGGTGCTAAGAGGGCAAGCGCAGGCGCGGAGTCCCAAGGGATCAGGCAAAGGTTTCCATATCGGTGCAACAAGATCAAGGATCGTTAGGGCTGCAGAGCGGAGGTCATCGTGGAGCCCGACGCAGCGTCACGACCAGAGCCTTTGGCAGGCGAAGACTACTTTTGTCAGGATAACTTGTACTAGCTGTTCCCCTTCAAATTTGGCCATTGAGGGTTCCCATACTGTCGATATTTTGGAAGAGGACCAAGGCCACTATAAATAGGACCTATCCACCACCATGGAGGGCATCTCATCTTGATCCGAGAGAGAGCTCCCCTAGTAGAAAAGACATCACAAGCTCATCTGAGCCCAAGAACAGCTCTCCTCCGGAGGCTGTACATCCCTTGTACTAGTTCATCCTCAGCCATACAAGGCAATCCACCACACACACTGGAGTAGGGTATTACACCACAGGGTGGCCCGAACCAGTATAATCCTCAATGTCCCTTGTTCTTTGAGTTCGTCGAGCTAGGCCGTGGAATCGTAGGGTGAGCGCGCTTTGGAGAGAGAGTTCTTCGTGCGCACCCCAGAGTTTGAACCTCTCAAGGGTTTGTGGAACCAGAAATCCGACATTTGGCGCACTAGGTAGAGGTGTGCCGAAGCCTCTCTTCTGTCGGTTGGTGCGTCACCGCTCCATCGCTTCCATGGCCGACGCTCGCCATGCTCGTGCTGAGCGAAAGGCCGCCCTCGCCGCCCGCGTCGCTCAGACATCTCCCGCTGGCGGACCTCCTCGCCGTTCTCCATTGCCCGCCGCCAACACGCCAATAGGCCCGACGCGACACGAGCAGCAGGCCTCGTCGCTGCATCCCTCGATGCGGCGGGATGAACGCACCGCAACCCCGTCACTGACTCCTGATGGCTCGTTGTCCCACGGCCGTCGTGGACCCGCGGATGCGTAGGCTGTGCTGCTCATGGTGTGCGAGCTCCTGCGCTACCGCCCCGTTGACGACATCTACGAGGACTGGCTCGACCGCATCGCCGAGCTCGTCAGCACCGCTGGGAGCTCTCCTGCCCCGTCATTCTCGCTACCTCGCCCGCCACCCCTTGCTTGCGATGTGGCCCATGAAGCGCCTCCACCACCTCTACATCAAGGCGTCGTCCACGATCCAAGGCACGCGGCCCCACAGCGTGACCCACTGCGCGGGGCGCCCGTGCATGAAGAAGGAAGCTGCCAAGAGATCCAGCAGCCTCAAGGAGGAGCGCCAGCGCTCCCCCCCCGTTGCCGCATCGAGACAGTGCACCCCCCTCCAGTGGTGGTGTGTGGAAACCAAGACCAAGTTCCGCCTCCCCGGCAAGCTCCGGTGTCAAGAGAAGGCTGTAAGGCCCTTGCCCCTGAGCTTTACAACGTCAACTAGCCCGGGAAGTTCCAGCCCGACCTGCCTCCACGCTACGACGGCACCTCCGACCCTGCTGAGTTCCTGCAGCTCTATGAGCTGAGCATCGAGGCATCCAACGGTGATGAGAAGATCAGGGCGAACTGGTTCCCCATGGCTCTCAAGGACGATGCACGCTCGTGGCTCCTGAACCTGCCCGCGGGATCGATCTCCTCCTGGGGTGAGATGAACGAGCATTTCATCGCTAATTTCCAGGGCACCCGCGACCGGTCGCCGGCCGCCGGTGACTTGCGACACATCAAGCAACAGCCAGGAGAAACCCTGCAGAAGTTCATCCAGCACTTCAACAGCGTCCGCGTCAAGATCCCCAAGGTCATTGACGAGGCCATCATCTCAGCATTCTCCGATGGCGTCCGCGATGTCAAGATGAAGGAGGAGCTCGCCATCCACGAAGATCTGAGCACGACCCTGGAGCTTTTCAACCTCGCGACCAAGTGCGCCAGAGCAGAGGAGGGGCGCCTTTCCCTCCTCGAGCTCCCCACTACTGACCCTGAAGACAAGAAGGCCAAGACCATAGGCGTGAAGCTCAAGGGGGTGGCTGTGATCGCGGCCGAACCAGAGATGAAGTGTGGCCGTGACCACCCGGAGTCATCCAAGAGCAGCCACCCATTCTGTGCCTTCCACAGCGTGCACAGCCACAACACCAATGACTGCCAAGAGCTCAGGGCCATCCACAACGGGTGCATCGGCCGACGCCCCGAGCACAGCGACCGGGGCTATGGCCGTGGAGGAAGCCGGACTAAGGGGCGCCGGGACGACCGCGGCCCGGCCCGTCAAGAGTGGCGTGATCAGCCTCGCGAGGAACGCTGGCACGATCAGCCTCGCGAGGGTGCCTGGAGGGACCAGCCTCGTGTGGGTGCTTGGAGGGAGGACTAGCCTCAGGGCAAGGCCGGCCTCCCTCCGCCTCAACCACCAAGAAGGAACGACGACCAAGACGAGGGGGCTGGGGGATTCCAGGAGCCTTGCGCCATCGCTTGCATCTTGGGCGGTGCATAGGCTCCAGCCTCTCAGCACCTCTTCAAGCAGTCCGCCCAAGAAGTAAACGCAACTCTTCCCAGGATAGAAGCCACACGGCCCCTCAAGTGGTCCTAGTGCGCCATCACCTTCTGCTCTGCCGACCAGCTTAAGAGCGCGGCAACCGTCGGCGCCCTCCCAATGCTCCACTCACCCGTCATCAGCAACGTCCAAGTCACTAAGAGCCTCAGCGATGGCGGTGCATGGCTCAACGTTCTCTCTGTCAACACATTCGACCGTCTCCAAGTACCTTATGACCAGCTTCAACCCACCAGGCATTTCTTAGGAGTGACCGACGGCTCCACCACCCCAATCGGACAGATCCGTAACCCGGTTACCTTTGGCACCCGCGACAACTACCACATCGAGCTCATTGACTTGGACGTCGCTCACATCTGCCTCCCGTACAACGCCATCCTTGGGTATCCAGCCCTAGCCAAGTTCATGGCCGTGACCCACCATGGCTACAACATCCTCAATATGCCAGGGAGCTGGGACACCATCACCGTCTCTTGCGAAGAAAAGGATGCAGTGTGCTCCCTCGAGCGCGCTTACCAAGCTGCGGCAGTCGAAGACCCCGAGAACGAAGACACTATCTAACTCCCTGAAGCTACCCCGAATAAGAAGAAGAAATAGTTGCTCGCCCTAGGGCCTCACGAAGATGTAGCACCCGACGATCGTGCCTCAGGATATGCGCCCATGGATGGGGCGCCTCCCTCCCTCGCATAGGAAGGCACGCCCGGCGCCCCCCGCAGGCTGGGCTCGGGGGCTCTCCTCGAGAGGGCCTCCGACCTAGCCAATGTCTCGAG
The DNA here is from genome assembly GCA_902687465.1 of Secale cereale. Taxonomy (NCBI): domain Eukaryota; kingdom Viridiplantae; phylum Streptophyta; class Magnoliopsida; order Poales; family Poaceae; genus Secale; species Secale cereale. The sequence continues at coordinate 177,272,841 of LR738710.1, forward strand.
GAAGGCGCTCGGGCACCATGTGGAGGCGTGCTTCACCGCGCGCTTCCCTCCGATAGGCACAAGGTTTGAGGCACCAAGCGCTCAGTAGTTCATCAACCTGACCATCGAAGACTTGTAGGTACCAAGGGCAATGCAGGGCGAGCGCCGCCCAGCGCCCCGGAGTGCAGCTATCGTCCCAGGCTCGGGCGACGAGCTGCGCGTCTGTGTCAACGTCCTAGGACTCAATAGGACCGCGTTTCAGGAGCTCTACTTGTTGTCTCAGGTGGTCCGGTGTGAGGGTCCTCCTCACAGATACGTCCGCATGCCCTTTGGCTTGCCGAACCAGGCGACCTTGCACCAACGCCAGATGCGGGGAGTCCTGGCGGCTCTCGAGGCCAGGCATCTAGAGATCTTGGCGGAAGTGGTGTCGGTTCTTTGCGAGCTCTCGGAACCTCCGGAGCCTCGCGAGGCCCTGGAGTCGGGCGGCTCGTGAGGAGCGACATTTGCAGCAAGCATCTTCAGCTACATCAACACCACTCCAGCATCGGTGCCAGGTGACTTTGTTTCAGTTTGTTCAGTTGGGGGCGCCCCTCGGGCTGCGTCATCCCCAAGTCACACGTGCTTGCTGAGGGAGTCCTGTATTCAGGGGTCCTCACGCATCTAGGTCAATGAAGCTGGGCCGCACTGGTGGGCCGCATAAAGAAGAAGCAGAAGACCTTCCCCCGTATTCGGTCATGACTCCTATGTACGTAGAAAGGCAGGTTTTGAGTCCGGTTGTGTCAATTACTTCCTCCCCAAGTCACCCTTGTAACCCTAGGTCTCCTCAGGTGTGTATATAAGCCGAGGGGTTTAGTCTGTAGGGGGGTCATCGTCATTACAATATCCCCATTGGCCAGACTTAGGGTTTAGCCATTACGATCTCGTGGTAGATCAACTCTTGTTCACATATTCATCCATACTAATATAGCAGGAAGTAGGGTTTTACCTCGATCGAGAGGGCCTGAACCTGGGTAAAACATCGTGTCCCAGCCTCCTGTTACCATCGATCTTCAGACGCACAACTTTGGCCCCCCTACCCGAGATCTGCCGGTTTTGACACCGACAATGGTGCTTTCATTGAGAGCTCCGCTGTGTGCTCGCAATGAGCGATCGATGGCACGCCACATCATCAATGACGAGATCACCCTCGGTAACAACTTGGCTATCGGACAGGTTCTCCAGCTCGGCGGGTTCACCATATGCACCCGCATGGCCTTTGGGCCGGCCGCACCCCATGCGACCGTCGACCATCACCTTTACGCCGATCCCGGCTATTCCGATGATGCGACGTTGGCAGTACTCTCGCCCTTAAACAAGCTGCTGGATCGCATAGCCGCCCTGGGGCTCTCATCGCCAGGAGATCGGATCGGACATAAATCCGGCCATGAGGAGATCGACTCTTCTTCGATTACTCATCTGGTAGCAGCAGTCGAGGACGGAGCCATAGAGACTTCTCCTCTCCAGACGGAGACCGCCACAGTCCGGATCTCCGAACCCATCGAGCCAAACACCTCCCTGTCAGGAGATGCACTATGTTCCTTGAGCTCTGGGACCGACGCCGGACCCGAAGAGCAATCAGGACCCATCGAGTCTGGATCGTCACCAACGGAGGTTGTTAAAACCCCGAATATCACTCTGGGTCGGGATCTGAAATTACCAACAACCACCCACCCTCGGAAAAAATCTTCAAGTAAATCCGGAATCCCGGACATAGATGATCTCACGAACATACAACAACAGCCCGGGGAAACGGTCAAACACTTCTGGGCCAGATTCCTACTTGTTAAGAACAAGATCACGGACTGCTGCGACGACAAAGAGGTCTCTTTATTTCACCGCAATTGCACGGACGAGGGAGTCTTGAACACCCTCAACTGACGTCTTGTTCCGAGTTTCACAGAATTACCATAGTTAGTACGGAAGTATGGTGCAATGGAAAATACTTGGAAAGCCCAGAATATACCTCTGGAACGGTCCATCTACGGACAGTACGTAACATAGCTAAACGGACTTACCCTAGTTGGTCATCCGATAGCATTCCTATTGGCAAGAAGAACAAGCCTATTTCAAGGCACAAATCCGTACTCGACAACCTACTCGATACACCTTGCCAAATACACGCAACCCCGGATAATGTCCCAAACCATCGCCTTAGAGCATGTTGGGTACTCTGGCAGGTAGCAAAAAGCGATACAACAATTCTTGCCACCACCGCACCAAGGGAGAATGACATCAATGTCTTCACTGTCTTCGACACGTTCTCCTCAAACAACCGTCACAACAGAGCAAATCACGAACTTGCCGAGGTTTACCAAATTAGCTCTGCAAGCCCATGGAGCGACACGGCAATCAATTTTTCTGCCGAAGACGCACCTCGAGTCCGGCCGATCCAATCATCAGCAGCTCTTGTACTAGACTCAATAGTAGATGGCTTTCGCCTCACTAAAGTACTTATGGACGGCGGAAGCGGACCAAACCTCATATATGAGGAAACGCTTGCAAAAATGCAGGTCAAGAAATCCCGCATTGAGCACACCGGCACAACCTTTAGTGGAATCATACCAAGCCGCGAGGCCAAGTGTCCGGGAAGCATTAAGCTCGATGTAGTGTTCGGCTCACCCAACAACTACAGATCGAAGGAACTACTCTTTCACATTGTGCCCTTTCACAGCGGATACCACGCCCTTCTAGGACAGGACTCTTTCTCACGCTTTCAAGCTATACCCCATTACGGGCACATGAAGCTTAAAATGCCAGGGCCCAATGGGGTGATCACGATAATAAGTGATCCATATAGAGCACTCCGCACCGAAAATAAAATGGCGTCCTTAGCCTTAGAGGCATTAATTGAAGCTCTCACGGCTGAAGAACTAACTACCCTATGATGAAAGGTGCATGCCGACAATGTCATCCTCGCCAAAAGATCGAAGTCTACCTCCTTCAAGCCCGCTGATGAAATCATCAAATTCCAAGTGCACGCCACGGAACCTAATAAAACAGCATCCATCGGGGCACAACTGGATCCGGCGGTAGACAGCGCGCTATGCGCCTTCCTTCAGGAAAATTGGGATATATTCGCCTGGCACCCTTCAGACATGCCAGGAATCCCACGTAGGCTGGCCGAACACATCCTCAATATTATGAAAGGGTTCAAACCAGTGAAACACTCACTGCGACGATTTTCCGAACCCAAAAGACAAGCAATGGGAGAAGAGTTAGCCAAACTATTGGAATCCGGATTCATCAGAGAAATCAAACATCCGGATTGGCTAGCCAACCTAGTCATGGTAATGAAGAAGGATAAATCCTGGCGCCTCTGTGTTGATTTCACAGATTTGAATAAGGCCTGCCCAAAGGATCCCTTTCCTTTGCCCCACATTGACCAAATTATCGATGCAATGACCGGACACGACTCGCTGTGCTTCCTTGATTCTTACTCCGGATACCATCAGATAAAGATGAAATAATCCGATCAGGCCGCAACGGAATTCATTACCTCGTACGGCCCCTTTTGTTTCAACACTATGCCTTTCGGACTCAAAAACGCTGGCGCCACATATCAACGCATGATTCAAACATGCCTAGAAAAACAAATTGGCAAAACATTGGAGGCATATGTCGACGATGTAGTCATAAAGACCAAACACGTCGAGAGCTTGGTGGATGATCTCCGCCTTACGTTTGCCAACCTACGAGAATATGACATAAGGCTTAATCCGGAAAAACGTGTCTTCGGTGTTCCAGCCGGAAAGCTATTAGGGTTCATCATATCCCATAGAGGAATCAAAGCTAACCCAGCCAAAATCCGGGCCCTATCATAACTCAAAATACCAACCGATCTCAAGCAAGTGCAAAAACTAGCAGGCTGCATAGCGGCTTTAAGCCGCTTCATCTCTAGGCAAGGAGAAAAAGCATTGCCGCTTTATTGATTGCTATGGCGCACTGACAATTTCGAATGGACAAATGCAGCCACAGCCGGATTGGAAGAAATAAAAGCTTTACTGGCAAGCACCCCAATCCTAGCCACCCCCGGTGTTGGCGAACTAATGCTGTTGTACATATCAACTACTCACCAGGTGCTGAGTGTCGTGCTCGTCGTTGAACGAGCCGAAGAGGGACATAAATTCCCAGTTGAAAAGCCCGTATACTATGTATCCGAGGTTCTCACACCGTGTAAATCATGGTACCCCCACTATCAAAAAATTGCCTATGCAGTCTTCATGTCATCTCGGAAACTCCGGCACTACTTTCAAGAGTGTTCGATCACAATGGCATCCCAGGTACCACCCAATGATATAATCAATAATAAAGACGCCATGGTACGCGTAGCCAAATGGGCCATTGAGCTCTTACCGTTTGAAATATCCTACAAGCCGCGCCGGACTATCAAATCCCAGGTGTTGGCCAACTTCGTCGCAGAATGGACTGAAGCCGAACTCCCTAAAGAGTACGGCTCATACTCCCACTGAACGATGTACTTCGACGGTTCCAAAATGCTATCTGGACTGGGGGCCGGTGTAATATTGACGTCATCCAACAGGGGATACAGTTCGGTACATTTTAAAAATTATGTATATGGACTCAAATAATGCGGCCGAATATGAGGTCCTATTACATGGTCTCCAACTAGTCGTATCCATGGGCATCCAACGCCTCGAGGTGCGCGGAGACTCAAACCTCGCCATATCCCAGATTAATGGGGATTTTGATGTGAAGGATTTAAAAATGGCATCTTATCGCAACACCATATTAAAACTATCGGCTCGATTTAAGGGGTTGGAATTCCATCACATAGCCCAGGATAATAACCAGGACGCTGACGTACTTGCTCGCATGGGAGCTAAACGCGACCCCGTCCCACGAAACACATTTGTGGAACGGCTATTTAAGCCATCAGTAACATGGCAGGACATGAGCGGCAATACAAATTCGGATCCAAACACACCCCCAGCCGAGCTCAATCACGAAGTCATCGAAGAGCCAATCATGGATATAACTCCTTCGGCTCATGAAATCATGGCTGTTATAGCCCCCTGGACAAAGCCTTTCCTATCTTACCTTAATAGGCAGGAATTCTTCGATGACTAGAATGAGGCCCGCCGCATAGTCCGGCGCTCTAAAGCCTACAAAGTTCACAAAGGTGAACTATAAAAGAAAAGCACATATGGTATTCTCCAAAGGTGCATCCCAGAAGAAGAGGGACGGAGAATTCTCACTGAAATACATGCTGGAATGGGCGGTCACCATGCCGCAGCAAGGGCGCTCGTAGGAAAAGCTTTTCATGCTGGCTTTTACTGGCCTACTGCCCAAGCAGATGCCCAAACATTAGTCCAACATTGTGTTGGCTGCCAGCTCTTCACAAATCAAAGTCACATGCCTCCCACCGCACTGAGAACAATCCCCATTACTTGGCCTTTTGCGGTCTGGGGGCTTGATATGGTCGGACCCCTTAAAGGGGGAAGTCATAAAAGAAAGTACTTACTGGTAATGGTAGATAAGTTCACTAAGTGGATCGAAGCCAAGCCAGTAAAAACAACTAAAGCAGGGCCCGTGATAGATTTTATATCCAGCGTAGTACACCGTTATGGTGTCCTGCATAGTATTAACAGTAACGGCTCCAATTTCACAGCTGACGAGGTAAAAAATTGGTGCGCAAAGTTGGGTATAAAACTTGATTACGCTTCCGTATGCCACCCTCAAACAAATGGTCAGGTCGAAAGGGCCAATGGTCTGATTATGAGCGGCATTAATCCCCACTAGTGCGCTCCCTACGGGAGTCTGATAAACACTGGGTCGAAGAGCTCGACTCCGTACTCTGGGGGCTACGGACCACGCCCAATCGTACGACCAGATATACACCCTTTTTTATGGTGTACGGCGCAAAGGCTGTTCTGCCCTGCGAGATTATTCATGACTCACCTAGAGTGCGCATGTATGAGGAAAGGGAGGCCGAATTAGATCGACAAGATGACCTAGATGGACTTTAAGAGGAGCACGATATAGCGCTAGCACGTTCCGCATTTTACCAACAACAGGCTATGCGATACCAGAGCAGAGAAGTGCGCGCCAAGACATACAACGTCGGCGAACTCGTTTTACGCTTCCCAGAGAAGAAAAGGAAAAGCTCTAACCAAAATGGGAGGGCACCTTCATTATTGATGAAGTACTCACCGGTGGAGCCTATCACCTCCGCAATGCACATGACAACCGCCTTGAGCCGAACCCTTGGAACGCTGCGAGGCTCCGACGATTCTTTGGATAGTTCGGTAGCAATTTCTTCCTCTTTACCAGTTAGGTCTTGTCTTTTATTTTCTTGTTTCTCTCCCTTTTTTCTCTTTACATTTACTTAGCAAGTATTCGGCTCGCCTGAACTACCACAGGACGAGTACGTCCGCACATATACCTAGGGGCTTCTTTAACGTAGCCCATCATCAACAAATTTCTTGCTTAAAAATGTCGCCTGTTTTTATAGTTCATCCTTGCCATTTTATGGACCGATATGACTTAAGTTCTGGCCAAGCTGGGTTGCTTGGCTCCTATGCTTACCCCTACATTTCCGATTGTTCAGGTAGGGCGTAAAGGGAGCACCTCTGTGATTGTTCCAACCGGGTAATCCGAATATGTACCTCAAACTGGGTGAAGCCAAAAGCTAGCGCTCTTAAGGGAATAATTAGTCGGCGGATACACGACATATCACATTCTAAAGCATATTTTAACTATCACAGGAGATGGCTTCCTACTATCCTTCTCATAGGATTAAAAAGCCTAGGCCTGCATCTTCATGCACGCCGACCCTGGGAAAGGAACCCTTAACGGAACTATTCTCTCTGGAAGATGTTTCTTACATTAAAAAGTAATATAACATAACTCCCCGAACTCAGTTCATCTGTTCAAGCGATTATGACCGGAATGCCTGGTTTCTGAACATATCTCGTGACTTAACACAGATATAGTATTCGGAAACACTCCAGCCTTTGGGTTTATGGAGGTCAAAGCAGATGGTCGGCCATGATGAACTTTACATAAATTCGGCCGGAGATAAGTTTGATGGTAAAAATACATTGATACATAGAATCAAACGACTATTCATTTTCTATTCCCTCTATCAGGCGGTCTAGTACACTGTCCTATTGGGAAAGCTTGGCAGCTAAACCTACTTGGTCATATACCAAATGCGGAGGAATTTCTTGTCCACCAGGCCCTCGAGGTCCCACACGGGCCATATGATTTGGATCAAGGCGAGTAAAGCGCGTCTTCACCATAGCCCATGCTTCTCGAGCACCCATGCGGCATGCTGAGGCTTTCCATAGTTCAAAGCAGCGTCGAGCCCCTTTGAACAGGTCCGCCAAGTCCTCCATAGATTCTGGAGGGGAGTCGCCAGGCCATGGAGCTCTGGCCATACTCTTCATGGCCTTCCAAGCCCGTTCATGGACCCTGGAAAGCTCCTGCAACACATCGCCCTCAAAACCGGACACCCCACCTTCAGGCTGACCAGTCAATAAACCTGCAGGAAAAGTTTTTCTAAGAAACTTTTAAAACTAAGAGACTATAAGGAGAGCTAGGTATAAGAGACATACTAAACATGCCGCTTTTTAGCCTCCGGTTCACCTCCAAGGCGCTCGAGAGTTGGGCCTTTACGCCCTTTAGCTCGTGTTCGAGCCTAATGTTTATATCCTGCGCTTGGTTCCTTTTCTCCATCGCCTGCGTTTGCGCACGCTCGCAAGCGGCTTCTTCCTCTTCAGCAAATTTCTTGTCTGCTATGGTAGCTCTTAGCTGCCTCTCCAGTTGGTCGGTTGATCATGTTGATGTATTACACATTAGTATACACATCATAGTAATCAGCAGAACTGTCATAGTTTCCGGACACAATTATTCTTACCAACATCATCCTTTCCGGATTCCTTCGAATTTTTCAATTTGGCAAGTTGGGTCCAACACTCCTCAAGTTCCTTGGATAAAGATGTATTCTTCTCTCGAATGACCTATAAAAATGCAACAATCCTTAAATTAGTTGTACCAACTGCTTTAAGTCTCGGGGCTACTGGCAGGATAATACTCAAACAACAAAAATTTACCCTCATATCCTTCGAAAGCTGATGAGTGGCTCCGGCGAGTCTGTCTTGAGCGACTCGGATATAGGCATTGGCAGAAGTAAGGGCGTTGAACACCTCCGCAGAGAATCCAGGGTCATGTATGGCTGCTTTCCGCCGCCGATGAATCATCGTGACCTCCACTTCAGAATTGGTAGCGGATACTTCACCCGAATCCTCCTGGAGAGGACATTCCGGCACTGGATTAGCATTCACCCTTGACGGGCCTGGTGCCGGAATGGCTAGAACTTGGCCCGCGTCGCCTCCGGAGACAGTTCGGCTTATATTCCTCCTAGAAGGAATAGACAATGTGGAAACTTATAATAACGATTCGTCTACCCAGCACATAATAAAACGAACATACCTCTTTGAAGGTCCACTGGTGATCGTGGTCCTTTTCCGCTTCAAAACCTTGCCCAATGCGGGTGCCACCCTCCGGGTTGGCGGCCTACGCACAGTTTGGTGTGAGGAGCGCCGTCCCTATTTAAACATAATAGAATAAAGTGGGTAAATGCGCACTGGGAATCTTCTCATTGGCAAGATGTACCCTAAATTGCTTACACTGGAAGAAGGAATGAGGCCCGGGTAATCGGCCACTATAGCCACCAAGGTGCCCCCACAGCAGGCTTGATAGAAGACTCCCTCTTCTAACTCTATGTCTACATCTGGATCTTCTTCGTATTCAGGGCCCGCTTTTTGGAACGGGTCCTCCAGTTGCGGGGCAGGATTATTAATCCCCCTGACCAGCTTCCTCCACTCCTGTTGGGAGCAACCGAATATAGTTTTGTCAATGTATAATAACTAAGAACATTTAAGAAGCCAAGGAGAAGGACTCACCCAGTCGGGAAGATTGTACATGGAAAGGGCTTCTCGACATGTTAAACAAATAAAATCCTGCTTCTCTCCCTTATAGAGGCCTTCCAAGATTGTGCCTAGAATGGCAGGGTCATCCAGATCCAGGCACAGACGGCTCGAGGCATGATTCTGACCATTATAGTGATACATTGGAAGACCTCTGGCTTGGAGCGGCTGCACACATTGCTTCATCGAAATGGCCATCACTTCGATTATAGTCAATCTTGAACTGGCAAGCAATTTGATCTTGCCGGCCAGTCGATTAACCTCCGCACTCTCTTCCTCTGAGGGACCACGGGGACGCTACTTGAAAAGCTTCTTTGGAGGAGCACTGGAATAAGGGGGAAGCCCTTGCCGAACTTGATCCGGCAAAGTGACATCCTCGATGTACCACTCCGAGGGCCACTCGTCGGATGCCTTCTTTGGAGTACCAAGCAGGTAACCTCTCCCGGCTATACGCGATACTTCGACGCTCCCATCTTCAAATATGGATCCTTCCTCCGATCGAGGAACGAGGCAGAAGTACCTCCTCCACAACTCAAAGTGGGGCTCGCAGCCCAAATACAGTTCACATAAAGCGACAAAACCCGCAATGTGCAAGATTGACCCTGGAGTAAGATTGTGCAGCTCGGGTCCATAAAAATCCAGGAGTCCCCTAAGAAAGGGATGAAAAGGGAACCCCACACCTCTTAGAAGGTAGGGGACTAAACATACCCGCTCTCCATTGGAGGGGTTGGGAAAGCTCTCTGCCAGGGCTTGGTTGTCTATAGATGTTAGTCCGGCCCGGACGGGGACTAGATCCTTCGGAGGGAGATACCCCTGCGATTGCAATGTTCGTAGATGCGCATGGGACACTGTCAGATTTTGGGCTTCGCAAAACCCAAGAAGTTCGAACACAGGGGCGTGAACGAAGATCTCTCCCACTCACGTCTACCTAGCGTCTCGCCCTCGCCTAGTGAAGAGATTCAAGCAAACAATGAGTGAAGCACGGAAGAGTCTACCCAGGTTCGGGCCACCTTGTGGTGTAAAACCCTACTTCCTGCTTTGGTGGATTGGCCTCAGGAGGGCTGGAATATGAACTAGTATAGCGATTCCTGAGCTCAGGAGGCGAGCTCAACAGGGTCAGGAGGCAAGTGTTCTTGCTCCTTTGCGTGGTGGCAGAGTTTATGGATCTGCTCCACTTGACTAGGCTTGGTCTAACTTGTCCCCTCCATAGTGAGGATCCTAGATACTTATATAGGTGGCCAGGGTTCTCTTCCCCCGAAATGTTTAGATGGGAAGGGATCCCACAATGGGCATTTTTGAGCGGGAACACAAGGACGTTCCTACCCTGACAAAAGCGGTCTTCGCCTGCAAAAGGATCAGGCGGTGACGTGGCGGTGGGCTCGGTGGTGACATCCTCCCTATCGTCCTTGCGATCTTTGGTCTTGTTGCACCAAAGGGGAAACCTTTGTCCCGCTACTCGGGAACCCGCGTCTGCGCTGCCTCCCTTGCAACGAAACGGAAACTGCGCTGTTGGCGGGCGCTGGCACCCGCTGGTGCGGTGCGTCACTGCCTCCTCCTGAGGCAGGCTTGGCCTTGGATTCTCCGCCCCTTCGGAGCACCTTGCCGAGGCCGCTCCTGAGGGGGCCTTGACGTTGTTCTCCTCGCGAGGCTTAGACCCCTCGCGAGGGTTTTGAGCAGCTGGTCGATCAGCTGGGATGTACCAGGCCATGGTAGGAGCGCGTCGCGGCCCGCATACAGGCAAGTCTGGGTACCCTGGTTCCCAGTACGCCGACAGTAGCCCCCGGTCCCAAGGCGTGCATGGACTTGGCTTCGGGGCGAAGACTTAGTCGAGGACGAAGCGCCGCGGGCCCCAAAAAGGCTGCAGGCCAGGCTGGCACGTGATGATTGGATGGGACATGGGTGACTCCGCTTCCCATGCAGTCTCGGCAACCGTGCGACTTGACAACTCCTTGGTGCGTGCGGCGGGGCCATTATGGACACGCGTGAGTGGCCGACGATTAATCTTCTTGGCCTATAAGAAAGGGGTGAGGCACCACGCATCTCACTTGACTGTTGCAGATCAATCCACGCATGTGCCCCCGCCGGGAGGCACATTCTTCATTTCGCGCTGGACGGGATGGGCACGATGACCTTCAAGGTCTTCGAGGCGGACGGCTGCCGGCTGTCGTGTGGCGCGGGGGACGGGCTCGCCGGCGACCATTCCCCATGCCGTTAGGGCAGTGAGGCGCTCGCCATCGGTTACGCCTCCGACTCCTCTGGTAGCAGATATGCTACCCCTGAGACGGCTTTGAGCTCCGACGAGAGCTATGAGCCGCCGAGTTGCCGCTCCTATCGCCAGAGGGAAATAGTGTCCTCCCAGCGCCGTCGTTGTTGAAGGAGTTCAAGTCGTATTCCTCGAGAGCGACCCTCTTAGCTTGGTCCCTGCAGGCACCATGTATGGCCCCATGAGGGCGTGTAAATCCTTGTAATACTTTTCCTATTATCTGGCGTTATAAACTTATGTTCCTCATGAGACCCTCTGTTGGAGCATGACTTTCCCATCCTTCTGTCCCCGCGGTAGTTTAGTGCCCCATGGCTGCGAGATCCAGTCCCCGGACAAGCCTCAGCCTATGTTGGCATGCCAGGTCGCGATGATGTGGTCAAGGCCAGGAGGTGAGTGACCCAGGGTCCGGTAGGATCCCCCGAGGCGTGATGCTCGGGAAGTCCCTCTTGGCGTGCATGCAATCGTCCACCGGGCCGTCGGGAAGGGCTTTCATGCCCCAGCGGATTCGTGATTACAGTGGGTGGAGGTGTAAGTACGCGAGTAGATGCGGCGTTGAAAACTTATCTTAGCGATCCCCTGTGGTCAGGTGGCGGTGAGACTTGATTTTCTGTCATCTTTCCCTCGGGGCAATGCTCTGTGCCCGGGCTGTCTTCGCGAGGAGGTGGCAGCAGCCTTTCCCAGGCCATCAGGCATGAAGGGTGCGGCTGCCGAGGCCCTGAGAGCGAAGGTCAGGGAGCTGGTGGAGGCGTTCCTCCAGGCCACTGCTACCGCGGCCGAAGAAGCGAAGACCGATGATGACGCGCTTGATGATGCCTGATCTGCTCCTGTCCAGAGAGAGAAGTGCGAGTGCCTCGGGGAGACGTAAGAACCTTGTTTGGATTTGAAAAACTTGGTATTATTGTAATAGCTAGATGATTTCTGTGTTTGTTTCCTTTCATGTTTGCTTAGGTGCTCTGCGTCGGCAGGGCCCAACCCCGCGCATACCTCGATTACCATTGAGCCCTCCGGGCGACCGGGGTTATCGTAATAACTAGACTCAAGGGATGAGGGGCTATGTGGGTAGTGAGGCCCCTGGGTCGCCCAGGGGTCCCCCTTGATGTTCAAGCGATCCCGTTTGCATTCTGCGTTGGCAGGGCCCAACCCCGCGCATACCTCGATCGCCATTGAGCCCTCCGGGTGACCGGGGTTATCGTCATAACTAGACTCAAGGGACGAGGGCCTACGCGGCTAGTGAGGCTACCTGGGTTGCGATGCCCAGGGGACCCCTTTGATGTACGAACGGCTCTCATGAGGGAGAACAAGCACCATACCTTGCTCACGAGCCTTCGCATGGGATGGGGGCGCGAGAAGGCCAGGTGTCTGGGCACCTATTAGGGTGGTGTCTGCCAGGCATGACCTGAGCATAGCCCCCGTTCCTAGCCCCCCTCGCGACACCCATCCAAGGAGAAGCTGTCAGCATCGTGAGCTGAAAAGCTCCCTGAGGTTGGTGCGACCACTGGGGGCCGCCCTCAGTTGTTTATAACTAGCGCAGAGCATAGAGCTACCACACTTGCGCGGAGTGTGGGCATAACCGCGCCTCGGTCGTAGCGGCCATCGCGGAGCTTGGTGCTTCCACTGGTTTGTGGGCATAACCGCTCCTCGGTTGGTTCTGCCAGTGCGGAGCATGGTACTTCCACTGGACCGTGGGAGGGAGCCTCCCACCGGGAGAGACTCCGGGGCGTGTATAGCCCCGTCCTGACACGTGGCTTGCATGGTAGGACAACCAAGGTGTATATGGGCCCTCCTCGGGACGAGCTGAACGACTCCGAGGAAGTTCTCGTGAGCGTATGCATCGCTCACGAGACCCTACCTTGAGGCGGGTTGCGCCTGAGTCTTCTTCTGCAAAATGTCAAAAGAGAGGTGTTGTGTCGACCTGCGCCGAGTGCATCTCTAGAGGGCATTGCATGAGAAGGCCGCAGCACCAGCGACCCCAGGAGGTCGACCCGCTGGATTTGTCGACGCTGCAGGGACGGACCCGAGCACAGACGTCGTGCCCAGTCTTCTCATGCAACGATCCAAAAGAAAAACAACCGGCGCACGGTTCCCGCGTGAGCGAGGCACCTGCCACGGGCCCCTACTTACCCATCCACGATTAGCCCATGCGAGAAAAAGGCACCAACGACCATGTGAGGTGACGTCACGGGAATGGCTCGCGAGACAGAGCTCAACCATTGGTTTATCAACGCTGCAGGGACGGACCCGAGCACAGACATTGTGCCAGTCCTTAATCATGGGGCAGTCGCGAGTGGGCTCACAAGGGCTCATGACTTTAGTGGCGGTGAGAACGCCGAGCATGCAGATAATGCAAATGGAAAGAAGCAACTAGCCTTGATCATGCACAAAAAGGGAGACAACTGCGGGGGAATAGCCCCCAGCAGTCGAAGGATGATGCAGCCCGGGGAGCGCCCTCGATTGGATACCTGAAGCGTCACCTGATACTTGTTGAAGAAGAGTTGGGGTAGCTGAAGACGCGTGCCATGCGGGTTGCTCCTGAAGATCGCTGGGCTCCTGAGACCCGATGGCTCCGAAGGCTCTAAGTGGTCGCGCGGGTCCAATTCTTGCTCCGTCCGGACCGCCTGCCACTGAGCCTCCTGAGCCCCCAAGGCCTACTGCACGAGATGCTGGAACGTGGCAGCTGCGTTGTGGAAGCTGAAGAGTGTGCAGACGTAGCTGCACGGGAGGGCCCTTCTCCGGCCGACCGCCGTCGGCCAGAAGGGCTCCTGAGAGGCGGCTCGGTTGAGACCCGCGATGTCAACACAGACGCGGAAGCGGTCACTCGGGCCACGAGCAGGTGAGCTTGGGGTTGTGCGGTGACGCCCACCGCGGATGAGCCTTGCGTACTGAAGTTCCTCGGTAACTTGGTCGATGAAGTCCTGAGCCCCCTGCGCTAAGCGGTCCATGCTGGGCTAACAAAAACGTGTGTCAAGACACGCCTGCACGTGGTGCCCGAACACCTCCCTCGAGACGCCGGTCAGTCCGAGACACTCCAGAGGAGAGCCCCCGAGCCCGTCACGAGAGGGGCGTCGGGCGTGCCTCCTTATGCGAGGGTGCAGGGCGCCACATCAGCAGGCGAGTCCCGAGGCGGAGCCGTCAGGAGCCCCTGCGTCCTGAGGTCCCTTGACTGGCAGGTTCTTCTTCTTCTTGGGGGCGGTCTGTAGGGCGAGGACGGCTCCATCCTCATCGGAGCATTCGATCGCCGAAGTCTGGTAGGCGATCGTGATGACTCCGCCGCTCCCAGGCATCTTGAGGACATTGTAGCCATGATGGGTCGCTGCCATGAACTTGGCGAGGGCAGGATACCCAAGGATGGCGTTGTACGGGAGGTGGATGTTGGCGACGTCGAAGTCGATGAGCTCGGTGTGGTAGTTGTCGCGGTCACAAAAGGTGACGGGAAGGCGGACCTGCCCCATCGGGAGTGTGGAGCCATCCGTGACTCCGTAGAACGGCTTGGTCGGGTGGAGCTGATCATAGGGGACCTGGAGTGTCTCGAAGGTCTGGACAGAGAGGACGTTGAGTCCTGCCCCGCCGTCGATGAGGGTCTTGGTCACGAGGACGTTGCTGATGGTCGGGGTGCAGAGCATCGGGAGAGCGCCTGGGGCCGCGGGGCACTTGAGCTGGTCCTCGGGGTCGAAGGCGATGACTTGCTTGGTCGACCTGAGGTTGCGCGCGGCGTCAGGCCTGGGAAGCGCCGCGTTCACCTCACGGGCGAACTGCTTGAAGATGCGATGGGAAGCCGGAGCATGGGCTCCTCCCAAGATGCATGCAACTGCACGCGGCTCCTGGAAGCCCCCTGCTCCATCTCCCTGGCGGTCGTCGTCATTCCTTCTTGGCGATGGTGGCAGCAGAGGCAGGCCTCCATTGCCCTGAGGGCGACCCTCACGAGGCTGGTCGCACCAGGGGGCGTCACGAGGCTATTCATGCCAGTGGTCTTCACGAGGCTGTTCGCGCCACCCTTGGCGCGAGTTCCTGCCGTCCCAACGTCGTCCACCTCGGCCTCCTCCACGGCCATAGCCGCAGTTGTCGCGCTCAGGGCGCTGCCCGATGCGCCCGCCGCACATCACCCTAAGCTTTTGGGAGTCGTTGGTGTTGTGGCTATGGACATTGTGGAAGACGCAGTACGGTCGGTTGTTTCTGAGGAGGTCGTCGTAGCCGCAGCCACGCATCACTTCTGGCTCCGCAGCGAGCACAGTGGGTCCCTTGTGCTTTGCTTCTTTGGCCTTGGCCTTCTTGTCGTCCGCCTCCGCCTCAGGCAGCTCCTGGAGGGAGAGGCGTCCTTCCTCCGCCCTGGCGCACTTTGCCGCGAGCTTGAACATCTCGAGGGCTGTGCACAGGTCCTCGTGGATGGCGAGCTCCTTCCTCATCCTGACGTTGCAGACGCCATCGAAGAAAGCCGAGATGATGACCTCGTCCGAGACCCTGGGGATCCGGAGGCGCATGGTGTTGAAGCGTTGGATGTACTTCTGCAGGGTCTTTCCCGGCTGCTGCCTCACGCAGCGCAGATCCGCAGCTGCCGGGGCTCGGTCGCGGGTGCCTTGGAAGTTGGCGACGAAACGCTCGCGAAGCTCTTCCTAGGAGGAGATGGATCTGTCAGTGTCCTGGGAACCAGGGTACCCAGACTTGCCTGTCTATGTGCCGCGACGCGCTCTTACCACGGCCTGGTACGGCCCAGCTGATCGACCAGATGCCTAAGACCCTCGCGAGGGGGCTAAGCCTCACGAGGAGAACAACGTCAAGACCCCCTCAGGAGCGGCCTCAACAAGGTGCTCCGGAGGGGCAGATAATCCAAGGCCAAGCCTGCCTCAGGAGGAGGCAGCGACGTAAGCAGTGACGCACCATGCCAGTGGGTGCCAGCGCCCGCCAGCGGCGCAGTTGCCGTTTCGGTGCAAAGGAGGCAACATAGACGCAGGTTCCCGAGGAGCGGGACAAAGGTTTCCCCTTTGGTGGAACAAGACTGAAGACCGCAAGGACGACAAGGAGGATGTCACCACCGAGCCCACCGCCACGTCACCAAAGCAGGAATAGGGTTTTACACCACACGGTGGCCTGAACCTGGGTAAACTCTTGCGTGCTTCATCTGTTGTTTGCTTGAATCTCTTCACGGGGCGAGGGCGAGACGCTAGGTAGACGTGAGTTGGAGAGATCTTCGTTCATGCCCCTGTGTTCGAACTTCTTGGATTTTGCGGAGCCCGAAATCCGACATTTGACGCGCCAGGTAGGGGGTGTGTCGAGATCTTGCCTTTCCAACGACCTCGTCCCGCTCTCGTCATCGACTTTGCTCCACAGCCATGGTGGACACACGCCGAGCTCGCGCCGCCCACCGCGCCGCAAACGTCGCTCAGATGGCGCCAGTGGGCAACGGCGCGCCGCTCCGCCCCAACTCGCCGGTCGCCAACGCCGCCACCAACCCGACCGTCCACGAGCAGCAGGACTCGTCGCTGCCGACGTCCGTGTGGCACGATGGCCGCACGGCGACGCCTGCACCCTCACCGGCTGTGGCGTCGTCCTCGCTGGTCCGCCGCGGGCCGGTCTATCAGTAGCCTGCACTGCTGATGGAGCGGGAGCTTTTGCGCTACTGCTCGGCAGATGACCTCTACGACGAGTGGCTCCACCGCATCACCGAGCTCGTCAACGCCGCTAGAGAAGCACTTGCACCAACGCACTCCTCCCGCCCCCGTCGCCCCCGGCGGGGAACGAAGGCCAGGAGTCCCGGCTCCGCCTCCACTCTACGGCGCCGGCCAGGAGGTCCGGCATGAGGCTCCTCGACGTGAGCAACCCCGCAGAGCCCATGCGCGCGACGAGGAGAGCTGCCAGGTGATTCCACATCCCCAGGCGGGGGTTCGCTGGCCCCCTGGCCCGCAGTGCCAAGACCGCGCGCCACAGGAGGTGGTGGCGCCAGCGCCACAAGAACCAGCACCGCAGGCGTAGGGGGCGCCTGCGATCATGAGCATGGTTGGATGTCGTGCCTTGGCTCCCGAGCTACGGCGCCTCGTCTGGCCCGGCATGTTCAAGCCCGACCTGCCTCCGCGCTACGACGGCACCACCGACCCCACAGAGTTCCTCCAGCTCTACGAGCTGAGCATCGAGGCGTGCAAAGGCACTGAGCAGGTCATGGCGAACTGGTTCCCCATGGCTCTCAAAGATGGCTCACACTCCTGGTTCCTGAATCTCCCAGTGGGATCCTTCTCCTCCTGGGTAGAGCTTCGTGAGCGTTCCGTCGCCAACTTCCAAGGCACCCGCGACCGAGACCCGGCAGCTGCTGATCTGCGCCGCGTCAGGCAGCAACCGGGAGAGACCCTGCAAAAGTACATCCAACGCTTCAACACCATGCGCCTCCGGATCCCTAGGGTCTCGGACGAGGCCATTATCTTGGCGTTTTTCGACGGCGTCCGCGACGTCAGGATGAGGGAGGAGCTGACCATCCACGAGGACTTGTGCACAGCCCTCGAAATGTTCAAGCTCACGACAAAGTGCGCCAGGGCGAAGGAAGGATGCCTCTCCCTCCAGGAGCTGCCTGAGGTGGAGGCGGACGACAAGAAGGCCAATGCCAAAGAAGCAAAGCGCAAGCGACCCGCCGTGCTGGCTGCGGAGCCAGAAGTGAAGCGTGGCTGCGGCTACGACGACCTCCCTAGAGACAACCGACCGTACTTCATCTTCCACAATGTCCACAGCCACAACACTAACGACTGCCAGGAGCTCAGGGCGATGCGCGGCGGGCGCGTCGGGCAGCGCCCTGAGCGCGACAACCACGGCTACGGCCGTAGAGGAGGCCGAGGTGGAGGACGTTGGGACAGCAGGAACTCACGCTAAGGGTGGCGCGAACAGCCTCGTCAAGACCACTGGCAGGAGCAGCCTCGTGACGCCCCCTGGCGCGACCAGCCTCGTGAGGGTCGCCCTCAGGGCAATGGAGGCCTGCCTCCGCTGCCACCAACGCCAAGAAGGAATGACGACGACCGCCAAGGAGATGGAGCAGGGGGCTTCTAGGAGCCGCTTGCAGTTGCGAGCATCTTGGGAGGAGCCCATGCTCCGGCTTGCCATCGCATCTTCAAGCAGTTCGCCCGTGAGGTGAACGCGGCGCTTCCCAGGCCTGGCGCCACACGCAACCTCAGGTGGACCAAGAAAGTCATCGCCTTCGAACCCAAGGACCAGCTCAAGTGCACCGCGGCCCTAGGCGCTCTCCCGATGCTCTGCACCCCGACCATCAGCAATGTCCTCGTGACCAAGACCCTCATCGACGGCGGGGCAGGACTCAACGTCCTCTCCGTCCAGACCTTCGAGACACTCCAGGCCCCCTATGATCAGCTTCACCCGACCAAGCGATTCTACGGAGTCATGGATGGCTCCACACTCCCGACGGGGCAGGTCCGCCTTCCCGTCACCTTTGGTTACTGTGACAACTACCACACCGAGCTCGTCGACTTCGACGTCGCCAACATCCACCGCCTGTACAACACCATCCTTGGGTATCCAGCCCTCGCCAAGTTCATGGCGGCGATCCATCACGGCTACAACGTCCTAAAGATGCCTGGGAGCGGCGGAGTCATCACGATCACCTCCGACGAGAAGGAAGTGGTGTGTTCCCTGGAGCGCGCCTACCAGACTGTGGCGGTCGAATGCTCCGATGAGGATGGAGCCGTCCCTCCCTGCAAACCGCCCCCAAGAAGAAGAAGAACATGCCCGTCAATGGAACTCCGGACGCAGGGGCTCCTGACGGCTCCATCTCGAGACTCGGGCCTACTAACGAGGCGCCCTCCACCCTCGCATAGGGAGGCGTGCCCGACGCCCCTCTCATGACGGGCTCGGGGGCTCTCCTCTGGAGTGTCTCCAGACGGACCAGCGTCTCGAGGGAGGTGTTCGGGCACCACCTGCAGGCGTGTCTTGACGCGCGTTTTTGTGAGCCCAGCGTGGACCGCTCAGTGCTGGGGGCTCAGGATTTCATCGACCAAGTTACCGAGGAACTTCAGTATGAAAGGCTCATCCGCGGTGGGCGTAACCGCGCAACCCCAAGCTCACCTGCTCGCAGCCCGAGCGATCATTTCCGCGTCTGCATTGACATCGCGGGTCTCAACCGAGCCGCCTCTCAGGAGCCCTTCTGGCCGACGGCGGTCGGCCGAAGGAGGGCCCTCCCCTGCAGATACGTCAGCTCACTCTTCGGCTTCCGCAATGCGGCTGCCATGTTCCAGTGTCTCGCGCAGCAGGCCTTGGGGGCTCGGGAGGTTCAGTGGCAGGCGATGCAGACGGAGCAAGAACCGGACCCGCGCGACCACTGAGATCCTTCGGAGCCTCTGGGCCTCAGGAGCCTGACGATCTTCAGGTGCGACCCGCATGGCTCGCATCTTCAGCTACCCCAACTCTTCTTCGACAAGTATCAGGTGACGCTTCAGGTATCCAATCGAGGGCGCCCCCCAGGCTGCATCATCCTCGGACTGCTGGGGGCTGTTCCCCTGTAGTTTTCTCCTTTTTTGTGCATGATCAAGGCTAGTTGCTTCTTTCCATTCGCATTATCTGCATGCTTGGTGTTCTCACCGCCACTAAGGTCATGAGCCCTTGTGAGCCCACTTGAGACCGCCCCATGATTAAGGACTGGCACGACGTCTGTGCTCGGGTCAGTCCGTGCAGCGTCGCTAAACCCAAGGGCTGAAATCTTTCTCGCGAGCCATTCCCGTGACGTCACCTCCCGTGGTCCTTGGTGCCTTGTTCTCGCATGGGCTAATCATGGATGGGTAAGTAGGGGCCCGTTGCAGGTGCCTCGCTCACGCGGGAACCGCATGCCGGTTGTTTTTCTTTTGGATCATTGCATGAGAAGACTCGGAACGGCGTCTGTGCTCGGGTCCGTCCCTGCAGCACCGACAAATCCAGCGGCTGAGCTCTGTCTCGCGAGCCATTCCCGTGACGTCACCTCCTGGGGTCGCTGGTGCTGCGGCCTTCCCATGCGATATCCTCTAGAGACGCACTCGACGCAGGTCAACACAACACCTCTCTTTTAACATTTTGCAGAAGAAGACTCAAGCGCAACCCGCCTCAGGGTAGGGTCTCGTGAGTGATGCGTAAGCTCACGAGAACTTCCTCAGAGTCGTTCATCTCATCCTGAGGAGGGCCCATATAAACCTTGGCTATCCTACTGTGCAAGACACGTGTTAGGACGGGGCTGTACACGCCCTAGAGTCTCTCCCGGTGGGAGGCTCCCTCCCACGGTCCAGTGGAAGTACCATGCTCCACGCTGGCAGATCCAACCGAGGAGCGGTTATGCCCACGAACCAGTGGAAGCACCAAGCTCCATTTTGGCCGCTACGACCGAGGCGTAGTTATGCCCACACTCCGCGCAAGTGTGGTAGCTCTATGCTCCGCACTAGTTATAAACAACTGAGCACGCCCCCCAATGGTCGCACCAACCTCAGGGAGCTTTTTAGCTCATGATGCTCACAGCTTCTCCTTGGATGGGTGTCACGAGGGGGACTAGGCACGGGGGCTATGCTCAGGTCACGCCTGGCAGACGCCACCCTACCAGGTGCTTAGACACATAGCCTTCTCGCGCCCCCATCCCAGGCGAAGGCTCGTGAGCAAGGTATGGTGCTCGTTCTCCTTCATGAGAGCCGTTCGTATGTCAAAGGGGACCCCTGGGCATCGCGACCCAGGGGCCTAACTAGCCACATAGCCCCTCTTCCCTTGAGTCTAGTTATGACGATAACCCCGTTCACCCGGAGGGCTCAATGGTGATCGAGGTATGCGCGGGGTTGGGCCCTGCCGATGCAGAACGCAAACGGGACCGCTTGAACGTCCAGGGGGACCCCTGGGCATCGCGACCCAGGGGCCTCACTAGCCACGTAGCCCCTCATCCCTTGAGTCTAGTTATTGCGATAACCCCGGTCACCCAGAGGGCTCAATGGCGATCGTGGTATGTGCGGGGTTGGGCCCTGCCGACGCAGAGCACCTAAGCAAACATGAAAGGAAGCAAGCACGGAAATCATCTAGCTATTACAATAATACCAAGTTTTTCAAATTCAAACAAGGTTCTTACGCCTCCCCGAGGCACGCGCACTTCTCTCTCTGGAAAGGAGCCATGCATCACCAAGCGCATCATCACCGGTCTCCACCCCTTCGGCTGCGGTAGTAGTGGCCTGGAGGAACGCCTCCACCAGCTCCATGACCTTTGCCCCCAGGGCCTCGGCGCGACTATTGTCACCTCCTCGTGAAGACAGCCCAGGCATAGAACCTCGCCCCGAGGGAAGGGTGACAAAAAATCCAAGTGCCACCGCCACCTGACCACAGGGGATCGCTAGGATAAGTTTTCAACGCCGCATCTACTTGCGCACCTACACGTCCACCCACTGTAATCACGAATCCGCTAGGGCGTAAAAACCCTTCCCAATGGCCCGGTGGACGATTGCCTGCACGCCAAGAGCGACTTCCCGAGCATCGCGCCTCGGGGGCTCTTACCGGACCCTGGATCACTCACCTCCTGGCCTTGACCACGGCATCGCGACCTAGCATGCCAGCGCAGGCTGAGGCTTGTCTGGGGACTGGGTCTCGCACGCGTAGGGCCCTAAAATACCGCCGGGACAGAAGGAAGGGAAAATCATTCTCTAACAAGGGTCTCATGAAGAACATAAATTCATAACTCCAGATAATAGCAAAAGTATTACAAGGGTTTACACGCCCTCATGGGGCCATCCATGATGTCCCGCAGGCACCAAGCTAAGAAGGTCGCTCTCGAGGAATACAGCTTGAACTCCTTCAACAACGATGACGCCGGGAGGACACCGTTTCCCTCAGGCGATAGGAGCAGCGACTTGGCGGCTCGTAGATCTCGTCGGAGCTCGAGACCGTATCAGGGGTAGCATAACTGCTTCCAGAGGAGTCGGAGGCGCAACCGATGGCGAGCACCTCGCTGCCCTGACGACATGGGGAATTGTCGCCGGCGAGCCCGTCCCCCACGCCACACGACAGCCGGCAGCCGTTCGCCCCCAGGACCTTGAAGACCATCGTGCCCATCCCGTCCAGCGCCAAATGGAGGATGTGCCTCCCGGCAAGGGCACAGGCGCGGCGCACCACACCCCAACCCCAGGTTATGAAGACCTGGCCAGAGGAGATCACTTCCACGTCGGTATACAAAGGGGGAAGGTGGCACCCCTCATGCCTCAGCTGCATTGTCACCCAGCCTCGGGCCGGGAGCACCTGTTTCAAGAATGGAGGAAGGAGGATCCAGGAATGCGGAGGGGCCCCCGCCCATACGATGAACTCGCAGGCATCGTCCTCAGTATGAGACGGCAGCAGGGCGCGAGGAGTCGCCCGTCTCTTTGGGCGGTCGATGGCATCACCACTACCGCCATGCCCGCTTCATCCGCCTATCGCCAGAGCATACAAGGGAAGCGGAAATCCTGGCGGCGCCCGCGTGCACCATGTGCGAGCATCCGCCGGCCTCAGGGGTGTTCTTGGAGAATCACGGCGCCTCTTCTTCGGGGGGAGCCGATCAGGCTCCATCATCGGGCTCTTCCACTTCTCCGCAGCCGAGAACCTGTGTATCGGCGCCATGGAAGCCATCGGAGAAGTGGGAGCAGCAGGGATTGATCTGCAATAGTCAAGTGAGAGGCGCGGCGCCTCACCCCCTGTTTATAGACCAAGAAGATCAATTGGCGGCCTCTCACACGCGGCCATAATTGCCCCGCCGCTCACGCCAAGGAGTTGTCAAGTCGCACGATTGCCGAGACGGCATGGGAAGCGGAGTCGCCCACGTCTCATCCAACCGTCACGCGCCGGCCTGGCCCGCAGCCTTTTTGGGGCCCGGGGTGCTTCATCCTCGGCTAAGGCTTCGCCCCAAAGCCAACTCCGTGCACGCCTTGGGCCCGGGGGCTACTTTCGGCGTCCTGGGAACCAGGATACCCAGACTTGCCTGTCTGCGCGCCACGATGCTCTCCTACCACGGCCTGGTACGGCCCAGCAGATCGACCAGCTGCCCAAGACCCTCAGGAGGGGGCTAAGCCTCGCGAGGAGAACAACGTCAAGACCCCCTCAGGAGCGGCCTCGACAAGGTGCTCCGGAGGGGCGGAGAATCCAAGGCCAAGCCTGCCTTAGGAGGAGGCAGTGATGTAAGCAGTGATGCATCGCGCCAGCGGGTGCCAGCGCCCGTCAGCGGCGCAGTTGGCGTTTCGGTGCAAAGGGTGCAACACAGACACATGTTCCCGAGGAGCACGACAAAGGTTTCTGCTTTGGTGCAACAAGACCGAAGACCGCGAGGACGTCAAGGAGGATGTCACCGTCGAGCCCACCACCGCGTCATCGCCTGATCCTTTTGCAGGCGAAGACTGCTTTTGTCAGGATAGGAACGTCCTTGTGTTCCCGCTCAAAAATGGCCGTTGTGGGATCCCATCCTGCCTAAGCATTTCGGGGGAAGAGGACCCTGGCTGCCTATATAAGTAGCTAGGATCCTCACTATGAGGGGATCAAGTTAGACCAAGCCCAGTCAAGTGGAGCAGATCGACAAACTCTGCCACCACGCAAAGGAGCAAGAACACTTGCCTCCTCACCCTCCTGGGCTCACCTCTTGAGCTCAGGAACCACTGTACAAGTTCATGTTCCAACCCTCCTGAGGCCAATCCACCAAAGCAGAAAGTAGGGTTTTACACCACACGGTGGCCTAAACCTGGGTAAACTCTTGTGCGCTTCATCTGTTGTTTGCTTCAATCTCTTCACGAGCCGAGGGCGAGACGCTAGGTAGACGTGAGTGGGAGAGATCTTCGTTCACGCCCCTGTGTTCGAACTTCTTGGGTTTTGCGGAGCCCGAAATCCGACAGGATCCCACGGGGAGGTTCTGGAGCCAAGAGCGTGCGCCATCTTTGAGAGCCATGGGGAACCAGTTCACCATGACCTGCTCGGTGCCGTTGGACGCCTCGATGCTCAGCTCGTAGAGTTGGAGGAACTCCGTGGGGTTGGTGGTGCCATTGTAGCGCGGAGGCAGGTCCGGCTTGAACTTGCCGGGCCAGACGAGGCGCCGTAGCTCAGGAGCCAAGGCACGACATCCAGCCACACTTATGATCGCAGGAGCCGCCTACACTTGCGGTGCTGGTTCTTGGGGTGCTGGCGCCACCACCTCCTGTGGCGCGCGGTCCTGGCTCTGCGGGCCAGGGGGCCCGCGAGCCCCTGCCTGGGGATGTGGATTCACCTGGCAGCTCCCCTCGTCGCGCGCATGGGCTCTGCGAGGCGGCTCATGCCGTGGAGCCTCGCGCCGGACGTCCTGGCCGGCGCCGTAGAGTGGATGCAGAGCCGGGACTCCGTGGCCTTCGTTCCCCGCCGGGGGCGATGGGGGACGGGAGGAGTGCGTTGGTGCAGGTGCTTCCCCAGTGGCGTTGATGAGCTCAGTGATGCGATGGAGCCACTCATTGTAGAGGTCATGTGCCGGCCAGTAGCGCAAGAGCTCCCGCGCCATCAGCAGCGCAGGCTGCTGATAAACCGGCCCGTGGCGGACTAGTGAGGACGACGCCGCGGCCAGAGAGGGTGAGGGCGTCGCCGTGGGGCCATCAGCGACGAGTCCTGCTGCTCGTGGACGGCCGGGTCGGTGGCGGTGTTGGTGACCGGCGAGTTGGGGCGGAGCGGCGCACCGTTGCCCGCGGGCGCCGTCTGAGCAACGTTCGCGGCGCGCCGGGCGGCACGAGCTCGGTGTGTGTCCACCATGGCTGTGGAGCAAAGTCGATGATGAGAGCGGGACGAGGTCGTCGGAGAGGCGAGATCTCGACACGCCCCCTACCTGGCGCGCCAAATGTCGGATTTCGGGCTCCGCAAAACCCAAGAAGTTCGAACACAGGGGCGTGAACGAAGATCTCTCCCACTCATGTCTACCCTTGCCTAGTGAAGAGATTCAAGCAAACAACGAGTGAAGCACGCAAGAGCTTACCCAGGTTCGGGCCACATTGTGGTGTAAAACCCTACTTCCTGCTTTGGTGGATTGGCCTCAGGAGGGATGGAATATGAACAAGTACAGTGATTCTTGAGCTCAGGAGGGTCAGGAGGCAAGTGTTCTTGCTCCTTTGCATGGTGGCAGAGTTTATGGTTCTGCTCCACTTGACTGGGCTTGGTCTAACTTGTCCCCTCCATAGTGAGGATCCTAGCTACTTATATAGGCGGCCAGGGTCCTCTTCCCCCGAAATGTTTAGGAGGGAATGGATCCCATAATGGCCAATTTTGAGCGGGAACACAAGGACGTTCCTACCCTGAAAAAAGCGGTGTTCGCCTGCAAAAGGATCAAGCAGTGACGCGGCGGTGGGCTCGGTGGTGACACCCTCCCTGTCGACTTGCGGTCTTCGGTCTTGTTGCACCAAAGGGGAAACCTTTGTCCCGCTCCTCGGGAACCTGCGTCTGCGCTGCCTCCTTTACACCGAAACGGCAACTGCGCTGCTGGCGGGCGCTCGCATCCGCTGGCGCGGTGCGTCACAGCCTATGTCGCTGCCTCCTCCTGAGGCAGGCTTGGCCTCGGATTCTCCGCCCTCCGGAGCACCTTGCCGAGGCCGCTCCTGAGGGGGTCTTGACGTTGTTCTCCTCGCGAGGCTTAGCCCCCCGCGAGGGTCTTGAGCAGCTGGTCGATCAGCTGGGCCGTACCAGCCCGTGGTAGGAGCGCGTCGCGGCCTGCAGACAGGCAAGTCTGGGTACCCTGGTTCCCAGGACGCCGACCGACAGGGAGCAGCTTTTCCAATCTGTTGCACGAGGGCAATGAGGGCGAGAGGAGGAGCTCGGGACATTGACCATATCTGACGATTTTTTTTGCAGGCACTAGGGATTTCTTCCGGGTGGAATGAGATGAGAAGCGATTGGATCTATTATCTTATATAGGCGTTTTCTCTGAACAGTCAGGGAGGTATTTGCAAAAAGACGCCCGGACGATTCGCATTCATTGGACACGTGGAAGCCAAGGCGACAGCGGTGAGGAATCGGCGGGTTATAATATTTAAAGAAGCCAAACTATCATCCAGAAGGACTCACCTTGCAAGACCGAAGACATGAAGCCGGATACAATCTCGTCCTTGAGGGCAAGTCGGGGCTACTAAGGGAGTCCTGTATTCAGGGGTCCTCACACATCTAGGTCAATGAAGCTAGGCCGCAGTGGTGGGCCGCATAAAGAAGAAGCAGAAGACCTTCCCCCGTATTTGGTCATGACTCCTATGTATGTAGAAAGGCAGGTTTTGAGTCCGGATCTGTCAATTAATTCCTCCCCAAGTCACCCTTGTAACCCTAGGTCTCCTTAGGCGTGTATATAAGTCGAGGGGTTTAGTCTGTAGGGGGGATCATCGTCATTACAATATCCCCATTGGCCAGACTTAGGGTTTAGCTATTATGATCTCGTGGTAGATCAACTCTTGTACACATATTCATCCATACTAATATAGGAGGAAGTAGGGTTTTACCTCGATCAAGAGGGCCTGAACCCGGGTAAAACATCGTGTCCCAGCCTCCTGTTACCATCGATCTTCAGACGCACAGCTTGGGCCCCCCTACCCGAGATCTGCCGGTTTTGACACCGACACTTGCCCCTGTGATGTGTATCCCTTTTGCTTCTTTAGTTTACTCTGTTGGGGGCGCCCCTCGTGCTGCATCATCTCCAGGCCGCATGGGTCCGTCCCTATGGCATGTATCGCATTTTACATCACCTGAATTAGTTCATTTCCTTTTGTCGTGGTGGGCACACGGCAGATGCGAAGGGATGGCTAAAGATAGGAGGCGGCGCGAGGGCACTGGTGGGCTTTAGAGGCAAGGTTGGTATGAGCGAGAGTGGGACGCAAGACATACCTAGGTTTGGGGATCTCAGAAGAGATAACACCCCTAATCCTGCCGAGCGTGGGTTATGTTTTACCAGTACAGAGTTGCTCCTCGAGCTGTATGGAGGAAGGAGGAAGACATGCCAGGGCTTAGCCTGCTTCTCCCTCAGGCATGTGTCTATCCTGTTCTCTACTAGTGTGTCCAGCAGCCTACATGAGGGCTCCTGGGGGGTTTTATAGGCCAACCCCCCAGGGATACAATGGTAATGTTACAAGGCCGTGGGGCTAGTTTGTCATCGTCTGGGAAGCCGGCGCTGGGACCCGCCGGGTACAGAGCTCGCCGGGTTCTTCGGGTGCGGGGCCGCCGGGTACGGGGGAACTGTGTGCCCTCTTGTCGTTCGTCAGGGAGTGGCCGGGTTGAGTCGGGTACAGTGCGTTTCGTCATGTCACCGTCTGCCGGCCTCATGGGTGGTGATGATTACACTGTTGCCACACCTCGGCTGACTAGGGGCATGGGCGAGGTACTATTGCCTTGGTCATTGGTAGGTGGCGTCTCGTCCCATCATACGGCCGGGATGGGATGGGAGCTGACCCATGGCCGGATTGGGTAACACGCCACGGGCCGAGCTGGCTTGTTGGAGAAGTCTTAGCGCGTCGGGTCTGGATACCTTGGGCAGGCCGCTGGGGCCGGATCGTGGGAGCCAGCCGGATCGGAGAGCCTGGCCGGATCGTGGGTCCTGGCCAGGTCGAGCGACCAGGCCAAGTGACAGCCGGATTGAGGAGCAATGTTGGCCCCACCATTTTTGAAAAGGATCCGGCTTCCATTGCCTGCCTGGGGTTCATCCCCCCGACAGTAGTCCCCGAAGCTGTGAAGATCCGCCGTCTTCGCGTGAAAGGGCCTTCGTAGTTTCCTTTCGTTGGAGGCGAACTTGTGGCCGCTGGATCCGGCAACTCCCGCTGTGTGCCGGCTTCCGGAAGCCGGATTGCGGCGTCCCGGCGGCGGCGGGAAATCGAGGAGTCTGCCGAATCTTGAACGATCTTTTGGTTTCCGCGCGGGCGCCACGTGGTGCCCGAAAGCAGGAGAGGCTTGACAGGCCACGCGCACGATGGGATGGGGCGATGCGATGGGGCCTGTGGCCGTGCGGCCTTGGCCCACGTGCGTGGATTTATTGCGGTGTCCGCAAATCGGTTGCCCTTCTGGGGGCAGTTATTGCGCACGTACGTGCGCATTTATTGCGGGGAAGTAGGAGAGGCGAGCACAAATGATCCCACTCGCCCACGTTCGAACCGTGGTTTATAAATGGGGCCGAGGGGGCGGCGGAGATCATTCTCAGTCGCGTCCCCAGCCTTTCCTTGCTTCCTCTGCTCTTTGCGACCGCCGCGCGCCGTGACGCCCATTGCTTCGAGTAGAGGCCATCTTCTTTCTTTGTCTTCCACGCTCTTGCCGATGGCACTGCCGTCGGGCTCGACCGTCACCGAGGACAACATTGCCTATCTCCGCACCACTAGGCGTCTGCTGCCGGAAACGGAGATTGTCGTGCACCTACTGGGGAACGAGCAGGAACCATGCCCCGAGGGCGTGATGGCTTCTCGCCCCTTGTTGGTTACCCCAAGTGGAAGGTTTGAGATGTAGCGTAACGGCAAGTTTCCCTTGGCAAGATACCAAGGATCGAATCCCGTGAGACTCCGAGGGCCAACAAGAAGGTGTCAACGCTAACGGCGCCAACTTAGCAGTTGACAGGACCTGCACACAGATACAAATAACTTTGCTCCCAACGAGTACAGAGAGGTTGTCAATCCCTCCGGCCTTGTCGTCTACAAAGGATCAAACGCAAGAGGTAATAGTGATAGGTATGACTGCAACTAGGAAATAAGAACAGGAAGTAAATAGCGGGTGTGATCAGTGATGGTAATATGGACCGGGGTCCCATGATGTTCACTAGTGATGTCTCTCTCCCAAAAGACGATAGAACAGCTAAGCGAGGTAAACAAATTACAGCTGGGCAATTGACAGGATTATGTGCGCAAACCAATGCTAACTATGCTGTAAAGAAAGGTAGAGGCTCAAAAGCATGGGCGGTACGCCAAGGCAAGTAGACCGAAATCCATCTGCATCTACTACTAATCATCCACCTTGAGATATCTATCCAGAACATCTCGCTGGTATTAAGTTGCGAGTCCCACCCAAAGTGTAAACTCAAAGCAACAGACAACTGCATTAAAAGAACTTTGCGTAAGGTAAACAATCCTTGCACCCGTAAGTACAAGCACCGTTGTTTTCCCCCTTGTGGCAACAGCACATCCCCTAGACTCATGTTTCTGTCACTCAAACTAGTCATCGAGGGGCATG
The DNA here is from genome assembly GCA_902687465.1 of Secale cereale. Taxonomy (NCBI): domain Eukaryota; kingdom Viridiplantae; phylum Streptophyta; class Magnoliopsida; order Poales; family Poaceae; genus Secale; species Secale cereale. The sequence continues at coordinate 177,302,202 of LR738710.1, forward strand.
AACCCACAATCAAGCATAACGTTCCCTCTTGGAGTTACTACCTACTACTTGGCCAAAGCAATAAACAGCAACGGAGAACATGCAAGAATTACTCAAGAACTAAAATATAAAAGAGGTGAATCAAATATATTACTCACACACAATCTGAACATAATCTCATAATCCATCGGATCCCAGCAAACTCAGCAGAGCAACAGCATAAAGATTACATATGTGCCTCGATCATGTAGGGCAGCTCACGAGGTCTAATCCATGAAGAACAAAGAGGGGAGGAGAACATCACATAGCTACTGGTCATGGACCCATGGTCCAAGGGGGACTACTCACAACTCATCCGGGAAGCGTCCATGGTGGTGGAGAAGCTCCCAGTGGTGTTTCTCCCCTCCGGCAGGGTGCCGGGAAGAGTTCTCCTGGTGCTCCCGATCCTGGAAGCGCGGCGATGGCGGAACAGAGGCGAGATCGTAAAAAAAGGGTTCCGTCCTCGAGGGTTTCGGGACGCGAGCAATATATATGCAAAAGGGGGTCACCAGAGGCGGAGGTGGGGCCACAGGCACCCCCTGGCGCGGCTAGGGGTGGGGCCGCGCCAGGTGGCCGCCTGGGCCACCCCAGGCTCCCCTCTGGCCCTGCTTTGGTTTTTCTTGAAGCTCCCGATACGCTGATTTTTCCTGTATTTTTCCCGGAATTTTTAGGGCACTTTTAATATGGGGGAAACCTGAAATAGAAAAACAGCAGAAAACAGGAACTGGCATTGTGGTGCACTGAGTTAATAGGTTAGTCCAAATATGATCAAAAGTGTATGGAAGTGCATAAATATCATAGCAATACCACACAAAAGAGGCATGGAGCAAGCAGAAATTATAGATACGTTTTGGACGTATCAACATCCCCAAGCTTAATTCCTGCTCGTCCTCGAGTAGGTAAATGATAACAAGCATAATTTCTGTGGTGACATGCTATCGACCATATAAGAACTTTTAAGTAAAGCAATCAAGGCATGTAATTCAATTCAAGTCATAACAAGCAAGAGTCTATATTAGCATTGTAATAAGTAACATAAGAACATAAAGGTGCAAGAGCTCTCGCTGTCCGTGACTCGAATGTCTCCAAATGGTGTTTGCGTGCAAGAAAGGGGATAGAGATATATGAGAGAGTAAAACATAGTTTTTGTATTGTTGAGAACTTAATCTACTAAAGTTTCACACTTGGTCTTCTTTGGAATCTTATCTTGACTCATCCCCAGACCGTCAGCCAGGTACAAGTCAAAATGATCCACTCCCTTTTGATATTTTGAGCACTCATGCAATGGATGAGCGTAAGAAAGAAAGTCGACACTTAGGATGGCAAAGAGAGAAAAATGATAGAGGGGGAAGACAAAAAAGGTGTGAAAGGCTCACATCAATGAGGACAATCATCGGCGAGAGAAAGCCAAATGATAGATATGATGTGAGGAGTAGGGATTGCCATGCAACGGATGCACATATGAGCTAAGGTAAGCTCTCCAATGGAACTAGTGGGGGTGCATCCAACTTGCTTGCTCAAGAAGACCTAGAGCTCTTTTGAGGAGGCTCATCATTGGAATATGCAAGCCAAGTTCTATAGTGTAAAGGTCCCCACATAGCTATATGCATGAATGATAATCTCTATAGAGTACAAGGTATAAGATGGGGTACGAGTGTGGATCTCTCAAAAGAAATATTTGTGTGCCCCCTTCTCTCTTTTTATTTCTTTTTCTCTTTTTTCTCTTTTTTTATTTTTTGTGGCCTCAATGGCTCTTTCTATTTATCTCTCATTTGTCCTCTTTGGAATCTTTTGATTTTGTCCTCTTTGGGATCTTTTGATTTGTCCTCTTTGGGATCTTTTCCTCGCTTTAGGGGCAACACTCTATGTATTACAAGAAGTATAGAAGATCTTTCACATTTTACAAAAGTACTCAACATAAAGGAAATGAAACTATCATGATGTATGCAAATGTATGCCTCTGCGAGTGTAGCAGGATATGCAATGATACTAGCGCGTCATGTAGCAATGATTAGGGCAAGGCCCAACTAGCATGCGGCTTGTCGATCAAGCAAAAAGCATGTATGACATGAAGATCAAGTCATGAGAAGATGGATGTTGCATGGCAATGTATCTCGGAAAGTCTATGGAAATGCCTTAATAGGTAGGTATGGTGGCTGTTTTGAGGAAGGATATAATGAGGCTTATGATGACAGAGCGTATCGTGCCAAGGATTTGGATGCACCGGCAAAGTATGCGCCAACTCTCGAGGTGAGAAAGGGCAATGCACGATACCGAAGAGGCTAGAAAAATATGGATAGGTGTAAGTGTCAACTTTCGAATACTCACATTAGTCCGAAGAACTCATGCACTTATTATCGGTAACTCTCAATCTAATTAGGAGGTTCACAAAGAGACAAGGACCCCGAGGAGGTGTGTATGGGGGTTTGGTTACCCTTGCGCATCCTCGACCCATGGTACGTGAGTGTACTCTAATATTCGATCCCTCCAAAGATTAGTGATCCATTTAGTAGCTAAAGTTCTCAACTATTTTGTAGGTTTTCGAAAATAAACACGGATTGCCCAAAATACGACATCTATCACTAATAGGCTAAAGCTCTTGACACCAAAAGTTCAGACATTACTCATGGCAATACCTCAAAACTATTGTAAGTTACTGCTAAAATTAAATAGCAACCTCAATTACCTACTTCAAGTTAAGACACACAACTCAGTGCAACAGACAAACTCTCTTAACAAGATAAACATGAAAACTCAAGAGAGTTCAACAACCAACTAAACAAAAGCTCTTTAAAAGAAAAGCATGAAAACTAAGAGCTAAACATGACAGTAGCTATGGAAAGACAAAGAACACACACAGCAAAGATAAGTATGAAAATCCTATGTTGTGTTCTAGGTTGAAGTGGAGCGTGTTTCTCTCCCACACAAAGAAAGCTGGGTTCTAACTTGTTATGAACAGCAAGCAAAGCTAAAGAAAACTAAAAAGGAAACTAAAAGCAAGATGCTCCAAGCATAGCACATAACGCATGAAGTGATTAAAATATAGTGGAACGAAAGACGAACTGATAATTGTTGATGGAGAAGGGGATGCACGGGGGCATCCCCAAGCTTAGACGCTTGAGTCTTCTTGAGTATTTCTTGGGGGTGCACGGGGGCATCCCCAAGCTTGAGCGTTTGACCCTCCTGAATCTTTTTATCATCTTCCCTCGGACACTTGAAAACTCCCTTCATACATAACTCATCATAATCTGATTAACGAGGTTAGTACCCATAATAAAATAACTTTTCCCTGCTGGAAATAAAGATAATCTTGAAGAGCTACTGTTTCTCAAGATTGCCAAAAGGTTTTTGCAAAGAAAAAGCAAGCTCAAGGTTTGCAAAATGAAGAAAAGGCAAAATAGGACAGAATCTGTGAAAAACAGACCAGCAGGTAGTAAATAATTTTTTCGGGGCACTTCTGAACTCAAATCAATAAACTCAGAACATACGCCCGAAAGCCAATTGTATAGAGCACACTGTCAAAAAAATTCAGATAAAAAAGATGATCTGGTGATTTTATACAAATTTTTCTATCCAAGGACATAATCTGTTTTCTCGACTGCACGTCACAACTTTTGAACTTTCTTGCAATCGGAGGCTAAACTTGGCACAAAGCTGAAAAGAAAAGATACAATGATGATGCTACTGTAGTAACAAACATCAAGACACAACAAAAGCAAAATAAAACTTTATTCGTTGTGGGCTGCCTCCCAAAAGCGCTTTCTTTTATGCCTTTAAGCTAGGCATGATGCAAAAAGAGAGGATCAAGTTTTATCAAGAGTAAAAGAATAGCTAGCCCGTGTAACGGACTCAAGAGGCAACTTAATCTTCTTTCTAGGGAAGTGTTCCATCCCTTTCTTGAGAGGAAATTGGAATTTTATATTCCCCTCTTTCATGTCAATGATAGCACCAACGGTGCGAAGAAAAGGACGTCCCAAAATAATTGGACAAGAAGGTTCACATTCAATATCCATAATAGTAAAATCAAGGGGAACATAATTGTCATTGACAATGATAAGAACATCGTCGATCTTCCCCAAAGGTTTCTTTATGGAAGAATCAACAAGACGAACACCAAAAGAACAAGGATCAAAAGGTTTCAATTTAAGCATATCATATATTCTTTTGGGCATAACGGAGGTACTAGCTCCAACATCACATAAAACATAGCAAGAGAAGTTATTCAACTTAATTTTAGTCATAGGATCCCAACCATCTTCTAGCTTTCTAGGTATGGAGGCTTCTACCCTAAGCTTCTCCTCCTTAGCTTTGATAAGAGCATTAGTGATATGCTCTGTGAAGGCAAGATTAAGTGTGCTATTGTGGGGATCTCTAGCCATTCTTTGCAAAAAGGTGACAACCTCTGAGAGACTACAATTATCAAAATCAATTTTATCATTATTGAGCAGAATTATAGTATCATCTTCTTTGTTTGAATTGCTCTCTATTATAAGAGTTTGGACGTCTTCCCAAGTTGTGGGAAGTGTGGGAGCAACTTTAAACAGAGGCTCATACTTTTTCCCTGGAAGACCGTGCCATGGGCATAACTCTCCATTAAAACTAACATAATCACAAGGTTTATTACTTTTGTAGATCCCAACAGTGGTGATTGGCGTGATGGAAGAAGGGGTGTACTCACCCCACTTAGTGTTTTTGGTGGAACCCATAGCAGCAGCAAGTAAGATAACTATTTTTGTGATTTTTGATAGAGGACACTAAAGCAAAAACTGAAAGGTAAACTAATAAGACTAAAAAGCAAAGATAAAAGATAGCGTGCAACTCCCCTATCTTGAAGAGTGGAGTCCCCGGCAACGGCGCCAGAAACTTTTGCTTGATGGCTTCTCGCCCCTCGTTGGTTACCTGAAGTGGAAGGTTTGAGATGTAGCGTAACGGCAAGTTTCCCTTGGCAAGATACCAAGGATCGAATCCCGTGAGACTCCGAGGGCCAACAAGAAGGTGTCAACACTAACGGCGCCAACTTAGCAGTTGACAGGACCTGCACACAGATACAAATAACTTTGCTCCCAACGAGTACAGAGAGGTTGTCAATCCCTCCGGCCTTGTCGTTTACAAAGGATCAAACGCAAGAGGTAATAGTGATAGGTATGACTGCAACTAGGAAATAAGAACAGGAAGTAAATAGCGGGTGTGATCAGTGATGGTAATATGGACCGGGGTCCCATGATGTTCACTAGTGATGTCTCTCTCCCAAAAGACGATAGAACAGCTAAGCGAGGTAAACAAATTACAGCTGGGAAATTGACAGGATAATGTGCGCAAACCAATGCTAACTATGCTGTAAAGAAAGGTAGAGGCTCAAAAGCATGGGCGGTACGCCAAGGCAAGTAGACCGAAATCCATCTGCATCTACTACTAATCATCCACCTTGAGATATCTATCCAGAACATCTCGCTGGTATTAAGTTGCGAGTCCCACCCAAAGTGTAAACTCAAAGCAACAGACAACTGCATTAAAAGAACTTTGCGTAAAGTAAACAATCCTTGCACCCGCAAGTACAAGCACCGTTGTTTTCCCCCTTGTGGCAACAGCACATCCCCTAGACTCATGTTTCTGTCACTCAAACTAGTCATCGAGGGGCATGAACCCACAATCAAGCATAACGTTCCCTCTTGGAGTTACTACCTACTACTTGGCCAAAGCAATAAACAGCAACGGAGAACATGCAAGAATTACTCAAGAACTAAAATATAAAAGAGGTGAATCAAATATATTACTCACACACAATCTGAACATAATGTCATAATCCATCGGATCCCAGCAAACTCAGCAGAGCAACAGCATAAAGATTACATATGTGCCTCGATCATGTAGGGCAGCTCACGAGGTCTAATCCATGAAGAACAAAGTGGGGAGGAGAACATCACATAGCTACTGGTCATGGACCCATGGTCCAAGGGGGACTACTCACAACTCATCCGGGAAGCGTCCATGGTGGTGGAGAAGCTCCCGGTGGTGGTTCTCCCCTCCGGCAGGGTGCCGGGAAGAGTTCTCTTGGTGCTCCCGATCTTGGAAGCGCGGCGGCGGCGGAACAGAGGCGAGATCGTAAAAAAAGGGTTCCGTCCTCGAGGGTTTCGGGACGCGAGCAATATATATGGAAAAGGGGGTCACCAGAGGCGGAGGTGGCGCGACCAGGGGTGGGGCCGCGCCGGGTGGCCGCCTGGGCCACCCCAGGCTCCCCTCTGGCCCTGCTTTGGTTTTTCTTGAAGCTCCCGATACGCTGATTTTTCCTGTATTTTTCCCGGAATTGTTAGGGCACTTTTAATATGGGGGAAACCTGAAATAGAAAAACAGCAGAAAACAGGAACTGGCACTGTGGTGCACTGAGTTAATAGGTTAGTCCAAATATGATCAAAAGTGTATGGAAATGCATAAATATCATAGCAATATCACACAAAAGAGGCATGGAGCAAGCAGAAATTATAGATACGTTTTGGACGTATCAGGGCGCGGAGCGCATGGTTTTCTTCTCGCACTTCAAGCGCGGGTTCGGGCTGCCTGCGAGTGATTTCTTCTGTGAGTTCCTAGAGTTCTTCGGGATCCAGCCCCACCATCTTGGGGTCGGCGCCATCGTGCAGCTCTCAAGCTTCGTCACGCTCTGCAAGGCGTACCTCGGAGTCGAGCCCTCCCTCGACCTCTTCGCGCGCCTCTTCACCCTGAAGCAGCAGGGGTCGAAGGCCGGGGAGATGTCGGAGCGTGGGGCCGCCGTCATTTGCAGGTGGCCGGGGGACGAGCACCCCAAGGTGCCGCTGGAGGATTATGCCAAGAAGTGGCATAATTCTTTCTTCTACATCCGCAATCTAGGCGTGGACCACATCAATCTGTCGATGTTCATCAACTCATCGCCGTGGGCGAAGAAGAATTGGTCGTACTACCCCAAACGCCCCTCGTAGGTGGTGCTCAATCTGTGCAAGCGAGTGGCGGTGATGAAGGAGCAGGAAGGACTCTCCGGCAAGGACCTCATCACTGCCTTCATCTCGCAGCGAGTGCTGCCGCTGTAGCAGCGCGTCCATCTCATCGGCAAGATGACCGGCATCGAGGACCCCGACCGCATGTCGAACCTACGACTGAGGGCGGACCAGGTCACGCACCGGGTCAACGACATCTCCAAGGCCAACCTACCAGAAGACTGGCATTACGGGAAGGCCTCGTATAGACACGCGAACCCGGCACCAATGGTGAGTCCCTCGTATCCATATTTTGCTGCCGCACATCTTCTTATCCGTCTGGACGTGATGCGGGAGGTGCTTCTGAATGCCATCCGGCATCCTTACGACCGGGCATGGACGCAGGTGGTGCGCGCTGCCTCGAAGGAGCCCGAGGCCCACGGCGGAGGGGAGGGAGCGGCCGCCGAGGCAGGCGCGAGGCGTCGAGCAGGTGAGCCCATCTTTCTTTCTCATGTCGTCGGTTAGGGGATGACACTTGAGGCGCTTACGCGGGTTGTTGATGTAGCGGCGCTGGGTGGACGAGGCGGCGGCGCGGCTGGAGCCGGGTCGTCCCGGGCGGCATCGACAGCGACGGGAAGACGAGGCGGCGGCGCGGTCGGCGCCAGGTCATCTCGCGCGGTGCCGGCAGCGAGCCGCCCACACGGGAAGGGCAGTGTCGCGCCGCTGGCTTCGACCGCGAAGCGCGCGGCTGGGGGCACGAAGCCAGGCGCTAAGAGGAGGCGCATCGCCCAGCACACGAGGCGTGTCGTGTTGGTGCTGCCACGTTGATTTTTCCTTTGGCTTGAGCCGAGTGGCCGGGTGGCTCCGCTGAGCTCTTCTGTGCTTATTTGTCTTGATTTTTCAGGTCGCCGATCTCGCAGGCGCTGGCGGTAGCAGAGGCCGCGTCCCTCGAGGGTGCCGGGTTCCGAGGAGCCGGTCTGGCACTGTCGCTCAGGGCGAGGAGGAGGGGCGGGCGGATCTGGACCTTGGTCTGGATCCATCCGACGCGGAAGGCCGGGCCTGGTGGGACCGGGACCGGGCCGGGGCCAAGCTGAAGGCGGCGTCGACCCAGGATTGGACCAGCGCCACGGAGGTGTGGGCGTGAGCTGGCAAGGAGCCAGCATGGCTGGAGATGCCGGCCGGGACGACGGTGGCGGCGACGGCTTTCGTGTCATCGTTGGAGAAGGAGCACGGCCAGGGCGGCCGTGCGGATTCGATGGACCTCGACTGTGAGGTCGGGGTCATCGGAATAGGACCCCGCCGCGGGCCGACGCGGGCGAGCGGGCGGGGGCCGGCGGAGGCGGCGGTGACGCCGTCTTTGGGGAGGTGCTACGGATAGCACCGCAGGGGGCGCCGAAGAGTATGCCAGCTGCAGGGGAGGCGGCCAGCCGTAAGAATACCCTGGTGCTCCAGCCCGGAGGCCGCCAGGACGTTGGGCCGCAGCCGCCATGACACGGAGCCGGTGAGGTCTTCTTTGGGCCGTCGACCCAGGAGGAGGCGGCAATGGCCGCTGTGACCCGGCGCCTGCGAGGGTGGGCGGACCGGGTCGAGGCGTATGCCCAGGCCGAGCTGGAGGACGCCGTGCTCTTAAGTCCTTTCTTCTTGTTGCTTGTTTCTTGCTTGTTCTTAGCGGGGGCGCGCCAGCGCACCCACTAGGTGTAGTCCCCGAGATTTGGGCCAACTACGTAGCAGTTGGGTCGAATCTTCAAATTGTTGTCTTCCGCACTGATCATTGTTTTTTTGTAGCAACTGGACTACTACCGGGTCAGCGTCTATAGACGGCTTCTTGAGGCGCACGAGCGTCCCAAGGAGCAGCTTGCCGCCAAGGAGGAGGAGCTCTGCATCGTGGCAGGTACTTTCCATGTGCTTTTCCCTCTCTTTCTTGCGAGTCTTCGAGATGGTGCTTTGTTCCTGAGTCGTTCTTCCGCAGCCGCGGTGGAGCGGGTGAGGAAGGAGGCGACGCGAGCCTGGCAGGCGCTCGATGAATCCGGCCAGCTGCAGAAGCAGCTAGTGGGCAACAAGAGTTGCCTTGAGGCCGAGGTGGAGGGTCTCCGAGCGAAAACCGCCAAGGTCGTGGAGATTCAGCAGGCCCTTGCCGAGGCGGACCAGCAGCGCGACAAGCTAGCCAACGTCAAGGGTCAGCTCCAGGCCGAGGTGGAGCGCCTCAAGGGGCTGGTGGCCACGGCAGAGGTGGCCCAGCGGGGGGAAACCCGGCACCGCGAGGAGGGCGAAAAGGCGGCCGCGGACAAGGAGTCCGAGCTGAAGGTGGCCAATGCCACGTTCACCCAACTGGAGGCGATGGTCAAGGACCGTGACCGTGCCTCGACCAGGAACGACGCGGTGCGTTGCTCGAAGCCCAACACCTGTAAGAGTCATTCTCCAGTAAGTGCTTCCCTTGGGTCTTTTGTCGGCCTGGGATTCCGGCTTCTCTTTTCATAGCGACTTTCTTCTGATTCTCATCTCGACAGGGGTCTTCCCGGAGATGCAGGAACTGGCGGAGGAGGAGGTTCGCTTTCAGCGCAATCCGGAGGGCGTAGTCGGCTCCGGGACTGATCCGCATGTGGCCTGGACCTTCTCGGAGCTCATGGCCGCCGCCGAGGCTCGTCTGCAAGCCTTGGGCGGGTAGATGGCGCGACTCTCTGAGGCCAGCACGGCGATGACGGCGGCCCTTTGGCTAGGCTCCACTATGCCGAACAGCTTCTCGCGGCTTGCACGGTGGCTTGAGGCGGGGCCGGATCGGCTCCATGACTGGCGCCTTTCCGCCGCCCGTGCTAGTGCCGAGATGGCGCTTAGGTTCGTGATGTCTTGGCATCCAGACCTGACACTGGAGGCGCTGATGGGCCAGCGAGCCGGCTCGGAGTGCCGGCTGCAGGCGGAGGCCGGCCGGATCGCTGCCCGGGCCAGATACATTGTCGGGTTCTCCTTCCACGAGGAGTTCCGGCCAGAGCGGACGGAAGACGGCGGAGTTCTGCCTGTCGACGACTTCGGCATGCTCCTGAACGATCCGGATGGCAGCTCCGAGGAGACGGGTGTCTACCGCGACGTGGGCATCGACGACGGAGACGCCAGCACCTCGGCGGGCCCGGCGGGTGACGAGGCGGATGCCTGAGGCCGCCTGCTTTGAATTTTGTACAAATTTCTGTTAGGTAGAAGGTCCACCCCACCCACTGGGTATGTTTGGGTGTAATGAATTCTGGCCTTGTGCCCGTTTGAATTAAATTCGGTGTATAAATGTCATGAGTGTTTGCGCCCATGCTTTTCGTTTGTCGAGCCATTTTTTCTGCGTTTTCCCTCCTCGGGCTTCCCCCCACGAGTCTGACGGCCGAGGCTCCGATCCATGACAAGGAGTTTGGCCTTTGAGAGAAAACATGTAGTAGTCGAGCTGTCGAAACGTTGAGCGCGAGTGAAACACCCACTGGGCCGGATGGCGGCGATCCGACGGGGTAGGTTGGCGAGCAGCCGGCCGTGCGCTGAGGTTTACGAGTGAAAGGGCCGGATCGATCAATCCGGCGCCATGTTGTGATATTTGTGGGTGTCTGTGCATTTGCTTTTCATTTATCGAACCGCTTTCCTGCATTTCCCCCCCTCGGGCTGCCCCCCGCGAGTCTAGCGGCCGAGGCTCCGGCCGTGACAAGGGGTTCAGCCTTTGAAAGGAGCACGCTCCGGCCGGATGAGGCGCTCACTGCGCTTGTCGTCACTGAGGCTGGTGAAGACGACATAAGCCGCGTTCGGATCCGGGTAGGTGTCGTTGCGCATAGCGCCGCCAGCCAGAGGTGGTGGGGGAGGCGGAGGCGGCCGCCCAGCTCCTAGAGCCGGGGCTGGAGGAGGCGGGACGTCGCCCCTCATGATGCGCTTGGTGATGGCACACAGCTGGAGCGTGTGCGTGGATGGCCTCGCGCCGCCGTGGTGCTTGCAGGGAGCATCGAGCATCTTCTCGAAGCTCATGGCGGGTTGCCATGTCGTCTTGCCGGTCTGCCGGCGCTTGGTGGCCGGCGCGCGTGCAGGGGCTTGCTCGGCGGCCGCTACGAGCTGGTTGACGTGGCGCTGGGCCTGTTGTTCAGCCTTGCGCTTGTGCTGCTGCTAGTTGTGCTGATGCTGTCGGCTTTCTTCGCTAGCCGGCTTTAGAGGGAGAGCCGGTTTCGCCTTGCCGGCTTCGTCTAGTGCCATCTGGATCTTCATGGCGGAGTCGGCGTTCGCGTATTTGTTCGCCATCCCTATGAGTGCGGACATGGTGGTCGGCTCGGAGCCCAGCAACTTGTGCTTGAGGAGGATACCGTCCCGTCACCCGTTGATGAAGTACTGCATCGCCTGGACCTCGTGGACGCCCTCGCAGCTGTTCCGAAGCTCGGTCAAGCGTGCTAGGTACTCCCAGCCGGTTTTCGTCGGCCCCTGCACGCACATGGTGAGTTGGCTGGGATGGCCTGGTCACCGGTAGGTTCCGGTGAAGTTGCTCACAAAGGCATCCTCGAAATCAACCCACGTGTTGATGCTACCCACCAGCAGACTGTTCAGCCACGTGCGGGCTGATCCCTGGAGCATGAGTGGTGCGTAGCGGACGGCGGGACGATGGTTGCCGCCGGCGATGCCGATGGCGGTGGTGTAGTCGGTGAGCCAGTCCTCCGACTTCATGGTGCCATTGTAGTTCGGCGTGTCGCGGGGAAGCGTGAACCCTTTGGCAAAGGGCTCGCTCCAGATGCGCAGACTGAAAGACGCCGGTCCGACCGCACCGGTCTCCTCCAGCTCCTAGGAGAGGGCGAGCCGGTCGAGGCGGTGGCGAGCGTCGGCGTTGTTGATGGCGCGCGGACCCAGCCGGTCGCTGACTGCGCCGCGGGGACCCTGGTCGACCGCGGTTTGCTGCCGGGTCGGCTGATGAGCAGGGTTCAGCCGGCGCTGGGCTTCTGATGGCAACTCGTCTCCTAAGCCGCCAGCGGTCATCGGAGCGGGGTTGTGCTGGGCCTGGGTGTGGCCGGAGTGCGCCTCACCGGGTAGCGAAGACGCCATGTGCTGGTTGTCGCCGGCTCCAACGATGCAGGCAGGGCCGGATCCGGCTTGCTTGGCAATCTGGTTGAGGCGGTCCTGCTGCACGTTGCCCGCCGTGAGGAGATCGTTCACCCTCTTGAGGCGCTCCCGTAGCTCTTCGCCTGCGAGCTGCTCCAGGCCGACAGCGGCCGCCTGAGTAGCGCGCATGTTCTTCACGGGAGTTTCGTAGATGGGAAGGAGGGCGCCGAGGGCGCGTGTGATCGCGCCGCCCTGGGACCGCATCTCTATGACCCAGCTTGACTCGGGCGCGCCAGGCGTAAAGTCGTAGGCGGCAGTGCGCTCCCTCTGAGCGGACTCGAGGCGACGCTGCGTGGCGGCGAGCGTCTGGATGAGGTCCAGCAGGCGCTGGCTGTCCCTGTCAAGGCGAGTTCGGGCCTCGGCAATGTTGTAGGCGTCGATGTTGGTGCCAATGGGAACGCCGAGGCTCTGCATCATGGCGCGCAGCGGGTTGGGCGAGCCGGCCCGTTCCGCCGTGGCCTCAGCTTCGACGACCTTTCTTGTTGCGCTCGTCGAGGAGGTGGCGCCGGTGTCGGTGATGAAAACCTCTACGTAGAGGTCCATTGCTCCGTCGGGAATGCTGCCGCCGGGAGAGATGGGGGAGTCAGAAAAGTCAAGTACGTCGCTGGGGTACTCATCGGCCGTAGGCGCATAGGAGATGCATAGTGCGCCGAAGGAGACGGCAAGGGCATCGACGACGTCATCCGCCAGTGTGACGAGCTCGTCGGTGTTGGAGGGGCCCCCATCTGAAGCATGCTCCTGGCCAGGACCTCGAGCTGCTCCACGGTGGGCGCCAACTCTCGTGGTGGGCGCACGGCAGACGCCAATGGTTGGCAAAAGATAGGAGGCGGCTCGAGGGCACTGGTGGGCTCCAGAGGTGAGGTTGGTATGAGCGAGTGCGGGACGCATGACATACCCAGGTTCGGGGCTCTCCGGAGAAATAACACCCCTAATCCTGTCGAGCGTGGGTTATGTTTTACGAGTACAGAGTTGCTCCTCGAGCTGTATGGAGGAAGGAGGAAGACAAGCCAGGGCTTAGGCTGCTTCTCCCTGAGGTATGTGTCTATCCTGTTCTCTACTAGTGTGTTCGCCCGCCTGCATGAGGGCTCCTGGGGGGTTTATAGGCCAACCCCCCAGGGATACAATGGTAATGTTACAAGGCCGTGGGGTCGGGATGTCATCGTCCGGGAAGCCGGCGCCGGGACCCACCGGGTACCGAGCTCGCCGGGTTCTTCGGGTGCGGGGCCCGCCGGGTACGGGGGCACTATGTGCCGTCTTGTCGTTCGTCAAGGAGTGGCCAGGTTGAGTCGGGTACAGTGCGTTCCGTCATGTCACCGTCTACCGGCGTCATGGGTGGTGATGATTGCACTGTTGCCATGCCTAGGCTGACTAGGGGCATGTGCGAGGTACTGTTGCCTTGGTCATCGGTAGGTGGCATCTCGTCCCATCGTACGATCGGGACGGGATGGGAGCTGACCCGTGGCCGGATTGGGGAACACGCCGCGGGCTGGGCTGGCTTGTTGGAGAAGGCTTGGTGCGCCGGGTCCTGATCCCTTGAGCAGGCCACTTGGGCCGGATCGTGGGTCCTGGCCGGGTCGAGCGACCCGGCCAAGCGAGAGCCAGATTGAGGGGCGATGCTGGACCTGCCATTTTTGAAAAGGATCCGGCTTTTGTTGCCTGCTCGGGGTTCATCCTCCCGACACCTTTTATGGATTACCTTATGATCCTCACCTGCTCACTCACCACCCCTTTTGGCCTCCCACGCTACCGAACGGACTTCTGCTCATCCCGCAACGGGGGCTACACACGTTGGCACAACGCTTGTGCTCGGGTCCGTCCCTGCAACGCTGAAAAATCCGAGAGACCGAGCTCTGACTCGCGGCCCGCCTCGCGCACGTCACATCACCAGGTCCCCGGTGCCTTCGTCTTCCCGCGGAACGATTACTGGCCCAACGTTAGGCGTGGTTCTCAGTTGTGCTATTTCGTCAGACTAACCCGCGGGAATCTCAGGAGCCCGGCGGCAGGAGACCTTGCTGGTTCCTCCTTCTCACGTAATTCGCTTGCGCATTAAAGGGAGGCTTCTGAGCATCGCGTCTTAGAAGCTCCTACTAACTCTCCAGCCCTCACACACTGGGCTTGACCATGGCATCGCGACCTGGCATACCAGCGGCGGCTGAGCTCTGCCTGCGGGTCGGGACTCGAGGACGCAGAGCACCAAGAAGAACGGGAGAAGGGGAGGCCGGCTTAGAGAGCTAACGTCTGTTCGTACATCAAGGGGGACCCCTGAGCATCGTGTCTCAGGGGCCTAACTTGCCACGTAGCCCCTCACTCCCTGGTCTTGTCCTGGCGATCCGGACAAGCCAGCGGCGGCTGAGGTATGCTGGGGGTCGGGCCCTGCCGACGCAGAACACCAAGGCCTAGTCCAGCATTTCCTTCCCGGGGGTTGTTCGTATGTCAAGGGGGACCCCTGAGCATCGCGTCTTAGGGGCCTAACTGGCCGCGTAGCCCCTCACTCCCTGGTCTCGTCCTGGCGATCCGGACGAGCCAGTGGTGGTTGAGGTATGCGCGGGGTCGAGCTCTGCCGATGCAGAACTCTAAGGCAAGCGAGAAGGAAATCGTGAAATCTCAGTCACGCTGTATCAGGGGCGAGCCAGGTGCACCGCATGGAGAATCACCTCAGGCCGTCAAGATAAGTCATGCATCCAACCGACATGCCGCCATCACTTGACAAGTTTGGTTTCCATGGTCATGCTTCGGCAAGGCCGCCTCCCTTTTTAACCTCCGGAAGCTGCTTGCACGCCAAGGGGTACCTCTTGAGCATCGCACTTCAGGAGCTCTTACCGGACCCCAGGCCGCTCACCTCCTGGCATTGACCACGGCATCGCGACCCGGCATAGCAGCAACGGCTGAAGCTTGCCTTGGGACTGGGACTTGTCTGCGTAGAACACCAAGCTACTAAAAGGGTAAAAATGAGCGACACTGCCGGAGCAAGACTTGCAAACATGGTTTCATAGTAAGGATAACAAGTATCGGAGCAAAAGCATTACATGCTCTTTACATGCCCCCATGGGGTTGGCTTTAATTCCTCGTAGGGAGCGAAAGAAAGAGATTCTAGGAGACCCTAACTGTCACTGCCACCGCCGACGCCATCATCAATAGTGGGCCACGAGAGGCCATCTCCAACCCCGCTCAACTCACCATCAGCGACGAGCTCGTGCAGCTGCCACGCTTCGGGCACGACGCGAGCTTGGAGGCGTGTAGCTGTCATCGCTCATCTCCGGAGACTCGTCAGCCTCGGGAGATCCGTTGCACCCCCAAGGGCCATCGCTGCTTCTAGGAGAGCTGACGGCGGGACCGAAAGCAGGCATGGCGCCCGTTGCTATGCCTCCTTGGCGGCTCCCACCAGGGCAGCACTCCTGGCAGCGTCCTTCCTCGTCGAAGACCTTGAAAAACAATGTGGAGGCGTCATCGAACTTAAAGTGGACGACGAAGACTCCATCAAGGCGAGACACACGGGCGACTTTGCTCCATCCTCGAGTCATGAAGACACCTGCCAGGGGGACGACCTCAACCTCCACCACCGTAGCTTGGCTGCGGCACCCAGCGTGCTGCAACCACGGCTTGGCAGGCCCCCTCGCCGGCATCGGCTCAGCGAAGAACCTCGAGAATCGAATCCAAGAGGGCGGCGGCATCGCTGTCCATACCAAGAACTCGCACGAGGAGCCCTCGGCATGAGTTCGGGGACCGACAGCCCCCGCAGGATGACCTTGACCATGACGCAAGCGGCAAGGAGCACGACCCCCTTGCCCCTAGGCATACAAGGGCAGCGGGTAACCAGGAGGAGGTCGCTCGCTCGAAGGCCTTGTCACCTCCCGCCTCTCGCCAGCATCACGGGGGCGGCTGAACCTCTTCTTCGGCGGGAGCGCTTCCTGCTCCTCATAGGGACTCTTTCCTTTCTCAGTAGCAGAGAATCTCCTTATCGACACCATGACCGTCATAGTAAGCAGATGCGGCAAGGAGGAAGAAGAGGAGGAGGGCGACAAGACGAAGGAGATGGGCAACAGGGGCTTTACCCCTACCCATTTATAGCTTGGAGGATGCCAACCGTTGGCCTCCATGATCTCACGCGATGATGTTTCTTCTATGCATGTAGCAGGGTCTCGTCAAGTCGGTAGTTGCCGAGGCAGCGTGGGGAAGGAAGATGCCCACGTCCGATCAAGTTGCTACGCGTCGACCAAGGCCACAGGAGTTTGGGGCCCGTGGCACTTCGCCCTAGCTCCTTTGGCTTCGCCTAGAAGCCAAGTCCGTGCGCACCTTGGAATGGGGGTACCCAGGCTTGCTTGGCTCCAGCCCATGACATGGCTCCATCAGCGGCCTGGTACGACCCAACTTCAGCAACCGTAACTCAAGACCCTCGTGAAGGGCCAAGCCTCGCGAGGCGGGCGAGAGCAAGACCTCCCTGGGGGCAGTCTCCCTAGGCTGGCTCTCGAGGAGTGGAGATATCTATGCAAGGAGAACCTCGCAAGGCTCACATGACGTGAGCCGTGACGACCAAGGCCAGGCGGGCGCCAGCGGGCACAGTGTACCAGTTTCCTCTTTGGTGCTAAGAGGGCAAGCGCATGCGCGGAGTCCCGAGGGATCAGGCAAAGGTTTCCATGTCGGTGCAACAAGACCAAGGACCATCAGGGCTGCAGAGCGGAGGTCATCGTGGAGCCCGGCGCGGCATCACTACCAGAGCCTTTGGCAGGCGAAGATGCTAGGTGGCTTCTCACCCCTCGTTGGTTACCCCAAGTGGAAGGTTTGAGATGCAGTGTAGCAGAAGTTTTCCCTTGGCAATACCAAGGATCGTTTTCCCTAAGACTCCCAGTTTCAACAAGAAGGTGTCAACTGCTAACGACGCCAGATATTAGCAATCAACGTGGACCTGCACACAGATACAAATAACTTTGCTCCCAACGAGTACAGAGAGGTTGTCAATCCCTCCGGCCTTGTCGTTTACAAAGGATCAAACGCAAGTGATATTAGTGATAGATATAATGCAATAGTAAGTAAAAGCAGAAAGTAAATAGCGGATGTGATCAATGATGGTAATATGGACCGGAGTCTCATGATGTTCACTAGTGATGTCTCTCTCCCAAAAGATGATAAAACAACTATGTGAGGTAAACGAATTACAGCTGGGCAATTGACAGGACCATGTGCGCAAACCAATGCTGACTACATTGCAAGAAAGGTTGAGGTTCAAAGCATGGGCGGTACGCCGAGGTAAGTAGACCGAAATCCATCTGCATCTACTACTAATCATCCACCTTGAGATATCTATCCAGAACATCTCGCTGGTATTAAGTTGCGAGTCCCACCCATAGTGTAAACTCAAAGCAACAGACAACTGCATTAAAAGAACTTTGCGTAAAGTAAACAGTCCTTGCACCCACGGGCACAAGCACCGTTGTTTTCCCCCTTGTGGCAACAGCACATCCCCTAGACTCATGTTTCTGTCACTCAAACTAGTCATCGAGGGGCATGAACCCACAATCGAGCATAACGTTCCCTCTTGGAGTCACTACCTATTAATTGGCCAAAGCAATAAATAACAACGGAGAACATGCAAGAATTACTTACGAACATAAATATAAAAGAGGTAGATCAAATATATTACTCAAGCACAATCTGAACATAATCTCATAATCCATCGGATCCCAGCAAACTCATCATAGCAACAGCATAAGGATTACATATGTGCCTCGATCATGTAGGGCAGCTCACGAGGACTAATTAGTGAAGCACAAGAACGGGAGGAGAACATCACATAGCTACTGGTCATGGACCCATGGTCCAAGGGAGACTACTCACAACTCATCCGGGAGGCGTCCATGGTGGTGGAGAAGCTCCCGGTGGTGATCCTCCCCTCCAGCAGGGTGCCGGGAAGAGTTCTCCTGGTGCTCCCAATCTTGGAAGCGGCGGCGGCGGCGGAACAGAGATGAGATCGCGAAAAAGAGTTCCCGTCTCGAGGGTTTTGGGAGACGCTTTAAATATATGCCAAAGGGGGGCATCAGCGGAGCCTCGGGGGGCCCAAGCGCCCCCCGGCGCGGCCCGGGGGGGGGGGGGGGGG
>LR738710.1:177320452-177335629 GCA_902687465.1 Secale cereale
CGCCGCCAGGGCGCCTGGAGCCCTGGTGGCCCCCCCGGGCTGTACTTCGGGCGCACGGTAGCTTCTGGAACGCTGATTTTTTATATAATTTTTCTGGATTTTTCCTGGCAGTTCTCGTAATGTGAAAACCTGAAATACAAAAACAGCCGAAAACAGAAACTGGCACTGGGGTGCACTGAGTTAATAGGTTAGTTCAAATATGATCAAAAGTGTATGGAAGTGTATAAATAACATAGCAATATCACCCAAAAGAGGCATGGAGGAAGCAGAAATTATAGATACGTTTTGGACGTATCAACATCCCCAAGCTTAATTCCTGCTCGTCCTCGAGTAGGTAAATGATAACAAGAATAATTTCTGTGGTGACATGCTATTAACCAAATAGGACTTTTTTCATAGTCATATGACAAAAGCTTACTGAGACAATGAATCTGTAGTAATTAAGTTGCCTCATGAGAAAATCACAAAGAACTGAAAGTTTTACAATATGATATTGAAACATCAAATAGATTGTTAATGAACATGATGTGCAAATATGATGAAGTGATATCTCGCTTGCCCCCTTTAGTGAAGCAAAACATAAATGCAGGGGCACTTCCAAGGTTTAAGTGATGACTAGATACAATGATTTCAAAATAAACGATATCACAATCATGCAAAAGACAATGCTACTTTGGGACAATGCACATTACACTCAGAATGACAATCATGCTCTCAGTAGTTGGTGCTTTTAAAAGAAGGTGGAGACTCTCGAACCGTGGCTTTTGTTGGCAAGGTTGAAAACCCGTAATCGGAAACAAAGACAAAACATGTACCAGAGCTCTTGGCTTTAAAAACAGAGTTAATAATTATTTTTTTGATTATGCATGTTTCGTCAACGAATGCTAGCAGACAACTCAATCACTTTTTGAGATGGACAAGTTTCGAGGAACGGCTCCCGAATGAGGACGATCACATCCTCTTAATCTCCTTTGTTTATCACTGCCAAAGTTTTCTGATTTCTCATGAACAAAGCGTGAAGGAGGGTTTGTTTGTTATATTAATTTTGAGCCAGGCGCACTCAATGCCAGTTCCTTCTCGTATTATGGGTTTGCACATTATACATGCAATCCCGGGGTGAAGCTTGTCCAACTTAAAAAGATCATGAATTAACCACTACTTCCTCATGAACTTACAACAGAGGCACAAAATAAGAATGCTTTTTTCTTTGAATAATTTCGAGACGGCACATGCAAGTCTCCGTTAGGAATGGCAGGTAAATACCATGTAGGAAGATATGGTGGACTCATATGGCATAACTGGATTAAAAGGATGTGGATGCACAAGCAGTCAGTCCGCTTAGTACAGGCGAAGGTTAGCAAAAGACTAGGAGCGACCAACTAAGAGAGCTATGACGGTCATAATCATGCAGAGCGACAAAGCAACATTGAATCAGGCATGGAAGTTATATCGCTACTCAGAAACAAAAGATCATCAAGGCTTGACAGACTTTCTTTACAGTCTTAAATATGCGTGAGCATACACCAAGTCAATCAAAATAAATTCTCGAAGGAAGATATTACTAAACCATACGACATCATAGGCAAACAAATCATGTTGGTACTCCAATAACACATTGGAAACCCCCCAGCTATTTGAGACTAACCATAAGAAAACATGAACTACTAAGCGCCATTATGCACGTAGCATCTTTATCATAGACATATCAACCAATGCAACGGAAGCAAACTCTCTTAATAAGATAAGCATGATAACTAAAGAGAGTTCAAGCAACCAACTAAACAAAAGCTCTTTAAAAAGATAAGCATGAATACTAAGAGCAGAACATGATAGTAGCTATTGAAAGACAAAGAACACACACAGCAAAGATAGACATGAAAAATTCTATGTTATGTTCTAGGTAGAAGTGGAGTGTGTTTCTCTCCCACATAAAGAAAGCTGAGTTCCGACTCGTTATGAAAAACTAAAAAGGAAACTAAAAACAAGACGCTCCAAGCATAGCACATAACACATGAAGTGATAAAAATATAGTGGAACGAAAGACGAACTGATAATGTCGATGGAGAAGGGGATGCACGGGGGCACCCCCAAGCTTAGACGCTTGAGTCTCCTTGAATATTTCTTGGGGGTGCACGGGGCCATCCCCAAGCTTGAGCGTTTGACACTCCTGAATCTTTTTATCATCTTCCCTCGCACACTTGAAAACTCCCTTCATACATAACTCATCATAATCTGATTAGCGAGGTTAGTACCCATAATAAAATAATTGTACCTTGCTGGAAATAAAGATATTCTTGAAGGTCTACTGTTTCTCAAGAATGCCAAAAGGTTTTTGCAAAGAAAAAGCAAGCTCTAGGTTTGCAAAATGAAGGAAAGGCAAAACAGGACAGAATCTGTGAAAAACAGAACAGCAGGTAGTAAATGATTTGTTTGGGGCACTTCTGCAACTCTAATCAGAAAACTCAGAACAGATGCACGAAAGACAATTATATAGAGCACGCTGTCGAAAAAATACAGACCAAAAAGATGATCTGGTGATTTTATACGAATTTTTCTATCCAAGGACAGAATCTGTTTCCTGGACAGCACCTCACAACTTTTGAACTTTCTTGCAATCAGAGGCTATACTTGGCACAAAATTGAAAAGCAAAGATACAATGATGATGCTACTGTAGTAAACAACATCAAGACACAACAAAAACAAAATAAAATTTATTCATTGGGCTGCCTCCCAAAAGCGCTTTCTTTTATGCCTTTAAGCTAGGCATAATGCATAGAGATCAAGTTTTATCAAGAGTAAAAGAATAGCTAGCCCGTATAACGGACTCAAAAGGTAACTTGATCTTCTTTCGAGGTAAGTGTTCCATCCCTTTCTTGAGAGGAAACTGAAATTTTATATTCCCCTCTTTCATGTCAATGATAGCACCAACGGTGCGCAAAAAGGGACGTCCCAAAATAATTGGACAAGAAGGATCACATTCAATATCCATAATAGTGAAATCAACAGGAACATAATTATCATTGACAACGATAAGAACATCGTCGATCCTCCCCAAAGGTTTCTTTATGGAAGAATCAACGAGACGAACACCAAAAGAACAAGAATCATAAGGTTTCAATTTAAGCATATCATATATTCTTTTGGGCATAACGGAGGTACTAGCTCCAACATCACATAATGCATAGCAAGAGAAGTCATTCAACTTAATTTTTATCATAGGATCCCAACCATCTTCTAGCTTTCTAGGTATGGAGACTTCTACTCTAAGTTTCTCCTCCCTAGCTTTGATGAGAGCATTAGTGATATGCTCTGTGAAGGCAAGGTTAAGCGTGCTAGTGCGGGGATCTCTAGACATCTTGTGAAGGAAATCAATAACTTCGGTAAGAGTGCAATTATCAAAATCAAGGTCACTAGCATCAAGTAAAGTGGTAGTGGTGTCCTTTAGGTTCACTTGTTTCGTAGTTTCTATAGTCATAGCATCACTATTAATAGGTCCAATGGGACCAGGAGTGCATTGGGTGCTAAGAGTTTGGATATCCTCAACAACTTGGATAGTAGCAACAGTGTGGTGGGTAGGAAGGCTCTTAATTCTATCTTCTTCCTCCCTTTCTCTAGCCCATCTCTCTTTAAATTTAGCCATCATCCTAATATTTTCATTAATTTGCACTTGAATAACATTCATAGGAGTGACCTTCCTCTCCTCAAGAGGAGAAGTTTTAATTTTAAGCAACTCGATCTCATTGGCTAAATGGTCTACCTTCGAAGAGAGATCATCTAGTTTATGTAGTTTTTCTTCTACACTCTTATTAAAAGCTTTTTGGGTAGTAATGAAATCTTTAAGCATAATTTCTAGTTCAGTAGTGGAGTTCTTGGTGCTAGGATAAGCATTGTTGTTCCCATAAGAGTTAAAGGGGAACGGTCTAGGATTGCTACCAAAATTACTCCTATAAGCATTGTTGTTAAAATTGTTCCTAGAGATAAAGTTCACGTCTACTTGTTCTTGAGCAATCAAAGAATTTAAAGGAACATCACGAGGATCAACAGAAGATTGCTTCGAAAGTAGAGACATGATCAAGTCAACTTTTTCATTAAGGGAGGAAATCTCCTCGACAGAGTTTACCTTCCTACCTGTTGGAGCGCGTTCAGTGTGCCATTGGGAATAGTTGGTCATCATCTCATCGAGAAGCTTCGTGGCAGCACCAAGTGTAGTTGACATAAAAGTTCCTCCCACGGCCGAATCTAACAAGTTCCGCGAGTTAAAATTCAAGCCTGCATAAAAAGTTTGGATAACCATCCAAGTAGTCGAACCATGAGTAGGGCGGTTCTTGATAAGAGATTTCATACGTTCCCAAGCTTGGGCAACGTGTTCATTATCCAATTGTTTAAAATTCATTATGTTACTTCTTCGTTGGATAATTTTAGCAGGTGGATAGTATTTCCCAATAAAAGCATCTTTGCACTTGTCCCATGAATCTATGCTATTTCTAGGCAAAGACTGAAACCAAATTTTAGCTCCTCCTCTCAAGGAGAAAGGAAAAAGCTTAAGCTTAACAATATTACCATCTATTTCTTGGTACTTTTGCATATCACAAAGTTCAACAAAGTTGTTTAAGTGTAAAGGAGCATCATCTCCAGCACCGGAGAATTGATCTTTCATGACTAAGTTCAGTAAAGCAGGTTTAATTTCATACGAAGGTGCTGAAGTGGCAGGTGTAGTGATAGGTGTGCTGATAAAGTCATCGTTGTTGTGACTAGTGAAGTCACACAACTTGGTGTTCTCGGTGGAACCCATAGTAGTAAGCAAGCAAGATAACTATTTTTGTGATTTTCGATAAAAGATACTAAAGCAAAAACTGAAAGGTAAACTAACAAGACTAAAAGCAAAGGTAAAAGATAGCGTGCAACTCCCCTATCCTGAAGAGTGGAGTCCCTGGCAACGGCGCCAGAAATTGCTTTGCTAGGTGGCTTCTCACCCCTCGTTGGTTACCCCAAGTGGAAGGTTTGAGATGCAGTGTAGCAGAAGTTTTCCCTTGGAAATACCAAGGATCGTTTTCCCTGAGACTCCATGTTTCAACAAGAAGGTGTCAACTGCTAACGGCGCCAGATATTAGCAATCAACGTGGACCTGCACACAAATACAAATAACTTTGCTCCCAACGAGTACAGAGAGGTTGTCAATCCCTCCGGCCTTGTCGTTTACAAAGGATCAAACGCAAGTGATAGTAGTGATAGATATAATGCAATAGTAAGTAAAAGCAGAAAGTAAATAGCGGATGTGATCAATGATGGTAATATGGACCGGAGTCTCATGATGTTCACTAGTGATGTCTCAATCCCAAAAGACGATAAAACAGCTATGTGAGGTAAACAAATTACAGCTGGGCAATTGACAGAACCATGTGCGCAAACCAATGCTGACTACATTGCAAGAAAGGTTGAGGTTCAAAGCATGGGCGGTACGCCGAGGTAAGTAGACCGAAATCCATCTGCATCTACTACTAATCATCCACCTTGAGATATCTATCCAGAACATCTCGCTGGTATTAAGTTGCGAGTCCCATCCATAGTGTAAACTCAAAGCAACAGACAACTGCATTAAAAGAACTTTGCGTAAAGTAAATAGTCCTTGCACCCGCGGGCACAAGCACCGTTGTTTTCCCCTTGTGGCAACAGCACATCCCCTAGACTCATGTTTCTGTCACTCAAACTAGTCATCGAGGGGCATGAACCCACAATCGAGCATAACGTTCCCTCTTGGAGTCACTACCTATTTCTTGGCCGAAGCAATAAATAACAACGGAGAACATGCAAGAATTACTTACGAACATAAATATAAAAGAGGTAGATCAAATATATTACTCAAGCACAATCTGAACATAATCTCATAATCCATCGGATCCCAGCAAACTCATCATAGCAACAACATAAGGATTACATATGTGCCTCGATCATGTAGGGCAGCTCACGAGGACTAATTAGTGAAGCACAAGAACGGGAGGAGAACATCACATAGCTACTGGTCATGGACCCATGGTCCAAGGGAGACTACTCACAACTCATCCGGGAGGCGTCCATGGTGGTGGAGAAGCTCCCGGTGGTGATCCTCCCCTCCGGCAGGGTGCCGGGAAGAGTTCTCCTGGTGCTCCCAATCTTGGAAGCGGCGGCGGCGGCGGAACAGAGATGAGATCGCGAAAAAGAGTTCCCGTCTCGAGGGTTTCGGGAGACGCTTTAAATATATGCCAAAGGGGGGCATCAGCGGAGCCTCGGGGGGCCCAAGCGCCCCCCGGCGCGGCCCGGGGGGGGGGGCGCCGCCAGCGCGCCTGGAGCCCTGGTGGCCCCCCCCCCGGCTGTACTTCGGGCGCACAGTAGCTTCTGGAACGCTGATTTTTTATATAATTTTTCTGGATTTTTCCTGGCAGTTCTCGTAATGTGAAAACCTGAAATACAAGAACAGCCGAAAACAGAAACTGGCACTGGGGTGCACTGAGTTAATAGGTTAGTCCAAATATGATCAAAAGTGTATGGAAGTGTATAAATAACATAGAAATATCACCCAAAAGAGGCATGGAGCAAGCAGAAATTATAGATACGTTTTGGACGTATCAGAAGACTACTTTTGTCAGGATAACTTGTACTAGTTGTTCCACTTCAAATTTGGCCGTTGTGGGATCCCTTCCCGCTGATATTTGGGAAGAGGACGAAGGCCACTATAAATAGGTCCTAGCCACAACCATGGAGGGCATCTGATCATGATCCGAGAGAGAGCTCTCCTAGTAGAAGAGACATCACAAACTCATGTGAGCCCAAGAACACCTCCCCTCCGGAGGCTGTTCATCCCTTGTACTAGTTCATCCTCAGCCATACATGGCAATCCACCACACAGACTGAAGTAGGGTATTACACCACAGGGTGGCCGAAACCAGTATAATCCTCTCCGTCCCTCGTTCTTTGAGTTCGTCGAGCTAGGCCGTTGATACGTCCAAAACGTATCTATAATTTCTGCTTGCTCCATGCCACTTTTGGGTGATATTGCTATGATATTCATATACTTCCATACACTTTTGATCATATTTGGACTAACTTACTAATCCAGTGCACCCCAGTGCCAGTTTCTATTTTCGGCTGTTTTTGTATTTCAGGTTTTCACGTTTCGAGAACTGCCCCGAAAAATCCAGAAAAATTATATAAAAAATCAGCGACCCGAAAACAACACTGCGTCCGAAGGGCAGCCTGGGGGGGGGCACAGGGGCTCCAGGCGCCCTGTGGACGCGCCCCCACTGGGCCGCGCCGGGGGGGCGCCTGGGCCCCCCGAAGCCCGTCCGGTGCCCCCCTTTGGCATATATTTAGAGGGACCTCCGAACCCCTCAAAAAAGCACTTCTTTTCGCGATCCCATCTCTGCTCCGCCGCCGCCGCCGCTTCCAAGATCGGGAGCACCAGGAGAACTCTTCCCAGCACCCTGCCGGAGGGGAGGATCACCACCGGGAGCTTCTCCACCACCATGGATGCCTCCCGGATGACTCGTGAGTTGTCTCCCTTGGACCATGAGTCCATGACCAGTAGCTATGTGATGTTCTCCTCCCGTTCTTGTGCTTCACTAATTAGTCCTCGTGAGCTGCCCTACATGATCGAGGCACCTATGTAATCCTTATGCTGTTGCTATGTTGAGTTTGCTGGGATCCGATGGATTATGAGATTATGTTCAGATTGATCTTGAGTAATATATTTGATTCACCTCTTTTATATTTTAGTTCATAAGTAATTCCTGCATGTTCTCCGTTGTTACTTATTGCTTTGGCCGAGTAGTAGGTAGTGACTCCAAGAGGGAACGTTATGCTTGATTGTGGGTTCATGCCCCTCGATGACTAGCTTGAGTGACAGAAACATGAGTCTAGGGGATGTGCTGTTGCCACAAGGGGGAAAACAACGGTGCTTGTGCCCGCGGGTGCAAGGATTGTTTACTTTACGCAAAGTTCTTTTAATGCAGTTGTCTGTTGCATTGAGTTTACACTATGGGTGGGACTCGCAACTTAATACTAGCGAGATGTTCTGGATAGATATCTCAAGGTGGATGATTAGTAGTAGATATTGATGGATTTCGGTCTACTTACTTTGGCGTACCGCCCATGCTTTGAACCTCAACCTTTCTTGCAATGTAATCAGCATTGGTTTGCGTTCGTGGTCCTGTCAATTGCCAAGCTGTAATTTGTTACCTCACATAGCTGTTTTATCGTCTTTTGGGAGAGAGACATCACTAGTGAACATCATGAAACTCCGGTCCATATTACCATCATTGATCACATCCACTATTTACTTTTTGCTATTTACTTACTATTGCAAAAACTATCTATCACTACTATCATTGCTTTTAACCCTTTGTGAACTACAAGGCCGGAGGGATTGACAACCTCTCTGTACTCGTTGGGAGCAAAGTTATTTGTATCTGTGTGCAGGTCCACGTTGGTTGCTACTAATCTGGCACCGTAGCAATTGACACCTACTTGTTGAACCTAGGAGTCTCTGGGGATTCGATCCTTGGCATCTTTGCTAGGGGAAAAACACTTCTACTTACTGCATCTTACACCTTCCACTTGGGGTAACCAACGAGGGGTTGGAGGCCCATCAAGGAGTATTTTCTGGCGCCGTTGCCGGGGACTCCACTCTTCAGGATAGGGGAGTTGCATGCTATCTTTTACCTTTGCTTTTCAGTCTTGTTAGTTTACCTTTCATTTTTACTTTAGTTGCTTTTATCGGAAATCACAAAAATAGTTATCTTGCTTGCTTGCTACTATGGGTTCTACCAAAAACACTAAATGGGAGGAGTACACCCCTACTTCCATTGCCCCACTTATCTCTGACGGGATTTACAAAAAAAATAAACCTTGTGATTACACTAGTTATGACGGAGAGTTATGCCCATGGCATGGTCTTCGAGGAAAAAAGTATGAGCCTCAGTTTAAAATTGCTCCAAAGCTTCCCCAAACTTGGGAAGATGTTCAAACTCTTATAATAGAGAGCGAATGAAACAAACAGGATGACACTACAATTCTGCCCACTAATGATAAAATTGATTTTGATAATTGTAGTATTTCAGAAGTTGTCACCTTTCTACAAGGAATGGCTAAAGATCCCAACACTAGCACGCTTAATCTTGCCTTCACAGAGCATATCACTAATGCTCTCATCAAAGCTAGGGAGGAGAAACTTAGAGTAGAAGCCTCCATACCTAGAAAGCTAGAAGATGGTTGGGATTCTATGGTTAAAATTAAGATAAATAACTTCTCATGCTTTGCTTTATGTGATATTGTAGCTAGTACTTCTATTATGCCCAAAAGACTATATGATATGCTTAAATTGAAACCTTATGATTCTTGTTCTTTTGGTGTTCGTCTCGTTGATTCTTCCATAAAGAAACCTTTGGGGAGGATCGACGATGTTCTTATTGTTGTCAATGATAATTATGTCATGGATATTGAATGTGATCCTTCATGTCCAATTATTTTGGGACGTCCCTTTTTGTGCACCGATGGTGCTGTCATTGACATGAAAGAGGGTAATATAAAATTTCAGTTTCCTCTCAAGAAAGGGATGGAACACTTCCCTCGTAAGAAGGTCAAGTTACCTTTTGAGTCTGTTGTACGGGCTAGTTATTCTTTTACTCTTGATAAAACTTGATCTATGCATTATGCCTAGCTTAAAGGCATAAAAGAAAGCACTTTTGGGAGGCAGCCCACATGAATAATTTTTTTGCTTTTGTTGTGTCTTGATGTTGTTTACTGCTGTAGCATCATCATTGTATCTTTGCTTTTCATATTTGTGCCAAGTATAGCCTCCGATTGCTAGAAAGTTCAAAAGTTGTGAGGTGCTGTCCAGGAAACAGATTCTGTCCTTGGATAGAAAAATTCGTATAAAATCACCAGATCATCTTTTTGGTCTGAAGTTTTTCGACAGCGTTCTCTATATAATTGTCTTTCGTGCGTCAGTTCTGAGTTTTTTGATTTGAGTTGCATAAGTATCCCGAACAGGTCAATTACTGCTTGCTGTTCTGTTTTTCACAGATTCTGTCCTGTTTTGCCTTACCTTCACTTTGCAAATTAAGAACTTGCTTTTTCTTTGCAAAAACCTTTTGGCAATCTTGAGAAACAGTAGAACTTCAAGAATATCCTTATTTCCATCAAGGTATAATTATTTTATTAAGGGTACTTACCTCACTAATCAGATTATGATGAGTTATGTATGAAGGGAGTTTTCAAGTGTGCGAGGGAAGATGATAAGAAGATTCAGGAGTGTCAAGCGCTCAAGCTTGGGGATGCCCCCGTGCACCCCCAAGAAATATTCAAGGAGACTCAAGCGTCTAAGCTTGGGGATGCCCCCGTGCATCCCCTTCTCCATCAACATTATCAGTTCGTCTTTCGTTCCGCTATATTTTAATCACTTCATGTGTTATGTGCTATGCTTGGAGCGTCTTGCTTTTAGTTTTCTTTTTAGTTTTTCATGACGAGTCGGAACCCAGCATTCCTTTATGTGGGAGAGAAACACGCTCCACCTCTACCTAGAACATTACATAGAATTTTCATGTCTATCTATGCTGTGTGTGTTCTTTGTCTTTTAATAGCTACTATCGTGCTCTGCTCTTAGTATTCATGCTTATCTTTTCAAGAGCTTTTATTTAGTTGGTTGCTTGAACTCTCTTTAATTACCATGCTCACCTTATTAAGAGAGTTTGCTTCCATTGCATGGGTTAATGTGTCTATGATAAAGATGCTACTTTCATGATGGTGCTTAGTAGTTCAGGTTTTCTTATGGATAATCTCAAATAGCTGGGGGATTCCCAATGTGTTATTGGAGTACCAACTTGATTTGTCTGCCTATGATGTGGTATGGTTTAGTAATATCTTCCTTCGAGAATTTATTTTGATTGACTTGGCGTATGCTCACGCATATTCAAGACTGTAAAGAAAGTCTGTCAAGCCTTGATGATCTTTTATTTCTAAGTAGCGATATAACTACCATGCCTGATTCAATATTGCTTTGTCGCTCTGCATGATTATGACCATCATTGCTCTCTTAGTTGGTCGCTCCCAGTCTTTTGCTAACCTCCACCTGTACTAAGCAAACTAACCATGCAATACATAGCTCATGGGAAAGTAGACTGAAAACTATTGTGGTAAAGAATATGTTGCTTATGTATCTTATTTCTTATAAGTTGCTTGCTGAGCGGTAACCATGTTTCTGGGGACGCCATCAACTGTCACACTTTTGTTGAATATCATGTGAGTTGCTATGCATGTTCGTCTTGTCTGAAGTATGGGTGATTTACCGTGGGTTGAATAACTATGCATATTGTTAGAGAAGAACATTGGGCCGCCAACCAAAGCCATGCATCATGGTGGAAGTTTTAGCTTGGATCTTAATCATCAATCTCTTATGAGAATATGCTTATGTATTAAAGAGGAGTCCATCATCTATTTTCTATGTTGTCCCGGTATGGATGTCCTCAAGTTGAGATCTATCAAAAACGAGAAATCAAATGCGATCTATCTCCTTGGACCTTTGTACAGGTGGCATAGAGGTACCCCTTTGTGCCACTTGGTTAAAACATATGTAATGCAATGATAACCCATGGGGATCCGAGCTAATTAGGACAAGGAGCGAGCACTATTGGTATTCGATGCATGAGGCTTGCAACTTATAAGATGTTTTATGCATGACACATATGAAGTACTACTACTGTTGACACAATTGCTTCCATGTTTTCAAAATAAAAAGCTTTAGCACTTAACCTTTCTTTTACCTTTATATTGAAGCACCAACTACTGAGAGCATGATTGTCATTCTGAGTGTAATGTGCATTGTCCCAAAGTAGCATTGTCTTTTGCATGATTGTGATATCGTTTATTCTGAAATGATTGTATCTAGTCATCACTTAAACCTTGAAGGTGCCCCTGCACTTATGTTTTGCATCACTAAAGGGGGCAAGCTAGATATCACTTTGTCATATTTGCACATCATGTTCATTGCAAATCTTTTTGATGTTTCAGTTTCATGTTGTAAAACTTTCAGTCATTTGTGATTTTCTCTTGAGACAACTTAATTACTTTAGAATCATTGTCTCAGTAAGCTTTTGTCATATGACTATGAGAAAGTCCTATATGGTTAATAGCATGTCACCACAGAAATTATTCTTGTTATCATTTACCTACTCGAGGACGAGCAGGAATTAAGCTTGGGGATGTTGATACGTCCAAAACGTATCTATATTTTCTGCTTGCTCCAGGCCACTTTTGGGTGATATTGCTATGATATTCATATACTCCATACACTTTTGATCATATTTGGACTAACTTACTAATCCAGTGCACCCCAGTGCCAGTTTCTGTTTTCGGCTGTTTTTGTATTTCAGGTTTTCACGTTTCGAGAACTGCCCAGAAAAATCCAGAAGAATTATATAAAAAATCAGCGATCCGGAAACAACACTGCGTCCGAAGGGCAGCCTGGGGGGGCACATGGGCTCCAGTCGCCCTGTCGGCGCCCCCCCCCCCTGGGCCGCGCCGGGGGGGGGGGCGCCTGGGCCCCCCGAAGCCCGTCCGGTGCCCCCCTTTGGCATATATTTAGAGGGACCTCTGAAACCCTCAAAAAAGGACTTCTTTTCGCGATCCCATCTCTGTTCCGCCGCCGCCGCTTCCAAGATCGGGAGCACCAGGAGAACTCTTCCCGGCACCCTGCCGGAGGGGAGGATCACCACCGGGAGCTTCTCCACCACCATGGACGCCTCCCGGATGACTCGTGAGTAGTCTCCCTTGGACCATGAGTCCATGACCAGTAGCTATGTGATGTCCTCCTCCCGTTCTTGTGCTTCACTAATTAGTCCTCGTGAGCTGCCCTACATGATCGAGGCACCTATGTAATCCTTATGCTGTTGCTATGTTGAGTTTGCTGGGATCCGATGGATTATGAGATTATGTTCAGATTGATCTTGAGTAATATATTTGATTCACCTCTTTTATATTTTAGTTCATAAGTAATTCTTGCATGTTCTCCGTTGTTACTTATTGCTGTGGCCGAGTAGTAGGTAGTGACTCCAAGAGGGAACGTTATGCTTGATTGTGGGTTCATGCCCCTCGATGACTAGCTTGAGTGACAGAAACATGAGTCTAGGGGATGTGCTGTTGCCACAAGGGGGAAAACAACGGTGCTTGTGCCCGCGGGTGCAAGGATTGTTTACTTTACGCAAAGTTCTTTTAATGCAGTTGTCTGTTGCATTGAGTTTACACTATGGGTGGGACTCGTAACTTAATACCAGCGAGATGTTCTGGATAGATATCTCAAGGTGGATGATTAGTAGTAGATATTGATGGATTTCGGTCTACTTACTTTGGCGTACCGCCCATGCTTTGAACATCAACCTTTCTTGCAATGTAATCAGCATTGGTTTATGTTCGTGGTCCTGTCAATTGCCCAGCTGTAATTTGTTACCTCACATAGCTGTTTTATCGTCTTTTGGGAGAGAGACATCACTAGTGAACATCATGAAACTCCGGTCCATATTACCATCATTGATCACATCCACTATTTACTTTTCGCTATTTACTTACTATTGCAAAAACTATCTATCACTACTATCATTGCTTTTAACCCTTTGTGAACTACAAGGCCGGAGGGATTGACAACCTCTCTGTACTCGTTGGGAGCAAAGATATTTGTATCTGTGTGCAGGTCCATGTTGGTTGCTACTAATCTGGCGCCGTAGCAATTGACACCTACTTGTTGAACCTAGGAGTCTCTGGGGATTCGATCCTTGGCATCTTTGCTTGGGGAAAACACTTCTACTTACTGCATCTTACACCTTCCACTTGGGGTAACCAACGAGGGGTTCGAGGCCCATCAGCCGTGGAATCGTAGGGTGAGTGCGCTCGGCAGAGAGTGTTCTTCGTGCGCACCCCAGAGTTCGAACCTCTCAAGGGTTTGCTGAACCCGAAATCCAACATAGCCTACCTCAGGCCCTCACTGTTGACGACCTTGATGTCGTAGCCGGTGTCCGCAACATACTCGCATACTCTGGCCCGCTGATTGAGTGTCTGCGGCTAGTAATGGTCGCAGCTTCCTCGGCGACATTGGGCGAAGAGACCGCGATACACCTCTTTTGGACCAGTTGCTCCCCGAGCTCCAAAGGAAGGGTAGACGGGCTTAGGCTGCTATGCTCTAGAGTGGGGCATGGGGATCTATGGGAAAGGGGGTGTTTGGCAGGCATCATCTAAGAAACTCAGGGCGGCCTAGGTATGGAGATCGATCGGTAAGCTGCACGGGCAAATCGGCAGATGTTGACAATGGAGGCCTTGCGGCGGCGGCGGCGGCGAGGACCTTGCTAGGGTTTCGAGCGGGGGAGGGTGTGTGTGTGTGTGCACACGCTGGAGGAGGTTTTGGTGTGTGTGTGTGTGGAGTGGGAGGCAGGTGGTGTGTTTGAGGAAATGACGCGGTTACTGAAAATTTTACTATGCGGGAGTCAAATGTGGGAGTGAAATCCCGAGGCTATTGAAAATTTTGATGATGGTGCATCGCACACGGTCTGGAGATAATAACCGTGTGTTATGAAACAGAAAAACCCTCGAGCCGGGCAGATATTTCCGAGGGATGTAGGCGAGATTGGGAACAAGAAATATCACACACGGTCGAAACACAATAACTGTGTGTTATGAAATAGAAAAAGCTGCAGGCGGGTAGATATTTTTGAGAGGGGAAGCCTCGTGGAGCCCAATGCACACGGTTAGTTTGAGTGAACCATGTCTGTTGCATCATCCGACTTGCCTAATGTTCATAAATTTGGCGAAAAATGACACGGAGAGGGTCAGAACACGAACACACTTGCATGTGGACCAAATTTATGTATGAAAAAGGTGGTTTGATTTTCAAATACCAAATGCAACTTCGATTTGGCACCTATCTCGCAAAGTGCACGGTATTGCTTGACCCCACCCCCTCATGTCGGCATGAAGGGAATCCTAATCTGTGAATGTATGCCCCCTCCGCCCAACCGAGGTTCACCTAGCAAAGTGCGAAGGAGCTAGCAGCCCCCCCTCCCACGTGTCGACACGAAGGGAATCCTAAGCTATGAATTAATGCCCCCCAACCGAGGTTCACCTTGCAAAGTGCGAAGTAGCTACCAGCCCCCCTCGTGTCG
>LR738710.1:177335774-177405499 GCA_902687465.1 Secale cereale
CCCCTCCCTCGTGTCGACATGAAGGGAATCCAAAGCTATGAATGCATGCCCCCCAACCGAGGTTCACCTAGCAAAGTGCGAAGTAGCTAGCAGCCCCCCTCGGGCCGGCACGAAGGGAATCCTAAGCTATGAATGCATGCCCCCCAACTGAGGTTCACCTAGCAAAGTGCGAGCAGCCCCCCTGTCGGTGTCAAAACTGGTAGATCCCGGGTAGGGGTACCGAACTGTGTATCTAAGGATCGAAGGTAACAGGAGGCAGGGGGCACGATGTTTACCCAGGTTCGGGCCCTCTTGATGGAGGTAATACCCTACTTCCTACTTGATTGACTTTGATGAGTATAGGGGTTACAAGAGTTGATCTACCTTGGGATCGTAACGGCTAAACCCTAGATGTCTTGCATGAATGAGTATGATCATCTCTACAGACTAAACCCTCTGGTTTATATAGACACCGGAGGGGGCTAGGGTTGTACAGAGTCGGTTTACAGAGAAATGAATCTTCATATCCGCATGCCAAGCTTGCCTTCCACGCCAAGGTGAGTCCCATCCGGACACGGGGGAAAACCTTCCATCTTGTATCTTCACGGCCCATTAGTCCGGCCCACATCACATAGCCCGGACGCCCGAGGACCCCGTAATCCAGGACTCCCTCAGTAGCCCGTGAACCAGACTTCAATGACGATGTGTCCGGCGCACAGATTATCTTCGGCATTGCAAGGCGGGTTCCTCCTCCGAATACTTAAAAATAGCTGATCAACATTGACTATGTCCGACTCTGTTTAACAGCTACAACCCACTACCACAAGGGCACAACACTTACTTAAAAATAGAATATGTCTTTACTGACAGCTTTGCTAGCGAGACGTCACGTATGGCCTTTCCATTATTTCAAATCGTTTGTTCAACTTCCCGTTTCGTGTCTCGGGACGCAGCCTCTGATGATACGTCTTATCAAAATAGAGATCGTGTCCTCTTATCACAAGATTCTCATCAATACGGGCCTGACTAATCCAACCATGCCGTCCGCACAACCCCTTGGGAATAGGCGAGTTTTAAGGCTCGTGGGGGGACGCTCTATATTCACAGCCTTTATAAGGGGATAAGAATCCACCTTTTCACCCCTGCCTTCTTCTTCCTCAGTCCATCCGCCCTCGAGCTCCAGCGCCCAAGCTTCAATCCATTCTGTCCCCAGAAAACACTCTAGCCATGTCTAGATCCAGATCGCAGGGCAAGTGGATGCCCTCCTTCGTCACGGAGGAGAACATCAAGGAGCTCTGGGAAGTGGGGTATTTAGCCGAGGCAATCGACCATCGGCTTCGAGCCAAGAAACACATCGTCCCTACTCTGGAGCCCCATGAGAGGGTAGTATTCATTCCTCATTTCCTTCGCGGACTAGCGTTTCCTCTCCATCCTTTCGTTTGCGGCCTTATGTTTTACTACAGGCTATATTTCCATGATCTAGCCCCGAATTCCTTTCTCAACATTTCGGCGCTAATCGTCGTGTGTGAGGCATTCCTCCGCATCCCTCCCCACTTCGGCCTTTGGCTCAAGGTCTTCAATGTGAAGCCAAAAGTGGTGGACGGACAACATGCTGAGTGCGGCGACGCCATGGTGAGCAAGCTCCCCAATATCACTTGGCCCAAAGGCACCTTCACGGAGACCGTGAAGGGGTGGCAGCAGGAGTGGTTCTACGTCACGGAACCCCGAGACTCCACATGGGCCGCTTCCCCCGAATTCAAGTCCGGGCTTCCGCTGCGACTGACATCCTGGCTCAACAAGGGCCTAGACTGGGCGTCATCCGATGAGGCGATGATGCTACAGAAATGCATCAAGAATATGGTGGATAACAATACCAGTCTCGCTAGCGTGATCCAGGTAATGATTTTCCGTCGGATTCTTCCCTGCCAAGGCCGGATTCAGCGCATGTGGGAGTTCGACCCGGCCGATCCCCTGACCCTGCAACGGTTCTCTGGCACGAGGCACGAAGACATATGGAAACTACTGTTCAAGACCCAAAAGGCGTGGCCGAAGACGACCGAAGACCTCGACCTTGATTGTACTCACGCACCGTCTGCCGTTAGTTTTCATGATAACTTTACTATTTGTAAATCCAAGGGGCATACTAAGCTTTCCATTCTTCCCACAGGGCTGGACGAAGAAAGCGGAGCTGATTCACTGTCCAGCTTCGCTACCCGAAGACCTAGCCATCCCTCTGCTAACGAGGATGCTGGTTCCGGCGCCATATCAGGCACCGGAAAAGAATGTCAAGAAGAAGAGCATGGAGGCCAAAAGTGGCCTCCGCCGTAAAGGTGCTTCGGACGTAGTGTCTGAAGACACCAAGACTCACTCCTCCCCTGACAAAGACGAAGGGGAGGAGGAAGAGAGTAATTCTCCCCTTAAGGGGGGAAAGAAGAAAAGGGGGGCTTCAGCAGATCTGGAGGCGGAGGCGTCCAAGAAAGGGAGGATTTCCATCACGGATGACTCCGAATCGGACGCCGATGAGTGGCACCCTAGGACGAAGCCCCTTGCCAAATCGTAAGTACCCCTAAGGTATTTATACTATTATACCTTCCCGCCTTGTGATTCTAATATATTTAATTACATGCTGCAGTCCAGCTTGCGTCCATCCCTAGCGATCCTCATCTTCGAGGAATTTGCTGGATCCAAATGTGATGGATAGCGAGTCGCCTCCTCCGGCCTCCTCCCCCAAAGCTACGGACAATGCCGAAGTGCTGTCCCGAAGGACCCTTCCAGATCAGGGAGAGGTGCGGGAAGCCGTCAAGGCGGCGCCAGAGGGCGATACCTCTGCTGTCGGAAACCCAGGGGCATCGACCCCTATGGAGACTAGCGATGGGGGCCATGCCCAATTCGGCCGATAGCCGGATATTATTCCGGAGACCCATACGGCTCTGGAATCAGGTGAGCGGCCTCCTTTGAAAGAAATGAGTGCGTAAATCCCACGGGCGACCTCTATCAATCCGGAGGCGCCGGATACACTGACGGAAGCACTTCAGAGTGTCGTCATTGTAGAAGAACACCGTACCCTTACGGGCACGTTGGTTGATAGAGTCCGGTCCGCCAAAAGCGGATTGAATGAGGCTTATACTAGCCTTCTGAGAGGCTTTGAGGTATGTAATATAATACCTTTTGGCTATATGAGAAAAAGTGTCTGTGTATAGATAGTAGCCCCTGAGACTCTGTTCGGTGTTCGCGAAGAAAGGCCGAACAGAGGATGTAAGTACTCGTACAGGAGATTAACATACATATCTATTTGAATCAAACAGGCTGCGATGCAGGTGTCAGCTTCCCATGCCGTCGAAGCGTCTGAGCTGAGGCAGAAGTTAGCGGAAAAGCAAGGTATGTAATACCAAAAATGCGTTTGAAATAATATCAGTAATAGTTTGTCATCTGAATGAGTGTTATTACTTTGCTCACAGCTGACGCGTCTGAGGTCAAGACCCTCAAGAGCACACTGGCCGAGGCCAAGAAATAGGCGGAGGAGGAACGAGCCGCCCGCCTAAAGCATGAGTCGAGGGTGCAGGAAGTCCAGAAAGAGCTCAAGGATGCTATAAGCAAATGTGAGTCCTTAGAGCGTAGAGTTTCGGATCAAAAATCCGAACTTGCTAAGTCTCTCCAAAGTGCTCAGGAGGCCCGGACTGAAGCCCAAAACGCCTATCGAGAGATCCAAGAGGCAAAGCAAATTGCGGCTGGTAAGACCTTTAATATGCAGAGCAAATTTGTGAGGAAGAAATACATCTTACTGACCCGGATTTGGAGTTCTCCAGGAGCGTTTGCGGACTTGCTCCGGAGTGTTGCCGATGCTGCGAAATTCTTTCGAGCAAGAGGGGAGCTCGACAAAAAATTGTTTTGGTTGCAGTACCTTGCGCCCGAGCATCCCGTGCCCCTTAGTGATCAGCTGAAGCAGTTGTCCGAACTGCATAGGGTGGCCGGATTGTCCAAGAGGGATTTTATAATCTGTCTATGACCTGCCGAGCCCATACCCAGCAGCTACTTCGGGCTGGTGAAGCGGCTGGTCAGTGCCTACCCCCGTCTCGATGTCGTGAAGCGGTCGGTCTGTATCGAAGGTGCGCGGATGGCCTTCGCCCATGTCAAGGTGCAGTGGGCGAAGATGGACGCCGTTAAGCTCGCAATCGAGGGACCGCCCGCAAGCAAAGAGCACTGCACGCCGGAGCGATATTTCGATGATGTTCTAGAAGGATCCCACATTGTAGAGAGCCAGTGTTCGAAGGACATCATGTTTGGATAAATGTATCCATTTTGTCCAATCCTGTATTATGGAACAAGGCTTATGTATGATATGTTGTTTTGTTTTATTTTGAAATATTTCCTCCTGTGCGGCCGTTTACGACATCTGAGAGTTGGTCAGTCGTCGGCTTCAGCCCCCACGTAGATAGTACGGGAGTGTTCGGGATAGCACCTAAACACACTTGACCCAGCAATTTGGTCTGTGAATAAGGTGTTAGTGCGGTGAACCAGGCAATCGGACTATATGGCTTTATCGCTCTCACATAGCCATAGGAGTTTTATAATTGGAATACAGGCGCAGCCCCTAGTATTGTTCAATTATCCAAACTTGGGTGCTCCAGACGCCTGGCCGGGCGAAGGCCGGCCCATCGCTTAATGCAGAAAAAATCGCAATAGATTTTAGTCACCGAATAGCTGAACAGCTCTTGCCGCATCATGACAGTCAATTTTTGGCTTTCTCTACTGAGGTGTTTGCCCGGATGAACCAAAAACACAATCGCAGTAGTTCTCCCTTTACTACCTTAGCCGAACAGGCGAAACGTAAGGTAGTAACCGCCTGGCAACCCAACTATTGACGGAAGACATGATTAGGAGCCGATGCATATAATGCTATATTTGGGACACCGATTTGCACTATGAAAGTGTTCAGACTTTGTTTAGTATTTTTTTAAATGTACGTGGCTCGATGGAGCCCCTGGCGATTTAAGTCATACCAAGGTGTACATGACAATCAGACAAAAATAGGGGAACACAGATTAGGAGATGAGCTAATAGGTTGGGCTAGAAACTGTTTCCATTATAGTCTATTTGATACGTCAAAACGTATTGGTACAAAAAGTGCAATAAGCAACATGGCTATTACATGTCGAGCACGGGGGAAAGCTGCGTGCGGGTTTTGCAAACGGACGAGGTGGTCTTTAGAGACCCTTTGAAATAATCTGCCGTGCCTCTACGCTGCTTGTCTCCTTGGTTTATTGTTCTTCGAGAGGGTCATCACTCAGTGTTATCACGATAT
Organism: Secale cereale; assembly: GCA_902687465.1. NCBI lineage: Eukaryota > Viridiplantae > Streptophyta > Magnoliopsida > Poales > Poaceae > Secale > Secale cereale. The sequence goes on from LR738710.1 coordinate 177,341,056, forward strand.
GCCTCGAAAAGAGGCCTTGTCATCGTTGAAAAGGTGACGTCGGTTGTAAGGAACCTGAAAAAGATAAAAAGGAGAAAAAGAAGGAAAATATGGGTGTCCAGATATGGTCTAGCCGTATTGTGGACTTTATCTTTGTTGTGCCTCCGTCTTTGCCCATGGTATCTTTAGTGCGTAGTTATGTACGCGTGGCACGCATACCACAATTCGGCTGGGGCTAAGACGGAGGCCGAATTGCTAACTGAGATCCTTACGAGCTGGGCTGTCGCTCTGCGGTGTGGTTCGGACTCGTTTAATAGTGTCTGGGGGCTTGGCCACCGATGCAGTATTTGGCTTGATAAGGCCACCCTGCACTTCCGCTGTGAGGGCCGCGGTGTGCTCCTCAGTACGGAGGGAGCGTTCCGTGTTTCCATTGAATGTTATAACACCTCGCGGTCCAGGCATCTTGAGTTTGAGGTAGGCATAGTGCGGGACCGCATTGAAGCGAGCGAACATGGTTCGTCTGAGGAGTGCATGATAGCCTCTTTGGAAGGGGACGATGTCTAAGATCAAGTCTTCGCTTCGGAAGTTGTCCGGCGAACCAAAGACGACCTCCAATGTGATTGAGCCCGTACATCAGGCCTCTACACCAGGTATTACTCCTTTAAAGGTAGTTTTGGTGGGCTTGATCCTTGACAGATCAATACCCATCTTGAAGACTGTGTCCTGATAGAGCAGGTTAAGGCTGCTACCGCCGTCCATGCGGACTCGCGTAAGGTGGAACCCATTGATGATTGGATGGAGGACTAGTGCGGCTGAACCTCCATGACAGATATTGGTCGGGTGGTCTCTACGATAAAAGGTGATCGGACAGGCTGACCAAGGGTTGAATATAGGGGCGATTGGCTCTACCGCGTAGACATCCCTTAACGCGCGCTTGCACTCCCGCTTGAGGATGTGGGTGACGTATATCATATTCACCGCTTTGACTTCGGGGGAAAATTTCTCCTGACCCCCCGCTTTCAGTGGACGCGGCTCCTCGTCGTCGTCGTCCTCGCTGGGTGACCCTTTCTCCTTATGTTCGGTATTTAACTTACCGACCTGTTTAAAGACCCAACAACTTTGGTTTGTATGGTAGGCAGGCTTGTCGGGGATGCCATGAATCTGGCAGGGTCGGTCGAGTATTCGGTCCAAGCTGGATGAACCCTCTCTATTTCTTTTGAATGGCTTTTTCCGCTGACCGGACTTGGAGCCGCTGAATCTGGCGTTGACCGTCGTGTCTTTGGTATTGTCATTATTGCTGCGGCGCATGTGTTTGTTGCATCCGGGGCTGCCGTTGTTATTCCTAGCTTCGGAAGTGCCAGGCTCGCTCATATTATTACTGCTACGGGCTAGCCAGCTGTCTTCGCCTGCGCAATAACGGGTCATGAGTGCAGTGAGGGCTGCCATGGACTTCGGCTTCTCTTGGCCAAGGTGTCGAGCAAGCCATTCATTGCGAATGCTATGTTTAAGGCCGTTAGGGCTTCGGCGTCTGGACAATCGACAATCTCGTTCTTTTTAATGAGAAACCAAGTCCAGAATTTTATGGCGGACTCTCTGGGCTACTGGACAATATGAGTGAGGTCATCTGCATCTGAGGCCGAACATAGGTGCCTTGGAAGTTGTCTCTACAGGCATCCTCCTGGCCTTCCCAGCATCCAATAGATTTTTCTGGAAGGCTGTTTAACCAGTGTCGAGCTGACCCCTTAAGTTTTAGGGGAAGGTATTTGATGGCATGTAGATCGTCACCGCGAGCCATGTGAATGTGGAGAAGAAAATCTTCAATCCATACTACGAGATCTGTTGTGCCATCAGATGATTCAATGTTCAAGGGTTTAAACCCTTCTAGGAACTGGTGCTCCATTACCTCATCGGTGAAGCATAGGGGGTGTGCAGCGCCTCTATATCAGGCCACTTCATGACACAGTTCAGATAAAGTCCGTATGTGGTTTTTGTCCCGGACGTGGTTTTGCTTGTCACGCCAGGATTGGTAACCGTCCTCTCGTGTCGGGGCACGCCCCCACGATCCTTAGATTGATCTGATCTGACCTACTCTATTTTCCAGGTCCTGTCGTAGGTCATATGTGTATCCCCAAGTTGTTGTTTCTTTGCTTTTACGGCGAGGTGGTGCGGGCTGGTGTTTGGCTTGAGTTGCTGTTCTGTCCTGGCCACATGGCGGTCGGTCAGGTTCGTCAGCCGTGTTACGCGAGGGTGGTATGGGCTCCGACACTTTGTGGTCGAATTGGGGTAGCAGCCTACGCTTAGGATAACTCTTTGTTGGGCGTTCAAGGCCATATTCTTCGGCTGCCAGGATATTAGTCTATATGTCGTTGAGCAGTTCTTGGTCAGCTTGAAGCTGATGCTGCCTCTTTTTAGGCTTGTCGTGGCTATTAGCCGGCGCTTAAAGCACTCTTGTTTAAGGGGTTCCTCGGCGAGTGGTCCCGTTCGGATGTTGGTTCGATGGGGTCTTCTTGTTCCTCGGCGTGTTCTGGAGTATCATTTTCTCCCGTGCCGGTGTTGCTTTCTTTTTGGCAACGCGATTTAGAGCGACGCCGCTGACGTCGACGCTTCGGTGGTATCTCAGGAGGTTCATCCTCGACTGGATCCTTCTTATCATTGCCGTTGCCTTCTTTAGGTGTGTCCACCATGTACATGTCATATGAGGAAGTGGCCGTCCAGCATCCGGTGAACGGCGGGTTTTGGGCCGCCTCCTCTCCGGCATCGTCGTCTATAATGTCGATGTCTTCAGAGGCGTAGTCGAGCATGTCAGTTAGATCCTCGACAGTGGCTATAAAGTGGATGGTGGGTGGGAAGTATAGTTCCCTGTTTTCAGCCCCTAGTCCGGGCAGGGCGCAATTCGAAAGTGGTTCCTCTGTGATGGCGAGGGATCACATTAAGTCCAGGGCCTCATTTGAGAGCGAGGTTTGGATGGGGACTGAAGTTCCCTAGCCGAGCTCACAAGACACGGACTCCGAGGGTTAGAAGCTAGTGTGCGGAGAAGAGTCCGGCTTTGTGATAACTGCCGATGGCGCTATCCTCTCCGGTTCCCCAGTGTTGAGCTTTATGGCCGCAAATAGTCCGGTGGGCTCTAGACTCCCGTCTTCGGACTTGGTGAAGCGCTCCGGATCTAAGGCCGTAGTAGTGGTTGGAGCCGCGAACCCTTGGAGGATCAAGTCTCCTCGGATATTAGCGACATAGTTTAGATTTCCAAAACCGATCTGGTGACTAGGTGTGTAGCAGTCGATCTGCTCCAGGTGGCCAAGTGAATTAGCATGTAGTGCGAAGCCGCCGAATACGGAGATCTGGCCGGGGAGAAAAATCTCCTTCCCGGCAGCATTATTGTAGATGATCGATGAAGCCATCGAGCCTTTCGACGACGACATAGCGGAACTCTCAATGAAAGCACCAATGTCGGTGTCAAAACCGGCAGATCTCGGGTAAGGAGTCCCGAATTGTGAGTCTAAGGATCGAAGGTAACATAAGGCAGGGGACACGATGTTGTCCCAGGTTCGGGCCCTCTTGATGGAGGTAATACCCTACTTCCTGCTTGATTGACTTCGATGAGTATAGAGGTTACAAGAGTTGATCTACCTCGAGATCGTAATGGCTAAACCCTAGATGTCTAGCCTGAATGAGTATGATCATCTCTACGGACTACACCCTCCGGTTTATATAGGCACCGAAGGGGGCTAGGGTTGTACAGAGTCGGTTTACACAGAAAGTAATCTTCATATCCGCACGCCAAGCTTGCCTTCCACGCCAAGGGGAGTCCCATCCGGACATGGGGGAAAACCTTCTGTCTTGTATCTTCACGACCCACTAGTCCGACCCACGTCACGTAGCCCGGATGCCCGAGGACCCCGTAATCCAGGACTCCCTCACCCCACACACACTTTTAGTTGGAGGGCCAAAGAGGCATCTCACCAAGATGGACCGTAAAAGGTTCCAAGAATAACCCACCTTGGTCGTGCAACCTATGTCTTGTTGTTGGTCAAAGTGATGGCCGTCCATGCGACCCTGGAGATGGGCTAGCTCGCCAATAATCATGCAAGTAGCTAGTCCCGGAAGACAACCAGTGGATGCGTGTGGCCCAAACATATGTATGGAGATGTGTGTTTTTGAGTACACAATGGAACACCTTTGATGTGGCACCGTGATTTTGAACTAGAAACCCCCACACCGAGTGAGGGTTAGGTTGACGATGAATATGTATGTTACACCACACTTCAAGCAGACGACGGGGATTCCTGCATGCATGTGTGCATAGTATATGCGCTCAAACTTAATTAGGTATGAATCTCATCATGACCTATACTATGATAGCACGAACCAAATGAAGAATCCGCCATGGTAACCTATCTTGTTGCCGGTCAAGGTGAACATGGATGTCCACACGGGCCCACGAATATATAGGCTTGTCGCCAATAATCACGTGAGGGAATGTACCGTTCGAAGGCAACCACTACATGCATATGTATGGAGTTGAAGCGTGCATGCATGTTTGAATACCATTTCACAACATTGATGTGGCGCGTGTGTCAAAAATTGTACACTCCCCACACAGAGCGAGATCGGTTCATGACGTGTCGTTGTACTAGCCACTTCGACTCGATGGGAGGGATTCATGCGTACATATGCATGTGTGTGTGCTCAAACTATATCATGCATGTCATCCCCAGAGCATGACCTATATATATATCGTATTACAAGAAAAAAATCCCCTCCTAAGTAAAATTAACCTCTCGCATTGTCAGGAAAACAGTAGTGATGGACCAAGCGGGCCCACAAATGGAAAGCATCAATATTGCTAATAACCGCTTAAGTGGGTGCCAGAGGACAACCACCATCGCTTTGCAAGTGTGCCAAACATATATATGTTGAATACCCAAAATGCACAACTTTGATGTGCCACATGCCTCAAAAAACCGTAAACCATGCACCCACACAAAGCGACGTTCATGAAGCGTAGTACATATGATGGTCCCCTTCCCCCTCTTCGCCGCATACTATATGCTCCTACTGTAATACGTACAACCCAAAAAGAATCCTCATCGATGGTGAAATTAATTAACCTCTCCCGATGTAGGTCAAAGTGATGCATGCATGCATCGATGATGGCCTCGTGGGCCCATAGATGGAAGCATCACACGTGAGTGTCCTAGCTAGGATAACCACCGCCTGCATGCATGTGGCCCAAAGAGGTGTTGTGTGATGTTTGAATAGCCAATTTCACAATTTTGATGTGGCACGTTCCTCGGAAACCGAAAAGTCCCGACACTGAGTGAGGTGTACATGTTCACGGATGCGCACGTATAGTATATATGCTAGTCCCCTTCCACCTCTTCGACGCGTACTATATACCACCATAACACAAACAAAAAAGATTCTAGCTTGCTGGTCAAATTTACCTCACTGCCAGCTGTTCGTCAAAGTGATGGACGACAACCTTGCGGGCCTACAGAAAGTGTCACACGCGAGTATCAAGTGTTGTGTAGGACAAACATCGACTGCATGTTTAAATAACGAATTCCCAAATCTGATGTGGCACCGGCCTGCCTAAAAAAACCGGCCAATGCACACGGTGGCTCACAACTCGTAGTGTACTGCGAGCCACCCGCCACCCCCATACGCGCACACACACACACACACCGCGAATCCACCGCAACTATGATGCATGTTAAATTAATTATCCCGCGGTGAACATATGTTACCAGAGGAGGGACATTTTAATTTTGAAAAAAACAGAGATCATTAAAACGTTTTAGTACATTAAATGATTTATTTTCTATGAGTATAATGTGCAAAAATCAAATTTGAGCTACATGCACATGTGACAATGCACCTAAATCGATTATAGAAACACACGTGTCTCACTTGGTGCATGTTTACTCCCCGTGCAACAAATTTCAAACATTGAGAATCTTGATTTTTAAGTTCTAGTACATCCAAAACTTATTTGAAGTTCATGAAACTTATCGTGTTGTCATATGGACACCAATACACAGTGGCATTGTACTTTTGTTTTGTAAAATTTGAGACCAGTTTTGATGTAATCTTTATCTAATTACAAAAAGGTGATTATTAATAATTGGGAACCAGTATGCCAAATGGATTATTTATTCGAACCGTGAGCGTGAGACCAACAATGGATACGCCATGCTTCGGTTAAGCAATAAAGCGCAACATTAATCATCCAAATAGAAACACAATATACGTGCCGCCTCGCAACCCGTGTGCCGTGCGAGCAGGCGTGATTTGACGGGACGCATGCGAGCAGTCCTCCACGCAGGCTGTCCGGGAGGCGTGCACGTAGGTGTGTGAATTGAAGGAGGCGTGCTCGTTGCACAGTGTCATCGGGACGTGTGCGAGTAGCTGTGTGAAACAACGGTAGACATGCCAACAGTCCGATGCGCAGGCTCACCGGGAGGCGAGCCATCGGTTTGACCGCCGCCCGCCTCTCTCCCACTACTCCTACTACTCCATATTAATGGTGCGCCCGAGCGACCTCACATCCCATCCTCACCACATACACAATCCTCTCTCTCTGCTTGCATCCTCGACGCCGCTCTCAGTCCTCAAAGCCGTCAGTGTATGAGGATGCCGCTGAAGCGCCCCATCAGAGGGAGTGGCGATGCTGGGGCTGCTAAAGCACCGGAGCACGGCATGGAGATGGAGACAGAGGTTGCCGTCACCGCCGACAAGTTATCGCTGCACCCTAACGTCGTTGACGACGTCGAGCTTCCACAGCCAGAGGCGGAGTTCAACACCGCTCTGGTGACGAACCTGTCGACGACTCCAGTGACCACTCTAGCGACGACGGACAACTGGTTAGTCATCTATACCCATTTATGTGTCAAATAGATCCTAGGGTTTCTCTAGTTACTCTTGCCTCCCGCTTTTTGGAATAGAAATCCTATTGTTATGTTCTCCCAATCCATGAAATCTGAGTAAGTTTTGTTCGATCCGTGTAGTGTATTGATTGTTTGAATGGTACAAGTGATAAGTGATTAGTTGTTTCATCTATGGAAATGATTTCTGCTAAATCCGACTAGGGTTAGTGTTCGTGCTAATAATTCCTAGACAAGACTAGACAATTGATTTTGAATGACCTACATATGTTTGTGCCATTATTTTCTTCAAGATTGGTCTGTACATAGACAAATGTGCTTAAAAATTGAACCATAATCTCTGGATATGTATAAAAAATAGCCATAAATTCCTAATCCTACTTCACGGCATGTAAACATTTATTTGATGCCAAATTTGTTTTACTATTTGTATAGGTGTTGTTTGACGATGTGAATAGGAAGGATGAAGATGTCCAAAGGAGGTACAAGAGGCAAATCCTGAGGGAGCTTTATGCGGGAATGCATAACAGGCGTATTAGGACCTGGGATAGCGGCTATTGATGTCCATTTTGCTACCACAAGCTTCATGGCGTCTATCAAAGTCTTCTGGCGCATGCAAGAGGACGGGCCGCTGGCTCCTTGAAGCAGAAGTATTCTCGCAGGGTGGCGCATGGCGCGTACGCCGTGTACCTGGAGAAGCTTCAGGATGGTGCCAGCATGTGAGATGAGATGTGGGATCGAACTATGTACGCTTGAGCAATGCTTAAAGACGATTTAACTATGTACTTATGGTTGAACTATGCTTGTGTACGTGTACGCTTATTATCTATGTCTGAGTATGTTTAATCAATGTTTACTTATGTCTAACTCTGGGATATGGATGCAATCAGTTCGGTTGATGGAACCTACCTCCGTCCTCGTTTATTGGTCCCCTTTGTAATTTGTGTTAAATGTTGACCAAAGATTTAACTAACAAAAATGTTAGTGTAGGTCAACAAAAAATATATCGTTGGATGCGTATTTGAACATAGTGTTCAACGATATAATTTTTGGTGACATGCATAAACATTTCTTAGTTAAATATTTGGTCAAAAATTGGTACAAATTATAAAGGGGACCAATAAACCAGGACGGAGGAAGTACGTCACTCACACACGGTTCCCAAAATTCGAACCATGTGTAATGACTTTCATTTTGCCTGTTGCGTCAATCACACACAGTTCCCAAAATTGGAACCGTGTGCAATGACTTTCATTTTGCATGTTGCGTCAATAACACACGGTTGGCTCTAGCAAACATTGCCTCCGAAATTCTTTGCGGGACAGAAAACCCTCACCACCCAATTCAAAAAAGGAAAAAATAAAACCCTCCCCATCCCCACATTACAAAAACCCTCACCCCACCCGCCACCCCCTCTGATCCCCATTCACACCTGCGCAAGCTCCTCCTCGTCTATGAATGGCACCGCCTGTTGCATCGGTAACCCCTTAGCTCGACGCCTGCCGCCACTGCTAGGCTGCCGGCAAAACCCAACACATTTCGCCACTTCCGCTTGCCGCCGCCTATCGCCATCGACTTTCTCGATGCTGCTCGTGGTTGACCCAGCTCCGCTCGGTTAGGGAATCTGCCGTACTAAGGGTTCTTTCTCATGGACAACAAGGTAACTAATTTAATGAGATATTATCTCATCTCTTATCCCAGTTCATCTGCCTCCTTTAATCACCCGTCCGAAATCTCCATGAATTAGTTTTTATTCAAGCTGATTTGAGGGTTTTCTTTCATTCATAGAGTCTACAGTGCGCCGACACATCAGGACTTTGCGGTCTCCGCCAGACATTCTATCTCACTGTACCAGATGACTGGAGGATGCGCGCGGTATGTTCAATCTCACCCTAAATTGGTTGGCATGGCCTACTTTCCTGAACATATTCTAAATATTGCTACATTTGGATAAAAGGTGCCACATGCACCATATACATCAAAGGGGATTTACATGACATCATGTTTACCCTATCATTTATTTCCTGAACATCTTTCTATATTAGGCAAATTAATGATGTATTGTTCTTTCGATTACTCTCATATTTCCATGACATCATGTTTACCATATCTGTTTAATTATAGATTTTTGTCCTTCGATTTCGACTGCTGTACAGTTCTTTCAATTTGGGTCCATATTTGCATGTTACCATATTTTCTTTAACAATTCTACCAAGCGCGTCCCTTGATATGCAACAGAATCTGTAGTGCACAATCTTTCTCTTTACACAAATCAAGACTGCAGGGATGTCATATTGCACACAAACCATGGATTTACAATCGTTACTACTGTAAGACTTGATGAATGTGGTGACTCCTATTTTGGCACTAGCTTTTGGAAAGAAATTTCTAAGTTTTATGAACTGAAAGCTGGCACTAGAATTGCACTTCACGTAAAAGGGCTTGGTCATGAGATATATGCTAACTTCCCCGACAATATCATCCGTCCAGACTATGTTCGAAGTAAGTTTTCTTTTCAGCTATCTGCTTGTTGACTTACCCAGCAATATCAAATGAATTGTGTAGTATAATCAATTGTTATCAACACTTTTCTATTGCCTTGTTTTAACTAAATATTACCTGTACTCCCATTTCTATCAGAAAGCGCCACTGACAAGGAGACTCTGGAGGTGGAGAACGGGATTGCCAACAAGCGGAGGCGGGGCGAGCTAGAACCACAAGCGACTCCAGCAGGCCTAGACTTCATCAGGAGCCTCCCCGATGATATGTCGACAGTCATCATCTCCCTCCTCCCAATCAAATATGGGGCGCGGACAACCGTCCTTTCCTGGCGGTGGCGCCCCCTATGTAACTCCAGCCCTCTCGACCTCATCGACACCCACGAGCTCTGACATGGCAATCGCAAAAGCTTGGATGCGTTCTCCAAGATCCTCGGTAGTCACCTTGGCCCAACCAGAGGCCTTAGAATGGGAAGTTCCGTTCCAACAACAAGGACCAAGCCAAGCTTGACGACTGGTTCCGATCCCCCGCCCTAGATCAGCTCGAGGAGCTCACTTTCGATGATGGGCATATGCGCTCGCTGCCAACATCTGCGCAGCGCCTAGCGCCCACGCTGCACGTCGCCAAGTTCTGGAACTGCCATTTGCCCCCTTAATGACGCGCCTGCTCTTATTCTACCATGACTGAAGCACCTTGAACTCGTCGCCATCTGCCTCTTAGACGGTGACATGGAGCGCCTGCTTCGTGGTTGTACTACACTCAAGTGTCTGCAAGTGCTGAAATTGTAGGTAACAGAGTAGTTTGGTAGCAAGATAATTTTGTAACGAACAAGTAACGATAATAGTTGCAAGATAGCCCAATCCTTTTGAGGCAAAGGACATGCCAAGACGGTCTCTTATAATAAGCAAAGCGTTCTTGAGGATCCACGGGATTTCATCTAGTCACTTTCATCATGTTGGTTTAATTCATGTTCGCTACTTTGATAATTTGATATGTGGGGGATTGGTGCTTAGGTGCAGTTCTTACGTGAAAAAACCTCCTACTTATTATTAACCCTCCCATAAACATCCGCAACTACGAGAAAAGTATTCAGAATAAATTCTAACCATAGCATTAAACTTTTGGATCAAATCGGTCCCTTACGGAATAGTGCATAAACTGGGTTTACGTTTCTGTCAGTATCGCAACCCACCATCTAATTACTACTCCACAATGCATTCCCTTATGCCGAAATATGGTGAAGTGTCATGTAGTCGACGTTCACATGATACCACTAAGGGAATCACAACATACATACTATCAAAATATCGAACACATATCAATACTTGCAACATGATTTCTCCCGTGACCTCAAGAACAAAGGTAACTACTCACAAGTGATGAACATGCTCAAGATCAGAGAGGTAATATATAGCATAATGGTTCTGAACATATAATTTTCCACGAAATAAACCATATAGTAATCAACTACAAGATGTAATCAACACTACTAGTCACCCACAAGCAACAATCTATAGTTCCGGTAACAAGATTTATCACAAGAGATGAACTAGGGTTTGAGATGAGATGGTGCTGGTGAAGATGTTGATGAAGATAGCTCTCCCCAAGATGAGGAGTTGTTGGTGATGATGATGATGATGATGATTTTCCCCTCCGAGAGGGAAGTTCCCCCGACGGAATCGCTCCACCGGAGGGCAAAAGTGCTCCTGCCCAAGTTCCACCTCGAGATGGTGGCGTCCCGTCCCGAAAACCTCCCGCTTGTTTTTTCTAGATCAGAATCACTTATATACCAGAAGATGGGCACCGGTGGTGGCCCGAGAAGGCCACAACCCACCAGGGCGCGCCTGGGGGTCCTGGCGCGCCCAGGTGGGTTGTGCCCACCTGGTGCCTCCCCTCTGGTGGCCCCCTCTGATGTATATATTAAATAATCCATAAAAATTCTCTGTGAAGTTTCAGCTCATTTGGAGTTGTGCAGAATAGGTGACCCGACATAACTTTTCCAGGTCCAGATTTCCAGTTGCCGGAATTCTCCCTCTTGGTGTGTTCCTTGCAAATTATGAGAGAAAAGGCATTAGAATTACTCCAAAAAGCATTTATATGGATAAAAACATTATAAATAATAGTAAGAAAACATGATGCAAAATGGACGTATCAACTCCCCCAAGCTTAGTCCTCGCTTGTCCTCAAGCGATAACCAAAATCAAAAAACATGTACACATGCTTTGAGAGAGAGGTGTCGATAAAAACAAAATACGCACATAGAAGCATCATGTAGATTATTATAACAGCAACATAATTAAACATAAGACTTTTATCATAGAACTTGTATCATAAACTTCTCGTGAATAAGTGATAGTTCATCACACAACTGAAGTATAAAGCATAAACTGTATTAGAAACCAACAGACTATGTTTTCAGTCAACTTTTGCAACTACAATTCATCATCTTTTCAGGAAGGGTCACGTATCGAAGCCTTTAGGCAAGTCCACATACTCAACCATCACCGCATACACATGAGAAAAACGTTTCAACCAGACACACATAAAGATATATAGGGGCTTATAGTTTCGCCTCCCAACATACTCACCTCAAGGGTGATGTCAACAATAATAACTCATGTCACCCATATTCAACTGGACATATGTGCCTAGATCTTTCCTCATCACATGCTGCTTGCCAAAGGATAAAAATAAAAGAGGAAAGAGGGAAAACTTTGACACTTTGCATAAAAGTGAAAGATAGGCCCTTCGCAAAGGGAAGCTGTCGGGACCCCGATCCTAAGTCACACCGATCTAGCATGTAACACACCATATCACTTTGCGGCCTCATGCACGGTATCCCCACAGGTGCCACCTTACCTGGCCCGGGACCGTTTGCGCATTTTGGCTCATGTATACGATAGTGTCGCTAGCATCCATACGACAGAGAACCCGGGCCGACATGACCAGTTATAAACCAAAAGTGGCACTAAATTACATAGACAGGCATTCATGACCCAGCAACGAACGTGTCGGTCATCAACGTATGAACCCAAGTCGTAGCAAGCTACAAGGACTTAAAGGAACAACGCGTGACATTTCCCCTAAGGGACAGACACGGGCACGAAGAAGGACACATGCCGGTCAGCCTAAGTGTTCCGGAGCAATAGCAAGCTACCAAGGCTCAGTGGAAGCACTAGGAGACATTTCCTTGTAAGATAGGCTCCCAAGGGCAAACAACTAGGTGTCGGATCCCACACATACCAAGCATTTCAATAACATACACACAATATGCTCGATATGTGCAAATACAGCATGGCATCACAACAAGACTTTAAGAAACAAAGTATTTATTCATTAGGCACCGAGGAGCCAGATATTACAGACATGGGTCTCAAGACCCAACATTCAGAGCATACAAGCAACAAGCGGAAGCACAGCATGTCTGAGTACGGACATCTACAAATGAAAAAGGCTGACGAGCCTGACTATCTACAACACTTGTCCAAGAACGTAGCTGAGGTACAAGCTACTTGTCGAAGTCCAAGCGGAACTACTAGTGAGACATCAATCTCATCTGCAAAACATAAATTAAGCAAACATGAGTACAAAGGTACTCAGCAAGACTTACATCAGATCCTATCATACATGCACTTGTATCAAGAAGGCAAAGTGGGGTTTAGTTGCAGCAAGCCAGCTTTGACTCAGTGGCTAATCTGTTCTACGACTGCTGGTAACTCTTTTGAGGTGGCGCACACGAGTCCACTAAGCACCACACAATACTCCACTATGGATTCATCCCCGTCTCCCTATGAGAAGGCCACCCATAGCACTCACACTTGTCTTGAGTATTTTAGAGTATCCACTTCAAGTTGTCTATGTACCACGTAAGCATCCAAGAAGTCCATAACCGTGGACCCGGCTATTCGAATAGATCATGTTAACCCTGCAGGGGTGTACTTCTTCACACACACTCTCGCCACTTACCGCCATGTACATCTCGTGTATCTCGGCAACCTTCAAGCGAAAGCCTGGCGAGGGTGTCGGCCACGACCTGACTAACCACACAAGACTCTAGTCAAGGTTTATCGCCTATTCGGGTTCCATCCGTAAGGAGATCCGGCTGGGGTGTCGCTCACGGCCCCAAATGATGTGCGCAGGGTTCCCAAGCCCACCTCGCCGAGTGGATCTACGCTTGGTACACCGTGCCACGGTGCCTAGTCTGTCCCAAGTCCACCTGGCCAAGTGCCACTTGGTAGACTACTAGCACAACCTACAAACACCAGAAACTAATTGCAACTCCTGGACAGAGACCAAGTCGGTTAATAAGTCAAGAGGGGCACTTAAGCATTCCAATGCGTGGTAGTAGCTGGTCATTGGAAAACATACACAGAACTCAGTTCTTAGGGACGGTTCCAGTGAGATAACCCACCATGTACTCCTACATGGCCTCTCACCACTACCTTTACCAAATCGTGTTCACACACTTAACCCTCAGCATCAGAACAGATCACTGCACTCCAATTCATTCCGATGAATCAAACCTGACACACTCTAAGCAATAGCAAGCAAGGCATGGTAAGATCACAACATGGCTTCAATCAACTCCTACACATGCTAGTGGGTTTCAATTATTTACTGTGGAATGACAGGTCATGCAGATGAATGGGTTCAACTACCGCAGCATAAAGTAGCAGTTGAAGTCGTTGTTGTCCTAATGCAATAACAGGGAGCAGGAGCGAGAGAGGGGTTGTGTCGGAATGAACAAGGGGGTTTGCTTGCCTGGTAAAACAACGTGCAGAGCACTGCTCCTCTGACAGGTACTCTGGAACGGTCTCCAGAGCTGGACCTATCGAGAAGAACGGTGCCGACAATCAAACACAAGCATATGCAACAATACGATGCATGAATATGGCATGAAGTTATGATGTTGTTTGAGCTAATGCAACTAGCATTTTATTTGGTTGAATTCCATTTGAACCAAGGGTTCAAATGCAACTCTAAGAATAAGCATTTTTAAATGCCAATTATGTGTTTTCATATAAACAGTAGGTTTAACTTCATTATTCATGCATGAAAATGGTACAGATGGATAGATTGAATTTTTCTGATAATTTTTCATATATAAATTATTTCATTCTGAGCTACGGTTGAATTTCTGTGATTTTTTGAAGTTTAAACAATTTTCTGGATTTTCTTAAACAAAAAGCAATTCCAGAAAATTGTTTATTGCGTCCTCACCGCGTCATGATTGCGTTAGCAAGTCAACAGTGCTGGCTCAGGTCAAACCTGACGTGTGGGGTCCACACGTCAGTGGCTCAGCAAACTAACTAAGTTAGTTAGTCCTAACTAACTGGGCAGGGCCCACTAGTCAGTGACTGTAGGACTAACCTAATTAGTTAGTTAACACTAACCGGAATAATTAGCCGGGTGGGGCCCGCAGGTGAGTGAGAGAGAGGGGAGGTCAACTGGGTAGTGGGGGGGTCAAATCACGCCGGTCGGCGGTCAAACCCGCCGGCGGCTCCACACCGGCGTCCACAGACGCGGCGGAGGGGCACGGGATCACCGTTCCGGCGGTCATTTGGGCAGCGGAGACCAGCTACGGGGAGCTGGAGCTCGTCTGCGTCCATTCCAGCAAGCAGCAGCAGCTAATGCGGCCGGAACCCGCCGGAAACGAGCTTGCGGCGGCGCTGGAGTTCGGGCCTCGTCGGAAACGAGGCTACGGGGCACGGGGAGACCAATGGATGGTGCTACGGGCTCCTGGCGAAGCACTGAGTGCAGTGACGTGCTCGGATTCGTGCTTGCGTGGCTGTGGCCACGGCGGCGGCATCACCGGCGGCGGCAAGCTTCGGTCAGCAAGGAGGGCGACACCTAGAGGGCGCAAACGACGGCAAGGACAGGGGGGAAAGAAAGAGAAGCTCACAATGAGGCGGCGGAGTAGCTTAGTTGGCTCGGGGACGTGTCGGGGGCGACGAATTCGTCGACGGCGTCCGGTGGCCGTGCGGAGAAGAAGAGCTCGGGGACGAAACCTCAAGGCGTCTGGGGACCTGCGGCTCGGCGTAGAGGTTCACGACAGCGGGGCGGAGCTCGGGGGCTCGTCGGAGAGGCGAGGGGGAGGCGGTGGCTACGGCAACGGCGAGCAGCAGCAACGACGGCGCTCGGCCGTGGCCAAAACAGACGAGGGAGAGGGAAGGAGGGGGAGAAAGAGCGTCCAGGGGATCGGGGCGGCGCCGTGGAGAAGCTTCAAGGCGTCATGCTATCCCGGGGAAGCAGGCAGGCAGCTGGCGGCGTGGCGCACTCGCCGTGCGCGCGCGTCCGCCACGCGCCTTCCTACTGGCGCGAGGAAGACGACAGGGGAGCCAGGCGGGCTAGGCTGGCCAGCTGGGCTGGCCAGGCCGCACTGTGCTGGGCCAGCACAGGTAAGTCTCTTCCTCTTAATTTTTTTGTTTCTGTTTTCTATTTCTGTAATTATGTTTTGATTTAGTTTCTAAACTAAATCAATTATTTTTTCTGACATTTTTATTTTGCAGGGACCTAGGAATTAATCCAAGCCCCTCAAAATAAAGAATCAGAATTTTGGACATATATAAAATATATAATAAATATATATCCAAGCAAATAACTATTGCATTAATTCCAAATGCCAAAAATAAATATTTATGAGCTCCTAATAATATTGGTTTGATTTTTATCTCTAACCAATATTTTCAGAGAGGAACATGAACATTTTCTTGGACCTTTTTGGAGCAATTTTTATTTGGGTCATTTTCAAAAAGGGTTTCTGAGGGTTTCACAAATCCTCAATTCAAATTTATTTGAATTTTAAACATGATGCAAACAACAAGACTAGCCTAGTGCATACCAGAACTAGGGTTGTGACAACTCGCCTCCACTCGAATGAATCTCATCCCAAGATTCAGGAGTAGGCGGAAAGAAGGTGGGGTACTCCAGTCGGAGACGATCTTCTCGCTTCCAAGTAGCTTCTCTCTCGGAATGATGAGACCACTGATCCTTGAGAAACTTGATGTTATGACGTCGAGTGACACGCTCTGCTTGATCCAGAATGCGAACGGGATACTCTCGATATGTGAGGTTATCTTGGAGATCAAGCGTTTCGTGGTCCACTCCGCGGATGGGATCCGAGAAGCAACGCCTGAGTTGAGAGACGTGGAAGAAATCATGAACTCGAGAAAGATGTGGGGGTAGTTCCAATTGGTAGGCAACCTCTCCTCGTTTAGCGAGAATGCGAAAAGGACCAATGTAACGAGGAGCCAACTTGCCCTTGATACCGAAACGATGGGTACTGTCAGGGATATTACTAGCAGGTATGAACCGGCTAGTGTAAACCGGATTATTATAATATGTTTGTGTGGTTGTAATATTTAGTAAAGGCTACGGCCCATGAGATCTTAGGCCCATGTATAGAGTTATGGTTTGTAAACCGCCCGATGATGTAACTTGAGAGATAAGAAGGAAAGAACAGAGACCAAGGCGGACACAAGTATGAGCCGGCCTCGGGACTCTGTAAACCGGACCAGGCATCGCCTCTATATAAAGGGATGACCCGGCGACGGTTCAGGGACAAGCAAGAAACAACCCGTCGAGACACAGGCAAGCAATCCGCTCCCTGTTCATCGACGCCCAAGCAATACCAAACCAAACTAGACGTAGGCTTTTACCTTCATCGAAGGGGCCAAACTAGTATAAACCCTCTGTGTCCTTTGTGTGCTTTTAACCCCTTCAAGCTAACCCGTGCGATGGTTCCATCATCAAGTCCGTTAAACCGGACATCTGCCGTGTTAATTCCACGACAGTTGGCGCCCACCGTGGGGCCTCCGCACGATGGTTTCGAGTTCTTGAAGGGCAGCTTCGAAGTGCTCAAGGGCTACGTGGTCGGCCGGATGACCAAGAGTCGCCGCGGCCGGATCTAGATTGACGATGCAGGTTGGGGACCGGAGGCCGATTCAATCGAATACGGGTACCGGGTTCCCTTTGGTGGCATCCACGTCTTCATCGGCAAGATCGGCGAACCGGGACCTGAGCCGGACATCTTCCCCAACATCGTCGAGCCGGCTCAGCGTGCGAGATCGGCCCGGATTCAGCCCCCCATGAAGCACGTCTTCATTGGAGCAGTCCACGGGGTTCAAACCGAGGACAGATCGGAATCCGGTGGCGAAACAGTTGTCTACTCCGACGACGAGTCTTCATCCGGAGAGACTGAGTCTTTGTATCAGTTGTAGGACGGCCGGTCTGAGGGTGAGTCCGACGGAAACAGTATTCCGGACCCCTTTGACCCGCCAAACCGGGTGGCTGTCTTTATGTCCGGTTCACAACCTACGCCACAGTCCACGGTGATCGAAGCGACAGCAAAAGCTGGTGTAGGGGAGAGTGGCCAGGCCCTCTCACCCACTGACGTTCTATCCACCTTAGTCGAGGAGTTCAAAGCCCGGGCCATGGCAGAGGTAGCTCCAGCAGACAAGGCGCAACATGATGCAGAGCTCCTTCAGTTAAAGGGTCGGATTGACCAAGCAAGGGATGATCTGAAAGAAGAGAAGGCTATGATAGCGATAAGGCAAGCAGAATTGAATGATCAGGCTTTTCACCTAAGGATGGAGCAGGCCTCTACACAGGGAGTAAGGAGTCGGAAGTACCAATCTCGTCTACCGCCGGTTTATGAAGCGACGGTTCTGTTCAGGACGCCAGGGGCAGGGACTAGCAATAATCCAACTTTAAACCGGAGGGCACCCCCAGCAAGGGACGAGCCGGTTCAGCAGTCTACTGTGGAGCAAGATCGACGGATCACATCTACACCTCATGTTCCTACCCCTCCGGGTCATTACTCGAATCCTTTGGACAATATCGTTGCAGCTTCTTCACGCTTGGCCGCTTTACCCATTGAGGGGACGTCTCCGGTGGCATTGGAGGCACGCAGGGTCAAGGATTTACTCGACACGGCGTTGATACAACAGCAAGCATATTCTCATAGCATGGAGAGGTTACATTCAACACCACGTCCCAGCCGGAGTTACACTAGGCATTGGGAGGAACCAGAAGTGTCTAGTAGTGAACGCAGGCGGCATCGGCACAGACAGGATAATCCGGCAGGCGCAGATGCACAAGCTCAGGATGTAAACCGGGTTAGGTCGGTAGCCCGAGAGGAAATCCGCCAGGCGACGCCGGTTCACATGACCACAGTGGAGACAGGAGTCACAACGAGTTCCTTTGGGGTGCAGTGTCTTATCCCCGCTTTACGGAGCGTGAAGCTGCCCAAGGATTTCAAAGGGCCACGTAAGGTGCCTAATTACACCGCAGATTTGGCTCCAGAAGCTTGGGTTGAGAGTTATGAGATGGCCATGGAGATGCTGGATGTGGATAAAGCGGCTTGTGCAAATTACTTTACTATGATGCTTGAAGGTACAGCCCGGACCTGGCTGAAGGGTTTACCCCCAAATTCCATCGGGTCATGGGGAGAGCTACGTCGCCAGTTTATCAAAAAAATTTAAGATACGTGCAAGCAGCCAATGTCAATAGTGGATCTAGCAGCCTGTGTGCAAGGAGAACGGGAATCTACAAGTGCATGGGTACGGCGAGTATCAGAGATTTTGCATTATTCGAATAGTATCAATCCCAGTACAGCAATAGTAACTTTAGAGAACAATTGCCGGTTTGAGTCTCTAAAGCTAAAACTAGGACGACTTAAACGAGATTGTAACGATATGGGAACTCTCATGAGTGCTCTGGTGAAGTATGGGGACTCTGACAACACTAAGTACCCAGAAGCGGAGGGAGACAAAGCAGGGAAAGTTAACAAACCCGGTAAACCGGCGCACGGTAACCCGGCTACCACAAGCTTCTTGGGCAAGCGAAAGGCGGAAGGTGACTCTGATTTCGTGGCCAATACCCAAGTTCAAGAGGGTTTCCAGCGCAATAGGGGCAAACCACCCCCACAAACCGGCGGAGGAAATGTTAGTTGGGACCAGGAGTTAAGTCAGCCTTGTCCGAAACATAGCACAAGGGGACGACCAGCGAAACACACTATAGGAGAATGCAGGCCCTTGATGGAAGCCACAGTAGGCCGCTTCAATTCTAATGACAGGCCTCCGAATGGTGGTTCAGGCCCGGGGTTCTATGGTCCGGGTCATCAGGGGAACAGCTCCGGATCAGGATATCGGGGCAATAGCAATGGTTATCATGGCCGGGCCAATAACCAATATGGACAAGGTGGTTATAATAACCAGGGTAATCAGCCGCATGGTCAGGGTGGTTACAGTAACCAAGGCAGCCAACAGCAGGGCCAAGGTAATCAGAATAACCAGGGTAATCAGCAGCATCAGCAACAGCAGCCGCAATCCGGATATCAGAGTAATCCGAAGGAGTTGAATAGTGGGCAATATCATGTGTTCACCACGAGTCTGTGTAAACGAGATCAGAAGGTTTTAAAGCGGGCAGTCCACGCGGTTGAACCAGTGACGCCGCAATTCCTGCGCTGGTCAGAGCAGCCCATTGTATGGAGCAGGGAGGATCACCCGATGCGGGTGGATAATCCGGGCCACTTGGCCTTGGTGGTGGCACCACAGGTGGGGGTTATAAGTTTACTAAAGTTCTTATGGACGGCGGCAGCAGCATCAATATCTTGTATTATGAGACCTTCCGTCGAATGGGCTTGACGGATAAGAAACTGAAGCAGTCAAACACGATGTTCCATGGGGTGGTTCCAGGTAAGTGAGCTTATCCAGTTGGGAAAATTGACTTAGAAGTTACCTTTGGAGATGAGCATGATTCCAGGTCAGAGATGATAACTTTCGAAGTCGTCAAGATCCGGGGCCCTTATCACGCTCTGTTCGGGAGGACGGTTTATGCCAAGTTTATGGCCAGACCGTGTTATGTTTACCTGCAGCTCAAGATGCCGGGTCACAAGGGCACAATCACAGTTCATGGAAGTCGCAAGGTTGCGTTGGAGTGTGAAGAGGGAGACGCTGCTTACGCGGAGGCAGTATGTGCGACCGAGGAGTTAAAATTTTATAAGGATAATGATGATCCGGCAGATATGACCCCGTTGAAGAAGCCGACTACAGAGCATGATCCGGCGCTGAAATTTAAATCGGCGGAGGAGACTAAACAAGTTGATTTTGTGCCAGGCGATTCATCCAAGCAGTTCACGATCAGCGCTAAACTTGATCCCAAATAGGAAAGCGCGCTCATCGAGTTCATCCGTGAGAACCGGGATATCTTTGCATGGAAACCTTCTGACATTCCAGGTATACCGAGGGAACTCGCTGAGCACAGTCTTAATATTGATCCGAAGTTTAAACCGGTCAAGCAGTATCTGCGCCGCTTCAATGAAGAGAGGCGCAAGGCTATAGGAGAGGAGGTGGCCAGACTTTTGGCTGCAGGGTTCATAGTGGAAGTTTTTCACCCAGAGTGGTCGGCTAATCCGGTGCTAGTGCTAAAGAAGAATGGGAAATGGAGGATGTGTGTGGACTACACAGACCTCAATAAAGCTTGTCCAACAGATCCTTTTGCTCTCCCTCGCATTGATCAGATTATCGATGCTACAGCGGGATGTGAGCGACTAAGTTTTTTGGATGCATACTCAGGATATCACCAGATCAAGATGGCAGTTAAGGACCAAGAGAAGACAGCGTTCATAACTCCTTTTGGTGCTTTTTGCTATGTATCTATGCCTTTTGGACTCAAGAGTGCCCAAGCCACTTATCAGCGTTGCGTACAGAACTGTCTTAAGGGGCAAATAGGAAGAAATGTTCATGCCTATGTGGATGATATCGTGGTGAAGTCAAGGAAGGAAGAGACATTGATAGAGGACCTCAAGGAGACCTTTGACAATCTTCGGGCCTATAAGATGATGCTTAATCCGGAGAAGTGTGTTTTTGGTGTTCCGGCAGGTAAGCTCCTTGGGTTTTTGGTGTCAAACAGAGGAATTGAAGCTAATCCAGAGAAGATTAAGGCAATCACATCTTTAAAAAAACCAGTTTGCATTAATGATGTTCAGCGTATCGCTGGCCGGATCACAGCATTGAGCCGGTTTATTAGCCGTTTGGGGGAGAAGGCGATTCCGCTTTATCAGATGCTGAGAAAGACGGATCGGTTTATATGGAGTGATGAGGCAAATACTGCGTTTGAGGATTTGAAGCGACAGCTAGCGAGGCCACCGGTCCTGGTTGCCCCTGTTGATAACGAACCTTTCCTGTTATACGTCGCCGCCAACGCATGGGCAGTTAGCGTGGCGATCGTGGTGGAACGCAAAGAAGCAGGGAGGGAATATCCAGTTCAGCGTCCGGTTTATTACGTGAGTGAGGTACTCATTGAGTCTAAGCAGAGGTACCCACATTGGCAGAAGCTGGTGTATGGTGTGTTTATGGCAAACCGGAAGCTGAAGCACTATTTCCAGGGTCATCCAATAACTGTGGTTAGTTCAGCACCGTTGGGGGACATAATCCAGAACAGGGAGGCTACGAGTAGAGTGGCGAAGTGGGCCATTGAGCTCAGCCCACATGAGTTAAAATATGTGCCACGCACCGCCATATAGTCTCAGGCGTTGGTAGATTTCATCAATGATTGGACAGAATTACAAACACCTGAGGAGAAGCCGGATCTTACATATTGGACGATTCACTTTGACGGTTCAAGACAGTTAGAAGGTTCGGGGGCTGGAGTTGTCTTAACTTCCCCAGGAGGTGATAAGTTCTATTACGTCCTCCGTTTATTGTTTCCTTGTACTAATAATGCAGCAGAGTATGAAGCATTACTCCATGGCTTGCAGATGGGAAAGGAGATGAACTTGAGCCGTGTTAAGTGCTTCGGTGATTCAGATTTGGTGGCGCAGCAAGTTTCAGGCAAGTGGGATTCGAGAGATCCCCTCATGGCAGCTTACAGACGAAAAGTGGAAGCAGTTGCTTGATATTTCAAAGGGTATCAAGTGGACCACATAGACCGGCGAAGGAATGAAGCGGCTGATGCATTAAGTCGGTTGGGTTCTCAACGTAAACCAGTACCACCAAATACTTTTTTGGATGAGCTGCACAGTCCATCAGTACAAGTACCATAAGAGGAAGACCTGGCTGTTCCTGATCCGGAGGCACAGTTAGTTGCAACACTTCATGTTACTCCGGATTGGACGCTGCCCTATTTGGCATATCTGAGCCGAGGAGAGCTACTGGACGATGAGATAGAAGCACGACAGATAGTCCGGCGTTCTAAATCCATGACAATTGCAAATGGGGAACTTCATCATCGCAGCGTTTCTGGAGCGTTTCAACGGTGTGTGTCAGCTGAGGAAGGTTGTGAGATTCTTCGCGAGATCCATGAAGGAGATTGTGGTCATCATGCCGGTTCAAAATCATTGGTGGCTAAAGCTTTTCGACATGGTTTCTATTGGTTAACATCTCATGCTGATGCGGCGGATCTAGTCCGGAAGTGTGACGCTTGTCAGAAGTTTTCGCGACGTTCTCTTGTTCCGACGCAGGAGCTCCGGATGATACCAATAACCTGGCCGTTTGCGACTTGGGGGCTTGATATGGTTGGACCCTTTAAGCGATCCCAAGATCAGAAAACTCATCTACTTGTGGTGGTGGATAAGTTTACAAAGTGGATTGAGGCAGATCCTGTGAGCAAGTGTGATGCAGCTACAGCAGTCAAATTCATCAAAAAGGTAATTTTCCGGTTTGGCTTTCCGCATAGCATCATCACAGACAACGGCACCAATTTATCTAAGGGTGAGATGGAAGAATTTTGTCAACGAGAACATATTCGCCTAGATGTGTCTTCTGTGGCCCACCCTCAAAGCAATGGTCAAGCTGAAAGAGCAAACCAGGAGATTTTGCGAGGTATCAAGCCCCGGCTTATGACTCCCTTACAACGAACCCCGGGATGTTGGGTTGAGGAGTTACCATCTGTCCTTTGGAGTATCAACACTACGCCAAACCGGTCCACAGGTTATACACCTTTCTTTATGGTATATGGTGCTGAAGCGGTCCTTCCAAGTGATATCCGTCATGATTCACCAAGGGTGACAGCCTATGTTGAAGCGGCCAACGAGCAGGCGAGACAGGACAGTTTAGACCGGCTGGATGAAGAGCGTGATATAGCAGCAGCACGATCTGCGATTTATCAACAAGACTTGCGCAGGTATCACAGCCGCCGGATCAAGAGCAGGACATTCCAGGAGGGAGATTTAGTACTCCGGCTCATCCAAGACCAAACAGATATGCACAAGCTATCCCCACCTTGGGAAGGGCCCTTTGTGGTCAGCAAGAATCTGCACAACGGTTCATACTACCTGGTGGACGTTCGAGAACACAAGGACTCACGGACATCGGAAGATGAGACAAAGAGGCAGTGGAACATCGCCCTCTTACGGCCCTATTATACCTAAGCCATGAGCTCCACTGTATCCTATGTATATATTATGATTAATGAATAAACCGGCACCCTCGGTAAACCGGGGGCTCAACCTTTTTTCCAATACATATATTTTATGAGGACAACCATACATATATTATCATATGTCATATTTCAAACATATCGATCGGTTTAAAGCTGATTTTGCAGAATATATGCACTCAGAAGCAATAACCTCCCTGAAGAGCGTAAAGTCATATCCGGCCCAAAGAGGACGCTTCATGGAAGCCCTCTGGATGGTAATCCATCCAGTGATTGGCTAAAGATTTACCCATGGTTCTATGGAACCATGGAGGCCCTCTGGACAGGCGACAGCCATCCAGTGATTGGCTAAAGTTTTACCCATGGTTCTATGGAACCATGGAGGCCCTCTGGACAGGCGACAGCCATCCAGTGATTGGCTAAAGTTTTACCCATGGTTCTATGGAACCATGGAGGCCCTCTGGACATGAGACAGCCATCCAGTGATTGGCTAAAGTTTTACCCATGGTTTCATGGAACCATGGAGGCCCTTTGGACAGGCGATAGCCATCCAGTGATTGGCTAAAGTTTTACCCATGGTTTCATGGAACCATGGAGGCCCTCTGGACAGGCGACAGCCATCCAGTGATTGGCTAAAGTTTTACCCATGGTTTCATGGAACCATGGAGGCCCTCTGGACAGGCGACAGCCATCCAGTGATTGGCTAAAGTTTTACCTATGGTTTCATGGAACCATGGAGGCCCTCTGGACAGGTGACAGCCATCCAGTGATTGGCTAAAGTTTTTCTTATGGTTCCTATGGATGGTACCCGCATCCATCGACCGGCCCTCTGGATGGTAAGCCCATTCCATTGATTGGCTGAACCTTGCTTTGAGCCTGGCAACTCGTAAAAAGCCTCGACTACATGGTCTTATTTGCAAAACTTGCTTTTCTGGTGTTTATGCTTTATGATTCTTTAAACCGGAGTGGAACAGCTCCAGAAGTTGACCACATATATATAAAGTTAAAAGTCTGGGTCATGAACACCAGCATGAGTTAAAAGTCTGGGTTACAAAACACCAGCAAGAGTCAATCCGGTGTTTATCATCACCCGGAACAATCATCATGATCTAAACCGGCAACTTTTATAAGACCCGGGATTATTAATGGGTCTATCGAAAGACTCCCTTCAAAGAGGCAAAATTCGCCGGATTAAGAGTATCAAGCATACTTGATCTCAGGTATAAAGTTATTTTTTGATATAAGTGTACACTTGTTTGATATGTTGTGAGTCCAACGGTAAAGCCGTTAGGACATATCTTCACTATCTATGCAGGAACAGATGATATATAAGATAATCCATCTCAGACCAAATTGGCAATGTTAAAGCAAGAAGTATCCAGATCAAAACGAACACAGTTTTCAGCTATCCTATTACAAGGCATAGCAAGCCCGACGGATTAAAGATTGTTCGGTAAAATGGGGCTGTAACTACAACAATAAGCTATGAGCTATGCTCCTTCCTGCTAAGACGGCTGGGCATCAGCTTGATCCCGAGTCTCCTCCTCTTCTTGAAGCGGCTGGAAGTCAGGAACGCACCAGTCGGTTTTCGTTAAGGCACGAAAGTACATCTCTTCATTGATGAGTTCAGACGGTTCAATATCTGGAGCGAAGGTATGAGGGCGCACTGGTGGGATTAGATTGACGGTATCATAAACCGGTCGCTCCACCCGCTCGTTCTGCAAATCGTACCCCGGATGATACCTGGATAAATCTAATTCGGCCGCAAGTTTGCTGGCGAGAGGACGCATCTCCTTCGTCAAGGCATGGAGATCCTTTGCAGTAAAAGCTGATCCGTCTTCTTTAGTATCGGGATACCCACTAAAGGCTTCTTCTGGATCAAAATCTGGGACCCAAGCCTTCGCTCTGGTAAGCGCCATGAGAGAACCGACTCGAGCGGCAGACTTCTTAACTTCCTCCAAACGCACCGGCAAGACAGACAGCTTTTGCAAGGTGCCTTGGATGGTAGTAGGGGCCGGTTTATTGAAAGATGTTACACTTATGATCCTTTGAGCGCCGGAATACAGCTGCTCGACCAAAGTATAATATGCTTTGAGTTTTTTCCGTAAGTCATCCCCAAGATGGGTGACACGGCGCCCTGCATATGATTATCACAGTTAAACCGGCACGGATGGAAGATTACAAGGATGAAAGCAGGGATACAGATTAAATACTTACCGAAGACTGCAGAGGTCATCAACTCTATTTGCCGCTTTAAACCGGTTAACTCTTCAGTCACCGGGTTAAGGGCTTCTTCAGCATCCTTTACCCTATTTTCTAAGTCCTTCTTCTGAACTTCAAAGGTGGTCCGTTCCTCTTCAAAGAATTTTTTCAGCTGTTCAGCAGTCTTCAAGCTCACCTCCAAGTCTTTTTTGGCCTTGGAAGCAGCAGATTCTGTTTCAGCAAGTCTGTTCCGGAGTTCACTAATTTCTTCAGCCCTCCGGTTTAAATTAGCCTGCAAGGAAAATCAAATGGTAAGAAGCAAAAATCAGACAAGTCTCAAGCACACAAAACAAGTTGTCTACTTGACACTTGGGGGCTAATGGGCAATTGAAGTGTTAAACAGCAGCAATTCAAAGACAAAGTCTCAAGCACACAAACAAGTTGTCTACTTGACACTTGGGGGCTAATAGACAGTTGAAGTATCACAAATCAGACAAGTCCCAGGCACATAAACCGAAGTTATGCCCCTGGCACTTGGGGGCTAATGTAAAGATCATTTGCTTAATCAGGAAGTACCGGTTCACCTTCTAAAGGTAGCTAAACCAGAACTTGGGGGCTACTATGATATAGACAGAAGCGTAATGAAAGCAGACAAACAAAGGCAAAAGTTTACCTCATACTTGTCCTTCATCATGTTAATCAAGCCTGCTTCATAATCTCGACCAGTGTGAAGCCGGTTCAAGTACCCGGAATAGAGTTCCTGGGCACTCATATCGGCGAAACTGGACAGCTCAGTACTCCATTTACCCTTCTCTTGATACAGCTTCTCCGCTTTAGCCGTATGCTTGGCTAAGACAGTGGGCTCAGCAGGAGCAGTATAAGCTGTATGAGTTATTTCAACTTCTGGAGAAGCAGTTGTTGGTGGTGGGGTCGTAGTGTGAACCGGGCTAGGAGGAGCCAGATTGGTCTGAGGAGAATTGGCCCGGGCAGGACTTGCCGGTTCACGAACATCCTCAGCATTGGGATTTTCAGGCATAGTAGTGTGATCTGCAGGAGCAGGATCTTCAAGTGGAATTGTAGGTTCGCCTTCCGGAGGGATAGCTGAGTCCGGATCAGCCGCCGGATCATCAACGGTAGTTTCAGCAATTGGTTGGTTGGCTTTCGGTTTTTTGCTAGGCTTTGGCTTGCTGAAGGAAGTTGGAGAAACAAGTTAGAACTATAAGACAAAGTGCAATCATAAACCGAATAAATTTAAAGACTTACCCTAGGACAGTTTTCAGGGGTGGAATCTGTGTGGCAGTTGATTCACCGAAAGAAAATAACAGAGTCTCCTGATAATCAGGGTCAGACGGTTTAAGAGGTTTGCGTATAAGCCCGGCCTTGGGATGAAGGAGGGTTGGAGAGAGTATAACCTCAGAGCGGCACCTCCGAGCCGGAGTAAGAGATATTCCGGATGATTCCACTGCAAGACCGCTATGGCGAGTGGTCGGGCGAAGGACTTCGTGTTGTTGTTTCTTCAAAAGAAAATTAGGATCCAATTGAGCATAAGGGTGAGAAAACTGATATTTCCGGACTGTCCGACGACTTTTTTGTGGAAGTGGTTCTGAATCGGAAGAAAGGATAGTTACCTCAACTTCGGCCGGTTTATCTCCTTCAGCCAACTCCTGTGAAAAGTTATCATTAGATACAGACATGAGTAAAAGCGAGCAAGTTAAAGGCCGGATTAATTCATACCTCAGAGTCCGGATCGTCATCCTCAGCATGAGAACTGGAGCCACCAGCTGCTTTTCTTTTCTTGCTAGCAAAGGTTTTCCGGCGTGCCTGTTTTCCGGCTTTCTCCTGAGGTTTCCTCTTCCAAAAGGGATCCTCAGCCTGTTCAAGAGAAGAAAGATAATTGAAAGAACAGTTTAAAGGAACAAATTACAAATACATGACAGAGAATAAGACTTACTGCGGGCAGTTTATTTTTCCTGTAGTACGGAGCCAATCCGGTTTGGCTGCATTCGTCTATAGGGACATTGAGCATTTTCTTGGCCGATTCAATAACTTCCGACTCGGAAAGTTTTTCCTTGGTAAACCGTTGAGGATCATCCGGTTTACCAGAATACTTGCACATCAAGCTTGGACGCCGGCTCAAAGGAAGGATGCTCCAAGAGAGCCAGCAGCACGTAAAGTCTATTCCGGTTAAACCATTGGCCATAAAGGCCTTTAGCCTGGCAAGTTGCGAGGCAAATCGGGGTCGCTCTATGGAGCTGAGGCGCTGTGGCAGGGGGTGATCTTCTGGAAGACGGTGCTCACGGTAACCCGGCAGTGGATTTTCCCCTTCAGGAGAAGTGTCAATACAGTAAAACCAAGATTTATTCCAGTCCTTGGGGTGTGTATGAAGAGCGGCATGAGGAAAGACTACATCTCTCCTTTTCTGAATACTGACCCCGCCTAGCTCTTGATGAGGTCCGCTGGTGAACTCAGTGCGCCGGTTCAGGTGAAAGAAATCCCGGAACAGATCGACAGACGGCTCTTCTTGCAAGTATACCTCGGAGAAAACTTGAAAATCACCGATATTGGAAACAGAATTGGGACCTATGTCCTGAGGGTGAAGCTGGAAGGCGGCAAGCACATCCCGGAAAAACTTTGAACCGGGAGGAGTAAAGCCTCGAGCAATGTGCTCAAAAAAGACAATAATCTCTCCCTCTTTGGGAGTAGGAGGACATTCCTCTCCTGGAGCCCGCCACTTTAAAATGGATTGAGGGCCTAAAATGCCAATTGACACAGCTTTGGCTAAATCTTCTTCCGTAATAGTGGAAGGAACCCAATTGCAAGAGACAAACTGTTTGGCCATGGCAGCAGAAGAGCAAGTGCTGAAAGGGTAAAGTGTAAAACCGGATTATTTGAATACAGTGGCATAAACCGGAAGATATATGCAGGGATTACGCAACGGTTTAAGCAAGGGACTAATGTTATGGATAACCCGGCAATATACAGGAAACTGCATTATTACCGGTTCATGACAACCACAGAGAAGAAGCTAAACCGTCGCGTTCATTATGGAATTTTTACAGAAGCGGTATATGACAGTTTAAACCGGAGCATACTTAATAGATATACAAAGGAGAAGAAACAGGTTTTCACAGAAAGTTAAAGTAAAACAGATCTGAGCATCCAGGAGAAAGAAAAACAAATGCAACGTTATCACGGGAAGAACTACAAGGGTCCTATACAGAGCGAACAAATCTATAGGTTGAATATGAATAACGAGATCTAGAGCATACCGCAGCAAAATAGAGACAAATTTTAAAGGGCAAGATCTAAAAGGTAGAATTGCTGAGAGCTATTTGCCTAGGATGAACAAGATGAAGCTTTCACTGAGGTTCTAATGGCGGAGGCGCGAGGAAGAACCCTAGAAGTTGTGGATCTACAATGAGGAAGGAGACATACCTGGAACAGCAAGAAGCGGCGGCGGAGGTTCTCTGGTCGCACCCAGGTTGATGCAGCGGCCGGCGAGGACTTGGATTCGGCGGTCGACGGCGGCGGTTTGAGCTCGGGCGACAATGGAGTGTTGAACTCGGGCGATGGAGGAAGATAAAGAATGGGGCAGCGATATTTATAGAAAGGCAGATCCGAAATGACAGGTGCGGGATTCGAGGAGGCAAAGGGTTGGATAAAGATTCTCTATCGCCTCGATTTTCGGAACAACCCTTACACAAAAGCCGATGGACAGCTCGCGGCGTTAAATGCGAAAGTGATGTCACAGTCAGATTAAGTGATTCTCGAGGATGACGTTAGGGCCGGTTTACAAAAATGAGAAGACACAAGAAGGAAAATTATGCAAGACAAGGGAGATTGATGTGAACAAGTTCAAATCATTCTGGGGCCTAATGTCAGGGATATTACTAGTAGGTACGAACCGGCTAGTGTAAACCGGATTATTGTAATATGTTTGTCTGGTTGTAATATTTAGTAAAGGCTACGGCCCATGAGATCTTAGGCCCATGTATAGAGTTATGGTTTGTAAACCGCCCGATGATGTAACTTGAGAGATAAGAAGGAAATAACAGAGACCGAGGCGGACACAAGTATGAGCCGGCCTCGGGACTCTGTAAACCGGACCAGGCGTCGCCTCTATATAAAGGGATGACCCGGCGACGGTTCAGGGACAAGCAAGAAACAACCCGTCGAGACACAGGCAAGCAATCCGCTCCCTGTTCATCGACGCCCAAGCAATACCAAACCAAACTAGACGTAGTCTTTTACCTTCATCGAAGGGGCCGAACTAGTATAAACCCTCTGTGACCTTTGTGTGCTTTTAACCCCATCAAGCTAACCCGTGCGATGGTTCCATCATCAAGTCCGTTAAACCGGACATCTGCCATGTTAATTCCACGACAGGTACCCTTCAAAGGAGTAACCCGAAGATAAGCTTTGTCACCAACCTCATAAGCCACTTCCTTATGATGACGATCATACTGGCTCTTTTGACAAGACTGGGCTGTTTTCAAATTCTCACGAATGATGCGAACTTGCTCTTCTGCTTCCTGGATCATATCCGGTCAAAAGAATTGTCTTTCACCGATTTCTGACCAGTTCAAAGGTGTTCGACATCTTCGTCCATAAAGAATCTCAAAAGGAGCTTGCTTGAGACTGGATTGATAGCTATTGTTATAAGCAAACTCGGCGAAAGGAAGATATTTCTCCCAATACATACCGAATGAGATAACGCAAGCTCTAAGCATGTCTTCGAGAATTTGGTTAACCCGTTCCACCTGACCACTTGACTGAGGGTGGAAAGCGGTACTGAAGGAAAGATGGGTGCCCATGGCAGTCTGGAAACTCTCCCAGAAATGAGAAGTGAAAAGACTACCACGGTCTGAATTGATCTCTAGTGGAACACCATGAAGTGACACTATTCGAGAAATATACAAGTCAGCAAGCTGACTAGCAGTGATACTCTCTCGAACAGGTAGAAAGTGAGCCACTTTGGAGAGACGATCAATGACTACGAAGATAGCATTATTCCCTCTCTTGGTCCTGGGAAAACCGGTGATGAAGTCCATACCAATTTTATCCCATTTCCATCCCGGAATAGCTAGAGGCTGAAGGGTGCCAGCAGGTCTTTGATGCTCTGCTTTAACGCGACGACAAACGTCACATTTAGCAATGAACTCAGCAATTTCTCTCTTCATCCTAGTCCACCAGAACCTCTGGCGTAGGTCCTGATACATCTTAGTACTACCGGGATGAATCGTGAGAGGAGATTCATGAGCCTCTTTAAGGATCAATTGTCGCAGATGTTTATTCTTGGGAACCACCAGGCGATTCTCAAAGAAAACAACACCTCGATCATCCATAGAGAAACATCCACCAACTCCCTTTTTAATGTTTCTCTTGATGCGGATAACACCCCTATCAAACTTCTGGTCAGAAATGATCTGATCCTCAAGGGTAGGTTTCGCCACCATGGTAGAAAGGAATCCGCGAGGAGCAATGTGAAGGTTAAGCTTACATAATTCGTCATGGAGAAGTGGTTGGCCCTGCTGCAACATGAGATTGTTGCAATAGGACTTACGACTTAGCGCATCAGCCATGACATTTCCCTTGCGTGGGGTGTAGGTAATTACTAAGTCGTAATCTAAGATCAACTCCAACCAACGTCTTTGCCTAAGATTCAAATCTGGTTGGGTGAAGATATACTTGAGACTCTGGTGATCGGTGTAGATCTCGCAACGGTTACCAAGGAGGTAATGTCGCCAGGTCTTAAGTGCATAGACTACCGCTGCCAGTTCTAGATCATGTGTAGGATAGTTCTCCTCATGTGGATGCAACTGTCGAGATGCATAGGCAATCACATGACGATCTTGCATAAGAATGCAACCTAGTCCCTGTCGTGAGGCATCACAGTAGATAACAAAGTCCTTAGTGAAATCCGGTGGCACAAGTATGGGAGCAGAAGTCAGGCGTCTTTTCAGTTCCTGAAAACTGTGCTCACACTGTGGGGACCACTCAAACTTTTTATCTTTCTTAAGAAGTTCCGTGAGAGGTTTGGCCACTTTAGAGAAGTTCTCAACAAAGCGGCGACAATAACTGGCTAGACCAAGGAAACTCCTAACTTGTTTAACTGTTTCAGGCGGAGTCCAATCAAGAACGGCCTAAACTCTCTCGGGGTTGACAGCAATGCCCTTACCAGAGATTAAATGGCCGAGATAGGTCACTTCTGGCAACCAAAATTCACACTTGGAGAACTTGGCATAAAGGCGGTGTTCTCTGAGTTTTTCTAGAACAAGTCTAAGATGTTCGGCATGCTCTTCCCCGTTCGTCGAGTAAATAAGAATATCATCGAGGTAAACCACGACGAACTTATCTAAATACTCCATGAAGATCGAGTTCATCAAGCGGGAGAAGGTGGCTGGAGCATTTGTTAGACCGAAGGACATGAAGGTGTACTCGTACTGACCATAACGAGTGACGAAAGCCGTCTTGGGGATGTCCCCATTTCTAATCTTGATTTGATGGTATCCTAACATCAAATCCATCTTGGAGAAGACTGAGGATCCAGCGAGCTGATCATACAGGTCGTTGATCCTGGGAAGCGGATACTTGTTCTTTACCGTGACCAAATTAACGGGACGATAATCTACGACCATCCGATCCGTACCATCCTTCTTCTTAACGAAGAGGACGGGGCAAGCCCAAGGAGAAGAACTAGGACGGATGAAACCCTTTTGGAAGGACTCATCAAATTGTTTCTTAAGCTCAGCTAGTTCTAAGGGTGCCATCTTGTAAGGTCTCCTAGAGATTGGAGCGGTTCCTAGGATAAGCTCTATAACAAACTCTACATCTCGGTCAGGTGGAACACCTGACAGTTCCTCTGGAAATACATCCGGAAAGTCACGGACTACCGGAACATCTTCAAGATCTGGAAGAGGGCTGGCATTAAGGGAATAGAGTTGACGCTTTGCAACTCTAGTGGTGACAGTGACTATCTTGCCAGATGGGTGTGTAAGCTGAACAGGCCTAGTGAAACAATCAATCTTGGCATGATGAGCTGTCATCCAGTCCATACCCAAGATGATATTAATATCTGAAGACTTGAGGGCTACAAGTGATGCAAGGAACACAAGTCTGTCGACAAGGATTTCATTACCATGGCTTACACTAGAAGTTTGCCATTTGGAACCAGGAGTTTGAATGAGTAGTGGGGAGGGCATATCACAAAATGACATGTCGTGCAAGCGGGCATAACTTTCGGAAATGAAAGAATGAGACGCTCCAGTATCGAATAGAACCGATGCCGGATGACAATTAACAAGGAGTGTACCAAGAACGACATCGGGATCATCATGAGCGTCTTTGGCTGAGACGTGATGCACACGTCCATGTTCAGTGGGAGCCGACTTAACACTGATCATCTTGCGTGATGGTTTATCACGGCCAACAGATTTCTCGGACTGGGGTGGAGCAACACGGGTCTGAGTGCAAGTACGAGCAATGTGGCCCGGCTCTCCGCACTTGTAACAAATCCTGGAGGTAGGACGTGGACCCGCATTGGCAAACGGTCCATCAATAGGCCTGGGTGGAGCATACTGCTGAACTGGAAGAGGTACCACATAAGATGGCCTCGGTGTACAACTGGGTGGAAGAACAGAGTTCCGAACCCAAATCCGGCGCTTCTGGGAACTAGTACCGGAGGAAGATCCCAAACCAAGGGTGTGCTTACGAGACTCCACGTAAGTGAGTTGAGCTGTCTCTGCATTGATGGCCTTGTTCACAAGAGCCTGGAATGTGTTGCAATGATGCAAGTGGAGATCATGACGCAGTTTGGGGTTGAGACCCTTCCAGAACCTAGCCTGCTTCTTGGCGTCCATGGACACTTCTTCTGTAGCATAGCGGGCGAGGTTCTCAAACTCTCGACTATAAGCATCAACAGCCATCTTAGCCTGTGTAAGACTACAGAACTCTTCTCTCTTGCGATCGATGAGAGCTTGAGGGATATGATGCTCACTAAAAGCCTTGATGAAATCTCTCCAGGTAGGAATCTGGCCAGCTGGAATCATGGCCTCATAGTTCTGCCACCAAAGACTAGCAGGACCTTCCAGGTGATAAGTGGCATAGATGATCTTGTCATCTTCAGCTACGTTCGCAGAACACAGCTTGTGAGTGATACTACGGAGCCAGTCATCTGCATCGAGTGGCTCAATGGGATGATGGAAGGTGGGTGGTTTCAGACGAATGAAGTCATGGATGGTTGTTGATTCCTTGCACTGATGTGCGGTGTTCTCCTCAATACGTGCCAACAAGCGGTTAGACTCACGCTTGTTTCTCTCCATCTCTAACATTAACTCTGCCAACGAAGGCTGGTCGGGAGGATCCTCCTCATCCCTACCACCTCCATGGTTCTGCCTACGAGCAGCTGAGCTTCGCTTAACTGAAGACATCCTAAGAAGCGTAACCAAAGACGGAAACATCAACAACTATAGGATGCATAAGGTAGAACAAGAAATTAGTATCTCTCGAACTACTAGGATAATTCCGGCAGCATAACGGCAGTAAAATGCTCAGAATGAGACATCCTGCTAACAAAGGGTAGTTCAACATCTCAACATCATCACTCAAGGTATTGTGATAGTACTAAACAAACTATACTGGAAGAACTTGAAAACAGGAGTAGGACTCTGATCAACCAATCCTAAGGGACTACGGAGTAGTAACTCGTGATCCTGATAGACGGAAGAGAAAGCCTAGTTCCTTAACCCCGTAGGAAAGGTAGGATGACTCAGATCAGAAGACATGAGGTATAAGGAGTAAAAAGAGCCTTACGTTCCCTTCCACAATCAATTCCCTTATATAACTAAAGAATTTCTAGACTCAACTTCGACCAGTTTGGCTTGGTAATCCTACAGGCAATCAGGCTCTGATACCAAAGCTGTCGGGACCCCGATCCTAAGTCACACCGATCTAGCATGTAACACACCATATCACTTTGCGGCCTCACGCACGGTATCCCCACGGGTGCCACCTTACCTGGCCCGGGACCGTTTGCGCATTTTGGCTCACGTATATGATAGTGTCGCTAGCATCCATATGACAGAGAACCTGGGCCGACATGACCAGTTATAAACCAAAAGTGGCACTAAATTACAGAGACATGCATTCATGACCCAGCAACGAACATGTCGGTCATCAACATATGAACCCAAGTCGTAGCAAGCTACAAGGAGTTAAAGGAACAACGCGTGACATTTCCCCTAAGGGACAGACACAGGAACGAAGAAGGACACATGCCGGTCAGCCTAAGTGTTCCGGAGCAATAGCAAGCTACCAAGGCTCAGTGGAAGCACTAGGAGACATTTCCTTGTAAGATAGGCTACCAAGGGTAAACAACTAGGTGTCGGATTCCACACATACCAAGCATTTCAATAACATACACACAATATGCTCGATATGTGCAAATACAACATGGCATCACAACAAGACTTTAAGAAACAAAGTATTTATTCATTAGGCACCGAGGAGCCAGATATTACAGACATGGGTCTCACGACCCAACATTCAGAGCATACAAGCAACAAGCGGAAGCACAACATGTCTGAGTACGGACATCTACAAATGAAAAAGGCTGACGAGCCTGACTATCTACAACACTCGTCCAAGAACGTAGCTGAGGTACAAGCTACTTGTCGAAGTCCAAGCGGAACTACTAGTGAGACATCAATCTCATCTGCAAAACATAAATTAAGCAAACATGAGTACAAAGGTACTCAGCAAGACTTACATCAGATCCTATCATACATGCACTTGTATCAAGAAGGCAAAGTGGGGTTTAGTTGCAGCAAGCCAGCTTTGACTCAGTGGCTAATCTATTCTACGACTGCTGGTAACTCTTTTGAGGTGGCGCACACGAGTCCACTAAGCACCACACAATACTCCACTATGGATTCATCCCCGTCTCCCTACAAGCAGGCCATCCATAGCACTCACACTTGTCTTGAGTATTTTAGAGTATCCACTTCAAGTTGTCTATGTACCACGTAAGCATCCAAGAAGTCCATAACTGTGGACCCGGCTATTTGAATAGAGCATGTTAACCCTGCAGGGGTGTACTTCTTCACACACGCTCTCGCCACTTACCGCCATGTACATCTCGTGTATCTCGGCAACCTTCAAGCGGAAGCCTGGCGAGGGTGTCGGCCACGACCTGACTAACCACACAAGACTCTAGTCCAGGTTTATCGCCTATTCGGGTTCCATCCGTAAGGAGATCCGGCCGGGGTGTCACTCACGGCCCCAAATGATGTGCGCAGGGTTCCCAAGCCCACCTCGCCGAGTGGATCTCCGCTTGGTACACCGTGCCACGGTGCCTAGTCTGTCCCAAGTCCACCTGGCCAAGTGCCACTTGGTAGACTACTAGCACTACCTACAAACACCAGAAACTAATTGCAACTCCTGCACAGAGACCAAGTCGGTTAATAAGTCGAGAGGGGCACTTAAGCATTCCAATGCGTGGTAGTAGCTGGTCATTGGACAACATACACAGAACTCAGTTCTTAGGACAGTTCGAGTGAGACAACCCACCATGTACTCCTACATGGCCTCTCACCACTACCTTTACCAAAATCGTGTTCACACACTTAACCCTCAGCATTAGAACATATCACTGCACTCCAATTAATTCCGATGAATCAGACCTGACACACTCTAAGCAATAGCAAGCAAGGCATGGTAAGATCACAACATGGCTTCAATCAACTCCTACACATGCTAGTGGGTTTCAACTATTTACTGTGGAATGACAGGTCATGCAGAGGAATGGGTTCAACTACCGCAGCATAAAGTAGCAGTTGAAGTCGTTGTTGTCCTAATGCAATAACAGGGAGTAGGAGCGAGAGAGGGGTTGTATCGGAATGAACAAGGGGGTTTGCTTGCCTGGTAAAACAACGTGCAGAGCACTGCTCCTCTGACAGGTACTCTAGAACGGTCTCCGGAGCTGGACCTATCGAGAAGAACGGTGCTGACAATCAAACACAAGCATATGCAACAATATGATACATGAATATGGCATGAAGTTATGATGTTGTTTGAGCTAATGCAACTAGCATTTTATTTGGTTGAATTCCATTTGAACCAAGGGTTCAAATGCAACTCTAAGAATAAGCATTTTTAAATGCCAATTATGTGTTTTCATATAAACAGTAGGTTTAACTTCATTTTTCATGCATGAAAATGGTGCAGATGGATAGATTGAATTTTTCTGATAATTTTTCATATATAAATTATTTCATTCTGAGCTACGGTTGAATTTCTGTGATTTTTTGAAGTTTAAACAATTTTCCGGATTTTCTTAAACAAAAACAATTCCAGAAAATTGTTTATTGCGTCAGCACTGCGTCATGCTTGTGTCAGCAAGCCAACAACGCTGGCTCAGGTCAAACCTGACGTGTGGGGTCCACACGTCAGTGGATCAGCAAACTAACTAAGTTAGTTAGCCCTAACTAACTGGGCAGGGCCCACTAGTCAGTGACTGTAGGACTAACCTAATTAGTGAATTAACACTAACCGGAATAATTAGCCGGGCGGGGCCCGCAGGTCAGTGAGAGAGAGGGGAGGTCAACTGGGCAGTGGGGGGGGTCAAACCACGCCGGTCAGCGGTCAAACCCGCCGGCGGCTCGACGCCGACGTCCACAGACGCGGCGGAGGGGCACGGGATCACCGTTCCGGCGGTCATTTGGGCAGCGGAGACCAGCTACGGGGAGCTGGAGCTCGTCCGCATCCATTCCAGCAAGCAGCAGCAGCTAATGCGGCCGGAGCCCGCCGGAAACGAGCTTGCGGCGGCGCCGGAGTTCGGGCCTCGTCGGAAACGAGGCTACGGGGCACGGGGAGACCAATGGATGGTGCTACGGGCTCTTGGCGAAGCACTGAGTGCAGTGACGTGCTCGGATTCGTGCTTGTGTGGCTGTGGCCACGGCGGCGGCATCACTAGCGGCGGCAAGCTTCGGTCAGCAAGGGGGGCGACACCTAGAGGGCGCAAACGACGGCAAGGACAGGGGGGAAAGAAAGAGAAGCTCACAGTGAGGCGGCGGAGTAGCTTAGTGGGCTCGGGGACGTATCGGGGGCGGCGAATTCGTCGACGGCGTCCGGTGGCCGTGCGGAGAAGAAGAGCTCGGGGACGAAACCTCAGGGCGTCCGGGGACCTGCAGCTCGGCATAGAGGTTCACGGCAGCGGGGCGGAGCTCGGGGGCTCGTCGGAGAGGCGAGGGGGAGGCGGTGGCTACGGCAACGGCGAGCAGCAGCAACGGCGGCGCTCGGCCGTGGCGAAAACAGATGAGGGAGAGGGCAGGAGGGGGAGAAAGAGCGTCCAGGGGATCGGGGCGGCACCATGGAGAAGCTTCAAGGCGTCGTGCTGTCCCGGGGAAGCAGGCAGGCAGCTGGCGGCGTGGCGCACTCGCTGCGCGCGCGGGTCCGCCACGCGCCTGCCTACTGGCGCGAGGAAGACGACAGGGGAGCCAGGCAGGCTGGGCTGGCCAGCTGGGCCGGCCAGGCCGCACTGTGCTGGGCCAGCACAGGTAAGTCTCTTCCTCTTAAATTTTTTTGTTTCTGTTTTCTATTTCTGTAATTATGTTTTGATTTAGTTTCTAAACTAAATCAATTATTTTTTCTGACATTTTTATTTTGCAGGACCTAGGAATTAATCCAAGCCCCTCGAAATAAAGAATCAGAATTTTGGACATATATAAAATATATAATAAATATATATCCAAGCAAATAACTATTGCATTAATTCCAAATGCCCAAAATAAATATTTATGAGCTCCTAATAATATTGTTTTGATTTTTATCTCTAACCAATATTTTCAGAGAGCAACATGAACATTTTCTTGGACCTTTTTGGAGCAATTTTTATTTGGGTCATTTTCAAAAAGGTTTTTTTGAGGGTTTCACAAATCCTCAATTCAAATTTATTTGAATTTTAAACATGATGCAAACAACAAGACTAGCCTAGTGCATACCAGAACTAGGGTTGTGACAGAAGCAGAGGTTGCCATGCGCTTATTTGTTTGTATGCCCAATCCCTTAGTGCAAAAGAACATCACATTACATTGCCCCTTGTGATAGCAACCTTTATTATGCAGCATGTCGCTTTTATTCTTCACCATCACAAGTTCATGCAATGCTCAATTTTCTCTTACACAATGATCTCACATTTTTAGAAGCAATTTTTATTGCCTTATTACATCGATGACAACTTACTTGAAGGATCTTACTCAATCCATAGGTAGGTATGGTGGACTCTCGAAAAAGGTTTGGGTTTAAGGGTTTTTGGATGCACAAGTAGTATCTCTACTTACTGCGGAATTTTTGGTTAGAAAAGATATTGGGCAAGCACCACATGTTAAAGGATCTATGACAATATGACTTCTATGTGAATATGAACAAATATAAATCATTAAATTGTCTTCCTTGTCCAACATGAACAATTTTGTCATATAATATTTTGATGGGGGCTCACAATCACAAAAGATTTCTAGGATAGTATATTTATATGTGAATCTTCTCTTCCCTTATTAATTCTATCATGAGTTGCATCATTGACCAATGCTATGTTTGTCAATCTCTAATAAAATTTGCTAGTTATACTTTTCCTTATGTGGTGCCATCACCTACCATAAGATTAGCATATGTTCATCTTAATTTATTTCCTTTCTTTCATTCATTCAACTATACCTTTTCTTTTCATTGCAGCAAGGAAGTAAAGAAAGCAAAAACTCAAAACTAAACTTTATTATATATCTCACACACGATTACATAGATAGATCACCAAGCAAACTCAAAGGGAAAGGATCAAACTAACTTTCATTTATTCTAAAGCAAAAGATCCAACTAAGATAAGTAAATGCAAGAGGATAGTAGGGATGATACGATACTAGGGCACCTCCCCGAAGCTTGGTGAAAGCCAATGGGAGTGCCCATACCCGATACTTAGTTTTCTTTTGGTGATGAAGAAGATGGTGGTGGTGAAGTAGATGCGATCTTGTCCTCGGGTTTCCATGACAGAGGCCCACCATCGAAAGAGGAATAATGAGTCTCACGGGTCCTGCAACTGGCAGCCAAACTCATAACTTTGAACCTTGCCTCATATTCAAAGACTTGGTTCAGAAGATCATATATCTGGATTTGGAGGTAGTGGATTTGCTCGTTGAGGGTGAAGATGATGTCCTTCATGGACCTGCCATCCACCTTGAGATCACGGGATATGTCCGTAATCATGGGGTGATTGGCGTTGAGTCCATGCTCCACCATCTTCTTGCACCGGAAGACTTCTTGCTCCATAGCCTGCAGCCTAGCTTCCACAGTTCTTGTCCCCTTATGTCCTTCTTCATCACGGATGTGCAGCAACCCCTCAGGCATCTGGATGATTTGCAGGGGCTGCACCACCTCCCGCGGATATGGGTTGATGACATTCTTGAAGAACTTGTCCTTGGAGGAATTTGGGGTGGCCATGATAGATGGGATCTGCCAGTATATAGCAAGAAAACAAAACAAAAGATTTCTCCGTGATACGATGGTCAATAGGTTCGGGGAGTATATAAAGAATTTTTATCTTGGGAAACAAGCAAGCTGTAGAAAAACGGAGTCCGGAATGTACCCAGGTGCGCACAACCCACCTGGGTGTGCCAGGCATGCCTAGCGTACCCTGGTATCTTGTGCCCACCAGGGTGCACTTCCTGATAGTTTCTTATTTTCCTATTTTTGTAAATATTCCAAAACTGGTAAATAATTTTTTGCGGACTTTTCGGAGTCCGTTTACTTAGCGTATCACGTACCTTCTTATTTTGACGATTTTGGAGTGTTCCGGAAGGATTCTTTTATGTGTTCCTCCGGTGTCAAAGTTTGGATAATATTGCTTTCAACATTAATGGGCGTACCTGAGATATAATGCTTTATTCGTTGCCCGTTAACAACCTTCGGGTTAGTTCCTTCAGAATTATTTATCTTGATGGCTCTAGATCGATAAACCTCCTCGATAACATAGGGGCCTTCCCATTTAGAGAGGAGTTTGCCTGCAAAGAACCTGAAACGAGAGTTGTACAAAAGAACATATTCTCCGACTTTGAACTCGCGCTTTTGGATTCTTTTATCATGCCATCTTTTTACTTTTTCTTTAAATAACTTGGCATTTTCATAGGCTTGGGTTCTCCATTCATCTAATGAGCTGATATCAAATAACCTCTTTTCACCAGCAAGTTTGATTACCCAGAAATCTTTATGTTCTATCTCTAAAGGCAAATGACAAGCTTTACCATAAACCATTTTATAAGGAGACATACCCATAGGATTTTTATAAGTTGTTCTATAAGCCCAAAGTGCATCATCTAATTTCTTAGACCAATTCTTCCTGGACCTATTAACAGTCTTTTAAAATTTATTTCTCTATTACTAAGCTCAAATTGACCACTAGACTACGGAAAGCAAAATGAATAAAGTGTGAACCACTATCAGTCATTAAATAGCTGGGAACTCCAAACCTTGGGAGAATAACTTCCTTAAGAATTTTAATAGAGGTGTTGTGATCAGCACTACTGGTTGGAATAACTTCTACCCATTTAGTAACATAATCAACAACAACCAAAATATGTGTATACCCATTGGAGGAAGGAAAAGGTCCCATGTAATCAAATCACCAAACATCAAATGGTTCAACAACAAGTGAATAATTCATAGGCATTTCTTGATGGTTACCAATATTACCTATCCTTTGACATTCATCACATGATGAGACAAACTTACGAGCATCTTTGAAGAGAGTAGGCCAATAAAATCCAGACTGCAATACCTTATGAGCAGTTCTATCTCCAGCATGATGTCTTCCATATGCTTCAGAGTGACACTTCCGAAGGATTTGTCCCTGTTCATGCTCAGGTACACAACGTCTAACAATACCATCTACTCCTTCTTTATAAAGATGTGGGTCATCCTAGAAGTAATGTCTTAAATCATAGAAGAATTTTTTGTTTTATTGATAAGTGAGACTAGGTGGTAAATATTTAGCAATAATGTAATTAGCATAGTCAGCATACCAAGGAGTACTATTAGTAACATTTATTGCAGCTAACTGCTCGTCAGGAAAACTATCATCAATAGGTAGTGGGTCATCAAGCACATTTTTGAGTCTGGATAAGTTATCAGCTACGTGATTCTAAGCTCCTTTTCTATCAGTGATATACAAGTCAAATTCTTGTAGCAAGAGAACCCATCGAATAAGTCTAGGTTTAGCATCTTTCATTTCCATAAGATATTTAATAGCAGCATGGTCAGTGTGAACGGTTACTTTTGAATCAACAATGTATGATCCAAACTTGTCACAAGCAAACACAACTGCTAAGAATTCTTTTTCAATGGTAGCATAATTCTTTTGAGCACTGTCTAGAGTTTTGCTAGCATAATGAATAACATTCAATTTCTTATCAACTCCTTGTCCTAGAACAACACCAACAGCATAATCACTAGCTTCACACATAATTTCAAAAGTTAAGTTCCAATCAGGTGATTGAACTATAGGTGTAGAAATTAAAGCTTTCTTAAGTGTTTCAAAGGCCTCAAAGCAATCATCATCAAAAACAAAAGGAACATCCTTTTGTAAAAGGTTAGTGAGAGGTCTAGAAATTTTAGAAAAGTCT
This sequence comes from Secale cereale, assembly GCA_902687465.1. NCBI lineage: Eukaryota > Viridiplantae > Streptophyta > Magnoliopsida > Poales > Poaceae > Secale > Secale cereale. The sequence continues at coordinate 177,383,666 of LR738710.1, forward strand.
TTGATAAATCTCCTATAGAAGCGAGCATGTCCTAAGAAACCACAAATACCTTTGATATCCTTGGGACATGGCATTTTCTCAATTGCATCAACCTTAGCTTTGTCCACTTCAATACCCTTTTCGGAAATCTTATGACCCAAAACAATACCTTCATTAACCATAAAGTGGCATTTTCCCCAATTCAAGACAAGACTTATTTTTTTATATCTCTGCAAAACGCGATCAAGATTGCCTAAACAATAATCAAATGACTTCCCATAGACAGACAAATCATCCATGAAAATTTCTACAATCTTTTCTTAAAAGTCAGAGAATATAGCAGTCATACATCTTTGAAAGGTAGCTGGTGCATTGCATAAACCAAAAGGCATACTTCTATAAGAATAAGTTCCAAAGGGACAAGTAAAAGTAGTCTTTTCTTGATCAGGTTGGGAAACAGGTATTTGTGAAAAGCCAGAGTATCCATAAGGGTAGCAAAAGTGTGCGTGCTTTGATAATCTTTCTATCATTTGATCAATAAAAGGTAGAGGGTAATGATCTTTTCTAGTGGCTTTATTTAATTTTCTAAAATCAATAACCATTATTTAGCATGTAACAATTCTTTATGGAATAAGTTCGTTCGTATCATTAGGAACAACAGTTATACCTCCTTTCTTAGGGACACTATGAAGAGGACTTACCCATCTACTATCGTCTATAGGATAGATTATACCTGCTTCCATAAGTTTTAGTATTTCCGTTCTTACCACTTCTTTCATATTCGGGTTTAACCGACATTGATGATCGACAATGGGTTTAGCATCAGGTTTCATGTTAATCTTATGCTGACATAGCGTGGGACTAATGCCCTTTAAACCATCAAGAGTATATCCAATAGCAGCTCGGTGCTTCCTTAGAACTTTCAATAATCTTTCTTCTTCATGTTCTGAAAGGTTAGCACTAATAATAACATGATATATCTTCTTTTCATCAAGATAAGCATATTTCAAAGTGTCAAGCAATTTTTTTAATTCAAACACAGGATCACCATTAGGTGGAGGAGGACCTCCTATAGTTTCAATAGGTAGATTGTGGTTAAGCAGAGGACGTTGTTCAAAGAAAATATCATCTATTTCATTTCGTTTATGCATATGTAAATCATTCTCATGGTCTAGCAAATATTGTTCTAGAGGTTCAGTAGGAGGCACATCAATAGAAGCAAGACCAATAATTTCATCTTTACTAGGCAATTCTTTTTCATGAAGTTTTCTATTAAACTTGGAGAAATTAAATTCATGAGATTCATTACCAAAACTAACACCGACAATTTGCTTCTGAAAATCTATTTGAGCATTAACGGTGTTCAAGAAAGGTCTACCGAAGATACTGGGACATAAGTCATCTTGTGGGGAGCCAACAACAAGGAAATCAGTCAGGTATTTTATTTTCCCGCACAAGACTTCAACATCTTTAACAATCCCAATTGGTGATATAGTATCTCTATTAGCAAGTTTAATAGTAACATCAATGTCTTCTATTTCTGCAGGTGCTATGTCATTCAAAATTTCTTGATATAAAGAGTAAGGGATATCACTCACACTAGCACCCATGTCACATAAACCATGATAACAATGATCTCCTATTTTAACCGAGATAACGGACATGCCAACAACGGGTCTATGTTAATCCTTTTTATCAGGTTTGGCAATTCTAGCAGCTTCTTCATTAAAGCAAATAACATGCCCATCTACATTTTCTTCCAAGTGATCCTTAACCATAGAAATATTAGGCTCTACTTTAATTTGTTCATCAGTTTAGGTGCTCTAACATAACTTTTTTTAACCATAGTTGAAACTTTAGCATGTTCCTTTATCCTAACAAGGAAAGGTTGTTTTTCGATGTAAGCGGTAGGAACAACTAGATCAACATTATAAAGTATAGTTTCTTCTTTAACTGGTACCAGTTCTTTAATTTCTTCTTTAATAGGTGGGTGATATTTGAATCACTTCTCTTTGGGGAGAGCAGCATGAGCAGCAAAAGATTCACAAAAGGAAGCTACTATCTCAGAGTCAAGTCCATATTTAGTGCTAAACTTTGAAAAAGCTTCGGTATTTATAAAATATTTAACACAATCATACTTAAGCTTAATACCTGACACTTTACCTTCATCGAGTTTCCAATCTTCAGAGTTGCGTTTAACTCTTTCTAAAAGATCCCACCAGAATCCAATTGTTTTCTTCATAAAGGAACTAGCACAAGAAGTATCAAGCATGGATTGATCATTACGAGAAAAACGAGCATAAAAATTCTGAATAATAATTTATCTTGAGAGCTCATGATTGGGGCATGAATATAACATTGAATTAAGCCTCCCCCAAGCTTGAGCAATACTTTCTCCTTCATGAGGACAAAAATTATATATATAATTCCTATCACGATGAACTAGATGCATAGGATATTTTTTTTTGGTGAAACTCCACTTTCAATTGGTTCTAGTTCCAAGATACAATATCATCACATAGCCTATACCATGCTAATGCTTTTTCCTTCGAAGATAAAGGAAAAACCTTCTTCATAACTTTATCCCTGGGTAGACCTGCAAGCTTAAACAATCCACAAATTTGTTCCACATATATCAAGTGCATATCAGGATGTTCGGTTCTATCTCCTTCATAAGGATTAGCTAGCAGTTATTCAATCATACCCGAAGGAATTTCATATTCGATATTTTCAGTAGGTGCAGCGGGTTGAGGGGCAGATAATAGTTGTTCCGGTCAAGGTGAAGATACCCCGAACAAACCCCTCAAAGGATTGTTCTCTATAGTAACAAGTGACAATAAATTTCAGCACGCAATAGGAATATTTCCTTACCAATTTCCACTTACCAGAAGCGCTTCACTCATCGGCAACAGCGCCAGAAAATTTCCTTGATGACCCGCAAGTATAGGGGATCAATTGCACCTCTTTTCGATAAGTAAGAGTGTCGAACCCAACGAGGAGCAGAAGGAACTGACAAGTGTTTCTTAGTAAGGTAGTGTCTGCAAGTGCTGAAATTGTATTTAACAGAGTAGTTTGGTAGCAAGATAATTTTGTAACGAGCAAGTAACGATAATAGTAGCAAGTATGTAGCAAGATAGCCCAATCCTTTTGAGGCAAAGGACAGGCCAAGACGGTCTCTTATAATAAGCAAAGCGTTCTTGAGGATCCACGGGATTTCATCTAGTCACTTTCATCATGTTGGTTTAATTCGTGTTCGCTACTTTGATAATTTAATATGTGGGTGGATAGGTGCTTAGGTGTTGTTCCTACTTGAACAAACCTCCTACTTATGATTAACCCTCCCGCAAGCATCCGCAACTACGAGAAAAGTATTCAGAATAAATTCTACCCATTGCATTAAACTTTTGGATCCTATCGGTCCCTTACGGAATAGTGCAAAACATGGGGTTTAAGTTTCTGTCACTCTCGCAACACACCATCTAATTACTACTCCACAATGCATTCCCTTAGGCCCAAATATGGTTAAGTTTCATGTAGTCGACATTCACGTGACACCACTAAGGGAATCACAACATACATACTATCAAAATATCGAACACATATCAAATTCACATGATTACTTGCAACATGATTTCTCCCGTGACCTCAAGAACAAAGGTAACTACTCACAAGTGATGAACAAGCTCAATATCAGAGAGGTAATATATAGCATAATGGATCTGAACATATAATCTTCCACCAAATAAACTATATAGTAATCAACTACAAGATGTAATCAACACTACTAGTCACCCACAAGCAACAATCTATAGTTCCGGTAACAAGATTGATCACAAGAGATGAACTAGGGTTTGAGATGAGATGGTGCTGGTGAAGATGTTGATGAAGATAGCTCTCCCCAAAATGGGAGAGTTGTTGGTGATGATGATGACGATGATTTCCCCTTCAGGGAGGGAAGTTCCCCCGGCGGAATCGCTCCGCCGGAGGGCAAAAGTGCTCCTGCCCATGTTCCGCCTCAAAACGGCGGCGTTCCATCCCGAAAACCTTCCGCTTATCTTTTCTAGATCATAATCACTTATATACCCGAAGATGGGCATCGGAGGTGGACTGAGGAGGCCACAACCCACCAGGGCGCTCCTAGGGGGGCTGGCGCGCCCAGGTGGGTTGTGCCCACCTAGTGGCCCCCTCTGGTGTTTATTGGCTCCAGTATATATTAAATAATCCATAAAAATTCTCTGTGAAGCTTCAGCTTGTTTGGAGCTGTGCAGAATAGGTGGCCCGACGTAGCTTTTCCATGTCCATATTTCCAGCTGCCGGAATTCCCCCTCTTGGTGTGTTCCTTGCAAATTATGAGAGAAAAGGCATTTGAATTACTCCAAAAAGCATTATTATGGATAAAAATTTACAAATAAATATAATAAAACATGATGCAAAATGGACGTATCAAGGTCCAACTAGAATCAATGTCATTTCTCCGCCGAAATGACAGTGGTGGGCTACTCGTCTGCCGAATACTCCGAACTTGTTATTGGATCCACACCTGTTCAGGTACAATAGCCGCCTTCTACCTCTCCTTCTACAAATTAACATTATTTCTAATTTTGAAGATGTTTGTCCGTCTGTCATTCAGAAAATGATTCCGACAAGCTTGACCCCAAAACTGCGCACAGTGAAGGTCTTGGCACTAGAATCTATCAGCCCTAACCTGGAGCAATTTGCTAGTTTCCTGAGATGCTTTCCGTGCCTGGAGAAGCTATATATCGAGGTGATGTTCCTTTCCTGTTAAATGTTAACCATAAGGGAGTTCAATTTGTGGCACCTTTTTCCAAGTTTACAATGACAATGTACTACGATTTCTGAAGGATTCTTTTGGAGGATTTCAATACATACATGTCCCCCCCATATTGGTTGCTTGATCCAAGCATATGGTTACAATCCATATGCATTTCTCCTTTGGATTCATCTGTACTAGTTTTCTTAGGGAACTTTTAATCCAGTCCAACCTCTTGTGAAGATCAAAGATGGCATGTTAATGCCCATGTTAATCATGTTAGATCGAAGATGGCATGTTAGTGCATTTTACAAATCCTGCAAATCAAATAGGCATGTAGTAGTGTTCAAAATGGCATGTACACACTAACACATTTTCGTCTTTTGCAGATAAGATTTGGCCCAGTGGTGGATAATTTGATACAATATAACAATCAGGTCGAATGCCTAGATTTGCATCTCTCAGAAATTACTTTGAACTCCTATCGAGGGACCTTACCGGAGATAATATTCGTGAGTTTCTTTGTTGTTAGAGCAAGGGTGCTGAAGGTAATGAGGTTTGCCCTACATTTATTTCGCAAAAATGAATAGTTTGTTGATCAGCGCCGACGCCTGCGGCAGAATGGAATAGGCTCCAAAAATGCTGAATTTAATTTTGAAACTTCAGATGAGAGAGTAATCGGAAGTCATCGTGTCAACCCCACACATGACTACTCAGTGGCTGACCCCTTTGCAAAAATTGTGAGGTTTCAAAACCCGACTTAGAAGTGGTATTATTAGTTTGAACCTCTCTGATATCCATGTTCAGCGGATCAGCGCGAGAATTTGCAGCTGATGAGCTGAATTTGATTTCTAATATCAGTTTGAACCTTGTAACCTTTGAATTTGAGCCATATAACTCTGGAATTTAAACCTTGTAATATTTCGAGTTTTTGTGGTACAATCGTTGAAATGGCATCGTATGAGACTCGTATATTGGTAGCACTATTTTGACCTTAATATGCAATGGTCTTTGATTTTATTAATCATTCTCAAATCCACTGTTCAAGAATTCACCCGATTAATCAGTTAACGGGACAGTTAATCGCTACTCGTAGCGTGGCCGAATCGAATAACACCTATTCGCCGTGTTAACTTGTCAGGCCGATTAATTGGCCAGTTAGACCGATTAATATGTTGTCATGCCGATTAATCCTTGTTGGGCCATTAACGAATGGGCAAACAAAGCCCCAAATTTTGGCCCGTGACCCCTTCCAGCCCCATGCCGCTCCTTAATAGCTACAATTAATAATTTTACCTCCTCTCTATGATTTTCATATATGTATGGCAACATGTTTTGGTATACTATATGGCTGGGAGCATGAGATTATGGTATAATACATAAAAATATGTAGATATATCTTGAGAAGTTCCTATTCAATCTACCGACTAATGGTGGACTGATGAATCCAGTTAATAGGCTGATTCACCGATTAATCGCTACTCCTAAACCGAGCGAGCAGCTACCAGTTAACGATTTCTTGAACATTGCTCAAATCTATTTACCTTGTCGATCTCACAGCACACGATCTGTATAGCTTACTCGACTAAGATCTTCGACATTTTTGCACACAGTTGGTTTCTTCCACCGTGTGCTCTTTAGAGCTCAGAATTAATTATTGCACTAGAGTGTCATTCATCACTCTTATGTGTTACTTTGACCTCATCACCCATGGATAAAATTATGACTAAAGTCATTCCACACACTTGGTTTTTACAAAGCTTTTTGCCAATAAACGCCCACGATTTGTCCCTCTTCTAGCCTATACATGGCCAAGGTAGCTGGGCGGTAAGCTTGCGCAGTAAAATGCGCGGTAGCGCGGGAACATGCTCACCAACGATACATTTGGCACCTCTTCGAGCCCACGCGTGGTCAAACGAAATGCATGCGGTGCGGTGTTGTCAAGCGTGCACTGGAATCCTCCGCTATGAACGTCGTGACAAGACGTGATGATTACAGGCCGCCTGGCCCCCATTTGTTACAACGGCCATTTAAGCCTTGTGTCTCTTCAATCTTTCGATCGCGCCCCACCATTGCAAGAAGCACAGCCACCACGACAAGTTCTTAGAGGGTATCTTGCACGGCTCCAATGGCGCTCCGAGCGGCTGCCGACGACTGATACATCTCCAACGTATCTATAATTTTTGATTGTTCCATGCTATTATATTATCTATCTAGGATGTTTTATATGCATTTATATGATATTTTATATGATTTTTGGGACTAACCTATTAACCCAGAGCCCAGTGCCAGTTTTTTGTTTTTTCCTTGTTTTTGAGTTTCGCAGAAAAGGAATATCACGGAGTCCAAACAGAACGAAACTTTACGGGTATTTTTCTTGGACTAGAAGACACCAGATGGACTTGGAGCACACGCCAGCGGATCTACGAGGCGGCCACAAGGGTGGAGGGCGCGCCCAGGGGGTAGGGTGCACCCCCTACCTTATGGGCCCCTCGTGCCTCCCCTGACCTACACCTGCCACTTATAAATTCACATATATTCCAGAAACCCCAGAACATCCATCAATACCACTTTTCCTCCATCGTAACCTTCTGTTCTCGCGAGATCCCATCTATAGGCCTTTTCCGATACTTTTCTGGAGGGGGAATCAACCACGAAGGGCATCTACATCAACCCTAATGCCTTTTGATGAAGTGTGAGTAGTTTACCATAGACCTATGGGTCCATAGCTAGTAGCTAGATGGCTTATTCTATCTCTTTGATCCACAATACCACGTTCTCCTCATTGTTCTTGGAGATCTATCCATTGTAATCTTCTTTTGTGGTGTGTTTGTCAAGATCCGATGAATTGTGGGTTTATGATCAGATTATCTTTGAATAATATTTGAGTTTCTTCTAAATTCATATATGCATGATTTAATATCTTAGTAATTCTCTTCGTACTATCGGTTTGGTTTGGCCAACTAGATTGATTTTTCTTGCAATGGGAGAAGTGCTTTGCTTTGGGTTCAATCTTGCGGTGCTCAATCCCAGTGACAGTAGGGGACATGACACGTATTGTATTGTTGCCATCGAGGATAACAAGATGGGGGTTTCATCATATTCCTTGAGTTAATTCCGCTACATCATGTCATCTTGCTTAATGCGTTACTCCATTCTTATGCTCTTAATACTCTAGATGCAGAATCGTTTCGGTCGATGTGTGGAGTAATAGTAGTAGATGAAGAATCATTTGAGTCTACTTGTCACGGACGTGATGCCTATATTCATGATCATTGCCATAGATGTCGTTCTAGTTATTCGCTCTTCTATCAATTGCTTGATAGTAATTTGTTCACCCACCGTAATACTTGCTATCATGAGAGAAGCCTCTAGTGAAACCTATGGCCCTGGGGTCTACTTTACATCTTATAAATTTCCGATCTACTATTCTGCAATCTTTTACTTTTCAATCTATAAACCAAAACCCCCAAAATATTTACTTTACTAGTTTATCTATCTTTATCGGATCTCACTTTTGCAAATAACCGTGACGGGATTGACAACCCCTTTATAGCGTTGGGTGCAAGTTGTTTGATTGTTTGTGGATGTATTTGGTGATTTGTGTGTAATATCCTGCTGGATTGATACCTTGGTTCTCAAACTGAGGGAAATAATTACTCTACTTTGTTGCATCACCCTTTCATCTTCAAGGGAAAAACCAAGGCAAGATCAGGAGGTAGGAGGAAGAATTTCTGGCGCCGTTGCCGGGGAGATCTATGCTAAGTCAAGTCAAGATTTGTCTTCTTTCAACTCGCCAATCTCGAGTGCCGTTGAGATATATGCCAAGTCAAGACCTACCAAGTACCCTTCATTAAACTCTCATCTCTTACATTTACATTATTTGACATTCGCCTCTTGTTTTCCTCTCCCACACTTCTAAAATGATCGTCGAAAAGGTTTGCCTTTTCTTCGCTCCTTCTTTCGTTCGTCTTGCTCGCTTGCTTTTTGTGTGCTTGTGTGTTGGATTGCTTGCTTTGTCATGATGGCTCAAGAAAATACCAAATTATGTGAGTTTTCTAACACCAACAATAATGATTTTATTAGTACCCCGATTGCTCCCGCTACTAATGTGGAATCTTGTGAAATCAATGCTGCTTTATTGAATCTAGTCATGAAAGATCAATTTTCTAGCCTTCCTAGTGAAGATGACGCATCCCATCTGAATAATTTTGATGATTTGTGTGATATGCAAAAGAAAAGAGATGTGCATAATGTTCTTGTTAAATTAAAGCTATTCCTGTTTTCACTACGAGATCGGGCTAATGCTTGGTTTTCATCTTTGCCTAAAAATAGTATTGATTCATGGAATAAGTGCAAAGATTCTTTTATTGTCAAATATTTTCCTCCCGCTAAGATCATCTCCCTTAGGAACGATATTATGAATTGTAAGCAACTTGATCATGAGCATTTTGCACAATCTTAGGAGAGGATGAAACTTATGATAAGAAATTGTCCTACACGTGGTTTGAATTTATGGATGATTATACAATTTTTCAATGCTGGATTAAACTTGCTTCTAGAAATCTTTTAGATTCAGCCGCGGGAGGTACTTTTATGGAAACCACTTTAGGAGAAACTACTAAACTCCTAGATAAATATGGTTAACTATTCTCAATGGCATACCGAAAGATCTTCCACTAGTAAAAAGGTGCATGCAATTGAAGAGATTAATGTTTTGAGTGGAAAGATGGATGAACTTATGGAATTATTTGCTATCAAGTTTACTAATATTGATCCTAATGATATGCCCTTGTCCACCTTGATTGATAATAATAATGAATCTATGGATGTGAATTTTGTTGGTAGGAACAATTTTGGTAACAATGCTTATAGAAGAAATTTTAATCAGAGGCCTTTTCCTAGTAATTCATGTAATAACTATGGTAATTCCTACAATAATTCTTATGTATGTATAGTAAGACGCCCTCTGATTTTGATAATAGTGTTAAAGAATTTATGATTTCTCAAAAGAATTTTAATGCCATGATTGAAGAAAAATTGTTTAAGATTGATGATTTGGCTAGGAGCATGGATAGAATTTCTCTTGATGTTGATTCTTTGAATCTTAGATCTATTTCACCCAAGCATGATATCAATGAGTCTCTCAAAGCTATGAGAATTTCCTTTTATGAGTGCAAAGAAAGAACCGCTAAGATGCGTGCTAAAAAGGATTAGTTCATAAAAACATGTTCTTCTAGTTTCTGTGAAAATAATGATGAAGATCTTAAAGTGATTGATGTGACTCCTATTGAATCTTTGCTTTCCAAACAAATCTTGATAAAGATGGGACTAGAGATGAGTCTACTTTAGTTAAGAGGTGTCCCAATAATTCAAAGTTTTTAGATCTTGATGCAAAAATTGATAAAAGTGGGATTGATGAGGTCAAAACTTTAAGTAGCAATGAACCCACTAGATTGGATCTCAAGGAATTTAATTATTATAATTTTCCTTTAATAGATTGTATTTACTTGTTTCAATCCATGTTGAATTCTCCTCATGCTTATAATCAAAATAAAGCTTTTACCAAACATATCGTTGATGCTATGATGCAATCTTTTGAAGAAAATGTCGGCGTCCTGGGAACCAGGGTACCCAGACTTGCCTGTCTGCGGGCTGCGACGCGCTCCTACCACGGCCTCGTACGGCCCAGCTGATCGACCAGCTGCCCAAGACCCTCGCAAGGGGGCTAGACCTCGCGAGGAGAACAACGTCAAGACCCCCTCAGGAGCGGCCTCGACAAGGTGCTCCGGAGGGGCGGAGAATCCAAGGCCAAGCCTGCCTCGGGAGGAGGTAGTGACATAAGCAGTGACGCACCGCGCTAGCGGATGCCAGCGCCCGCTAGCGGCGCAGTTGCCGTTTTGGTGCAAAGGAGGAGCGCAGGCGCAGGTTCCCGAGGAGCGGGACAAAGGTTTCCCCTTTGGTGCAACAAGACCGAAGACCGCAAGGACGACAAGGAGGATGTCACCACAGAGCCCACCACCGCGTCACCGCCTGATCCTTTTGCAGGCGAAGACTACTTTTGTTAGGCTAGGAACGTCCTTGTGTTCCCGCACAAAAATGGCCGTTGTGGGATCCCTTCCCGCCTAAACATTTTGGGGGAAGAGGACCCTGGCCGCCTATATAAGTAGCTAGGATCCCCACTATGAGGGGGGGGGGTTCAAGTTAGGTCAAGATAAGCCAAGCCAAGACAGGTGAAGCAGATCCGCAAACTCTGCCACCACGCAAAGGAGCAAGAACTCTTGCCTCCCGACCCTCCTGAGATCAGGAACCAATGTACTAGTTCATATTTTAGCCCTCCTAAGGCCAATCCACCAAAGCAGGAAGTAGGGTTTTACACCACAAGGTGGCCTAAACCTGGGTAAACTCTTGCGTACTTCACTTGTTGTTTGCTTGCATCTCTTCACTAGGCGAGGGCGAGACGCTAGGTAGATGTGAGTGGGAGAGATTTTCGTTCATGCCCCTGTGTTCGAACTTCTTGGGTTTGCGGAGCCCGTAACCGACATTTGGCGCGCCAGGTAGGGGGTGTGTCAAGATCTCGCCACTCCGACGACCTCGTCCCGTTCTCGTCATCGGCTTCGCTCCACAGCCATGGTGGACACACGCCGAGCTCGCACCACCTGCCGCGCCACGAACGTCGCTCAGACGGAGCCCGCGGGCAACGGAGCACCACCCCGCCCCAACTCACCGGTCGCCAACGCCGCCACTGACCCGGCCGTCCATGAGCAGCAGGACTCGTCGCTGCCGCCGTCCGTGCGGCGCGATGGCCGCACGGCGATGCCTTCACCCTCACCGGCCGCGACGTTGTCCTCGCTAGTCCGCCTGGGGCCAGTCTATCAGTAGCCTGCGCTGTTGATGGCACGGGAGCTCTTGCGCTACCGCCCGACAAATGACCTCTACGATGAGTGGCTCCACCACATCACCGAGCTCGTCAACGCTGATACGTCTATTTTGCATCATGCTTATATGTTGATATTTATTGCATTATGGGCTATTATTACACATTATGTCACAATACGTATGCCTTTTCTCTCTTATTTTACAAGGTTTACATGAAGAGGGAGAATGCCGACAACTGGAATTCTGGGCTGAAAAAGGAGAAAACTCTGGAAACCTATTCTGCACAACTCCAAAAACCCCGAAACTCAACAGAATGCCGTTTGAGAAAATATAAAAAATATCTGGCAAAAGAAGTTCACGAGAGGGGCAACCGGCTGTCCACGAGGGTGGGGGGCGCGCCCCCTATCTGGTGGGCCAGCCGGAAGGCCCTTGATGCCCATCTTCTCCTGTATGAGGTGTTTTGACCTGGAAAAATCATAAGGAGGCTTTCGGGAACAGACGCCGCCGTCTCAAGGCAGAACCGAGGCAGAAACCAATCTAGGGCTCCGGCAGAGCTGTTCTGCCAGGGATTCTTCCCTCCGGGAGGGGGAAATCATCACCGCCGTCATCACCAACAACTCTCCCATCTTGGGGAGGGCTATCTTCATCAACATCTTCACCAACACCATCTCCTCTCAAACCCTAGTTCATCTCTTGTATCCAATTTTGTACCCAAACCTCAGATTGGTACCTGTGGGTTGCTAGTACTGTTGATTACTCCTTGTAGTTGATGCTAGTTGGTTTATTTGGTGGAAGATCATATGTTCAGATCCATTATGAATATTAATACCCCTCTGATCATGAACCATATTATGTCTTTTGAGTAGTTACTTTTGTTCCTGAGGACATGGGAGAAGTCTTGCTATTAGTAGTCATGTGAATTTGGTCGTCGTTCGATATTTTGATGAGATGTATGTTGTCTCTCCTCTAGTGGTGTCATGTGAACGTCGACTACATGACACTTCACCATTATTTGGGCCTAGAGGAAGGCATTGGGAAGTAATAAGTAGATGATGGGTTGCTAGAGTGACAGAAGCTTAAGCTCTAGTTTATGCGTTGCTTCGTAAGGGGCTGATTTGGATCCATATGTTTCAGGCTATGGTTAGGTTTACCTTAATACTTCTTTTGTAGTTGCGGATGCTTGCATTAGAGGTTAATCATAATTGGGAGGCTTGTCCAAGTAAGGACATCACCCAAGCACCAGGCCACCCACATACCAAATTATCAAAGTACCGAACGCGAATCAGATGATCGTGATGAAAACTAGCTTGACGATAATTCCCATGTGTCTTCGGGAGCGCTTTCCTTTATATAAGAGTTTGTCCAGGCTAGTCCTTTGCTACAAACTAGATTGGGCCACCTTGCTGCACCTTATTTACTTTTACCTTTTGTCACTTGCTACCAATTACCTTATCACAAAACTATCAGCTACCTCTAATTTCAGTGCTTGCAGAAAATACCTTACTGAAAACTGCCTATCATTTCCTTCTGCTCCTCGTTGGGTTCGATACTCTTACTTATCGAAAGGACTATGATAGATCCCCTACACTTGTGGGTCATCAAGACACTTTTCTGGCACCGTTGCCAGGGAGTGAAGCGCCTTTGGTACGTGGAATCTGGTAAGGAAAAATTTATATAGTGTGCTGAAATTTGTTGTCACTTGTTACTATGGACCAAAATCCTTTAAGGGGCTAGTTCGGGGTATCCTCACCTCGAACAGAAGAGCAAAGAGTTGCTCCTCAACCTACTGCACCTACTGAAAATGTTTGCTTTGAAATTCCTTCGGGTGTGATTGAGAAACTGCTTGAAAATCCTTTTACTAGAGAAGTTCAGATTTATAATGGCTGCACCTTTTTTATATAAAAAAACTGATATTAAAAAATCAGATATACTAACCGACAGCTTCCCAAATTTGTCAGTTTCCAAGTAAATATTTCCCTTAACAAGCACATCCTAATTGTATAACTTCATCTGGTCCTTGGTCGTCAGGTACGACGCACGTGGCAACGTGTGCATGACTAAAAATTTGCGAAGCTTCAAGCGGTCAAGATACATAATCAGGGGAACAATGGCACAACCCTATGCACAATTCTGCTTGCTGCCTTCTGTTTGCCACCTCAAAACAGCTGCCTGCAACTCATCAACAACAAGCTGGAAAAAGTCCATCTGAGCCATAGCCGCATAATCCATGTTCTCTACCATTACAGCAACTCTACCCAAACGAACTGCAGGCCCGGGGCACAGCAAATTCTGGTAGAGTATCAGGAAGAACACCTTCACAGCAAGGTCAACAGTCACATGATCATCTTCCTGCACCAACACCTTCAATTTCTCAAGCAAGTCCTTCACACCTATACTTTTTGAACGGTCAAAGTCAAGTTCATCCTTGAGGGCACTCAACGAGTCATCATGGCCGCTGGCAGCAGACATTGGTGCAGTGTGACGTCCCATGGGTAAATCAAAAATGTTATGAACTGCATCACGATTGATTCGAAGAACCCTGCCATTCCCAAAGTCCACTATCATGGTGGCAGGGTCAATCACTCCCATCAGATAGCACATAAGAATCCGCGACACATTTTTCTGTACTGTCAGTTCAAAGACAACACCGGATCCAGCATCCCGAACACGACTACAATGTGCCTCTTTCAACAAGGCAGCAGCCTTGCAAACAATGGGAAGCGACAAACATACGGTCTTGTTAAATCGAGAATCATCTTCCTCAGCATCATCTTCAGTTGCATTGCTCTTACTAGACTTCTTCCTCTGTGTAAAGGGAAATGCAATCCACATTAGAAGACTAGCCATAAAAAAAGAGACAAAGAAAACACAGATTTAATAACAATGAAGGAATCAAATGCAGTCCACTTCAACAAACCTTTGGAACAACATCCACCTTCTCACTAGAGTGACCATAAACATCTTCATCGACATCATCACGGGCACGCTTGGGTAGAGTCTTACATGAACCATAGTCTTTGCGTCTACCAATATGAACACCCCTCACAAAATCAGCAAGCACAAAGTCGTCGTCATTAGAGATGGCACCTTCAGTGACATGTAGTCGCTTGCACTGACGATCATCCTTTCCACCAGCTTCAGTAGTTCTCTTGCCAAGATTGTTGTTCATGCAAGAAACACGTGGAATCCGCCGAGGTGTACCACCTTCCTCAGCAACAGTACTCAGCCTCTTCTTCCGCAAAGAAGGCTTCTTCACCTTGGCAAATTTGGCACCCTTGGCACCATCTGCAGCTCTCCTCTGCTTCTCCTTCTCCGCAAACTCTTTTGAGTCACTTTCAAACCTCAACTTCTTTTTCCTTTGCTTCAACTCATATTTACGAAGCTGTTCCGGGACCATCCAATCCTTTGTAACTTCCTCTGTACCATCAACAGACTGCGATTGAGTTTCAGACAAGACAAGACATCTCTGGTCAAAGCTCACACCAACATTACCCTCTGCAAATAATGGTCAATCAATTGAGTAACCTCCTCAAACCCAGGCGCCCCAGCATGGAAAACAGACACTGCGTCAAATGAAGTTTGACTATGGTCGTTAAAAAATGCACAAAACGAACAAATGCAGTACACTTAGACATATAAATGCAGTGCTACAACCATAGGATAAAAATAAAAAATAATGCATTGCACAAAAAACTTGAATAAAACAATAATGCAATTCACAAATACATATAGTGGAGTTCACACATACAAAATAAATGCAGTCCTGCACACTCTAACTTCATGTTTGTTACCAACAAAATGCCGGACTAGATACAGCAAGGCAACACTAATTTGTACAACGTCAAGTAACCAGCATACACAAAATAAACAAATCAATCACATACCAGGAGGAGCCACACTTAGGGGAGAACATTCAATCGGCGAATTCACTTTATGTCCTCCCTCGACACCATGATCCTTACCACCAGGACAACGAGAGCCAATTGGTGTATCATTATGAGAACCGCAATCACCTACTTGATTCAAAAAGAACAAGAAACATAAATTACAAAACATGACGCGCCAACTAACAGAGCATAAACCAATATACATGATGATTTAGGAAACTAGATAAACATCAAACAAAATAAACAAAAAGCCTAAAATAAGCACTCCACATACCCTGAACTCCTCCTCCCAGTCTGCTCGGCAAAGACATGGCGTTTGCCTGCACCACAACAATGAAGTGACAAATATAATCAACAAAATCGGCAAAAATCTAACGAAACCCTAGATCCACCTTGCTACACATGAGTATCGACTTCAAATCGAGATAAAAATTGGCTGCCTATGGAAAAATTACACAAGCAAAAACAGCAACAGCAACTACGAGAATCACAAAACAAGACGAGGGGACGAACAAGACCGAGAACAAGCGGAACGTACCACAAAAAAGGTGCGGCGGCGACGGCGGCGGCAGCGACAGCGGGGAGGGGGGAGGGTGCCGCGACGAGAACGGACAAGCAGCACTGCGGGAGCGCACCGGCAAGGGCTCGCGGAGCGGACGACGATGCGGAATACAGGAATAAGTACCTCTTGAGGGCGCCGGTTCCTCGGGCGACGGCGGTTGTTGCGGGCGACGGCGGTTTTGCTCAAGGGACGGATGCCTCGGGAGAAACTGCAAAAAGACCAGAAGGATCGCCCGGAATGGTGGGATCGCCTGGAACGCACATGTGCAGGCCCGCCTGTGGCAAAGGCCAACATAGAACGGGCCGGCCCAAAAACGGCCCGCCTAAAACTAAGAAAGACCACATCAAAACGCACATGATGCAGTTCTATGTGAAGAACAATGAAGTTCAATCGGTAAAACAAAATAAAATAAACGCAGTTCGTAAAAAAAGTTAAAATAAAAAACAACACGCATGTTAAGAAAACGCATCCGAAAAGAAAAAGTCTACCTTCAAATAAGTGGCACACAAAAAAATTGGGGGGGGGCAACCCACCTACCCCTCACGTACCAGGGACTGCAGTAAGTGCAGCCAAAAAACAGATGCAGTACGCAACACTAGATAAATGCAGGGCACGTAGTTACACGAAGCAGTACGGTATAGCAATCCAGTTCCTTTGCGGAATACATTCTAATTTTTTTAGGGGCTGCAGCAAGGACACGCAAAAAACAATGAAGTACGCACGTGTAGACAAAATGCAGTTCTGTATTTAAGAAGATGTAGTGCAGAACTATAACCAATGCAGTTTCATTATCACACAGGATACACATAAAACGTAACAAATACCCGTTCGCACATAAAGCGGTGGTTAAAAAAATTTACTCGTCGAAAATAAAATAAAACCACGTTATAAAACCACGTTAAAAAACCACGTTCGCATACAACCACCATATCGGAGAGGTTTCATTGCCACAAGGCCACGATCACAGATGCAACACCAACCCACGATCTGCACAACCGCATTGTCAGTGAGATCGTGCAGTTCATCCGATGCGGCTATCCCTCCCCGCACCCTTCCCTTAAATTCAGACCCCTGCCAAAGGCCTTCTCATCCACAACAACACAGGTATCCATTTACGCTGCCACCAAATCGCTCCATCACATCCATATCCACGCAAAAACACCAAGCCCTACTACCGGCGGTGGCGTTCGCCGACGAGTACACGGACGTCGAGGCCCACGGCAACACCAAGTTGCACGTCATCCACACCAACGAAAAGAAGCAGATGGCGACCACCCTCGCGCAGTACAAGCACCACCTCAGCCTCCGGCGCCACAAGATCGTTGGCATTGATCTCGAGTACAACAACGAGCCTGAAGCGACAAAGAAACCCGCCCTCTGCCAACTCTCCATCAGCAAGGATCACCCGGTGCTGCTCTTCCAAATGAGCATCGCTGAAAGGTGCACCGTCTTCGACAACTTCCTCGCCGACCCCAGGAACACCTTTGCAGGCTTCTCCATCGACGGCGACAAAACCAGGCTCGAGAGCGTCAATCTGGAGGTCGCCAACTTCGTCGACATCCAGAAAGAGTGGAGGGTGCCCGAGGCAACCAAGGAGTTGGACTCCCTTGGAGACGTCTCCGGCAAACTCATCAACGACTACAACAACACCATGAAGAAGAAGATCACCGACGACGAACACAGGCGCTGGGCCATCCTGCCTCTATCCAACAGGCACATCGAGTACACGGCAAAGGACGCCTATGCAGCGTACGAGATATGGAACCGCATCACCCTCACCCAGGACGGGCTTCGCCGTGCAAAGCTGGAGAAGGAGGAGCCCCCCAAGAAGCGTGCTAGGAGCAGCTGGGGATGGGGAGACGCTACCTGGTGAAGAAGAAGATGGTGCCGGCCAAAGAGCCAACAATGCCAGCATCGTTCTAGAATTATCATCAAATTTGCTTTATGTTGTTTGCTTATGTATCGTTAGTTTGCTTGTGATCATTTGCTTTCGCTGAACTTAGTTTTCTTGCCATGCATAATTGCTTGTAATGATGAACTTTGATTATGTTAGTTTGCTTTCTGTTGAAATTAGTTTGCTGATGATGAACTTGTTGTACAGAATGCCTGACATAATTTGTTCTCTGTTGTTTGCTTATGTATAATTAGATTTGAGCAGTGCGCAAAAAAGGTCGCATGCAGTGCAAGTTGTGTACCAATGCAGTACAGACTCTGGCAGATGAAGTTTACACATAGCCAACAAAGCAGTGCACGCCCCTAAATTTGGAAAACAAATACATAAGAGAAAAAATACAAAAAGAAAAATGCGATTTGTATATGTAGTGCGGAAATATATAAACGTGCAGTACAAAATCGTAATCAATGCAGTAAACGCGTGATTTACTAAGCAGTGCACTCCCCTACATTGGAATAAAAGATTACATAAGAGCAAAAAACACGAAAACAAAAAAATGAGAACTATGCATGTAGTACGGACTGCGTGCACATGTAGTACAGACCCCAGATCAATGTAGTGCAAGGATGATTTACAAAGCAGTGCACGCCCCTACATTGAAAAAAAATGTAGTGCGGTAATATATGAACGTCCAGAGCACCAACATAAACAATGCAGTACAAGCATGTTTACTAAGCAGTGCACTACGCCACATTGGAAAAAAGATTACATAAGAGAAAAAACACGAAAACAAAAAAAAATTGAATTGTACATGTAGTACGGAATGAGTGCACATGCAGTACAGAACCCAGATCAATGCAGTGCAAGGATTGTTTCCTAAGCAGTGCACGCCCATACATTGAAAAAAAATACATGACAGGAAATACAAAGAAAAAAATTGACCACCCAGGTGCAGCCGGCCCCAGCCAGTCTCGTAGTAGGTCTGCGCCGAAAGTAGGCGAGTCGTTCTGAGACACATTGCGTGGGGCCGGTCCCACATGGGCCCACAGGTCAGAGAGCAGAGAGCAGCGAGCGCCGTGTATAAGTGCCCAAATAAGTAACCAGACGATTTCGACATGGCTGCCTCGCCAGCGCTTCTAAACAGGTCGGGCGCGCCTCCTGCGAGCGAGGTGGGACTAAACATTAGGCCGCACACAACGCAGCGGGAACCAACCGTGCTCACAGGCCGACTTGGGCCCAATGCGTCTTCACTCCCCGAACACAAGCCCAACAAAAAAAAGAGGCCACTGAAAAAAAAATCCCATATACCATACACAAACGCAGGCCCAACCACGCCTTCCACGGTTCATCTTGATATGATAATGCAGTTCACTTTTTTCAAATAAGCAGTCCTCTTGCTACTCAAATGCACTCGCGGACACTGAATCAAAACCAATCCACCACCTAACACCAACCACAAACATTTATTACTTCCGTTGGTCAACTGGTTGCATAAAAATGTATCCATTCGAGCTCCAGACTAACACAACTCCTCCCCCGTTCCTCTTTTTCTTCAAATCATAGATCTAGGGTTAATCCCATCCCTAGCTCTTCTTTGGAATTCCACTGAACCTACCATGACTGTAAGTGCAGGTGTTTGGCAAAGATGGCGGCGGTAGTGGACACATGCGTGTACGCAGAAGGTCTACAACTTACCAACGCCGAGTGGAGCAGCATGCTTGGGTGCCTGATGATACCAAACAGGGGGTTTTAGACGCCATTTATTCATCGCCTCACAAACGCAGATCTGTAGGAAAGTTGGGTATGTTTTTCCCCTCACAATTTTGGACATGATCTAGCCTGCAAATCCACATCTGAATATATAGTTCAATCAATTTGTTCAGTAGTGTCAACAAAAAACAAAACATAATTTGTATTGTTGTTCAGATTTGTCAGCTATTAAGACTAGGTGCTTCCACCTACTTTTCTTCAGTACCACACCACGTATCAACACTAGTTAGATCAGAACACCAACATACGAACAAAAAAAGGGTTAGTAGATCAGCGTTGCAGTTCTCTTAACATGCTGACGAAGTACACTTTAACTCACCTTGCAGTACAAGCATGTTGCATTATAATATATATTCTAGTAAAACTAGAGGTCAATTCTGTATATAAGTTTGTTCATACATTGCAACTACTTTAGAAAATAACAATCATTTATATGTAACTATTAAAGCCCACATAAACAGATCATCCTAAGTATAAAGAAAAACATTTGCTGTCTACTTATAAAATTCTATTTCCACCCATTCCAATATGCAGAAACTGCCATCCATAATAAAATTTCCTGCTTCGAGTTCAGGGAAGGTTACTTTGGGGACACACCACAAGAATGGGTATGCAGACATGCAAGCTGACTACCACATCGACTCTGAAGACTACATCAACATAACTACTGGTTGGGAAGATTTTGTCTCCCAGGATGGCTTTGACGTCGGAGAAGTGCCCAGCGTGTTTTTCTACAAAGAAGAAGACTCACTCAAGTTTACAATTTTTGCACTCTAGACTGTCTAAATATGAAGCAACCAATATTTCTAATGCTTTGCTTATGATGTATGCTTTTAAAATTATGTCATCAGACGCTTTGAACGATGCCTATTTAAAGTATGCAACCTCAACTGCACCATTTTATCATCTTTTTTAGACAAGCTGCTGCTGGCAGAAATGCAGTTCTCTCAATTATATTTATTATGGTACTAATAAAAAATCACTCCTCTCAACAGTAACAAGGAAATGCCAATGGTCGAAACTTTGCAGTTAACATATGATGTTCAAAAACAAAGCAGTCCTCTAAACAAAACATTAACCACATTGCTAATGCAGTACGGAAGTGCATATTATGAAGTCCTGTAGAACACAGAATTCAGTTCAAGAAAACAGATCTCATAAGCTACCATAACCACTGAATTGTAGCTACAACGAAGTACACTACTAACGAAAATGAAGTGCACTACAACGTATGCCACAACTACAACAAATAAAATTAAAAACAGTAGAACTCTAAACATGTGGTAGAATAACAGAGGTGTCAATTTCACTCGCACTTCCATAACTCGCCTAAAAATTGTCCAACCACTAAACTACTGAAAAATACCCCCGCAAAAAAATTACATGGAAGACACAGCAACTAGACGAACAGCATCAGCTCACATTTAAAAAACGCAGTTAAAAAATTACAATTATACGCGCAATACAATGAATTCAAACATATAGCAACACTAATTACAATATTCAAACACGCATGGACGTGCAAAATCCAAAAAATCATCAAGAACAGAGGAGCGGAGGAAGCTCACCTGCCCGCACAATCAAATTAACAGGAATTGAAAACTAACTCCTAAAAATTAACAAATTATAGAGAGAACAGACCGATTAAAACAAACATAATCAAATAAATCCTACTAAAAAACAACATGCGAGCACAAAAAATCTGCATCTGAAGTGAACACGAACGAATAGAGAAAGCTTGTCTGCCAAATCCCTCGATTTGAAAGCATTCGAGTAGATTTTCCTATAAATTAGAAAGAATGAAGGTAAAATGAGCTACAGAGACAAACTAAATCATCCCGCAACACCCGATTCCACACAGAAAACACAGGCGGAACACCAGAAAATGAAGCAGTTCTCCCGTGAAGCATTGCAGTGCCCAACGTGAAGACGATGCAGTTCGCTTCTGTTAAGCGTGCAGTACGGAAGTGTTATCAGAATAACTATTCTGCTAATATTAGCAGAATAGACCGGCTGTATATATATATAGTGCGGCGAGAGTGCGGAGAGTGCAAACCCTAGCGAACAAGCGCTGAGGCTCCCGCTTATATAT
>LR738710.1:177416933-177456018 GCA_902687465.1 Secale cereale
GGACGAGGGCTCGCCGGAGAGGTACCCCACTATATATCTTAGGCTTTAGGGTGGGCGGGGGGCCTATAGGGCTGGCCGGGACGGCGGCGGACCGATGGTGGGGGGTTGTTTTGGGGCGGCGAGGCGGCGCTGGGGCCGGCGGTTCTGCCGGTGGTGGCTGGCGGCTCAGGGGGTGTAGCTTGAAGATGAACTGCAGGCCTCCCTAAACTACATGTCAAGTGCCTCTCTGCTACCATTGCGTTCAGTTTTGACAGTAACATTCAGGTTCCACAGTAAATTTCAGTTTCGATAGTTAAGTTCAGAGTCAACAGTTTTTACCACATCTGTTGTAGTCAGGTGGTTTTTGGTCATGTAAATTTTACATCTATTTTTACATCATCTATTGGAGATGCTATTAGAATCCCACTTGAGATTGACGATGTCTGTCTTGTGCTGCTTCAGCCTTGACGTCTTACGGCTCACCGGGGCTGCTCCAACGACAGAACGAACCATCACAACAGAGCAGTGCCCTGGACACCGTCTACAGATTCCTCAGATCTTCCTCACCTCCGACAGCCACCTATGCCTCAACTGCTTCAGTAACCAACCCAATGATGCTGAGGTCGACACGGCTACGGCAAAGAGGTTGGACACTTGTTGCATCCCTTATTACTATACATTCATGTCGATCCATTAGGGCTATTTTGGTTCGACGGAAAAACATAGCAATATGGAATTTTCCAATGGCACTCTACTATTCAATTATTCATGCATTTTGTTGAAAGGAATGAAGCAAAACATCCACCTGGACCTACTTTTCAAAATCCTATGCATGAAAACAAGACCAAGTGCATTAGTGGCAGAATAACATTCTAACTGTACACGCTTTCATATGGTTTCACATTATTTTGGCCATGTTTCTTTGCATTCCTATGCTCTTCCAATTCTTGTAAATCAAACACCCAAGTTGACAGAAATCCTGTGTTTTCAAATGCTCTGTTTACCATGTGCATTCCTATCCTATTCTGGTGTTTTTCCTATCCCTGCATTTTTAGAATCATGCAAGCCAAATGAGCCCTTACAGAATTACTTCAGTTATAGGTAGGTGTCGAAGGGAACTTTGTGTGGTTTGTCCTGCTCCTGCCGCGATGTCGTCCACCTCACCTGAGGTGCTCCATTGACAGAAACATCCACCAAACCAGACATCACGACTCTTGACCGTCTTTCGCCGCCTCAGATCTCCTTCCCTGCCGCCGGCACCCACCGCAACGGCATCACCATCATCGACTCAGCAGATGAACTTGAGGAGTACACGGGTCCACAAGAGAGGTCGCACTCTTTTGATTCTGCTTATGTTATGCATTGCTTAAAATTACCTGCTACTTTATCGTCCTGTTCACCTCTTGGACTCCAAGTTAGGTCCAAATTAATGTTCAAACTTGAGTTCTAAATTAGTTGTGGGGCACATATCGAGGAAGCAATGAATAGTATCTCTGTCTAATATCTGGTTCACCTAGGGTATGCCTATGTTGTTCATCTTGGGTGGGAAACAAATAGTAAAGCAATCATCATCTGTCTTTTTATTATATTAAAGCAATCATCAGCTTGCTATCATTATTTTTGGATCCATCCACTGATTGTTACCATCACTCTAAATTTCTGCATGCTCTCCTTACATAATTTTACCATATTTTTTTCGTATGCATGTCAGATATTGTACACAGTCATGCTGAACATGTAGAGAAAAAGAGAAGAGTTTTGTGCGGCAATACAATGTCATGCAGACATCGCTCCATGGTGGGTTCAATGGCAAACCCTCCCCACCCCTCTCCAGATTGTAATCCAGAGGAAGATATTTGTTCTGAGGCGGATTCAGACGCGCTGACCACTCCTATTTACCCCCAAGGTGTTTGCTCTACCTTAGCATGATGATGTTAGTCATATCATGCATATGTTTCCTTGTAGTGCCTACTTTTGACATCATATATGTCATCTACTTAGTCTAGACATGTTCTGTCGCCACTTGTTTAGTTTCTATATCATATATGGGAATTATGCAGCCTCATGTTTTTTAGCCAGCCATAATATATGTGTGCAATGCCATCCTGTTTAACCAGGCATCATATATTTGAATGATATCTTGCCCATCCTTTTCTTTATTATATTTCCATTTGTCGACAATGTTTGTACATTAAACTACTCTTCCTGTGAATCAACCATTTGGGTGGGAGTTTGAAAAATCTGGAGTGAAAACAAGGCCTTCAGAGCAGACAGTGCTACCTGTCGAAGCAGATCTCTTGTTGGGTCCCGATAGCTCCTCAGAGATGGATTCAGAGACAGATGACCAGTCCTATCCCCCCACCGAGGTGTATGCTCTAACTTGGCACGGCGTTTTAGTTATTCATTATATCTTTGAATTATGCTATGCTATGCTATGCTATCTAGTTTAGATAGACATCATATATGTGAAATTATGTCGTGCTATCCATTTTAGTTAAACAATATACATGTCAACTATTTCATGTCCTCTTTTTTCCACACTATCTATTGCATCTGTCTCTCATACAATGTGTGTACATTCAACTATGTTTCCTGTTTATCAGCCATTTGAATTGGAGCGGGTGATGCCAGCATCTAGCGGACTAAAAACACGGTCTTCAAATAAAAAACTGCTACCTCTTGGTGGAGATAGCACCCCGGTTGTACATGCACGAGAACCAGCCCTACCACACATAACCCAAACTCTCGTAGATTGTACCCCTACTGCGATGGACAGAGAACTAGCTTCACCCAATCTAACCCCAACCCCAGCAGATAGTAACCCAGTTCCTGTTGACACAGCACCATCTCCACCACATAGCTCCCAAACAAGAGCAGTTAGTAAGGCCGCTCCAGTGCCCAAAGGGCCAGTACTACCATGGCGAACCCCAACTCCACCAGTTAGTACGCCTATTCCTGTGGTCGAAGCACAACCAGCTAGTCGTACTTTAGCATCTATCGCATTTGATGTTGTTAAATCGTATGTGCATATCTTCCCATCTTGGAAATATTATACTGAAGATGAAGGAAAATGCCAGTTGCAGGTGTTTGTCCAGGAGTTATGTGTAAGTAATGTTATTCATGGCAATTACTTTGCTTTGTCCTATACATCCTACCTCCATGATGGTTATAATACAACAAATTTTCCCATTTTTCTCTATAGAGAAGGACCGATTTGGAAACTCAGGATGAGGTAACCTTTGCTAATACCTACGCTATCTTCAAGAATGCTTGGTGGCAGTATCGGAATTACCTGAAGAAAACGTACTTCACCGACAAAGAAACTCATCAAATTCTCTTACGTTCTCCTGAGACACATTTACTGGACGATGACTGGGAATGCCTTGTTCTGTACTGGTCCCGAACCAAGAATGTGGTAAGGTCTATGAGCTCATTTTATATTTTTAAGTACTATATTCTTGCGTCTTACTGTACTCTGTTCATGTTGAACAAGTGCCTAAACCTGCAGAACAACTGTTCTAATTTAAGATTCCATTGCTATCATAGTTCCAAAAAGCGCTAGGCGTTAATTGTGCGTTTTGCCACCGCCTTGCGCTTTACTAACCAAGGCGCATGCTTATGCGCAGTTATGCACAAATTAAGCGTAGTTATGCGCAATGCGTTTCGCCAACGACTAGAGCCTAGGCGCGCTTAAGCGCTCGCTTAGGCGCGCCTTTTTAACTATGATTGCTATCGTGCATACTTCTTTGCTCTTGTATCACTGTATTTACTCATACAAACTTATTTTTAAATTGAAGGATCCAATCGAAACTCCAATGGCACAGCAGGTATGTTCATGCATGTTTCTTTAACAGGCTTGCTCTTATCAATAGCTCTGTTGATTTCAATTTCAATTGTGTATGCAGTTGACTTCTCATATCATGCACATTACTAGCATCACAACAAAGCAAATAGAGTTGTTGTACATGTAGACCCGTGGTACCCATATGAAATCTTGTTGTGCCGTGGAGTTTCCCACGCTTTGTATTCTTCCACTGCTGCTTTGTTTTTAACTGATATGATTTGAACCGTGTCTCTATTTTGATTTGGCAAGACAATGTAGTGACCATAGGACATAGATATATGTTTGTTTGATGCTTTTATTATGTACTAGTACTTGGCAATAGAAGACTTGGTAGTTTAACCCTATCCACCTTACTAATGAACTGGTCACCGAAATGAGTTTCTTATACTAGTACATGCTAAACTGTTATGCGTCTGCTTGTTTCTTCTTTTAGAATGCTGACAGAATATTGGGGAAGAGTGCCTTATTAAGAAATGGTAAAGGAAGTAATGCAGATAAGGTTCAGGATAGTGACACATCCTTGTTGGTCTCCAACAAAGCTGATAAAACACCTAAGGAAGACTATCTCGAAGACAGTGAGACAACCTGAAAGTCCTGTCTTGGTTTAGTGTTGGAGATACTGGCCACTACCGCTTGCACAAGCTATTCAAACTCACTGTCTGAATCAGTTCGGTTTCTTGAGTCTCAACTACAAGCTGAAAGACATTGATCAGCCGCGCTGCGATAAGAAGCGGAAGGACTACAGAAGTCCCTAGAGCATTCAGATGCATACTTTCCGGTGCAACAACAAGCGTTGGAGGATTTTAGTGCCAACCAGTACAAAGCTAATAAGCTTGCTAAGCTTATTGCCAGCATAGTGGATACCATGTTTCTTGAGCTGTTCTGAAGTTGTTTCAGTTATGCTCATGTTTTGCTGCCGTGTTTATTTGCACTGGTGGCCAATTTTGACGGCCAGTGTATGTAATATGCTGCTTTGTTCCCTATATTTGCATTGGTGGCGAACTTTGATGCCCAGTGGATGTAATATGTGTAATAGCGGTAATAGGCTAGCATTAATTGCATGCTTATTTATTTCCTTGTTGTCTTGTTTATTTGTTTTCTTGTAGTCAGTGCTGTTCTTTTTCCGCGGTTTGCTAGTGGCCGGAATAACATATTTTTTTAAAACTAGGCCACATTAACAATGGGCTACATATTTACTGTAGTTAACATGGGCCTCCTACGGGTCATAGAAACAATGGGCCTTCTAAGGGCCGTAGAAACAATGGGCCTTCTACGGGTCGTTGACACACAATGGGCCTTCTACGGGCCGTATCATCAATGGGCCTTCTACGAGCCGTATCATCAATGGGCCTTCTACGGGCCGTATGATCGGTTGGCCAAAAAATGGGACAATAACAGACCACATTATGGCCGTAAATGGGCTAGAGTAGAAATCGTCCGTTCATGGGCCGACCATAACGGGCCGTCGTTAATAGGCCGTATTTGATGACGCTATGAAAATGACCCAACGTATTAACGGGCCACAAACGGGCCGACTATAACCTCGGGCTGTATTTGGCCCACAAGCAGAAAATGACAGTAACGGGCCGAAAGTAAATGAATGCTAGAAATGAGCCCAAGAATAAATGGGCCGTATTTGATGACGCCATGAAAACGGCCCAACGTATTAACGGGCCACAAACGGGCCGACTGTAACCACGGGCTATATTTGGCCCACAAGCAGAAAATGACAGTAACGGGCCGAAAGTAAACGAATGCTGGAAATGAGCCCAAGAATAAGTGGGCCCTGAGAAGGCCGAAAGATAACATGGGCTGGAGACGGCCCAACGGAATAATGGATTGTTAATGGGTATAAAGTGATACATTGTTCATTACGGGCCAGTTTTAGCACGGACCGTTAATGGCCTAGAGTAATAAGGGCCTCATATGGGCCGAAAGACGTCATGGGCCATACATGGGCCGGAAGTTAAAACGGGCTGGAATTATATTGGACGGCCCAGATGACACTACTGGGCCTAATTGGGATTGGCCGTAAACGGGCCCTGGGTTAGCGGGCTGTAAATGGGCTATATGCGAACATGCCGTTAAGAGGCTTGCCGTGGGCCGGCCCGCCACCTTTTGACCAAGTCAAACGGGCCGGCCTTTTCAGAGGAATGGGCCTCTGTTGGGCTGTGCCACGTGTTGGCGTATCATAGTGCTTTGGGTCCAATCAGTGAATGACATCTGTCCCAACGGTGAGCCGACACGTGTTTCCTCCAGCCAATGATGATTTTACACGTGGAAAATCCCCATTCGTCGGGGCTGTTAGCGGGTTATCGGATCCAAAATCGGACTCAATAGCTTAACGGCTTTCCGTTACGGTGGATGCCACGTGTCGGTCACCCTTGACGAAAGCACTTTTGCGACACGCGATTTATCGTCATGGAAGTGGACACTTCCATGATGATAATTTTGGTAATGTCATGGAACACTTCTACGACAGCACGGGTATGACTATCTTGATTCTGTCATAAAATCGTCATGGATGTACATGCATGACAGAAAACGTGACCTACTGTGACAAACACGTATCATCACGGAAGTGTATTTTTTTTGTAGTGACGATATTTTCATGGCTTGTCCGTTTTTTGATATCTTTGATATGCTAGATCTTTGCACATCGTGGTACACTGCCAGAGGCATTCATTTAGAGTCATACTTTGTCATAGTTATCGAGTTGTAATTTTTATTTCTTTTGAGTTATAAGTAAATAGAAGTGTGATGATCATCATTATCCATTATTAGAGCATGTCCCCATGATGATAGGATGAAGGAGACCATGATTACCCCACAAGTCGGGATGAGACTCCAGACTAAAGGAAAAAAAGAAAAAAAAGGAAAATAAAAAGAGAAAAAAGAGAAGGGGCATGCAAATGCCACACTTGTGCTTCAAAGTAGCACCATGTTTTTCATGTGGAGAGTCTCCTATGTAGTCACTTTCATATACTAGTGTGAATTTTTCATAGTAGAGTTTCATGCATACCCACTTAGTTTCATATTGAGCTTTCATACACTTATAGCTCTTAGTTGCATATATTTCATGGCAATCCCTACTCCTCACATTGATATCGATTGATGGACATCTCCATAGTCCATCAGTTTGCCAGTTGATGTGAGACTTTCTTCCCTTCTTTTGTCTACTACCACCGCATTCTATTCCAGTTATATTGCTATATCCATGGCTTGCGCTCATGTATTGCGTGAGAGTTGAAAATACTGAAGCGCGTTAAAAAGTATGAACCAATTGCTTGGTTGACACCGGGATAGTACATGATTTATACTTTGAGCTGGGAAGACAGAGCATGACAAGACTATACGATTTTATAGGGATAGCGTTCTTTAGCATTTGATATTCTGAAAGACATGATTGTTTGTTGGGATGCCCGAGTATTGATGTCTTTATGTCAAATTATAGACTATTGCTTTGAATCACTCATGTCTTTAATGATCAAGTTTATGCTAGGTAGCATTCCACATCAAAAATTATCTTTTTTTATCATTTACCTACTCGAGGACGAGCATGAGTTAAGCTTGGGGATGCGGATACGTCTCCGTCGTATCTATATTTTTTGATTGTTTCATGCCAATATTATACAACTTTCACATATTTTTGGTAACTATTTATATGATTTATTGGACTAACTTACTGATCCAGTGCCCAACGCCTATTCCTGTATTTTGTATCACAGGAAATCCATATCAAATGAAGTCCAAACATGATAAAAATCGGCGGAGAATTATTTTGGAATATATGTGATTTTTAGGAGGTGGAAGCAACGCAAACGGGGGCCCGTAGTGCCCACAACCCACTAGGGCGCGCCACAGAGCCTAGGAGCGCCCTGGTGTCTTGTGCCCTCCTCGAACGTCCATTGGGGCCCTTATTCTGGCACAAGAAAGCTAATTTATGGATAAAAATCGTGTCAAAAATTCAGCACAATCGGAGTTATGGATCTCCGTGAATTTATGAAACGGTAACGGGCCAGATCTGGGGGACGCAAAATAGAGAGAGATAGAGAGACATATCCAATCTCGGAGGGGCTCTCGCCCCTCCCATGCCATGGAAGCTATGGACCAGAGGGGAAACCCTTCTCCCACCTAGGGAGGAGGCCGAGAAACAGGAGGAGGGGGGCTCTCCCCCTAGCTTCTGGTGGCGTCGGAGTGCCACCGGGGCAACGATTGGGACGACGATCTACATTAACAATCTTGCTACCGTCCACACCAACTCTCTCCCCCTCATTGCAGCGGTGTAACACCTCTTTCCCCCTGTTGTAATCTCTACTTAAACATGGTGCTCGACTCCATATATTATTTCCCAATGATCTATGGTTATCCAATAATGTTTGAGTAGATCTATTTTTCCTGTGGGTTAATTGTGATCTTGGTTGGTATGATTGTATATTCTATTTATGGTGCTATCCTACGGTGCCCTCCGTTCTCGCGCAAACGTGAGCGGCCCCCACTGTAGGGTGTTGCACTATGTTCATGGTTCGCTTATGGTGGGTTGCGAGAGTGACAGAAACTTAAACCCGAGTAAGGGGGGTTATGACGTATGGGAGTAAACATGACTTTATACTTAGTGCTATGGTTGGGTTTCATCACCTTAATGATCTTTAGTAGTTGCGAATGCTTGCTAGAGTTCCAATCATACGTGCATATGATCCAAGTAGAGAAAGTATGTTAGCTCATTCCTCTCCCTCATATAAAATTGCAAGAATGATTACCGGTACTTGTTATCGATTGCCTAGGGACAAATGAATTTCTTGTTAACAAAAGCTATCCACTTTTATTATCTTGCAAAGTACTTCTAGTTTTATTCTTGCAAAGTAGTTCTAGCATCACACCTACAAAAAAGTTTCATACTTGTTTTCGGTAAAGCATACGTCAAGTGTGCGTAGAGTTGTATCAGTGGTCGATAGAACTTGAGGGAATATTTGTTCTGCCTTTAGCTCCTCGTTGGGTTCGACACTCTTATTTATCAAAGAAGACTACAAACGACCCCCCCTATACTTGTGGGTTATCAATGGGCATGATTTATACTTTGTGTTAAGAAAAGGGAGCATCAATGACTATATGATTTTGTAGGGATAACTTTCTTTAGCCATGTTATTTTTGAAGCTTTGTAGATTGCTTTTAGTATGCTTGAGGTATTATTGTTTTGACATTGATAAATTTTTATTTTGAGTCTTATGGATCTAAACATTCATGCCACAATAAAGAATATTACATTGATAATTATGTTGGGTAGCATTCCACATCAAAAATTCTATTTTACCATTTACCTACTCAAGGACGAGCATGAATTAAGCTTGGGGATGCTTGATACGTCTCCAACGTATCTATAATTTTTTTATTGTTCCATGCTATTATATTATCTATCTATGATGTTTTATATGCATTTATATTCTATTTATATGATTTTTGGGACTAACCTATTAATCCAGAGCCTAGTGCAGAAAAGGAATAACAAACGGAGTCCAAACAGAACGAAACTTTACGGGGATTTTTCTTGGACCAGAAGACACCAAATGGACTTGGAGTACACGCCAGGGGATCTGCGAGGCGACCACAAGGGTGGATGGCCCGCCCCTACCTTGTGGTCCCCTCGTGCCTCCCCTCGTGCCTCCCCTAACCCACTTCTTCGGCATATAAATTCACATATATATTCCAGAAACCCCAGAACATCCATCGAAACCACTTTTTCACCGCCGTAACCTTCTGTTCTCGCGAGATCCCATCTGGAGGCCTTTTTCGGTACTTTGCTGAAGGGGGAATCAACCATGGAGGGCATCTACATCAACCCTATTGCTCTTCTGACAAAGTGTGAGTAGTTTACCACAGACCTACGGGATAATAGCTAGTAGCTAAATGGCTTTTTCTCTCTCTGTGATCCACAATACCATGTTATCCTCGTTGTTTTTGCAGATTTATCTGTTGTAATCTTCTTTTGCGGTGTGATTGTCAAGATCTGATAAATTGTGGGTTTATGATCAGATTATCTTTGAATAATATTCGAGTTTCTCCTGAATTCTTATATGCATGATTTAATATCTTAGTAATTCTCTTTGAACTATTGGTTTGGTTTGGCCAACTAGATTGGTTTTTCTT
Source organism: Secale cereale (assembly GCA_902687465.1). Taxonomy (NCBI): domain Eukaryota; kingdom Viridiplantae; phylum Streptophyta; class Magnoliopsida; order Poales; family Poaceae; genus Secale; species Secale cereale. The sequence continues at coordinate 177,426,901 of LR738710.1, forward strand.
GTAATGGTATAAGTGATTTGCTTTGGGTTCAATCTTGCGGTGCTCCATCCGAGTGACAGTAGGGGACATGACACGTATTGTATTATTGCCATTGAGGATAACATGATGGGGGTTTCATCATATTCCTTGAGTTAATTCTGCTAAATCATGTCATCTTGCTTAATGCGTTACTCTGTTCTTATGAACTTAATACTTTAGATGCAGAATCGTTTCGGTCAATGTGTGGAGTAATAGTAGTAGATGTAGAATCATATCGGTCTACTTGTCACGGACGTGATGCCTATATTCATGATCATTGCCATGGATATCGTTATAATTATTCGCTCTTCTATCAATTGCTTGACAGTAATTTGTTCACCCACCGTAATACTTGCTATCATGAGAGAAGCCTTCGGTGAAACCTATGGCCCCCGGGTCTACTTTACATCTTATAAGTTTCCGATCTACTATTTTGCAATATTTTACTCTTCAATCTATAAACCAAGCACCCAAAAATATTTACTTTACTAGCTCATCTATCTTTATCTGATCTCACTTTTGTAAATAATCGTGAAGGGATTGACAACCCCTTTATAACGTGGGGTGCAAGTTGTTTGATTGTTTGTGTAGGTATTTGGTTATTTGTGTGTAATCTCCTACTGGATTGATACATTGGTTCTCAAACTGAGGGAAATACTTAATCTACTTTGCTGCATCACCCTTTCCTCTTCAACGGAAAGACCAACACAAGCTCAAGAGGTAGCAACGACGAGCAACAGTTCACCATGCATGCCGTGGTGGACACGCACCGAAGGTTCACGGAGCTCTCGGTGGTGTACACCAACAACCCGGTCTGGGTGGAGCACTCCATCCACATCATGGAGTTGTTGCTTGCCGAGGATAAGTACAAGGTGGTCTGGTTCGACCTCGAGTACACCCGCGATTGTGCCGGATCTCGTCCCAAGGTCGTCATCACCCATATGTGTGTGCGCAACCACGTCCTCGTCTACCACTATTGCATGGACACAAGGCCTTGCGAGCGTTTCGCCAAGTTTGTCAACAGCCCCCACAACATGTTCGCTACGGTGGACATCACGAATGACGTCAAGGCGCTCAAGAATTCGGGCATCGCCTGCCAGAATTTTGTCGACATCCAGGGCCAATACAAGATATGGGCAGCAATGAGCATGAGAAGGACTCACTGGTTCACCTCGCCAAGGCCATCATTGACCCCTACTACAGAGACACGAAGGATTCCTGCAACAAGGACAAGCATGACTGGCACTCAACCTGGATTGAGAAACTTGACATAGCTCACGTCGTGTACGCGGCCAAGCAGGCGTACACGAGCTACGACATGTACAGGCGGATCGTTGACAAGAGGAAGTGCCTCCTTCCCCAAAACAGCCAGGGATCTATCCAGAAGCAGAGCAATGGCAAGCGTCGTCGCAACAAGAAGTAGATGATTAGATTCTCGTTTCTCCTAGTTTAGTATGCATGTAATTGCTTACTTTGGTGTGTGGAAATGTTATGTGTGTAGCCACTTGTGTAATTGTATGCTTAATTTGGTTATGCAATGCTGTCTTTTTAAGTATATATGTTGATGCTCTGTAGACAGAGCAAATCACATCGCACACGGACTAAACAATAGAACCCATTGGTGATGATTTCATCAATCACTGACAATTGTATACCAGCAATCGTTTGCTCACAACGCACACGGCTTGTTAACAGGAATTGTCTGTATTGTTATCGGTCTTCCCACACATTTCCGATTACAGACTTGTTTGCCACATATCACACACATCTGGTTAAGTTGAACCATTTCTGTTCTCTTGGCTCAACGCAAACAGTTCATCTGAGTGAACCGTATGCCGTATATCGCACACACCTTCATCTGGCTGCCCATTTTTGTTGTTCCGCCTCATCACAAATAATTCATCCGAGTGAATCGTATGCTGTATATCGCATGCGCCTTCATCTGGCAGCCCATTTCTTTTGTTCCTCCTCATAGCAAACAATTAATTGAACTGAACCGTATGCCCATCATCGCACACGCAACTAAAATCTGAATCGTGTTTGATGTATCTGTCATCGCAAACATTTTGCACCTTTTTGACGTTTTTTACACCACCGTTTGCGATTATTGCATCGCACACAGTTTCGTCGAAGGGTCTCTGATCGTAGTGTCGCATTAGCAGCATCCTGCATTAGTGAATGGTCAAAGAATCAAAAATTATATCTCAGGTACGCCTATTAATGTTGAAATCAATATTATCCAAACCATGACATCGGAGGAACACTCTAGAATCCTAAAATAGAGTAAGTAAATAGGATCCAAAAAATCCCAAAATACTTTTTGTTAGTTTTGGAATATTAGAAAAAATAGGAAAATATGAAGCTACTAGGAAGGCAACCCTGGTGGGCACGATACACCAGGGCGCCAAGCCAAGCGTGCCCAGGTGGGTTGTGCCCACCTCGGGTACCTTCCAAACTCCATGTTCTTCCGTTTGGTTGTTTCCCAAGATTAAAAATCTATATATACTTCCCGAACCTATTGACCTCCGTATTGCGGAGAAATCTTTTGTTTTCTTTTCTTGCTGTTTCCTGGCAGATATGAAAATATGTCATCTCAAGATTCCGAGGGTGACAGCTATGTTGCTGACTATATTGTAAATCCCAAGGCCTATGGGGATGTGGAACATTATGGTTGGACCACGGAGGAAGAAGAAGACTACGATCTGAAAGGGAAGGAGGAGACAAGCTCATATGAAGATGAAGTTCCATTACCCCAACCTGGGGATATGCATGTGCAATTCAAAAAGTGAAGTCTCCCCGTTAAACCAAAGAAACCTAAGATCCAGTTTATCCCTTTTCGTCTTCTGCAGGAAATAAGCAAGAATTATGCCAAAAGATATTAACACTGGAGCTCCTAAGCTTCCTGTCGGCCATCGTGTGCCTCTCGATGAGCTCCTCCCTCGGATACCCCCCTCCCCTTCAATTTGGGCGCCATAGGCCATCGTCTGCGTCGTGCCCGAACACCCCGTGTACATATAAGTGGGTGCAATTGCTACTGCAGTGCCTCGCACACTTACAGCCACGTCCACCGCTACTCGCGTCCGCCCTTGCCTCGTTCGCCCATGCGCCGAGCCCTGCTGCTCCACGCCGGCCGCACCTCCGTCTTCCGTTGCCACGCCACGGCCGCACCGGAGAATTCCGCTCACCGCGCCCGCCGCACCCGCTTTCACGAGCCGACGCTGCCGCCGTCGGTTGCCGTCGCGCCCTCGATCGCCCGCGAGCACACGTCCCCGCCCCAGCCTCGCATGCACCACCACTTCTCGCTGGCCGCTGCGCTGCCATCCCCGCGCACTACCGTCGCGTCCGCGTGTGCCCACTGTTGCGCTGCCATCGCCACTGCATCTGCTTGCTGCCGCCATACAGCCTTGCCGGCTCTGCCCGCCACTTGGTGCTCCCGCATCACGCACGCCCGTGGCCTCTGTTGCCGCCTCGCCCTCCCTAGCCATGGCCTTTGTGCCCCGCGCGTGCACGCCCCAGCAGTGGCCCAAGGCCAGTTCCCGTCGGGCCGGCCCTTGATTAGCTTAGGTGCTAATCCTCCTTTAGACTAACCTCCTCTAACTAGTCTATTACGTGTGGGCCTCGACTTCTAAATTAGCTAGTTACATAAATCTATTAAAATACTAGTCAATGATAGGTGCCCCCTTTTAATTATCCACTAAAAGAAAAAATGGTGAATACATGTGAATGACACCTGGGCCCCGTCTGTAGTTTTGACTAGTCAACAGTTGACTATTAACTGGGCCAACAGGGACCCCCTGGACCCACGGTCATCCTATGGTGCACAGCTAGGTGCACTACACCGGGTGCACCTAGCAATTTCCTATTTATTTTCGAATTAAAATTTCAGAATATTGTGAAATCTTTGAAAAATTATAGAAAACAATCCGTAGCTCGGATGAAAATACTTTGTACATGAAAGTTGCTCACAAAGACGAGATGAATCTGAATACGCGGTATGTTCATCCGCCACACGTCCCTAGCGTAGCTAACATGCAACCGTCCCCCTTCGTTTCATCCGTCTGAAAATGCCAAACTTCGAGAAAACTTTCCCGGATGTTTTCCCCCTTCCCAGTATCGCGTGACACCGGTTAGAACACGTCTAGTGCTGCTTATTGTCATGTCATGTATCTATTTGCTTGTATTTACTATTTCTTGCCCCTCTTCTTCTCTCTGGTAGACCCTGAGACCGTTGTTGATGCCACTGTGATCGACTACGTTGACGACGGCCCTTCTTCCCTTTCACCGGAGCTTCCAGGCAAGCCCCCCCTATGATCATTCCGATATCGCCCATTCCATTCTCTCTCTTGCTTGCATTAGATTTTGGTACTGTAATTGATTGCTCCTATTCTGATGCATAGCCTGCTTTTGTACCTACTATTGATACCTACCTGCTTAACCTAAACTTCTTGGTATAGGTTGGTTGGTGATTCACCAGTGGCTCCCACCTTGTCCCAGTTGCCCTAGCTTGTTGATCGATGACTCGATCAACGTGATCAATGGCCAGAGACCGACACCACACACCCCCTTTAGTTGTACGACTCTGCATTGTTACTATCAGGTGCCAAGGGTGATACCTCGTAACACACTCCTGATGATAACTCTGTAGGGTAGCTATTCGGTCGTGGTCATCAAGGGTGAGTCCTCCTTCACCACTCCCGATATGACTCTGTCGCACGACACCTCAAGTGTGAACCTCGAGGGTGATTCCTCATATGTTCACCTTCATGGTTACATCGAGTGGGAATCCCTCGAGGTTGATTCCTCGGCCACCCCCCCCCCCTTGATGTTTTGGACACATGGTTACCCTGGATTTACTTCAGACCTTTGATAAAGTCGGGTCGGCCCCAAGGGGTACCCGCGAGTTGATGTGAAAGTCGGGCGGGCCCAAAGAGCACTCGTGAGATGATTACGTGACATGGCCGGACATTCTGGGCCCTTGCCGTAAGTCCACGAGAGAGGCAACGGGCTCACATCGATCATGAGTCTCTGCTCGTCTCCGTGAGCTCCCAACACACTAATGATTTGGGTATTTGTTCTGAGTTGGCCTCTGGCCTTTACGCACTAACCACCACATGGTAATAGTTATGGGCCTCGACGTCATGGTATCAGCCAAAGCTTTTTCAGACGTCTAGTTCAGCATTGCAGCACGGTCGGATCATGCTGGCCATCCAAGGCGGTGCTGGTATCCACCCTGCTCGCAATGACCCGGAGTGCAATGAGCGATGGGCCCAAGACCCCTGAGTGCTTAGGATGTAGACCGACGGGGACCTCTTTGCTGAGCCTAGGTAGGGCTACAATGTGTTGATCTTTCGAGGCCAGGCATTGACTCAGAAAAGTGTGTCCCAACAGAGCAATCAAGCGTGTTGGGTAACGTGGTGCACCCCTGAAGGGAAGTTATCTATTTGAATAGACGTGTCCATGGTAAAGGACGTTCAAACATATCTTGGTCTATTATAACTAGAAATGGATACTTCATATATGTGATGGATATGATGGATCCGGAATTGCTTTCTCGCAGGGAATCGAGGAAGGATCTCTGGGTGATATTGTTACAACATGCTTGTTAATTATAAAATGCTATTATTTAATCTTCTAAGTGCTGCAAGATGGTCGTTTCCATAAGATACTAGTCTTCGATAGGCTAGGATCTTCCCTCTGTTCTGGCATTCTGCAGTTCAGTCCAAAGATACAGCTCATTCCTTTGATACTTATGCATACTTAGTATTGATCTGATGCTTGCAAGTACTTTGGATGAGTACTCACGGTTTATTTCTACCCCTTTCCCCCCTTCTTTCTTCTTTCAGGTAGTTGCAACCAGATGGTGGACCCCAGGAGCCAGATGCCACTACCGACTACTACTACTACCCGACGGAGCCTACTACTACGTGGAGACCGCTGACGGCCTGGAGTAGTTAGGAGGTACCAGGCAGGAGGCCTTGCCTCTTCGATCATTGATGTTTGTGCTAGTCTTCTTAAGGCAAAACTTGATTAACTTCTGTCTGTACTCAGATATTGTTGCTTCCGCTGATGCTGTTGCTTTCGAGCCCTTGAGGCCCCTAGCTTGTAATATGAAGCTTCTATTATTTTAGTTTGTGTCTAGAGTTGTGTTGTGATATCATCCCTTGAGTCCCTGATCTTGGTCATACACATTTTCGTGCATGATTAGTGCACGGTCAAATCAGGGGCGTCATAAGTTGTATCAGAGCCGACTGCCTGTAGGAACCCGCTTTCCAACTCCTTGGTCAAAGTTGAGTCTACTCTTTGGAAAACTCTTACTAACATGTCTATGTGGCTTACGGGCCCACGTCGCCATTGGGTGGTATTAGTATCTTTTAGTCCTCATCTATACTTTGGGACTCTGATCTCTCTTCTATTTGGGTTAAATGATTTTTCTAACTCTAACATTAGGATCTCGTGATCACATCCACCCGACGGTTTGTATTAACCCTTTCTTGAATTGAGGGCCAAGTTCTGCTTCACACTGTTCACTGTCCACATGATCCTCATATCGAAGACACCCTGCATCGTCACTTGCAAATCCCTCACTCTAGTGATTTTCTTCGACGTTGATGTAGATTTTGCTATGTCCCGTTGTTGTATCCCTCCATCACGTGCATGTGTGCCACCTAGTATGTCTATTATGTTCCTCTTGTCCGAACTCATACGAACAACATGTAATTGGCTATATATAGGTATTGGTATGTCTTTAATGACTACTGCTTTGTACATACGCTGTCTTTGCTCACTGTTCAAGTTACACCATGAATGCCTCCATACACTTGCTTCACCCCTTGCTAAACTACCCCCTGTTGCATTTAAGCAAGATGGTTAGACCCGCTGGTCGTGATCGCCCGAATACATGGCCGGAGTGATACATCAATTGAGCCGAATCGCTAGTTCATGGAAGGAGACATGGCTCAGTTTCTGCGTCCCAATATGAATCAGCAACCGGCCCTAGTAACCCAGCAATACTGTGCACATATCAACCCTGTTATCTACCGCAGCTCAACTCAACCCCTTGATGCTGATGACTGACTTCGTAACATCACTTTCGAGTTGGAGTCTACTGATGTAGCCCCTGCCAACTATGTCACCTTCGCAGTGTACTACCTTAAGGGTCCTTGTGCACAATGGTACAACCACATGCATTCCTTACCTGTTGGAACCGCCATCACTTGGCCGGAATTCCAAGCTGCATGCCGCTGGTTAATGTCGAACCACCATGGTTAATCACAACTTCCCCGTTGAAATTGAAGGATTGGAATTCCATCTTTCCCCCCAATTTTGTTTGAAGCCATCCAATATGGACCTCATTCCCGGAATGGAATGGTTGAAAACACATACCGCTTTTATCATTGGCACCACCAAAACCGTCCATCTACTACATCCGTCAAGTGAGATAGTAAGTTACCATGCGCATTTTGTTCGGAATGACAGAGAACGAATTTAATTCTTGAACGCGTAAACGCTTGTCCTCTAGTGAGAATTGAAAATGCTCCAGTCATTTGTAAATTCCAAGAAGCCTTTCTAGAGGAACTACCCACTCCATGACCTTGGACTTGCTGTAGTTAAACTTGCACTGAAGTTGGCGCGTTTCCTCGCTGCTTTCCCGAGGTAACGTTAGTGTTTCTCTTGAAGAGGAAAGGGTGATGCAGCAAAGTGAAGTAAGTATTTCCCTCAGTTTGTTGAGAACCAAGGTATCAATCTAGTAGGAGATTACACACAAGTCGCCAAATCCGATAGAGATAGATAAACAGAAAAAGAAAATATTTTTGGGTTTTTGGTTTATAGATTGAAAAGTAAAAGATTGCAAGATAGTAGATCTGAAACTTATAAGATGTAAAAGAGACCTGGGAGCCATAGGTTTCAATAGTGGCTTTTCTCATGATAGCAAGTTTACGATGGGTGAACAAATTACTGTCAAGCAATTGATAGAAAAGCGAATAATTATAAGGACATCTATGGAAATGATCAGAAATATAGGCATCACATCTGAGACAAGTAGACCGACTCCTGTTTGCATCTACTATTATTACTCCACACATCGACCGACTCCTGCCTGCATCTAGAGTATTAAGTTCATAAGAACGGAGTAACGCCTTAAGCAAGATGACATGATGTGGAGGAATTAACTCAAGCAATATGATGAAAACCCCATCTTTTTATCCTTGACGGCAACAATACAATATGTGTCATGTCCCCTACTATCGCTAGGATTGAGCATTGCAAGATTGAACCCAAAGCAAAGCAGTTCTCCCATTGCAAGAATTATCTATCTAGTTGGCCAAACAAAACCGATAGTTCAGAGGGAATTACTAAGATATAAGATCATGCATAAAAGAATTAAGAAGAAACTCAAATATTATTCATAAATAATCTGGTTATAAACTCACAATTCATCAGATCTTGACAAACATACCGCAAAAGAAGATTACATCGGATATGTCTCCAAGAGCAACGAGGAGAACATGGTATTGAAGAACAACGAGAGAGAAGACGTCATCTAGCTACTAGCTATGGACCCGTAGGTCTATGGTAAACTACTCACTCTTCATCGGAAGGGCAATAGGATTGATGTAGATGCCCTCCGTGGTTGATATCCCCCTCCGGCAGAGTATCAGAACATGCCTCCAGATGGGATCACGCGAGAACATATGGTTACGGTGGCGGAAAAGTGGTTTCGGTGGATGTTCTGAAGTTTCTGGAATATATTGGTATTTATAGGCGGAAGAAGTCGGTCGGGGGAGGCACGAGGGGTCCATAGGTAGGGGGCGTGCCCTACTCCCTGGGGGTGCCCCCACCCTGGTGGCCACCTCGTGGATCCCCTGGCATGTACTCCAAGTCCATCTGATGTCTTCTGGTCCAAGAAAAATCTACAAAAAGTTTCGTTCCGTTTGGACTCTGTTTGATATTCCTTTTCTGTGAAACTCAAAAACAAGGAAAAACAGAAATTGGCACTGGGCTCTGGGTTAATAGGTTAGTCCCAAAAATCATATAAAATAGCATATAAATGCATATAAAACATCCAAGATAGATAATATAATAGCATGGAACAATAAAAGATTATAGATACGTTGGAGACGTATCAAGCATCCCCAAGATTAATTCTTTCTCGTCCTCGAGTAGGTAAATGATAAAAACAGAATTTTTGATGTGGAATGCTACCCAACATATTTATCAATGTAATATTCTTTATTGTGGCATGAATGTTCAAATCCATAAGACTCAAAATAAAAATTTCTCAATATCAAAACAATAATACTTTAATCATACCAAAAGCAATCTATAAAGTATAACAAATAACATGGCTAAAGAACGTTATCCCTACAAATCATACAGTCCCTATGGTCCCTTTTCTTAACACAAAGCACCGATCATGCCTATCCCCGAGTCAGCCAAGCAATTGCTTTCATGTTGTACTCTTTCAAACTTTTCAACACTTCACGCAATATATGAGCGCGAGCCATGGACATAGCACTATGGGTGGAGTGGAGGTGGTAATAGACAAAAGGTGGGAGAATGTCTCACATCAACTTGGCAAATCAATGGACTATGGAGATGTACATCAATCGATATCAATGTGAGTGAGTAGGGATTGCCATGTAACGGATGCACTACAGCTATGAGTGTATGAAAACTCAAAAGACAACTAGTGGGTGTGCATCAACTTGCTTACTCATGAAGACCTAGGGCATTTGAGGAAGCGTGTCGTTGGAATATACAAGCCAAGTTCTATAACGGAAAATTCCCACTTGTGATATATTTCAGTGACAACATATGAGACTCTCTATCATGAAGAAGATGGTGCTATGATGAAGCACAAGTGTGGAAAAGGATAGTAACATTGTCCCTTCTCTCTTTTTCTCTCTTTTTTTCCTTGTTTTTTCTTTTTTTGGGTTCTTTGACCTCTTTTATTTTTTGTGGGCTTCTTTGGCCTCTTTTATTTTATTTGGGCTTCTTTGGCCTCTTTTCTTTTTGATAACCTCATATGGTACAATGTTATAATAATGATGATCATCACACTTTTATTTACTTACAAATCGATATTACAACTCGATACTAGAACAAAGATATGACTCTATATGAATGCCTCCGGCGGTGTATCGGAATGCGTAATGACCAAGAGTGACATGTATGAAAAATATGAAAGGTGGCCTTGCCACAAATACTATGTCAACTACATGATCATGCAAAGCAATATGACAATGATGAAGCGTGTCATAATAAACGGAACGACGGAGTTACATGGCAATATATCTCGGAATGGCTATGGAAATGCCATAATAGGTAGGTATGGTGGCTCTTTTGAGGAAGGTATAAGGAGGGATTTCGCACAGGCGAAAGTTGCGCGGCACTAGAGTGGCTAGAACGATGGAAGGGTGAGAGTGCGTATAATCCATGGACTCACATTAGTCATAAATAACTCACATACTAATTGTAAAAAATCTACTTAGCCCTCAAAGCAAAACACTACGACGCATGCCTCTAGGGCTTGTCGATCCCTTCTAGGTTATTTGCAAAAGTGAGATCCGATAGATATATAAAACAAATAAAGTAAATATTTTTGGGTTTTTCGTTTATAGATTGAAAAGTAAAAGATTGCAAGATAGTAGATCTGAAACTTATAAGATGTAAAAGAGACTCGGGGGCCATACATTTCACTATTGTCTTCTCTCATGATAGCAAGTTTATGGTGGGTGAACAAATTACTATCAAGCAATTGATAGAAAAGTGAATAATTATAACAACATCTATGGCAATGATCATGAATATAGGCATCACGTCCGAGACAAGTAGACCGACTCCTGCCTACATCTACTACTATTACTCCACACATCTAGGATATAAGATCATGCATAAAAGAATTCAGAAGAAACTCAAATATTATTAATAGATAATCTAATCATCATCCCACAATTCATCGGATCTTGACAAACACACCGCAAAAGAGGATTACATCGGATAGATCTCCAAGAACAACAAGGAGAACATGGTATTGAAGAACAACGAGAGAGAAGAAGCCATCTAGCTACTAGCTATGGACCCGTAGGTTTGTGGTAAGCTACTCACACTTCATGGGAAGGGCAATAGGGTTGATGTAGATGCCCTCCGTGGTTGATTCCCCCTCCAACAGAGTACCGGAACAGACCTCCAGATGGGATCTCGCGAGAACAGAAGGTTACGGCGGCAGAAAACTGGTTTTGCTGGATGTTCTGATGTTTCTGGAATATATTGGTATTTATAGGCGGAAGAAGTCGGTCGAGGGAGGCACGAGGGGACCACAACATAGGGGGCACGCCCTACCCCCCTGGGGCGCCCCCACCCTTGTGGACGCCACGTGGATCCCCCGGCGTGTACTCCAAGTCCATCATATGTCTTCTGGTCCAAGATAAATCTCCAAAAAGTTCTGTTCTGTTTGGACTCCGTTTGATATTCCTTTTCTGCGAAACTCAAAACCAAGGAAAAACAGAAATTGGCACTGGGCTCTGGGTTAATAGGTTAGTCCCAAAAATCATATAAATAGCATATAAATGCATATAAAACATCCAAGATAGATAATATAATAGCATGGAACAATCAAAAATTATAGATACATTGGAGACGTATCATGACAACATTTCCTTGTTGGTAATCGTTGCAAGATCTTCACCGATCATCAAAGTCTGAATTATCTATTTACTCAGCTAGATCTGGATCTCCGAAAACAGTGATTTATGGAAACAATCACAGACTATGACTATAGTATTTCTTATACCTCTAGCAAGGCTAATGTCATGGCCGATGCCCTGAGTCGCAAGTCTTATTGCAACAACCCCATGTCACATAAAGCTCAACCCATGCAAGATGATCTCACTTACAAAGAGCATCCAATCAGCCTTCTCGATCAAGTTGAACATCGCACCTGTTAGAGGGCTATCAAATTTCTTAAAGTCCGGTGGTCAAATCATTCTGGAGATGCAGCCACTTGGGAACGCGGAGATCGTCTTCGAGATGAATACCATGTTTTGTTTCCTTCTACCTTCTAAAATCTTAGGACGAGATTTCTTGTAGTGGAGGAGAATTGTGACGTCCAGATAATTAAACTACAGTAATCCCCCGTTAATGGTGCCATGTCATCACATTACTGTTGCTAATCCTCGCTTGATCCAAATCTTAGCTCAAACTTAAATTCAAATTAAAGTCTAAAATTCAAATTTCTCAAACATGCAAAATAAAATGTTCAAAGTCTGGCAAATATTTCTTAACTAATTATGGTGGTGACCCAACACTTTTTAAATTATTTAACTGCCCTTTTGTGAATATAACTGTGACTGAAACAACCACATTAGTCTTGTTACTTTTATTCAAAAATCAAATGAATTCAATAATTAACCAATCATTTTTTGGTAGTGTCTAAATATGCAATGCTAATTATGGACTAAGTCCTATGTTTTATAAAACTAGTTTACTATTTAAAAAAAAAAAAGCAAATCACAAAAGAAAATAAGGGCAGAAAATAAATTGAAAAGAGAAACCTTCCCCCTGAGCCTCTTGGCCCATCTAGCTAAACAACCAGCCCAACCCCCAACCCAACTCATCCCCCACCTCACGCTACAGGAGCAGGGGGCTCGTGGCGGCCATCCCATGGCGCCCCTGGACCCGGGCGGCCAACCCCACTTCCTCCATGTGGTTAAGAGGACACCCTCGCCCTCATCCCTCCCTTGCCGAACCCTAGCGCGCCCCTTCCCTTTCCTATCGCCACTCCCCTCTCGTCTCCCTCGAAGCCAAGCGCCGCCATGGACGCACCCCGGTGAAGCTTGCGGCCACCGAGCTTCTTCCGCCTCTCTGATCTGTCCAAGAGCTCCGCCTCGATGTCTCCTACCTGTACGTCAATGCACGCAAGCCGAGAGAACTCAATCGCCGCATCGCCGTCATCGTCTACCTCGGGACGTCGGAGCTCCTAGCCATCGATCCGCCGCCCACTGCAGCTCCAAAGCTTCCCGCCAGCCACCGTGTGCCTCTCGGTGAGCTCCTCCCTCGGATCCCCCTTTTTTCTTTCGATTTGGGTGCCATAGGCCATCGTTTCCATCATGCCCGAACACCCCGCATATGCATAAGTGCGTGTGGTTGCTGCTACTATGCCTCGCGCACTTACAGCCACGTCCGCCCTTGCCCGTTTGCCCATGCGTCGAGCCCTACTGCTCTGCACCGGCCGTGCCTCGGTCTTCCGTTGCCACGCCACCGCCGCGCCTGAGAATTCTGCTCACCGCGCCCGCCACGCCCGCTTTCACCAGCCGCCGCTGCCGTCGTCGGTTGCCGTCGCGCCCTCGACCGCTCGCGAGCACACGTCCCCGCACCAGCCTCGCCCGCACCGCTGCTTCTCGCTGGCCGATGCGCTCCCATCCCCGCGCACTCCCCATCGTGTCCCCGCATGGCCGCTACTGTGCTACCACCTCTAATGCATCTGCTTGTTGCAGCCGCACAGCCTTGCCAACTCGGCTCGCCACTTGCTGCTCCTGCATCACGCGCACCCACAGCCTCCGTTGCCGTCTCGCTCGCCCTGGCCATGGCATTTGTGCCCCACGCGTGCATGCCCCAGCAATGACCCAAGGCCAGTTCTCATACGGGTTGGCCATGATTAGCTTAGTTGCTAATCATCCTTTAGACTAACCTCCTCTAACTAGTCTATTACGTGTGGGTCCCCACTTCTAAATTAGCTAGTTAAATAAATCTCTTAAAATACTAGTCAATGACAGGTGCCCCCCCTTTTTAAGTATCCACTAAATGAAAGAAAATGTTGAATACGTGTGAATGACACCTGGGCCCCGTCTATAGTTTTGACTAGTCAACAGTTGACTATTGACTGGGTCAACTAGGACCCCATGTACCCGCGGTCATCCTCTGGTGCACAGCTGGGTGCACTGCACCTGGTGCACGTAGCCATTTCCTGTTTATTTTTGAATTACAAGTAATTTCAAAATACTGTTAAACCTTTGAATAATCATAGAAAATAATCCGTAGCTCGGATGAAAATACTTTGTACATGAAAGTTGCTCAGAAAGACGAGACGAATCCGAATGCGCGGTCCGTTCGTCCGCCACACGTCGCTAGCATAGCTAACATGCAACCGTCCCCCTCCGTTTCATTTGTCTGAAAATGCCAAAATTCGGGAAAACTTTCCCAGATGTTTGCCCCTTCCCGGTATCATGTGACACCCCGTTAGAACATGCCTTGTGCTGCTTATTGTCATGTCATGCATCTATTTGCTTGTATTTACTATTTCTTCCCCCCTCTTCTTCTCTCTGGTAGACCCCGAAACCGCTGTCGATGCCACTGTGATCGACTACGTCGACGAAGACCCTTCTTCCCTTTTAGCGGAGCTTCTAGGCAAGCCCCCCCTTTGATCATCCCGATATCACACATTCCATTCTCTCTCTTGCTTGCATTAGATTTTGATACTGTAATTGATTGCTCCTATTCTGATGCATAGCCTGCTTTTGTACCTACTGTTGATACCTACCTGCTTAACCAAAACTGCTTAGTATAGATTGGTTGGTGATTTACCAGTGACCCCCACCTTGTCCCAGTTGCCCTAGCTTGTTGACCGGTGACTCGATCAACGTGATCGATGACTAGAGACCAACACATCACCGCACACCCTCTTTAGATGTACGACTCTGCATAGTTACTATCGGATGCCGAGGGTGATACCTCATAATGTACTCCTGATGATAACTCTGTAGGGTAGCTATTCGGTCGTGGTCATCGAGGGTGATTCCTCCTTCACCACTCCCGACATGACTCTGTCGTGCAACACCTCAAGTGTGAACCCCGAAGGTGATTCCTCATATTTTTCACCTTGATGGTTACATCGAACGAGAATCCCTCGAGTATGATTCTTCTGGTTTTCCCCCCTTGATGTTTTGCACACATGGTTACCCCGGCTTTACTTCAGACCTTTGATAAAGTCGGGACCGCCCCAAGGGGTACCCGCGAGTTGATGTGAAAGTAGGGCGGGCCCGGAGATCACCCGCGAGATGATTACGTGGCACGGTGGGGCATTCTGGGCCCTCGTCGTAAGTCCACGAGATGGGGCGACGGGGTCACCTCAATCGTGAGTCTTTGCTCGTCTCCGCGAGCTCCCAACGCACTAATGATTTAGGTATTTGTTCTGAGTTGGCCTCTGGCCTTTACGCACCAACCAGCATGCGGGAATAGTTATGGGCCTCAGCGTCGTGGTATTAGCCAAAGCTTTGTGAGACACACAGTTCAGCATTATGGCACGGTCGGATCATGATGTCCATCCGAGGCGGTGGTGGTATCCACCCTGCTCGCAACGACCGGGAGTGCAATGGGAGATGGGCCCAAGACCCCGAAGTGCTTAGGATGTAGACCGGTGGGGACCTCTCTGCTAAGCCAAGGTAGGGCTACAACGTGTTGATCTTCCAAGGCAGGGCATTGACTCAAAATAGTGTGTCCAGCCAGAGTAATCAAGTGTGTTGGGTAACATGGTGCACCCCTGCAGGGAAGTTATCTATTTGAATAGCCGTGTCCACAGTAACGGACGTTCAGACTTATATCCTAATCTATTATAACTAGAAATGGATACTTCAGATATGTGATGGATATGATGGCTCTGGAATTGCTTTGTTGCAGGGAGTCGAGGAAGGGTCTCTGGGCAATATTGTTACAACATGCTTGTTAATTATAAAATGCTATTCTTTACTCTACTAAGTGCTGCAAGATGGTGGTTTCTAGAAGATGATAGTCTTCGATAGGCTAGGCCCTTCCCTCTATTCTCGCATTCTGCAGTTCAGTCCACATATACAGCTCATTCCTTTGATACTAATGCATACTTAGTATAGATCCGATGCTTGCGAGTACTTTGGATGAGTGCTCACGGTTGCTTTGCTATCCCTTTTCCCCATTGTTTCTTATTTCCGGTTGTTGCAACCAGATGGCGGACACTTGGAGCTAGATGCCACTACCAAGTACTACTACTACCCCGACGTAACCTACTACTACGTGGAGACCGCTGACGACCAGGAGTAGTTAGGAGGTCCCAGGCAGGAGGCCTTGCCTCTTCGATCGTTGATGTTGGTGCTAGCCATCTTAAGGCAAACCTTTTTTTAACTTGTGCATGTACTTAGATATTGTTGCTTGCGCTGACTATGTTGCTTTCGAGCTTATGTATTCGAGCCCTCGAGGCCCCTGGCTTGTAATATGAAGCTTGTATTATTTTAATTTGTGTCTAGAGTTGTGTTGTGATATCATCCCATGAGTCCCTGATCTTGGTTGTACTCATTTGCGTGCATGATGAGTGTATGGTCAAATCGGGGGCGTCACAGTAATGACATCACAAAAGGAAAAGTATAAGTAGTAAAATTTGTTGAAGATTGACAAACATAGTTTCAGGGATGTTACTACCAGATATAAACCGGCCAGGAGGGTCCAGTTTAAGTGATCAAGATTATATTATCAGAAGCCGAGCGGAGTATGAAGTAAAAGATTGTAGCCCAAGAGGCTTAGAGCCCATATGTTAGGGCCCATGATTTGTAAACCGTCATACTATGTAACTTGGGATGTAAGATAGAAAGAGAAGAGACCGAGGCGGACACGTTTATGAGCCGGCCTCGGGACTCTGTAAACCGGACCGGGTGTCACCTCTTATATAAAGGGATGACCCGGCGATGGTTCAGGACAAGAGACAACAGCTCGAGACACAGGCAAAGCGGATTCGCTCCCTGTTCATCGAAGCCCAAGTAATACCACACCAAACTAGATGTAGGCTTTTACCTTCATCGAAGGGGCCGAACTAGTATAAAATCCCTGTGTTCTTCCTCCGCTTTAACCCCTTTGAGCTAACCCGTAGAGATGGCCTCACGACTAAGTCCTTTTGCTAGGACATCTGCCGTGCTAAATCCACGACAGTTGGCGCCCACCGTGGGGCTATCGCACGGTTTCGAGTTCTTGAAGTGCAGCTTTGAAGGACCCAAGGGCTATGCAGTGGGCCAGATGACCAAGAGTCGTCGCGGCCGGAGCTACATCGACGATGCAGGCTGGGGCCCCGAGGCCGATTCAATTGAATACGGGTACCGGGTCCCCTTTGGCGGCATCGACGTCTTCATCTGCAAGATCGGCGAACCGGGCCCTAAGCCGGACATCTTCCCCAACACCGTCGAGCCGGCTCAGCGTGCGAGATCCGCCCGGGTTCAGCCCGCCTTAAGGCACGTCTTCGTTGGAGAAGTGCACGGAGTACAAGCCGAGGACAGATCTGACTCTGGCGGCGAGACTGTTGTTTGTTCCGGCGATGAATCTTCGTCTGAAGAGACCGAATCTTGGTATCTGCTGTAGGATGGTTGGTCGAGGGTTGTTCCGATGGTGACAGTATTCCGTACCCCCTCGATCCGCCAAATAGGGTTGCTGTTTTCATGGCCGGATCACAATCCATGCAGCAGCCCCCAATGATAGGGGCGTTAACATCAGAGGCAATGGGAGCTAGAGCTGGAGATCCTCCCCCGTCGCCTTCTGACGCTCTATCCATCTTGGTCGACACTTTGACAGCGCTTGTAACAGCAGAAGTAGCCCAGGCCGACAAGGAGTAGCATCATGCAGAGGTCGCTCAGGTGAAAAGCCGGATTGAGCAAGCCAAGTTGGATCTGGCTGCTGAGAAAGCTAGGATGGCTACAAGGCAGGCAGAGCTGGATGCTCAAGCTTATCGACTTAGGTTAGATCAGAATGCTTCACAAGAGGTAATGATGAGAAGCCAACGATCTCGCTTGCCGCCGGTTTATGAGGCGAGGAATCTCTTTAGTACGCCAGGCGCGGGCACCAGTAACCAGCCAGAGGTAAACGGGGGAGGAGCACCAGGAACACGCACGTCGGTTCAGCCACCGGCCGCAGAGCAAAATCGCCAAGTTGTGTCGACCCGGCATGTGCCCACCCCTCCAGGTCATTATTCTAATCCATTGGATAACATAGTTGCTGCCGCTTCACGACTGGCCGCCCTTCCCATTGAAGGAACATCCCCCATAGCAGTGGAGGCACGGCGCGCCAAGGAGTTGTTGGACACGACGCTAACTCAACAGCAAGCTTATTCCTATAGCCGGGAGAGGATCGATTCAACCCCCCGCCCGAGCCGGAGTTATACGAGGCGTTTGGATGAACCGGCCGTATCAAGCAGCGTACGGAGATGTCATCAGCAGAGACGGGATAATCCGGCAGGAGAGGAAGCACATGCTCAAGAGGTGGCGGATCAGGCCAGACATCACTGGGAGGCCGGGCTAACAGCGCAATACGACGCCCGTCAGGCGACGCCGGTTCATCCCACCACCACAGTTCAACCGGGGGTCATATCCAGTTCCCTGGGCGTACAGTGTCTCATCCCCGCTTTACAGAACGTGAAACTACCCAAAGATTTTAAAGGTCCGCCCAAGGTGCCCAACTACACAGCGGATCTTGCCACAGAGGCATGGGTTGAGAGTTATGAGATGGCAATGGAGATGCTCGATGTGGACGAGGCAGCATGCGCTAAGTACTTCACAATGATGCTTGAGGGCACGACCCGAACATGGCCGAAGGGTTTACCACCTAATTCCATCGGATCATGGGCTGAGCTACGGAGCCGGTTTATCAAAAAATTTAAGGACACGTGCAAGCAGCCAATGTTTGTCGTTGACTTAGCTGCCTGCGTTCAAGGAGAGCAAGAGTCTACAAGCAGTTGGGTGCGTCGAGTATCAGAAATCCTGCACTCTTCCAATAGCATCAACCCAAGTACAGTAGTGGTAACCTTGGAAAGTAACTGCCAGTTTGAACCTTTGAGACAAAAGTTGGGATGGCTTAAACGTGACTGCAATGACATAGGGACCCTCATGGGCGCTTTGGAGAAGTATGGAGACTCTGATAACACCAAGCATCTGGATACTGATGGAGACAAGTCAGGGAAGGCGAGCAAGAATGGTAAGCCGCCGCAGGCCAATCCGGCGAGCCAAGGATACAATGGCAAACGCAAAGCGGATGGCAGCTCGGACTTTGTGGCCAACACTAATGCTCAGGAAAATGGGCAGCGCCGTAAGGGTAGGCCGCCCCCATGCAATGGGAGGCCGCCTATTAATCTGGAGCGCCAGTTGAACATGCCCTGCCCAAAGCACGGTACGATGGAAAACCCGGCTACGCACCTCTGGAAAGACTGCTTCATTATGCAAGCATTCATGAAACAGACTAGGTATGACCACGGACCCCCCACCCCGGTGGATCAGGCCCCGGTTTTCAATGTCCGGGTTATCAAGGTGGCGGATCCTGTTCAGGATACCACGGCGGTAACGGTAACCACAATGGCAACAATCAGCATCAGCATAACCAGCAGCATGGTCAGGGCGGATACAACAACCAAGGGAACCAACAGCGTCAGCAGCAGCAGCAATCCGGATATCAGAATAATCCGAAGGAGCTGAGCAGTGGGCGGTATCACGTCTTCACCACGAGTTTATGTAAACGGGATCAGAAGGTTCTGAAGAGGGCAGTGCATTCTGTTGAACCAGCGATACCACGTTTTTTGCGTTGGTCTGAGCAACCCATTATGTGGAGCAGAGAGGATCATCCACCCCGGGTTGATAATCCAGTTCAGTTCGCTCTGGTAGTGGCACCACGGGTGGGTGGTTACAAGTTCACCAAAGTGCTTATGGATGGAGGCAGCAGCATCAACATCCTATATTGTGAGACTTTTCGGCGCATGGGGATGACAGATAAAAAGCTTCGACAGTCCAACACAGTGTTCCATGGGGTGGTACCCGGTAAATCGGCCTATCCAGTTGGCAAGATTGATTTGGAGGTTACCTTTGGAGATGAGCATGAATCTAGATCAGAGACTGTGACCTTTGAGGTTGTAAAGATCAAGAGCCCGTACCACGCGTTGTTTGGGCGGCCGATTTACGCCAAGTTCATGGCTAGGCCGTGTTATGTTTATTTACAGCTCAAGATGCTAGGCCACAAGGGAACTATTACGGTTCATGTGAGCCGCAAAATTGCATTGGAGTGCGAGGAAGGAGATGGAGCTTATGCTGAGGCGGTTTGTGCTACGGAGGAGCTGAAGTTCTATAAGGACCATGTTGATCCGGCGGATATGTCCCCGCTGAAGTAGCCAACCACAGAGCATGATCCGGCATTGAAATTCAAATCGGCTGAGGAAACTAAGCAGGTGGAGTTTGTTCCGGGCGATTCATCCAAGCAGTTCACTATCAGCGCTAACCTAGATCCCAAATAGGAAGGCGCGCTCATCGAGTTCATCCGTGAGAACCGGGATATCTTTGCGTGGAAGCCTTCTGACATGCCCGGTATACCGAGGGAACTCGTTGAGCACAATCTTAATATCGATCCTAAGTTTAAACCGGTAAGCAGTATCTGCATCGCTTCAATGAGGAGAGGCGCAAGGCTATCGGAGAAGAAGTGGCTAGGCTCTTGGCTGCAGTCTTTATAGTTGAGATGTTTCATTCAGAGTAGTCGGCTAATCTGGTGCTTGTACTTAAGAAAAATGGAACTTGGAGAATGTGTGTTGATTACACAGATCTGAACAAAGCTTGCCCAACTGATCCTTTTGCTCTCCCCCGTATTGATCAAATCATTGATGCTACGGCAGGATGTGAGCGGCTAAGTTTTTTGGATGCATACTTAGGTTATCATTAGATCAAGATGGCAGTTAAGGACCAGGATAAGACAGCCTTTATAACTCCCTTTGGAGCCTTCTGCTACGTATCTATGCCATTTGGGCTCAATAGTTCCCAAGTGACCTACCCGCATTGTGTGCAGAACTGCCTTCAAGGGCAGATTGGACGAAATGTTCATGCGTATGTCGATGACATTGTAGTAAAATCCAGGAAGGAGGAGACACTGATAGATGATTTGAAGGAAACTTTTGATAATCTCCATGTCTATAAAATGATGCTTAATCCGGAGAAGTGCGTTTTTGGTGTTCCGGGAGGCAAGCTACTGGGTTCTTAGTGTCAAACAAAGGGATTGAAGCTAATCCGGAGAAGATCAAGGCGATCATGTTCCTAGCTAAACCGACGTGCATCAACGATGTCCAACGCGTGGCGGGCCGTATTGCAGCACTCAGCCGGTTTATCAGCCGTTTGGTGGAGAAGGCAATCCCGCTTTATCAGATGATGAAGAAGACAGACCGTTTTGTCTGGAGTGATGCTGCTGATACTGCGTTCGAGGATTTGAAGAGGCAACTGGCAGAGCCACCGGTCCTTGCTGCCCCGGTTGACAATGAGCCGCTGCTATTATACGTGGCTGCCAATGCCCGTGCAGTAAGTGTTGCCATTGTGGTAGAGCGCAAGGAGGCATGCAAAGAATATCCGGTTCAACGGACGGTTTACTACATCAGTGAGGTGCTCATTGAGTCAAAACAGAGATATCCACATTGGCAGAAACTGGTGTATGGAGTGTTCATGGCAAACCGGAAGCTGAAGCACTATTTTCAGGGCCACACAATCACCGTTGTCAGTTCAGCTCCGTTAGGGGATATAATCCAGAACAGAGAAGCCACTGGTAGGGTTGCAAAGTGGGCCATTGAGCTTAGCCCGCACGGATTAAAGTATGTGCCCCGTACTGCTATAAAATCCCAAGCGCTGGTGGATTCCATTAACGATTGGAAAGAGTTGCAAGCACCTGAGGAGAAGCCGGATCATACATACTGGACTATTCACTTTGATGGTTCAAGGCAGTTGGAGGGTTCGGGGGCTGGAGTCGTGTTAACTTCCCCACGAGGTGATAAGTTCTGCTATGTCCTCCGTCTAATGTTCCCTTGTACTAACAATGCTGCTGAATATGAAGCTCTCCTCCATGGTCTGCAGATGGCCAAGCAAATGAACTTGAGCCGAGTCAAGTGTTTTGGCGATTCAGATCTGGTGGCACAACAGGTATCTGGCAAGTGGGATTCCAAGGATCCGCTCGTGGCAGCATATCAACGAGAGGTAGACGCCGTCGCTAGATACTTCAAAGGTTATCAGGTGGATCATATAGACCGGCGGAAAAATGAAGTAGCTGATGCGTTAAGTCGGCTGGGTTCCCAGCGTAAACCGGTTCCACCTAATACCTTCTTGTTCAAGTTGCATAATCCGTCGGTGCAAATACCTTCAGAGGAAGATTTAGTTGTTCCTGATCCGGAAGCACAATTGGTCGCGGCGCTTCATGTCATTCCGGATTGGACGCTCCCTTACTTGGTATACATGAACCGAGGTGAGTTACCATAGGACGAAGTCGAGGCCCGGCAGATAATCCGGCGATCTAAATCTATGACTATTGTCAATGGAGAACTTCATCATCGCAGCGTTTCTGGAGCTTTTCAGCGGTGTGTGTCATCAGAAGAAGGCTGTGATATCCTTAGTGAGATTCATGAAGGGGATTGTGGTCATCACGCGGGTTCAAAATCTTTGGTGGCTAAAGCTTTTTGTCATGGGTTTTACTGGTTGACGGCTCACGCCGACACGGAGGACTTGGTCAGAAAATGTGATGCTTGCCAAAAATTCTCACGGTGCGCTCATATACCGGCGCAGGAGTTAAGGATAATCCCAATTACTTGGCCGTTTGCGACTTGGGGGCTTGATATGGTTGGACCCTTCAAGAGATCCCAAGACAAGAAAACCCACCTGTTGGTAGCAGTGGACAAGTTTACAAAATGGGTTGAAGCGGAGCCTGTCAGTAAGTGTGATGCAGCAACAGCGGTTCACTTCATCAAAAAGGTGATTTTCCGGTTTGGCTTTCCACACAGTATTATAACTGGTAATGGCACCAATCTGTCCAAGGGGGCTATGGAGGAATTCTGTCAACGAGAGCATATTCGTCTTGATGTATCATCAGTAGCTCACCCTCAGTCTAATGGCCAAGCTGAAAGAGCCAATCAAGAGATCTTGAGAAGCATCAAACCCCGGCTTATGGTTCCTTTGCAGAGAACACCGGGTTGTTGGGTAGAGGAGTTGCCTTCTGTCTTATGGAGCATCAACACTACACCTAACAGATCCACAGGGTGCACGCCGTTCTTCATGGTATATGGAGCTGAAGCGGTCCTCCCTAGTGATATCCATCATGACTCGCCGCGGGTGGCGGCTTATGTTGAAGCAGATAATGAACAGGGAAGACAAGACGCCCTAGACCGGCTGGACGAAGAATGGG
This sequence comes from Secale cereale, assembly GCA_902687465.1. Lineage (NCBI taxonomy): Eukaryota > Viridiplantae > Streptophyta > Magnoliopsida > Poales > Poaceae > Secale > Secale cereale. The sequence continues at coordinate 177,450,109 of LR738710.1, forward strand.
ACACGGCAGTAGCTCGATCGACGATTTATCAACAGGACCTGCGCCGGTACCACAGTCGCTGGGTTCAAACCAGGACGTTTCAAGAAGGAGATCTGATGCTTCGACTCGTCCAGGACCAGACAGATATGCACAAGCTATCCCCACCCTGGGAAGGACCTTTTGTGGTCAGCAAGAACCTGCACAACGGATCATATTACCTCGTCGACGTTCGAGAGCATAAGGACTCACGTACGGCGGGGGAGGAGACCAAGCGGCCGTGGAACATCGCTTTTCTTCGACCTTACTATACTTGAGCCATCGGCTCCGCTTTATGTACAATGTATATATTATGATTAATAAAATAAACCGGCGCCCTCGGTAAACCGGGGAATCAGCCATCCTTTTCATAAGAGTATCACATGGGGGCTTCCGTGGGCAAGGAAATTTTCTATGGCCTCTTAAACCGGCGCCCTTGATAAACCAAGGAATCAGCCGTCCTTTCCGTACAAAAAAGAATCACATGGGAGCTTCCGCGGGCAAAGGAAGTTTTCCATGGCCTCTTAAACCGGTGGCCATATGAAGACCATCATAAGAGCACTGCTCTGGTTGCTTCGGCGATTTCCACATGATGATGAGGGGCAAAAGAGGGTTTGAAGCCTAGCACAACTCAAACATATGCCCCGACGAGCAATGCTCACACGCTACCTGGGGGCTCCTGATGAAAGTTCATCAGCGAGTTGAAAACTCTTGTAGTGAACACGGCTTGGAAGCCCGGTGTATAGACCTAAAACCCCGGATTAACCTGCCTGCATCAAGTAAATCGCGCCGTCCAGGTAAACCTGGTATGACCCGTCAAACATATCACAAGTCAATCCTTCGGGACCCTGAACTTGGTCACGTTAAATTGACGATCAGCAAGTGATTACACAAGCCAAAATCTTTATGAGATTTTGAACATTGGTAGCATTTGACATTGATGATTTGGTTAAAGATTGCGAATCATCTTAACATGCTTTGCTAAAATGGTTAATGATAATAGCCTGGCAGCTCATAAAGAGCCTGGAATTTGGAGCCTGACAGCTCGTAAAAAGCCTCGACTACATGGTCTTATTTGCCCAAAAACTTTATTTTTCATTTTTTATGTTTTTCCAAATCTTTATCTTCAAGGTCATTGGTTTTTTAACCAAGTCCATTGATTCAAGACTGGATAACTACAAAGTTGTCGATACATCTGTATTTACAGAGCTATAGTCTGGGTCATGAACACCAGTACTAGTTTACAATTAAATCGGCGTTTATTGTAACCCGGATCGGCCTTCATAATAAGCCGACAGGGAGCCAGGGGAGTCATCAACACTCTTGCCTTGGATCGTTTCTACCGGATTAAGGTTTGCAGATACACTTAATTGCAGGTATGGCACGTGCTTCTATTTTATACACGGTTCATGTATTTTACTTAGATCATGTGTTTGGGTAGTATAACCCTTCCGGTGGTAAACCGCCAGGAAATTTTTAGCTTTGTTCATGCAGACACAAGTAATATAAACTGTCAAAGCATTGCAAGCAGGAGATAATTTAGGAGTTGCCGAACAGAATAATACCATGACACAAAGTGCGGGACAAAGATAGTATTTCAACTATTCTATTACAAGGCACTGGCAGGCCCAAAAGAATTATCAGTTTTTTGCACCAAGTGTTCAACATATGAAGATAAACCGGACTGGCTTCAGACTCTACTTCAGCTCGCTGTGAAGACTGAGGCTCAGCTTGTTCCGGGTCTTCGACGACTTCTGGCAGCTGCTGGAAATCAGGGGTGCTCCAGTCACGTAACGCCCGGACACACCCGCCGGTGGTCGTTACTCTTGGCGGGATCTAGACTGGCCTCACATATCAATACTAGTCTTTTCTGCGCACTTTGTCCTCACTCGTGCGCACCCAGGAGCAACTTCCCGGTCGGTCACCCATCCTGAAACTACTCCAAGCTGAGCACGCTTAACTTTGCTGTTCTATCCGAATGGGCTCCCAAAAAAGAAGGAATTCCTTATTAGTATGAGTAGTCTATCATCCCTAATAAGCCAGGCCATCACATACACCCTCACTCAGAGGAACCGACGTCCTCGTCGGGCCACAGGAACATTCCCTCTTGGCACAACCGTCTGTGCTTCCAGGACAGCACATGTGCCATGCCGTGTGCCACGATGGGTCACAAACGTCATGCACAACATGACTGCAAACTGTCCGCAAACATCTGTGTAACCGCGAGGGTCGGCTCTGATACCAACTTGTAATGCCCCGGACACACCCGCCGGTGGTCGTTACTCCTGGCGGGATCTAGACTGGCCTCACATATCAATACTAGTCTTTTCTGCGCACTTTGTCCTCACTCGTGCGCACCCGGGAGCAACTTCCCGGTCGGTCACCCATCCTGAAACTACTCCAAGCTGAGCACGCTTAACTTTGGAGTTCTATCCGAATGGGCTCCCGGAAAAGAAGGAATTCCTTATTATTATGAGTAGTCTATCATCCCTAATAAGCCAGGCCATCACAAGTCAATCTTGGCAAGGGCGCGGAAATATACTTCATCGTTTATAAGTTCTGACGGTTCAATGTGAGGAGTGAAGGTATGCTTACGAACGGGTGGAATCAGATTTTCGATGTCATAAGACGGCCGCACCACCCGCACATTCTCCAGATCATAACCCGGATGATACCTTAACAAATCCGCTTCATCGGCAAGCTTGCTGGCAAGCGGCCGCATGTCTTTGGTTAAGGCGCGCAGATCTTCAGCGGAGAAAGCTGACCCATCTTCTTTCATACTGGGAGAACCATTCATGGCCTCCGCCGGATCAAAACCGGGAACCCATGCCTTGGCCCGGGTTAACACCATCAGGGAACCAGCTATTGCAGAAGATTTCTTCACTTCAACAATTCGGGTAGGCAAGATGGATAATTTCTCCAGAGTACCTTGGATGGTGGTTGGCGCCGGTTTATTATGCGAAATAGCACTGATGGCCCTCTGAGCACCAGCATAGAGTTGTTCCACCAAGGTGTAAGCAGCCTTTAGCTTCCTCGGTACAGCATCCCCAAGATGAGTCATGCGCCTCCCTGTGTACAAGTGACAAGTTAAGCCGGAGCAGTATAAGATAGCAAGGATAACGCGTATGAAAACAAGTACTTACCAAAGTTGGCAGATGTCATATCGTCTATATGTTGCCTTAACCCGGATAACTCCTCCGTCACCGGGTTAAGAGCATCCTCAGCATCCTTGGCTCTTTTCTCTAAGGCAGCCTTCTGTACCTCCCAAGTGGACCGCTCCGCTTCGAAATCTTTCTTGAGCTTCTCCATACTAGCTAAAGCAAGGGTAAGTTCCTCCTTGGCTTTAGTGGAAGCAGTTTCTTGGAAGGCCGGGTTATTCCGGAGCTCGGTTATCTCAGAAGCCCTCCGGTTTAAGTCAGTTTGCAGAGGATAAAAAATATATCATTTATTCATGAAGACAGTTCAATCAAAAGTCTCAAGCCCATAAACAAGTTATGCACTCGTCACTTGGGGGCTAATGTACAATTGAAGTGAAAGAAAACGACTTTTTCAGACAAGTCCCAAGCACATAACAAGTTATCCCCTTGACACTTGGGGGCTAATGTAAGGTCATTCTCAAACATAAGAGAAGTCCCGGTTCACCCGCAATGAAGTAAACTGGCCCTTGGGGGCTACATGTGCAAATCAAAATATTACAGTTGATCTATCGAAGTCCTGGTTTACCCTAAAGGCCAAACCGGCACTTGGGGGCTACAATGGAATAATGGTACAACTACAAGATACAAGCAGAAATGAAGAGCAAAGGAAAAGAAGTTACCTCATATCTTTCTTTCATTAAATTCACCAAACCAGCCTCATGGTCACGGCTGGTGAAGAGACGGTTCAGGTACCCAGAATGAAGTTCTTGGGCACTGAGTTGGGCATAACTAGACAGGTCGGTGCTCCACTTGCCTTTGTCCTTTTGGAGAATTTCTTCTTTGGCCGTATGTTTGGCCAAGACAACCGGTTCTGCCGGGGTGGTAAAACCGGTCCCATTGATCACGACATCATCTGTCGAGGCAGCAGTTGGCTTGGTCGGATCAGCGGAAGCAACAGGATTGGTCTGCACCGGACTAACAGGAGCCGGACTAGCCCGGGGAGGACTAACCCGGACAGGGCTAGCCGGTTCAGCAGCATTTTCCTTTGCTTCACCCCCCGGAGCAGCAAGATCTTTTTGATCCATAGGGGAAGAATCATCAAGCGCAACTTCAACGTTTTCTTCCAAAGGATTGGTAGCTTCAGGATCTTCTGCCGATTTAGCGGTGGTGTTTTCGGCCGCCGGTTTATTTAACTTTGCCTTCTTGCTAGGCTTGGGCATACTGAAAAGATTAAGGGAATAATGAAAATCACAAGTCAAAAAGGAAAAGATAAACCGGATATACTGAAAGACGGCTTACCCAGGAACACTTTTGAGTACCGGGACTTGGGTGGCGGTTGACTCGCCGGAGGATGACAAAGGAGCTTCCTGGTAATTTGGATCAGACGGTATAAGAGGTTTACGGAAAAGGCCCGCTTTAGGATGAAGAAGGGTTGGAATAAGCAAAACCTCTGAGCGGCATCTTCGAGCCGGCGTGTGGGGTAATCCGGTTGATTCAACCACGTGACCACTGTGGCGTGTGGTCCGGCGAGCCTCATGCTGTTGTTTCTTCAAAAGAAAATTGGGATCCAATTGAGCATAAGGGTGAGAAAATGGATATTTCCGGGCTACCCGACGAATTTTGGGCTGTAATGGTTCTGAATCAGAGGAAAAAGAGATTACCTTGACTTCATCCGCTTTACTCCCTTCCGCCGAATCCTGGGAAAGATCATCATTAATATAAATACACAAAAGGGAAAGTTAACAGGCATAAGAACCAAGCAGTACCTCAGAAGCCGGATCATCTTCCTCAGCGTTCGAACCGGAAGCAGCGGCAAGTCTTTACTTGTGTTTCTTTACAGCCAGGCTCTTCTTGCGAGTTGGCTTCGCCGGTTTGTCTTGGGTTTTCCGTTTCCAGAAGGGGTCATTGGCCTGTATAAAGGAATAAAGTATATTGATGACAAGTAATATGGACGGATTAAAACAAAGATAAAGGGACAGAACAATCTTACCGATGGTGGTTTATTGTTCACGCAGAAGGGTGCTAAACTGGTCCGGCTGCACTCCTCCAGAGGAATATTCAACATCTTCTTAGCAGACTCAGTAACTTCATTGTCTGGAAGCACCGTAGCTGTGTGACGTTGAGGGTCCTTCGGATTACCGGTATACTCGCACATTAAGCCGGAACACCGGCTTAACGGGAGAATGCTCCAAGAGAGCCAGCAGCGGACAAAGTCAACCCCGGTTTAACCGTTGGCGACAAAAGCCTTGAGCTTTGAAAGTTGGGGGGCATATCTAGCCCGGTCTTGGGCACTCAGACGCTGCGGGAAAGGGTGAACCACTGTCAGGCGATAAGGGCGATAACCCGGCAGTGGATTCTCTCCCTCTGGTGAAGTGTCGATGCAGTAGAAACAGGTATGATTCCACTCCTTGGGATGGCTATGAAGAGTGGCGTGAGGAAAACTGACATCTTTCCTCTTCTGGATGCTCATAACGCCAAGTTAAGTATTGGGCCTGTTGATACGTCCAAAACGTATTTATAGTTTCTGCTTGCTCCATGCCACTTTTGGATGATATTGCTATGATATTTATACACTTCCATACACTTTTGATCATATTTGGACTAACCTACTAATCCAGTGCACCCCAGTGCCAGTTTCTGTTTTCGGCTGTTTTTGTATTTCAGGTTTTCACATTACGAGAACTGCCAGGAAAAATCCAGAAAAATTATATAAAAAATCAGCGTTCCAGACCCTACCTTGCGCCCGAAGTACAGCCGG
>LR738710.1:177456086-177647862 GCA_902687465.1 Secale cereale
ACCAGGGCTCCATGCGCCCTGGCGGCGCCCCCCCCCGGGCCGCGCCGGGGGGCGCCTGGCCCCCCCGAGCCCTGTCTGGTGCCCCCCTTCGGCATATATTTAGAGCGTCCTTCGAAACCCTCGGGACGGGAACTCTTTTTCACGATCTCATCTCTGTTCCGCCGCCGCCGCCGCTTCCAAGATCGGGAGCACCAGGAGAACTCTTCCCGGCACCCTGCCGGAGGGGAGGATCATCATCGGGAGCCTCTCCACCACCATGGACGCCTCCCGAATGAGTTGTGAGTAGTCTCCCTTGGACCATGAGTCCATGACCAGTAGCTATGTGATGTTCTCATCCCGTTCTTGTGCTTCACTAATTAGTCCTCGTGAGCTGCCCTACATGATCGGGGCACATATGTAATCCTTATGCTGTTGCTATGTTGAGTTTGCTGGGATCCGATGGATTATGAGATTATGTTCAGATTGTGATTGAGTAATATATTTGATCTACCTCTTTTATATTTATGTTCATAAGTAATTCTTGCATGTTCTCCGTTGTTATTTATTGCTTTGGCCAAGTAATAGGTAGTGACTCCAAGAGGGAACGTTATGCTCGATTGTGGGTTCATGCCCCTCGATGACTAGCTTGAGTGACAGAAACATGAGTCTAGGGGATGTGCTGTTGCCACAAGGGGAAAACAACGGTGCTTGTGCCCGCGGGTGCAAGGATTGTTTACTTTATGCAAAGTTCTTTTAATGCAGTTGTCTGTTGCTTTGAGTTTACACTATGGGTGGGGCTCGCAACTTAATACCAGCGAGATGTTCTGGATAGATATCTCAAGGTGGATGATTAGTAGTAGATACTGATGGATTTCGGTCTACTTACTTTGGCGTACCGCCCATGCTTTGAACCTCAACCTTTCTTGCATTGTAGTCAACATTGGTTTGCGTTCGTGGTCCTATCAATTGCCCAGCTGTAATTCGTTAACCTCACATAGCTGTTTTATCGTCTTTTGGGAGAGAGACATCACTAGTGAACATCATGAGACTCCGGTCCATATTACCATCATTGATCACATCCGCTATTTACTTTTCGCTTTTATTTACTATTGCAAACATTATCTATCACTACTATCACTTGCGTTTAATCCTTTGTGAACTACAAGGCCGGAGGGATTGACAACCTCTCTGTACTCGTTGGGAGCAAAGTTATTTGTATATGTGTGCAGGTCCACGTTGATTGCTAATATCTGGCGTTGTTAGCAGTTGACACCTACTTGTTGAACCTAGGAGTCTCTGGGGATTCGATCCTTGGCATCTTTGCTAAGGGAAAAACTTCCACAACACTTCATCTCACACCTTCCACTTGGGGTAACCTACGAGGGGTTAGAGGCCCATCAAGGAGTTTTTCTAGCGCCGTTGCCGGGGACTCCACTCTTCAGGATAGGGGAGTTGCACGCTATCTTTTACCTTTGCTTTTTAGTCTTGTTAGTTTACCTTTCAGTTTTTGCTTTAGTATCCTTTATAAAAAATTACAAAAAAATTTATTTTGCCTTCTTGTTAGTAGTCCTATCTGTTTAGCTAAACATGTTAGGATATGGTGCTTTGAGGGAATCAGAAGTTCTAGATTTCCATCAAAGGGATGGAGAAAATATGAAGAAGGCATGGGACAGAATTTCTGATGCACATAGGAGAATTATGCCTTGGATACCTATAAAAATTGTGCTTAGAAATTTTTACCAGGGTCTTTTTAAATGGTGTAAACACTCTCTTGATATTATAGCCGAGGGAGATTTCCTAGAGTGTGATGAAGCTAGAGCTCTTGAAATTATACATGGTCTATCTAGTTACTTTGTTTATGATCATAATTTTGATACTGTCATAGATAGACTTGCTACTATTGAAAAGAGAATGGATGCTCTAGACTTAATGAAGGTAGAGAAACCCAAACCCAATAAGAGAGATATTTTGGAAATAGATAATGACTGGGAGCCTCTTGTTAGGATTAACATCTCTAATCAAGACTTCCTTGCTTATTGTGATATTGGATCTATGGTTTCTACTATGCCAAAAATTGTTCATGATTCTTTAAAATTTAACATGGATAGACTACCATCTTATCATGAACACACTAATGGAGATATTTCTGAAATCCAGGGAAGAATAAAAGATGTGCCAGTTAAATTCCTTAAAGGGATTGCAATGGTTGATTTCTTCATCATGGAGCCAAACCAAGGAAATATAGTGCTTGGAAGGGACTTTCTCCGAGCGGTAAAAGGCTTCATCGATATAGGTAAGGGACAGATCCACTTACGCGGGAAGGCAAAAGGTGTGTACCCCTTTCCTAGAAGGAACAAGAGTGAACATGTTGAGGAACCATATGAGTCAATTTATAACTCCGATTATTATGATGGTTATTGATTCCTCTTTGCATTATGCCTAGCTTAAAGGCATAAAAGAAAGCGCTTTTGGGAGGCAGCCCACATGAATATTTTTTTTGCTTTTGTTGTGTCTTGATGTTGTTTACTACAGTAGCATCATCATTGTATCTTTGCTTTTCATATTTGTGCCAAGTATAGCCTCTGATTGCTAGAAAGTTCAAAAGTTGTGAGGTGCTGTCCAGGAAACAGATTCTGTCCTTGGATAGAAAAATTCGTATAAAATCACCAGATCATCTTTTTGGTCTGAATTGTTTCGACAACGTTCTCTATATAATTGTCTTTCGTGCGTATGTTCTGAGTTTTTTGATTTGAGTTGCAGAAGTACCCCGAACAAATCAATTACTACCTGCTGTTCTGTTTTTCACAGATTCTGTCCTGTTTTGCCTTTCCTTCATTTTGCAAACCAAGAGCTTGATTTTTCTTTGCAAAAACCTTTTGGCAATCTTGAGAAAGAGTAGAACTTCAAGAATATCTTTATTTCCAGCAAGGTGCAATTATTTTATTAAGGGTACTAACCTCGCTAATCAGATTATGATGAGTTATGTATGAAGGGAGTTTTGAAGTGTGCGAGGGAAGATGATAAAAAGATTCAGGAGTGTCAAGCGCTCAAGCTTGGGGATGCCCCCGTGCACCCCCAAGAAATATTCAAGGAGACTCAAGCGTCTAAGCTTGGGGATGCCCCCGTGCATCCCCTTCTCCATCAACATTATCAGTTCGTCTTTCGTTCCGCTATATTTTTATCACTTCATGTGTTATGTGCTATGCTTGGAGCGTCTTGCTTTTAGTTTTCTTTTTAGTTTTTCATAACGAGTCGGTACTCAGCGTTTTTTATGTGGGAGAGAAACACGCTCCACTTCTACCTAGAACATAACATAGAATTTTTCATGTCTATCTTTGCTGTGTGTGTTCTTTGTCTTTTAATAGCTACTATCATGTTCAGCTCTTAGTATTCATGCTTATCTTTTCAAAGAGCTTTTGTTTAGTTGGTTGCTTGAACTCTCTTTAATTACCATGCTCACCTTATTAAGAGAGTTTGCTTCCGTTGCATTGGTTAATATGTCTATGATAAAGATGCTACTTGCATGATGGCACTTAGTAGTTCAGGTTTTCTTATGGTTAATCTCAAATAGTTGGGGGGTTCCCAATGTGTTATTGGAGTACCAACATGATTTGTTTGCCTATGATGTGGTATGGTTTAGTAATATCTTCCTTCGAGAATTTATTTTGATTGACTTGGCGTATGCTCACGCATATTTAAGACTGTAAAGAAAGTCTGTCAAGCCTTGATGATCTTTTATTTCTGAGTAGCGATATAACTACCATGCCTGATTCAATGTTGCTTTGTCGCTCTGCATGATTATGACCGTCATTTCTCTCTTAGTTGGTCGCTCCCAGTCTTTTGCTAACCTCCACCTGTACTAAGCAGACTAACTTTGCAATACATAGCTCATGGGAAAGTAGCTTAAAAACTATTGTGGTAAAGAATATGTTGCCTATGTATCTTATTTCTTATAAGTTGCTTGCTGAGCGGTAACCATGTTTCTGGGGACGCCGTCAACTGTCACACTTTTGTTGAATATCATGTGAGTTGCTATGCATGTTCGTCTTGTCTGAAGTAAGGGTGATTTGCCATGGGTTGAATGAGTATGCATATTGTTAGAGAAGAACATTGGGCTGCCAACCAAAGCCATGTATCATGGTGGAAGTTTTAGCTTGGACATTAATCTTCAATCTCTTATGAGAATATGCTTATGAATTAAAGAGGAGTCCATCATCTATTTTCTATGTTGTCCCGGTATGGATGTCCTCAAGTTGAGATCTATCAAAAACGAGAAATGAAATGTGATTTATCTCCTTGGACCTTTGTACAGGTGGCATAGAGGTACCCCTTTGTGACACTTGGTTGAAACATATGTAATGCAATGATAACCCATGGAAATCCGAGCTAATTAGGGCAAGGTGCGAGCACTATTGGTATTCGATGCATGAGGCTTGCAACTAATAGGATGTCTTATGCATGACACATATGAAGTACTACTACCGTTGACAAAATTGCTTCTATGCTTTCAAAATAAAAAGCTCTAGCACATAAACATTCTTTTACTTTTCAAGTCTCCACCTTCTTTCTTCAAGCACCAACTACTGAGAGCATGATTGTCATTCTAAGTGTAATGTGCATTGTCCCAAAGTAGCATTGTCTTTTGCATGATTGTCATATCGTTTATTTTGAAATCATTGTATCTAGTCATCACTTAAACCTTGAAGGTGCCCCTGCATTTATGTTTTGCTTCACTAAAGGGGGCAAGCTCGATATCACTTTATCGTATTTGCACATCATGTTCATTGCAAATCTTTTTGATGTTTCAGTTTCATATTGTAAAACTTTCAGTCATTTGTGATTTTCTCATGAGGCAACTTAATTACTATAGAATCATTGTCTCAGTAAGCTTTTGTCATATGACTATAAAAAGTCCTATATGGTTAATAGCATGTCACCACAGAAATTATTCTTGTTATCATTTACCTACTCGAGGACGAGCAGGAATTAAGCTTGGGGATGTTGATACATCCAAAACGTATCAATAATTTCTGCTTGCTCCATGCCACTTTGGGGTGATATTGCTATGATATTTATACACTTCCATAAACTTTTGATCATATTTGGACTAACCTACTAATCCAGTGCACCCCAGTGCCAGTTTCTGTTTTCGGCTGTTTTTGTATTTCAGGTTTTCACATTACGAGAACTGCCAGGAAAAATCCAGAAAAATTATATAAAAAATCAGCGTTCCAGAACCTACCTTGCGCCCGAAGTACAGTCGGGGGGGGGGGGCCACCAGGGCTCCAGGCGCCCTGGCGGCGCGCCCCCCCTGGGTCGCGCCGGGGGGGGCGCCTGGGCCACCCGAGCCCCGTCTGGTGCACCCCTTCGGCATATATTTAGAGCGTCCTTCGAAACCCTCGGGACGGGAACTCTTTTTCGCGATCTCTCTCTGTTCCGCCGCCGCTGCCGCTTCCAAGATCGGGAGCACCAGGAGAACTCTTCCCGGCACCCTGCCGGTGGGGAGGATCATCATCGGGAGCCTCTCCACCACCATGGACGCCTCCCGGATGAGTTGTGAGTAGTCTCCCTTGGACCATGAGTCCATGACCAGTAGCTATGTGATGTTCTCCTCCCGTTCTTGTGCTTCACTAATTAGTCCTCGTGAGCTGCCCTACATGATCGAGGCACATATGTAATCCTTATGCTGTTGCTATGTTGAGTTTGCTGGGATCCGATGGATTATGAGATTATGTTCAGATTGTGATTGAGTAATATATTTGATCTACCTCTTTTATATTTATGTTCATAAGTAATTCTTGCATGTTCTCCGTTGTTATTTATTGCTTTGGCCAAGTAATAGGTAGTGACTCCAAGAGGGAACGTTATGCTCGATTGTGGGTTCATGCCCCTCGATGACTAACTTGAGTGACAGAAACATGAGTCTAGGGGATGTGCTGTTGCCACAAGGGGGAAAACAACGGTGCTTGTGCCCGCGGGTGCAAGGATTGTTTACTTTATGCAAAGTTCTTTTAATGAAGTTGTCTGTTGCTTTGAGTTTACACTATGGGTGGGGCTCGCAACTTAATACCAGCGAGATGTTCTGGACAGATATCTCAAGGTGGATGATTAGTAGTAGATATTGATGGATTTCGGTCTACTTACTTTGGCGTACCGCCCATGCTTTGAACCTCAACCTTTCTTGCAATGTAGTCAGCATTGGTTTGCGTTCGTGGTCCTGTCAATTGCCCAGCTGTAATTCGTTTACCTCACATAGCTGTTTTATCGTCTTTTGGGAGAGAGACATCACTAGTGAACATCATGAGACTCCGGTCCATATTACCATCATTGATCACATCCGCTATTTACTTTTCGCTTTTATTTACTATTGCAAACATTATCTATCACTACTATCACTTGCGTTTAATCCTTTGTGAACTACAAGGCCGGAGGGATTGACAACCTCTCTGTACTCGTTGGGAGCAAAGTTATTTGTATCTGTGTGCAGGTCCACGTTGATTGCTAATATCTGGCGCCGTTAGCAATTGACACCTACTTGTTGAACCTAGGAGTCTCTAGGGATTCGATCCTTGGCATCTTTGCTAAGAGAAAAACTTCCACAACACTGCATCTCACACCTTCCACTTGGGGTAACCAACGAGGGGTTAGAGGCCCATCACCCGTCATGGAATTCAGTCCGGCGATTCAGATGAAAGAAGTCCCGGAATAACTCTACGGATGGTTCCTCTTGCAGATAGGCTTTTGAGAAAACTTGAAAATTGCAAATGTTTGATATGGAATTGGGACCTATGTCTTGGGGGTGGAGTTGAAAGTCTGCTAACACGTCACGGAACTTTCTTGACCCTAGAGGGTTAAAGCCCCGGGCCAGGTGATCAAAAATGACTATAACTTCTCCTTCTTTAGGCTGAGGAGGGCACTCTTTCCCAGGAGCCCTCCAGTGCAGAACCTCCTTGGGGCCTAAACCGCCGATTGAGGCCATCTTTGTTAAGTCATCCTCGGTAATCCGGGATGGGACCCAGTTGCAAGCGACAAACTGTTTAGCCGCAGAAGTCATCATTTTCCAAAGGGTAATGCTGAAAAATACAATACAAGACCTGGTTTACGATCCACTAGTTATAAACCGGCATGTTCTATGAAGGCATGGATCGAATTGATGGTTTAAGCAAGGAACTAATGGTATCTACCGATCCGGGACAACTATGAACGAGACAGCTACCGGATTATGAAGCTTAGAAGTGAAAAGTTAAACCGCCAAATACAGGCAGGTGAGGTGCAGATCTAAAGCTAAACCGTCGGCACGAGCATGTGAGATGCAGAGTCAAGGTTGAACCGTCGACATGGGTAAACAGGATGCAGATCTAAAGTGTGGGAAACAACTTTAACACGAGCAGCAGCAAAATATGGATCTACAGCATGCGGAAAACTCAAAGATAATTAAGGTTATATTCGTCAGAGGCAGCGAAGGTTCTTTACATATCCAATCTAACTAGCAGTATTGGGGGAGGTAAAATTGTGAAGATGGACGGAGTTATGCATACAAAGGTCGATCTAAATGTTTACGTCTACAGCTAAGAACTGCCTATGGTGATGAACTGTGAAGAACAAGGGTTCGTGGGCGAGCTCCTGAGAAACCCTAGAACTAAGATCTACAGGGAAGAAGGAATGAACGTACCTTAGGCAACGGAAGCGGAAGGACGGCGACGAGTCTCTGGACGCACTCAGGTTGATGCAACGGCCGGGCTTGGTGAAGACGACGAGCTCGAAGAACGGCGGCGGAGCTTGAACGCTGGAGGTCAGAGGAAGAAGAAAGCAAAGGGGGATAAAGAGATGGCCCTCGGCCCTATTTATAGGACGAGGAGATAAAACGGCAAGCGCGGGAATCAAGGAGACCAAAAATCGGATATGGATCGAGTTGTCGCCTCAATCTTCAGAGCTTTAATAAATAAAGGTAAAAGAACAGGTACAGGCATTAAATGCGCAGATGACGTCACGACGGTTTAAAGCGACTCGAGGGGATGACATCATGCTGGTTTACCGAGCATATTGAAGCTGCCGAAAGGAAAAACTGTACAAGATTTTGGAGATTGACATGAATGGATTCAAATCAATCTAGGGCCTAATGTCAGGGATATTACTACCAGATATAAACCGGCCAGGAGGGTCCGGTTTAAGTGATCAAGATTATATTATCAGAAGCTCAGCGGAGTATGAAGTAAAAGATTGTAGCCCAAGAGGCTTAGAGCCCATATGTTAGGGCCCATGATTTGTAAACCGTCATACTATGTAACTTGGGATGTAAGATAGAAAGAGCAGAGACCGAGGCGGACACGTTTATGAGCCGACCTCGGGACTCTGTAAACCAGACCGGGTGTCACCTCTTATATAAAGGGACGACGCGGTGACGGTTCAGGACAAGAGACAATAGCTCGAGACACAAGCAAAGCGGATTCGCTCCCTGTTCATCGAAGCCCAAGCAATACCACACCAAACTAGACGTAGGCTTTTACCTTCATCGAAGGGGCCGAACTAGTATAAAATCCATGTGTTCTTCCTTCGCTTTAACCCCTTTGAGCTAACTCGTAGCGATGGCCTCACGACTAAGTCCTTTTGCTAGGACATCGACCATGCTAAATCCACGACACATAGCATTGGTCAATGATGCAATTCATGAAACAATTAATAAGGGAAGAGAAGATTCACTTGCAAATATACTATCTTGGACATCTTTTGTGATTGTGAGCCCCCATCAAAATATTATATGCCAAAATAGTTGACGTTGGACAAGGAAGACAATGTAATGACTTATGTTTGTTCATATCTACATAGAAGTTATATTGTCATAGATCCTTTAACATGTGGTGCTTGCCCAATATCTTTTCTAGCCAAAAACTCTGCACTAAGTAGAGATACTACTTGTGCATCCAAAAACCCTTAAACCCAAATCTTTTTCGAGAGTCCACCATACCTACCTATGGACTGAGTAACATCCTTCAAGTAAGTTGTCATTGGTGCAAAAATGCAATTGAAATTGCTTATAAATGTGTAAGATCATTTAGTGTAAGAGAAAATTGAACGTTGTACGAACTTGTGATGGCAAATAATAAAAGCGACAAACTGCATAATAAAGGTTGCTATCATAAGGGGCAATATAATGTGACATTCTTTTGCACTAAGAGATTGAGCATACAACTAAAAAGCGCATGGCAGCCTCTGCTTCCCTCTGCGAAGGGCCCATCTTTTACTTTTATGCAAGGAGTCAAAGTATCTCTCTTTTTCCCTTTTTTACATTCTCTTTTGGCAAGCATCATGTGGTAAGGAAAGATCAAGGCACATATATCCAGTTGAATATGGGTGAGCATGAATTATTATTGTTGACATCACCCTTGAGGTGAGTACCTTGGGTGGCGAAACCATAAGCTCATATCTTTATATGTGTCCGGTTGAAACTTTTTGCTCATGTGTATGCGGTGAGTGTTAGCAATCATAGAAGACTATATGATGGTTGAGTATGTGGACTTTCCTAAAGGCTATGATACATGACTCTTCCTGAAAAGATGATGAATTGTAATTGCAAAGTTGACTGAGAACGTAGTTTGTTGGTTTTCAATAGAGTTTATACTTTATACTTCAATAATGTGATGAATTGTAGTTGTTCATGAGAAGTTATATGATAGAGCTCTATGTGTGCTATGTTGGAATGAAGTTTTCTGCTGTTACAATAATATGCATGATGCTTCTATGCCTGTATTTTGTTTTTATTGACACCTCTCTCTCTAAGCATGTGGACATGTTTTTTGATTTCAGTTTTTGCTTAAGGACAAGCGAGGTCTAAGGTTAGGGGAGTTGATATGTCCATTTTGCATCATGTTTTCCTACTATTATTTATGATGTTTTCATGTATAATAATGCCTTTTGGAGTAATTCTAATGCCTTTTCTCTCATAATATGCAAGGTTTTTATCAAGAGGGAGAATACTGGCAGCTGGAAATCTGGACCAGAAAAAGCAACGTCAGGCTACCTATTCTGCACAACTCCAAATGAGCTAAAACTTCACGAGGATTTTTTTATGGATTATATATGAATTATTGGAGCACATAACTACCAGAGGGGCCCCACCAGGTGGGCACAACCCACCTGCGCGCTCCAGGGAGCCCAGGCGCGCCCTGGTGGGTTGTGCCCTCCTCGGCCCACCTCTGGTGCCCATCTTCTGGTATATAAGTCATTTTAACCTAAAATAATTGAGGGGGATGACTTTTCGAATGGAGTGCCACCGTTTTGAGGCGGAACTTGGGTAGGAGCACTTTTGCCCTTTGATGGAGCGATTCCGCCAGGGGGAACTTCCCTCCCGGAGGGGTAAATCATCGTCATCATCATCACCAACAATTCTCCCATCTCGGGGAGGGCAATCTCCATCAACATCTTCAACAACACCATCTCCTCTCGAACCCTAGTTCATCTCTTGTGTTCAATATTTGTACCAGAACCTTAGATTGGTGCTTGTGGGTAACTAGTAGTGTTGATTAAATCTTGTAGTTGATTACTATATTGTTTATTTGGTGGAATATTATATGTTCAGATCCATTATGCTATTCAATGCCCCTCTGATCTTGAGCATGCTTATCACTTGTGAGTAGTTACTTTTGTTCTTGAGGTCACGGGAGAAATCTTGCTGCTAGTAATCATGTGAACTTGATATATGTTTGATATTTTGATGATATGTATGTTGTGATTCCCTTAGTGGTGTCATGTGAACATCTGATGGGCCTCGAACCCCTCGTTGGTTACCCCAAGTGGAAGGTGTAAGACGCAGTAAGTAGAAGTGTTTTCCCCTAGCAAAGATGCCAATGATCGAATCCCCAGAGACTCCTAGGTTCAACAGGTAGGTGTCAACTGCTAACGACGCAATTAGCAATCAACATGGAACTGCACACAGATACAAATAACTTTGCTCCCAACGAGTACAGAGAGGTTGTCAATCTCTCCGGCCTTGCAATTCACAAAGGGTTAAAAGCAATATGATAGTAGTGATAGATAGTGTTTTGCAATAGTAAATAACATAGCGAAAAGTAAATAATGTATGTGATCAATGATGGTAATATGGACAGGAGTCTCATGATGTTCACTAGTGATGTCTCTCTCCCAAAAGACGATAAAACAGCTATGTGAGGTAAACAAATTACAGCTGGGCAATTGACAGGACCACGAACGCAAACCAAGCTGACTACATTGCAAGAAAGATTGAGGTTCAAAGCATGGGCGGTACGCCAAAGTAAGTAGACCAAAATCCATCAATATCTACTACTAATCATCCACCTTGAGATATCTATCCAGAACATCTCGCTGGTATTAAGTTGCGAGTCCCACCCATAGTGTAAACTCAATGCAACAGACAACTGCATTAAACGAACTTTGCATAAAGTAAACAATCCTTGCACCCGCGGGCACAAGCACCGTTGTTTTCCCCTTGTGGCAACAGCACATCCCCTAGACTCATGTTTCTGTCACTCAAGCTAGTCATCGAGGGGCATGAACCCACAATCGAGCATAACGTTCCCTCTTGGAGTCACTACCTATTACTCGGCCAAAGCAATAAATAACAACGGAGAACATGCAAGAATTACTTATGAACTAAAATATAAAAGAGGTGAATCAAATATATTACTCAAGATCAATCTGAACATAATCTCATAATCCATCGGATCCCAGCAAACTCAACATAGCAACAACATAAGGATTACATAGGTGCCTCGATCATGTAGGGCAGCTCACGAGGACTAATTAGTGAAGCACAAGAACGAGAGGAGAACATCACATAGCTACTGGTCATGGACTCATGGTCCAAGGGAGACTATGCACGAGTCATCCGGGAGGCGTCCATGGTGGTGGAGAAGCTCCCGGTGGTGATCCTCCCCTCCGGCAGGGTGCCGGGAAGAGTTCTCCTGGTGCTCCCGATCTTGGAAGCGGCGGCGGCGGCGGAACAGAGATGGGATCGCGAAAAGAAGTCCTGTTTCGAGGGTTTCGGGGAACCCTTTAAATATATGCCAAAGTAGGGCACCGGGGGGCTCTCGGGGGGCCGAGGCGCCCCCCCGGCGCGGCCCAGGGGGGCCGCGCCCACAGGGCACCTGGAGCCCCTGTGGCCCCCCCAGGCTGCCCTTCGGAGGCAGTGTCGTTCCCGGTTCGCTGATTTTTTATATATTTTTTCTGGATTTTTCTGGGCAGTTCTCGAAACGTGAAAACCTGAAATACAAAAAGAGCCGAAAACAGAAACTGGCACTGGGGTGCACTGGATTAGTAAGTTAGTCCAAATATGATCAAAAGTGTATGGAAGTGTATGAATATCATAGCAATATCACCCAAAAGTGGCATGGAGCAAGCAGAAATTATAGATACGTTTTGGACGTATCAACATCCCCAAGCTTAATTCCTGCTCGTCCTCGAGTAGGTAAATGATAACAAGAATAATTTCTGTGGTGACATGCTATTAACCATATAGGACTTTCTCATAGTCATATGACAAAAGCTTACTGAGACAATAATTCTAAAGTAACTAAGTTGTCTCAAGGGAAAATCACAAATGACTGAAAGTTTTACAACATGAAACTGAAACATCAAAAAGATTTGCAATGAACATGATGTGCAAATATGATAAAGTGATATCTAGCTTGCCCCCTTTAATGATGCAAGACATAAGTGCAGGGGCACCTTCAAGGTTTAAGTGATGACTGGATACAATCATTTCAGAATAAACGATATCACAATCATGCAAAAGACAATGCTACTTTGGGACAATGCACATTACACTCAGAATGACAATCATGCTCTCAGTAGTTGGTGCTTGAAGTGCTAGAGCTTTTTTATTTTGAAACATGGAAGCAATTGTGTCAACGGTAGTAGTACTTCATATGTGCCATGCATAAAACATCTTATAAGTTGCAAGCCTCATGCATCGAATACTAATAGTGCTCGCTCCTTGTCCTAATTAGCTCGGATCCCCATGGGTTATCATTGCATTGCATATGTTTTAACCAAGTGTCACAAAGGGGTACCTCTATGCCACCTGTACAAAGGTCCAAGGAGATAGATCACATTTGATTTCTCGTTTTTGATAGATCTCAACTTGAGGACATCCATACCGGGACAACATAGAAAATAGATGATGGACTCCTCTTTAATGCATAAGCATATTCTCATGAGAGATTGAGGATTAAGGTCCAAGCTAAAACTTCCACCATGATGCATGGCTTTGGTTGGCGGCCCAATGTTCTTCTCTAACAATATGCATATTAATTCAACCCACGGTAAATCACCCTTACTTCAGACAAGACGAACATGCATAGCAACTCACATGATATTCAACAAAAGTGTGACAGTTGATGGCGTCCCCAGAAACATGGTTACCGCTCAGCAAGCAACTCATAAGAAATAAGATACATAGGCAACATATTCTTTACCACAATAGTTTTTAGGCTACTTTCCCATGAGCTATGTATTGCATGGTTAATTTGCTTAGTGCAGGTGAGGTTAGCAAAAGACTGGGAGCGACCAACTAAGAGAGCAATGACGGTCATAATCATGCAGAGCGACAAAGCAATATTGAATCAGGCATGGTAGTTATATCGCTACTTAGAAACAAAAGATCATCAAGGCTTGACAGAATTTCTTTACAGTCTCGAACATGCGTGAGCGGCGGCGGAACAGAGATGGGATCGCGAAAAGAAGTCCTGTTTCGAGGGTTTCGGGGAACCCTTTAAATATATGCCAAAGTAGGGCACCGTTTTGGCCTATCCTTTGCACAAAAGGATTGGGTTACCTTGCTGCATACTATTTGCCATTACCGTTACTTGCTCGTCACAAATTATCTTGCTATCAAACTATCTGCTACTTACAGTTTCAGTGCCTGCATACATTACCTTGCTGAAAACCACTTGTCATTTCCTTCTGCTCATCGTTGTGTTCGACACTCTTACTTATCGAAAGGACTACGATTGATCCCCTACTTGTGGGTCATCATCCCCAGCGGTACTACCGCTGGGATCAGAGCACACATGGGAGAGCAAAAAAGAAGAAGAGAGACCTAGAGTGGCACTAGTAGCGGTGGTAGGTGCCGTACTACCGCTAATGAGCGGTACTACCGCTCCTACTGCTGCTGCTACTGCTGCTAAACCCGACACGAGAAAAGCAAGTCTCAAATCAAGGCGGTACTAGAGCGGCACTGGAGCAGAACCACTACATGAAGGTCTGGGAGGTACTATCGCCGTTACAGCGGAACTACCGCCATTACAGCGGTACTACCACCTGTTGCTCTAAGTAGTACTGCTGCTCCAAGGCACGGTACTACGCAGGTGCAACAAGAAAGCCCAGAACTGCCATAACTTCTACATATGAGCTCCAAATCGGGCAAACTCAAGCTTGTTATAGTAAGAATAGGCACGACAGGTATGCCTAACAAATAGAGGAGAGAAACCTCCAAAAGAGAAGAACCGGCATAACCTCCAACATCGGAAACATCATAGAAGATGCATGTGAACTTCATTTCTGATGAACTCGAGCTTGTCATGAAAATGACCATAAGCTCCAAATCTCACAAGGAGAAAAACCAAACAATAACAAATAAAGATATTGCAAGGATGCAATGGTTTGAGCTCTCTACGAATGATATGATCAAGCTACTCATCAAGAGCCCCCCTTGATAGTACGTCAATCGATCCTATAACCCGGTCTCCCAAGTACCCCCATGAGACCGGTAAAATAGAAAACACATCAAGGGCAAACCTTTGCTTTGCACATAGTGTACTTGAGCTAGATGATGACGATCTTGACTCCCTCAAGTAGGACCACCTTTCTTGATTGCGCTGGCTCGGTGAAGACTAGTTGATTGCTCCCCCATACTCCACTATGGGTGAGCCACTCTTTGGCACATCTTCACATGTGCATTGTCACCACAATGGACGACAAGCTTCAAGCACTTGATCTCTTCGTGATGCTCCACTTGAACTAGCACACCGCAAACTTGATGATGATCACCACTTGATGTGATCCTCTCCATGGTTTGTATGAGATCTTTTGATATGTCTCCAACGTATCTACAATTTTTGATTGTTCCATGTTATTATGCATTAATATGCTATTTTATATTATTTTTGGTACTAACTTATTAATCTAGAGCCCAGTGCCAGTGCCAGTTTCTATTTTTTCCATGTTTTGAGTTTTGCAGAAAAGGAATATCACACAAAGGCCAAATCGAATGAAACTTTACGATGATTTTTCTTAGACCAGAAGACATCCAGGGGACTTGAGATCAAAGTCAGAAGAGCCACGAGGCAGTGGCATGGGTGGAGGGTGCGCCCTAGGGGGGTGGGCATGCCCCCTGCCTTGTGCCCCCCCGGTGACCCTACCGACCTACTTCTTTGTCATATAAATTCAGAAATATTCTGAAGCCCTCACAAGCATCCACAAAAACACTTTTCCACCGCCGCAACCTTCTGTACCCGTGACATCCCATCTTGGGGCCTTTTCTGGCGTCCTGCTGGAGGGGGATTGGATCATGGAGGGCATCTACATCAATTGTATTGCCCTTCCGAAGAAGCGCGAGTAGTTTACCACAAACCTACGGGTCCATTGCTAGTAGCTAGATAACTTCTTCTCTCTCTCTTTGATTTTCAATGCCATGCTCTCCTTGATGTTCTTGTAGATCTATCTGATGTAATCTTCTTTTGTGGTGTGTTTGTCGAGATCTGATGAATTGTGGATTTATGACCAGCATATCTATGAATATTATTTGAATCTTCTCTGATTTCTTATATGCATGATTAGATATCCTTGTAATTCTCTTCGAACTATCGGGTTGGTTTGGCCAACTAGATTGGTTTTTCTTGGAATGGGAGAAGTGCTTGGCTTTGGGTTCAATCTTGAGGTGTCCTCGCCAAGTGACAAAGTAGGGGTAGTGAGGTGCGTAATGTATTGTTGCCATCGAGGGTAAAAATATGGGGTTTACATCATATTGCTTGAGTTTATTTCTCTACATCATGTCACCTTACTTAAGGCGTTACTCTGTTCTTTATGAAATTAATACTCTAGATGCAGGCAGGAGTCGGTCGATGTGTGGAGTAATAGTAGTAGATGCAGGCAGGGGTCGGTCTACTTGATATGGATGTGATGCCTATATTACATAATCATTGCCTTGGATATCGTCATAACTTTGTGATTTTCTATCAATTGCTCGACAGTAATTTGTTCACCCACCGTATTATTTGCTATCATGAGAGAAGCCTCTAGTGAAACCTATGGCCCCCGGGTCTATTTTCTATCATATTAGTTTCCGATCTACTATTTTGCAATCTTTTACTTTCAGATCTATAAATCAAAAACCCAAAAATATTTTAACTTTTATTTATCTATCTTTATCAGATCTCACTTTTGCAAGTAACCGTGAAGGGATTGTCAACCCCTTTATAGCGTTGGGTGCAAGTGTTTGATTGTTTGTGCATGTATTGGGGATTTGCGCGTTCTTCTCCTACTGGATTGATACCTTGGTTCTCAACTGAGGGAAATACTTATCTCTACTTTGCTGCATCATCCTTTCCTCTTCAAGGGAAAAACCAATGCAAGCTCAAGAATTAGCATCTTCCTCTAGATTCAAACCCATGGAAACAAACCTAACAGCACGTAGAACTCACACATAGATCATGGGTTAGCACACAAAGTGTAATGGGCAATGCTTACCATACTATGGGATCACTTCATCCCTCTCTGTACATCTTGTACGCTTTGTGTGTTGATCAAATTGATTCACTCTTTGACTTAGTCTTGATCAACCTCTCACATGACCAATCTTTAGATAATTCCTTGAATATCACATTGGTCATCACACACTCGAAACCAACACATGGACTCCAGGAAAATCCTATCGACAAACCCTTTAAATATAACTCAAGGCAACCATTAGTCCATAGAGATTGTCATCAATTTCCAAAGCCAAACATGGGGGCACCGCAAGTTCTTTCAGTTGGGCCAAGATGCCCTTCCTGGGACACAAGCATATGACCTATGGTACCCTGGTTCCTACTGGGCCGACAGTAGCCCCCGAGCCCGCGTTGTGCATGTTCTGTCCGTTGAGGGATGAAAGGACATGTGGCCTAAGACTATCAGGCCAAGGGAGGGACATGTGGCAGCATGACTGGACGGGGGTACCCCCACTTCCAATGACGCCTCATTAACCGTCATCTTGGTCAGAAAGTCTGCCTGTGCAGGGTGCTGACGCATCATTTCCTTCCTTCAAACTGCTCCTCAGCTTCTTCAATTTGACCTCGAAGAAGGTGAGGCGGCTGGGAGAGCGACGCCCTAGGGTGCTATAAGAGGAACTGGAGGAAGGGGTTTTCCCTGCTCGTCTTCTACCCCTTCTCTCTCTTTCTCTGCTGCCATGGCACCCAAGAGGAAGATCTCCTCCACCAAGAAAAGCAAGGCACCGAAGGGGGCGGTGCCATCAACGAGGACGGGCAGAGGCCAGGCCCATGCGTCTGCTGCCGCAATGAATGCTCCCCCTTGGGGCCATACACACACCTCATTTGTCATCGCGCAGGCCGGCCCTACCGCTTGTGGTGGAGTCGCGTCCCACGACAGTGGGAGTGTGACAGCCGTGGCTGAGGGGGGCGCGGCGGAGTACCTGCCCTCCTCCCTAGGCGGAGGCTCACCCTGCAGTGGCATCACACGTGTTCATCGTGGGGCTACACTACCATCACCACAGTTGGCTCCAGCTCCCAGACTCCTTCGCGAGGGTGATGGAAGACGATGGGCCCTCGAGCCTATGGCTGCAAGCGGACGACTGCTGCAACGGCCCCTCCTGGGTGTCGGTGGAGTTCTACCCCACCGGCTAGCATGGGGGTCGAAGCCGTCTGATACGTCTCCAACGTATCTATAATTTTTGATTGTTCCATGCTATTATATTATCTGTTTTGGATGTTTAATGGGCTTTATTATACACTTTTATATTATTTTTGGGACTAACCTACTAACCCAAGGCCCAGTGCAAATTGTTGTTTTTGCCTATTTTAGTGTTTCGCAGAAAAGGAATATCAAACGGAGTCCAAACGGAATGAAACCTTCGGGATGATCGTTTTTGGAACAAACGCAACCCAGAAGACTTAGAGTACATGCCAGGGAAGCCATGGGGTGGCCACAAGGCAGGGGGGCGCGCCCAAGGGGGTAGGCGCGCCCCCACCCTCGTGGCCCCGCCGTAGCTCCACCAACATGCATCTTCCTCTTATATATACCCATGTACCCTGAAAACATCCGAGAGCACCATGAAACCCTAATTCCACCACCGCATCCTTCTATACCCGTGAGATCCCATCTTGGGGCCTGTTCCAGAACTCCACCGGAGGGGAAATCGATCACGGAGGGCTTCTACATTAACACCATAGCCTCTCCGATGAGTTGTGAGTATTTTACCACAGACCTTTGGGTCCATAGTTATTAGCTAGATGGCTTCTTCTCTCTCTTTGGATCTCAATACAAAGTTCTCCTCGATCTTCTTGGAGATCTATTCGATGCAATTATTTTTGCGGTGTGTTTGTCGAGATCCAATGAATTTTGGTTTTATGATCAGGATTATCTATAAACAATATTTGATTCTTCTCTGAAATCTTTTATGCATGATTTAAATATCTTTGCAAGTCTCTTGGAATTATCAGTTTGGTTTGGCCTACTAGATTGATCTTTCTTGCAATGGGAGAAGTGCTTAGATTTGGGTTGAATCTTGCGATGTCCTTTCCCAGTGACAGCAGGGTGATCAAGGAACGTATTGTATTGTTGCCATCGTGGATAAAAAGATGGGGTTTATATCATATTGCTTGAGTTTATCCCTCTACATCATGTCATCTTGCTTAAGGCGTTACTCTGTTCTTATGAACTTAATACTCTAGATGCATGTTGGATAGCGGTTGATGTGTGGAGTAATAGTAGTACATGCAGAATCGTTTCGGTCTACTTGTTTCGGACGTGATGCATATATACAATGATCATGCCTAGATATTCTCATAACTATGCGCTTTTCTCACAATTGCTCGACAGTAATTGGTTCACCCACCGTAGAAATCTGCTATCTTGAGAGAATCCACTAGTGAAACCTATGGCCCCCGGGTCTATCTTCCATCATATCAATCTTCCATCAACTATTTACCTTTACTTTACTTTTATTTTGCAATCTTTACTTTCAATCTATAAAACAAAATACCAAAAATATTTATCTTATTATCTCTACCAGATCTCACTTTTGCAAGTGGCCGAGAAGGGATTGATCACCCCTTTATCGCGTTGGTTGCAAGGTTCATATTTGTTTGTGTAGGTACGAGGGACTCGCGTGTAGTCTCCTACTGGATTGATACCTTGGTTCTCAAAAACTGAGGGAAATACTTACGCTACTTTGCTGCATCACCCTTTCCTCTTCAAAGGAAAAACAACACAAGCTCAAGAGATAGCAAGAAGAATTTCTGGTGCAATTGCCAGGGAGATCTACGCAAAAGTCATATGCCAAGTACCCATCACAAACTCTTCTCCCTTGCATTACATTATTTGCCATTTGCCTCTCGTTTTCCTCTCCCCCACTTTATCTTTGCCGTTTTATTCGCCCTTTTCTGTTTGCCTCTTTTCGCTTGCTTCTTGTTTGCTTGTGTGTTGGATTGCTTGTTCCTCACTATGGCTCAAGACAATACCAAATTGTGTGACTTTTCCAATACCAACAATAATGATTTTATTAGCACTCCGATTGCTCCTATTACCGATGTTGAATCTTGTGAAATCAATGTTGCTTTGTTAAACCTTGTTATGAAAGATCAATTTTCTAGCCTTCCTAGTGAAGATGCCGCTACCCATCTAAACAACTTTGTTGATTTGTGCGATATGCAAAAGAAGAGTGATATGGATAATGATTTTGTTAAATTGAAGCTATTCCCATTTTCGCATAGAGATCGTGCTAAAACTTGGTTCTCTTCTTTGCCTAGAAATAGTATTGATTAATGGAATAAGTGCAAAGATGCCTTTATCTCTAAGTATTTTCCTCCCGCTAAGATTATTTCTCTTAGAAATGATATTATGAATCTTAAGCAACTTGATCATGAGCATGTTGCACAAGCTTGGGAGAGAATAAAATTAATGATATGTAATTTCCCTACACATGGTTTGAACTTGTGGATGATTATACAAAACTTTTATGCTGGATTGAATTTTGATTCTAGAAATCTTTTAGATTCGGCCGGGGAGGGCACTTTCATGGAAATCACTTTAGGAGAAGCTACTAAACTCCTAGATAATATTATGGTTAACTACTCTCAATGGCACACCGAAAGATCTACTAGTAAAAAAGTACATGCTATTGAAGAGATTAGTGTTTTGAGTGGAAAGATGGATGAACTTATGAAATTATTTGCTACTAAGAGTGTGTCTTCTGATTCTAATGATATGCCTTTATCCACATTGATTGTGAATAATAATGAATCTTTGGATGTGAATTTTGTTGGTAGGAATAATTTTGGTAACAACGCATATATAGGAAACTTTAATTCTAGGCCTTTCCCTAGTAACTCCTCTAATAATTATGGTAATTCCTACAACAACTCTTTTGGAAATGTTAATTAGATGCCCCCTGATTTTGAGACTAGTGTTAAATAATTTATGAATTCGCAAAAGAATTTCAATGCTTTGCTTGAAGAAAAATTGCTTAAGATTGATGAGTTGGCTAGGAACGTGGATAGAATTTCTCTTGATGTTGATTCTTTGAGACTTAGATCTGTTACACCTAAGAATGATATCAATGAGTCATTCAAAGCCATAAGAATTTCCATTGATGAGTGCAAAGAAAGAACCGCTAGGATGCGTGCTAAAAGAGATTGCTTTGTGAAAGCGTGTTCTTCTAATTTTCATGAGAATAAAGATGAAGATCCAAAACTAATTGATGCGTCTCCTAGTAAATCCATGTTTTCTAATATGAATCTTGATAAATATGGGACTCGAGATGATTCAACTTTAGTTAAAAGGCGTCGCAATGATCCAGAGTTTTTAGATCTTGATGCTAAAACTGTTAAAAGTGGGATTAAAGAGGTCAAAACTTTACATATCAATGAACCCACTATTTTGGATTTCAAGGGATTTAATTATGATAATTGCTCTTTGATAGACTGTATTTCCTTGTTGCAATCCATGCTAAATTATCCTCATGCTTATAATCAAAATAAAGCTTTTACCAAACACATAGTTGATGCTTTAATGCAATCTTATGAAAAAAACTTGAATTAGTAGTTTCTATCCCTAGAAATCTTTATGATGAATGGGAACCTACTATTAAAATTAAGATTAAAGATCATGAATGCTATGCTTTGTGTGATTTGGGTGCTAGTATTTCCACAATTCCAAAAACTTTGTGTGATATGTTAGGTTTCCATGAACGTGATGATTGTTCTTTAAATTTGCATCTTGCGGATTCTACCATTAAGAAACCTATGGGAACGATGAATGATTTTCTTATTGTTGCAAATAGGAATTATGTGCCCGTAGATTTCACCGTTCTTGATATAGATTGCAATCCTACCTGTCCTATTATTTTTGGTAGACCTTTCCTAGAACGATTGGTGCAATTATTGATATGAAGGAAGGAAATATTGGATTCCAATTTCCATAAAGGAAAGGCATGGAGCACTTTCCTAGAAAGAAAATCAAATTACCCTATGAATCTATTATGAGAGCCACTTATGGATTGCCTACCAAAGATGGCAATACCTAGATCTATTCTTGTATCATGCCTAGCTAGAGGCGTTAAACGATAGCGCCTGTTGGGAGGCAACCCAATTTTATTTTCTTTGCTTTTACTTCTGTTTAGTAATAAATAATTCCTCTAGCTTCTGGTTAGATGTGGTTTTGTGTTTTAATTAGTGTTTGTGCCAAGTAGAACCTTTGGGAAGACTTGACTGAAGTCTTTGCGATCTTGCTGTAACAAACAGGAACTTTTGCGCTCACGAGATTAGCTGCCATTTTTTTTACTGGAGAGTGCTTTTAAGTTGATTATTTTTGCAGGTGATTAATAGACAAATTCCTCACGTCCACCAATATATTTCAAAAAAATAGAGTTACAGAAGTATTCTAAAGTTGCAGAGTGCTACACACTGTTCTGTTTTTGATAGATTCTCTTTTTCATGTCTTGTTTGCTTATATTGATGACTCTATGAGTAGTATCGGGGGTTATGAATCATAGAGAAGTTGGAATACAGTAGGTTTAACACCAATATAAATAAATAATGAGTTTATTACAGTACCTTAAAGTGGTGGGTTGCTTTCTTATACTAATGGAGCTCACGAGATTTTTGCTAAGTTTTGTGTTGTGAAGCTTTCAAGTTTTTGGGTAAAGATTTGATGGACTACGGAACAAAGAGTGGCAAGAGCTTAAGCTTGGGGATGCCAAGGCACCCCAAGGTAAAATTCAAGGACAACCAAAAGCCTAAGCGTGCGGATGCCCCGGGAAGGCATCCCCTCTTTCGTCTTCGTCTATCGGTAACTTTACTTGAGAATATATTTTTATTCACCACATGATATGTGTTTTGCTTGGAGCGTCATGTATGATTTGAGTCTTTGCTTTTTAGTTTACCACAAGCATCCTTGTTGTACACACCTTTCGAGAGAGATACACATGAATTGGAATTTATTAGAATACTCTATGACTAATGTTGATTCCATGGATTATACGCACACTCACCCTTCCACCATTGCTAGCCTCTCTTGTACCGCGCAACTTTCGCTAGTACCATACACCCACCATATACCTTCCTCAAAACAGCCACCATACCTACCTATTATGTCTTTTGCATAGCCATTCTGAGATATATTTCCATGCAACTTTCCATCGTTCCATTTATTATGACACGCTTCATCATTGCCATATTGCCATGCATGATCATGTAGTTGACGTCGTATTTGTGGCAAGGCCACCATGCATAATTTTTCATACATGTGACTCTTGATTCATTGCACATCCCGATACACCGCCGGAGGCATTCATATAGAATCATATTTTGTTCTAGCATCGATTGTAAATAAATAGAAGTGTGATGATCATCATTATTAGAGCATTGTCCCAAATAAAAAAAGGAAGGAAAGGCCAAAGAAAAAAAGGCCCAAAAAATAAAATAAAAAAAATAAAAGAAAAGAAAAAAGGGACAATGCTACTATCTTTTTCCACGCTTGTGCTTCAAAGTAGCACCATGATCTTCATGATAGAGAGTCTCTTGTTTTGTCACTTTCATATACTAGTGGGAATTTTCATTATAGAAATTGGCTTGTATATTCCAACGATGGGCTTCCTCAAGTGCCCTAGGTCTTCATGAGAAAGCTAGTTGGATGCCCACCCACTTAGTTTCTTTTGTTGAGCTTTCATACATTTATAGCTCTGGTGCATCTGTTGCATGGCAATCCCTACTCACTCACATTGATATCTATTGATGGGCATCTCCATAGCCCATTGATATGCCTAGTTGATGTGAGACCATCTTCCTCTTTTGTCTTCTCCACAACCACCACTCTATTCCACCTATAGTGCTATATCCATTTCTCACGCTCATGTATTGCGTGAAAGTTGAAAAGGTTTAAAAAAAATTAAGTATGAAACAATTGCTTGGCTGAAACCGGGCTTGTGCATGATTTGAGTATTTTGTGTGACGAAGATGGAACATAGCCAAACTATATGATTTTGTAGGGATGAACTTTCTTTGGCCATGTTATTTTGAGAAGACATAATTGCTCTGTTAGTATGCTTGAAGTGTTATTATTCTTATGTCAATATTAAACTTTTGTATTGAATCTTTCGGATCTGAACATTTATGCCACAATAAAGAAAATTACATTGAGAAAATTCTATTTTTATCATTTACCTACTCGAGGACGAGCAGGAATTAAGCTTGGGGATGCCTAATACATCTCCAACGTATCTATAATTTTTGATTGTTCCATGCTATTATATTATCTGTTTTGGATGTTTAATGGGCTTTATTATACACTTTTATATTATTTTTGGACTAACCTACTAACCCAAGGCCCAGTGCAAATTGCTGTTTTTTTTTTGCATATTTCAGTGTTTCGCAGAAAAGGAATATCAAACGGAGTCCAAATGGAATGAAACCTTCAGGAGGATCGTTTTTGTAACAAACGCAACCCAGAAGACTTGGAGTACAAGCCAGGGAAGCCACGGGGTGGCCACGAGGCAGGGGCGCGCCCCCACCCTCGTGGGCCCCCCGTAGCTCCACCGACATGCCTCTTCCTCATATATATACCCATGTACCCTGAAAACATCCGAGAGCACCACGAAACCCTAATTCCACTGCCGCAACCTTCTGTACCCATGAGATCCCATCTTGGGGCTTGTTCCGGAGCTCCACCAGAGGGGGAATCGATCACGGAGGGCTTCTACATCAACACCATAGCCTCTCCGATGAGTTGTGAGTAGTTTACCACAGAACTCCGGGTCCATAGTTATTAGCTACATGGCTTCTTCTCTCTCTTTGGATCTCAATACAAAGTTCTCGATCTTCTTGGAGATCTATTCGATGTAATTCTTTTTGCGGTGTGTTTGTCAACATCCGATGAATTGTGGGTTTATGATCAAGATTATCTATGAAAAATATTTGATTCTTCTCTGAAATCTTTTATGCATGATTTAAATATCTTTGCAAGTCTCTTCGAATTATTAATTTGGTTTGGCCTACTAGATTGATCTTTCTTGTAATGGGAGAAGTGCTTAGCTTTGGGTTCAATCTTGTGGTGTCCTTTCCCAGTGACAGCAGGGGCAGCATGGCACATATTGTATTGTTGCCATCGAGGATAAAAATATGGGTTTTATATCATATTGCATGAGTTTATCCCTCTACATCATGTCATCTTGTTTAAAGCGTTACTCTGTTCTTATGAACTTAATACTCTAGATGCATGCTGGATAGCGGTCGATGTGTGGAGTAATAGTAGTAGATGCAGAATCATTCCGGTCTACTTGTGACGGATGTGATGCCTATATACAATGATCATGCCTAGATATTCTCATAACTATGCGCTTTTCTATCAATTCCTCGACAGTAATTTGTTCTCCCATCGTAGAAATCTGCTATTTTGAGAGAAGCCACTAGTGAAACCTATGGCCCACGGGTCTATCTTCCATCATATAAATCCTCCATCAACTATTTATCTTTACTTTACTTTTATTTTGCAATCTTTACATTCAATCTATAAAACAAATACCAAAAATATTTATCTTATTATCTCTATCATATGTCACTTTTGCAAGTGGCCGAGAAGGGATTGACAACCCCTTTATTGCGTTGGTTGCAAGGTTCTTATTTGTTTGTGTAGCTAGGAGGGACTCGCGTGTAGTCTCCTACTGGATTGATACCTTGGTTCTCAAAACTGAGGGAAATACTTACGCTACTTTGCCGCATCACCCTTTCCTCTTCAAGGAAAAAACAACGCAAGCTCAAGAGGTAGCATCGTCCGCCCGATCCCGCGGCCTAAGGCGAGGGCACCTTCTCTAGATCAGGTATGACGAAGTTGCCACACTCTTCATGAAGTTCTTCGGGATCTCCGGCAACCACATGGTGTGCTGCGCACAGAGCGAGAGCGGCAGCGACACCGACCCCACCAGCGAGAGCGAAGATGATGAAGGTGTTGGGAAACGTAGCATGCAATTTCAAAAAAATCCTACGTTCATGCAAGATCTATCTAGGAGATGCATAGCAATGAGAGGGGAGAGTATGTCTACATACCCTCATAGACCAAAAGCAGAAGCATTTAGAAATGCGGTGGATGTAGTCGAACTTCTTCGCGATCCAACTGATCAATGTTGGTGCAAACAAACCCTGGGTCTGTTGCCCAGACTGTCCACAGGAACAAGAACAAGATTGAAGCACTAGCCCAAGTCAGAGTATGAGAAGCCAAGAGATTCAGAGTAACAGCTCAGAGCAAAGAAACCAAGGCCAAGCCAGGGAAGCAAGACATCACCCAGAGAAGGGCCTCCCTTGCCGGGCAGACGAGCCCGGCAAGAGGCGAGGCCATCCTCGGAAGCAGATAGTAGAAACACCCTGGCAGGGTCAGCCGGGGGCTCACGAAGGCCAAACCGCCTCACCAAATACCCAAGCGCGACCTAGTTCATCAATCAATGTGGTGTCAAGCCACAAGATGATTAAGTGGTAGCCATTAGCCACATGGCAGCCAGTTCCTACAAGAAGAACCCACAGATGACACCCGTCCTGGGACGTGTCAAGGAGACAAGCGCAGAGCTGGCGAAGGAGCCCGACAAGCCTTGCCGGGCGACCAGTGATGTGACACTAAGCGGTGCATTTAATGCACCCTGTAAACCCGCAGAGCTCGGTATGATAGCATTGTTTGCTATCATGTTAGTGCATAATGACTAATTTGCCACTATGGTCGCCCCTTGATCTATAAAAGGAGGCCCATGGAAACCGTAGAAAGGGTTGGGGAATAGACAAACCCACACCAACGTACGCGTGTAGTCACTGCTGCCGAAGGGCAACCCTTGCCGGGCAAGTGTACTACGCTCCACCACCACCATTCCATCATCACTCCACTAAAGCAGGAGTAGGGTATTATGCCTCACGGCGGCCCGAACCTGGGTAAATTGCTAGTGTGCTCCCCGCCATGCTGTTGTGCGCTGGTCTGCTCTTTGTGCAACATGACGTCCCCCTACCAAACCAGCAAGGGGCCTCCTGGTCCCATAGGTGGTCGTGGATATCCCGCGACATCTTTGCCATGCCAGGTAGGGGTCTCGCTTGCGCGAACCTGAAAGCGTGCATAGCGCGTCATCATCATCATCACCGTCTTTGACTTCGACGGCTCCATCATATATGGCTCCCAAGAAGAAGTCAAGTGCTTCTACCCACCCATCCAACTCGAAGGCTACACCGCCCGCGGCCTCTAATGCTGCGGGGGACGCAGATGCGAGCTGCGACGTGAATCTTGCCGGGGATGTGGTTGGAGCAGGAGGCCCCGTCCCATATCCCCCGCGGTCGACACAAGGGCAGGAGACGTTGGGAGCGAACAACATCTGCAGCGCCTCGATGGCCATGTTCCACAATGTGTGGGTGAGGGGGTCACTCCGTCCGCGCCCCCATCCTCCTGCCGATGGACACAGCCGTAGCAACGAGGCTTGGTCTGGGACAAGCAAACGCCCTCCGATCGTCCCCGCTACGGGAGCGAACACGACGGATGTGCCTCCTCTTGGACGAGCCCCTGTGCCCAATGGAGCTGCTGATCCTCTAGCGCCACCGCCGCGTGACCCCGCTACCCAAGCGGTCGTTCCGTGGCAGCGTGGGCGCGGTGCTGCGGACGTTACCATCGATGGCGCCATCAGGAGCCAGGAGACAGTCCGGTTGACATCATCAACATCCATGCCTAGCACAGCCGTGGAGGCTATGGCGTGAGCTCAAACTACTATTGAGGTTTCCACCAGCAGCCGAGCATATGGATGAATGGTGTGCCACCATCCAAAGCATGCTCGGTTTCTCCAAAGCTGGGGGCTCTCGGCAAGCTGTCCCGCCTCGGCCTCCCCAAGCAATAGTACCCGCCCGTACCGCTGGCCAAACGGAGGGCGCCGTCCCCACGATCCAGTCCCCACCGCGGCAGCCGATGCGGGTGCGGTAGAATCAAGAACCCGACGACGACTCGATGGCCTCTACCGGCCCTCGAGCACGTCCTGGCCAAGTTCAAGCCCTAGAGGACAGACGGTGGGCAGACGTATGCGTCTTCACAGATCGACGCCGCGACGACCTCCGCCAGACCAACGGGTGCGACGGCTTCAACATCGATGAGCCCGCGCACGGTGTTGGCGGGTGCCTACCATTTGAGGTCGGCTGCCCTGCCTTCACTCAAGAGCTGCGGCAAGTCTGTTGGCCGTCCGTCCATACACATTCAAGCCAGGTATATCTGAGAAGTACATTGGGAGGCTGAACCCAGCAGAGTTCCGGAGCATCTACACCATCGTTGTTCAGGCTGTCATGGGAAGGGACAAGAAGGTGTTCGCCAACTACTTACCTTCGTCCCTCAAGTCGAACGTGAGGTCTTGGCTAATGCACCTACCAGAGGGCTCCATTTAGTCATGTGCATACTTGTGCCAAAAGTTCGTTGGCGCTTTCACCGGTGGCCACCAGGAGCCCGGCAGGCCCAGCGACCTACAACTCCTTCAGCAGAAGGAAGGAGAAACCCTCCGTAAGTATTTATAGAGATTCAGTAAAGTTCATAGAAATATTCCAAATATCCATCTAGCAGCCGTCATAGCAGCTTTCCAGTCCAATGCACGCAACCGTCGCTTTCGTTCCAAGATGAACGTGTGGTTGCCCAAGACTGTGAAGGAGCTATACACACTGGTGGATAAGTGTGCTCTGATGGAGGAAGGAAGGAAGTTGCCCAGAGAGGAAGATTGTGCTGATGTTGACTCAGAGGATGAGGATGAATCAACCAGTCAGAAAAAGGGCAAGAAGCGCAATAAGAAGCCAAGAGACAAAGCAGTGATGATTGTGGAAGGATCGGGCACACCTAGTACTGGCAAGAAGGCCAAGGCAGAGGCCCGTGGCAAGGAAGCTGCCGCTTGTGCTGCCTGCCTGGAAGCCATTGCCGCTGAGAAAGCTGGGAAGGGCGATGGGCCGTATTGCAAGATCCATCAAACCAAGGGCCATGACCTCCATGAGTGTTACCAGATTGAACAGCTTGTCAAGAAGCAGACTGCAGAATATGATAAGCGTGACAAGGAAAAGATTCAGAATGCCGTTGGTGGTGTCAATGTCAAAACCGGCGGATTCGGGTAGGGGGTCCCGAACTATGCGTCTGAGAATTGATGTTAACAGGAGGCAGGGGACACGATGTTTACCCAGGTTCAGGCCCTCTCGATCGAGGTAAAACCCTACTTCCTGCTATATTAATATCGATGAATATGTGTACAAGAGTTGATCTACCTCAAGATCGTAAAGGCTAAAACCCTAAGTTTCAACCTATGAGTATTGAATGATTCTCTATCCTCGCCGCTACGGACTAAACCCTTCGGTTTATATACACACCGGAGGGGCCTAGGGTTTGTACATATTATCTTGCATAGGAAGGAAAATCTACACCCGAGCCTAAACTTTCCATTACAGGAATTCAGGAGTCCTATCCGGATACAAGAGATGATCTTCTATAGTAATCTTCATGGCCCACTAGGAGTTTGTCCGGCCACATGAGGACCCCCCGATCCAAGACTCCCTCGGTAGCCTCTGAACCTGTCTTCGATGATGACGAGTTCGGCTTCCGAATTTTCTTCGACATCGCAAGGCGGGTTCCTCCTACGAATATATCTTCTGCAAATTGATGGATTGTGTTCAGCTCTGCAAGATTAGTACAACCCTTAGCCTGGAAGGCAAGGCTTTTAAAGAAAATGAATAATGTTTCTTTACTAAGAACTTTTGGGTGAAGCGTCGCGTCCAACCCACTAACATATCGAACCGTTTATTTGGTCCTAGTTTCACATTTCGAGGCATATCCTCATTGACACGTCCCGTCAGAATAGAGATCGTGCCTGCTTATCATGGGCTTTTTATCATTGTGACGCGAGCACCCTCGCCGCGCATTATGCTCGACCGCCTTGGGAACCAGCGAGTTTTATGGCTAAGGTGGGGGGACGCTCTGTATTCGCAGCGTTATAAAAGGACTTCGTTCTTCATCAGCCCCACGCCTTGCTCAAGCTCGAGCTCTCCAATCTCCCTTGCCCCCGTACTCTAGTCTCCTGCGTCCATAGCACCTCGTTCCTCAACCACTACTCCCATCCCTAGCAATGGTTGGTTCCGGTGCCAAAGGCAAGTGGGAGGCATCCACAATCACCAAAAAGACCGTGAAGGACCTATGGAGTGCGGGGTATCTCGCCAACAACATCGCACACCGAGTTCCCCCTATGGGCCAGGTGACCCCCGTCCCAAAGGTGGGTGAGAGGGTAGTATTCAGCTCTCATTTTGTTAGGGGGCTAGGGTTTCCACTCCCCCCGTTCATTTGGGGTCTTTTGTTTTTCTACGAGCTAGATTTCCACGATCTAGCTCCGAACTCAATCCTTCACATATCCGCATTCATAGTGATGTGTGAAGCTTTTCTCCGCGTCCCCCACACTTGGCCCTGTGGCTTAAGACCTTCAAGATGAAGCCGAAGGTGGTGAACGGGGAACACGTAGAGTGCGGGGGCGCTATGATTAGTAAGATCCCGAACGCAACTTGGCCCAAGGGCTCTTTCACATCCCCAGCTTCACCTTGCATTAGGATAGCACTTGCCTATTGCATCATGTTTAAATTTCTCAGAAACTGGAAATGGGGATGTTCAAACCCTAGCACCAATGAATTCAACTAGGGTCAAATTAAAATCTTTCTCAATGAACCCAAAATGCCTTTTGGAAAAGTTCATCATTTTTGGATTGATTAAAAACCTCTGCCAAAAATGTTGCACATATTTCTAGGATCATTTTGGATTTTTGAATTAAATCTTAAAGTATTTGCATTTGGGCATTTAAGTGCTACTAATTATTCTAAATGTCCAAATAATCCTAAACTGAAATGATCCATGTTGGTTATATGCTAAACAGTGGGCATGAGCAGTTTGGAGATTTTTGAAAGTGCCTAAGCATTTTTGGAAAAGCCACAAAGTTACAAAAGAAATAGAAAACAGAAAGCAGAAAGAAAAGAGACAAAGAAGCTTACCTGGTGACCCAGCAGTTTTGGCCCAGCCCACCTGGCCTCCCCCTGTCGTCTTCCTCCTTGCCAGGAGGACGGGCGAGTGCCCGACGCGTGCGCATCGCCGTGCGGCCACCTCCACCCTGCCTGGCTGCCTCCTCCTTCGCCTGGACGTCTCTCGCAGCGCCACGCCACCCCCTGGACCTCTCTCACTCTCCCTCGACCTCTCTCCCCTCTCCTGGCACTCTCCCTCGCATGCACCCGAACGCGCCGTCGCCACCGTCCAAAGCCACCGCGGCCACAGCCTCCCCCTCGCCTCTCCGACGAGCCCCCGAGCTCCGCCTCACTGCCGCGCACCTCTACGCCGCACCGCAGGACCCCGGACGCACTGAGGCCTCGTCCTTGAGCTCGTCTTCTCCGCACGGCCGCCGGACGCCATTGACGAATTCGCCGCTTCCAGGTCGTCCCCGAGCCCACTGAGCTGCGCTCCGACCTCCCAGTGAGCCTCGCCGTCTTTCCCCTCCCTCTTGTTGCTTGCCCCCTTGCCGTAGCGCCGTTTCCGCCAAGACCGGAGCTCCTCGCCGCCGGACATGATGCTGCCGTGGACAGAGCTAGCAAAGCTCGCGTCCGAGCCTTTCGTCGTGCTCAACACACTCCCAGGAGGCCGCAGAGCCCCTTAGCTCACTCCCCGTGCCCTGTAGCTCCTTCCCCTCTCTGCCCGAATTCGGGCCGCCGCCTTTGAGCTCGCCGTCGACGGTTCCGGCCACCCCAGCACACACCGCCTACTCCACTGGATGTGGGCGAGTCCCAGCTCCACGTAGATGCCATCCGCCGGCCATTTGGTCGCCGGAGGAGGAAACCCGAGCACCGCCGCTGCATTTGGCCTCGCCGGCGTTGAGCCGTTGGCGGGATTAGCCCGTTTGACCTGGGGTTTGGCTCCCCTGGGTCAATGACATGTGGGGCCAGCTTCTAATTAATTTTGGTTTAGTGCCAAAATTAATACTAACTCGTCTGTTAAGTTAATAAGTCACTGACGTGTGGGACCGCACTGTTAGGTTTGACCCTAGCCGCCCCATTGACTTGCTGACGTCACAGTGGCGTCATGCTGACGCAATAACTATTTTCTGTAATTTAAAATAAATCAGAAATGATTTATTTATTTCAGAAAATAGCCAAAACTTCTAAAAATCACAGAAAATAATCTATAACTCCAATGAAAATAATTTATATATGAAAAATGATCAGAAAAATTCAAGGAATCTGTTTATGGGATTTTTCATGCATGTTTGAACAAGTTAAACCTGCTGATCAGGTCAAATCAATTAAATGGCATTTGAATAATCACATATGGAGTTTGAATTTGAACCTTTGGTTCAAATCAATTTCATTTAAATCACTGCTAGTTGCATTAGCTCAATCAACAGCATATTGCCATGTCATGATCATGCATCATATTGTCGCATTGCATTGATTGTGTTCTCTCTTGTTGCCGGTGTTTGTCCCCTCTCAGTAGATGTTGTTCCTACGATGTGATCGATGACACCGATGAAGACTCAATGATATATTCAGAAGTGCTAGGCAAGCAAAACCCCATTGAGCATTCCGATACAATCCCACTCTCTCGCTCTTGCTCTCTTATACTGCATTAGGACAACAACGCCATAACTGTTACCTGCTGCGGTAGTTGAACCCCTTTCCTCTACATGACCCGTCATTGCCATAGTAAATAGTTGAAACCCACTAGCATGAGTAGGAGTTGTTTGAGCCATGTTGTGCCTACGCGTTCATGCTTTCTGGTTATGCCTGCTATTGCTTAGAGTTGTGTCAGGTCTGATTCATTGGGGATGAATTGGAATGCGGTGAACATGTCCTACTATTGAGAGCTAAGTGTGTGAACATGATTTGGTAAAGGTAGCGATGAGAGGCCATGTAGGAGTACATGGTGGGTTGTCTCATTGCAGCCGTCCTCGGGAACTGAGTTCTGTGTTGGTTGATCCTTGACCAGTTACTACCATGCATTGGGCCCGAAACCAATGGACCCTCTCGACTTATTAACTGCCCTTGACCTCTGTCCAGGAATTGCAACTAGTTTCTGGTGTTTGTAGTTTACTGGAGGTCGTGCACAGCGCTGACCCTCGGGGTGGGCTGTGATGCGGCAGGTACGTGGCCGGGTGTACCGAGCGCCCATTTGGTGACTCGAGAACCCTGTACACATCGTTTGGGGCCGTGAGCGACACCCTGGCCGGATCTCCCCACGGATGGAACCCAAATAGGCGATAAACCTGGACTTGGGACTTGTGTGGTTAGTCAGGTCGTGGCCGACACCCTCGCCAGGCTTCCGCTTGAAGGTTGCCGAGATACATGACGTGTACATGGCGGTAAGTGGCGAGAGTGTGTGTGAAGAAGTACACCCCTGCAGGGTTATATATGATCTATTCGAATAGCCGTGTCCGCGGTAATGGACTTCTGGGTTACCTGTACAGTTCATAGACAAGTGAAAGTGGACACTCTAAAACGCGCAAGATAAGCGTGAGTGCTATGGATGGCCTTCTCGTAGGGAGACGGGAGCGGATCCATAGTGATGTATTGTTTGGTGAATATGTGGACTCGTGTGAGCCACCTCAAAAGAGTTACTTGCAGTCGTAGTTCAGGATAGCCACCGAGTCAAAGCTGGCTTGCTGCAGTCAAACTCCACCACCCCTTTGTTGATACTGATGCATATGTAGCTAGTTCTGATGTGAGTCTTGCCGAGTACCTTTGTACTCACGTTTGCTTAATTTATGTTTTTGAAGAGAGACTCCAGTCTCACTAGTGGTTCCGCGTGGACTTCGACGTTTAGCTTGTTACCTCAGCTACGATCTTGTACCCTTGGGAGGGTCTTGTAGATAGTCAGGCTTCTCAGCCTTTTTCATTTGTAGTTGTCTGTACTCAGACATGTTATGCTTCCATTGCATGTATGCTCTGTATGTTGGGTCATGTGACCTCTGTTTGTAATAAATGCTATGATGGCTCTTCTGGGCCTTTATCTATATGAGTTGTTGAGTTATGTTGTGATGCCATGTTGTACAGCACATACTTGCATGTTATGCGTACGTGTAATGTGTATTGCTATGTGTGGGATCCGACACCTAGTTGTTTACCCTTGGTAGCCTATCGTACATGGAAATGTCTCCTAGTGCTTCCACTGAGCCTTGGTAGCTTACTACTGCTCCGGAACACTTAGGCTGGCCGGCACCTGTCCTTCTTCGTTCCTGTGTCTGTCCCTTAGGGGAAATGTCACGCGTTGTTCCTTTAAGTCCTTGTAGCTTGCTACGACTTGGGTCCATACGTCGATGACCGACACGTTCGTTGCTGGGTCATGTATGCCTGTCTCTGTAATTTAGCGCCACTTTTGGTTTATAACTAGTCATGTCGGCCTGGGTTCTCTGTCATTTGGATGCTAGCGAGACTATCATATACGTGTGCCAAAATGCGCAAACGGTCCCGGGCCAGGTAAGGTGGCACCCGTGGGGATACCATGCGTGAGGCCGCAAAGTGATATGAGGTGTTACAGGCTAGACCTGTGTGACTTAGGATCGGGGTTCTGACAGCTTTGGTATCAGAGCCTGAATGCCTGTAGGATTAGCAAGCCAAACTGGTCGAAGTTGTGTCTAGAAACTCTTTAGTTATATTAAGGGAATTGATTGTGGAAGGGAACGTAAGGCTCTTTTTACTCCTTTACCCCATGACTTTCTGATCTGAGTCACCTTCTTTTTCTACGGGGATTAAGAACTAGGATTCTCATTCTATTTATCAGGATCACGTTAATGGTGGATTCAACCCTCAGTTTAGTTTCTACTACTTCTGTTTGTTCAACTGTTGGACTCAGAACCTTGACTTTATGATGCTAAGTGGTTATGCTACCCTTTTTCTTGGATCTCAAAAGTATTTTTGAGCATTTACAGCCGTTATGCTGTCCGAGTCATCCCAGGTTTCTAAATAGTCTGATGCATTTACGAATCCTTTTTTTCCTGTCCCGATGCTCCTTTGGGCCAGATTAACCTCACTAGTCGTTGTCTTGAGGTACTTCGTTGCCTCGACATACATGTTGGAGCTATTATTATGACCCTAGGTGTCTTAGAAGATCACCAGTAATTTAGCAATGCTTTATATTCCAGTGTGATGATTCTAGCCATCATTCTCGAAACCATCCCGTGATGCCATTTAGTTAGTAGGCATTCTATTTCTGGGTTCCTAAACCCAAGGTTCATTCTACTTACTTCATGTTGGTAGTATTTGCTCGTCCCTTTAGGATATTAGTAACCTTGTGATAGTCCTCAAGGTTCGTGGTATATCCTTCTTCCAATACCATGAACCATCCTTGGCAGAAGTTCTTCCGAACCAAAATATCACAATAAGAGTACTCTTGAGGAGTTTTGGATTATATATTGTGACTCTGTCAATTCTACCTTTCTGCATGGGTTATCCGAAAGAAATACGTTAAACTAGTTCGACATACTAATCTATGCACCACAACTCAGGAAGTTATATGTTCCTTTGAGTTGTCCCTCTCTAGTTATATCATGACCCCGTCTATCAGTTGGTAGTCAGGAGTAGTCGTGCATTCGTGTTCATCGATGCCTTTTACTATTGTGGTCCGTCAAGCCATTCTATTCTGGAATGACTAGGAGAAACAAACTCCAGTACCTTATACATATCCAAGATTGGGTCAGAGCGGTTGTATTCCACAGATCAAAATGTCTATCCGGCTTTTGTTCTGTTTTACCTTGGAGTGTTACCCTCTTTTATGTCAAGAATGTCATGGGAATAGCACAACCTCCTATAAACTCTTGATACAGTAATACTTCTCACCATTGTCGTTCATTCCTTGGTCTCCGTGTTGTTATGACCGAAATATCGACAAGTGAATTGTGATGTGTGAAATCAATACTCCTAGCAACCCTGTTGCTTGGTGGTTAATGGACGATAATCTCATTCTTAGCATGCTGGTTACTGAATCATCATTCTAAGATTGATTGTGCTACCTAGTCCATCTTACTTGGTGCACTCTTTGATCAATTAGTTAGGATTGTGTCAATCTCTCGCTCTTTTGATCATATCGTCTTACCCCGAAAAGCAAGATTGATCTCGAGCTTCCTAACATATCAGTGGTTCGTGATTTTCCGAATATCTTCTCGAAAGTATTACCAGGTTGATCCCTGACCATTATGTTGAGCTTTTGTTCAAGTTGGTTTACATATAAACCACACCTTCTCCAAGAATCTGAGTTGGATACCGTAAACTAGTTGGTTAAGCTAAACAACAACTTGGAGAGTTGGAAGATAAAAGCTTACCTGACTTAGTTCCTTTCAAGGGTTATCTTTTGTGTGTGTGTTGAAGAAAGATGATATCTTGATCGATTGATCCTCGTGATCAATTGTTGGATCTATTGTCTTGTCCAAACTTTGATTTGAGTGTGGGCTATCGACAAGTCAAATCAGAACCAATGGTATTCATAATGTTGTCTTACTCATGGTTGATCCCTCGAGCATACACCTTTACATCTATTGGTCTGACCAATGCTACCACTTTGTTCACATAGTTATGGAATTCCATTTTATGGAAACCTGGATGAATTGTTGTTGAGCCCATCAGCAACATTGTTATCTTTTCCATGATCTATGTTGAACATCCAGTTGGTATTGGAAACTTTTCTAAGCATTTTCTTCATGATCCGTTCGTGAGGTATATGTTTGGATGAGAGAAGTGATCTCCCCTAATTCACGTGTAATTGATGAAAGATGCAACCATGAATTTGAGAAAGATTGTTTTACTTCCTCTGGAGTCATCCCAAGTCAGTCATGCATACGTACGAAGTATTCTATGGTCTGATAGACTGTATGTATCCCTAGCACACAATGCCACTGATTGATTTGTTAAGGATAAGAAGTTCAAATGCTATTCCCGAAGGGCCCATACGGACATGCACAAGACTTCGTTATCTTCAATGATGATTCCCAATCTGAACTCGGTAGTATTTTATTATAAGACTACTATGTGGTCATGCTTGTCTGGGACAACGTGTTCACAGGTACGTAGCAGAACTAGCTCATGTTTTGGAGCTTGCTATCATAGTTCACTCCCCGAGAATCTCGCAATGCCATCTCGTCGATTTGTGTTGCACACTTTCGTTTGCAGACATGTTGTCTGGAATATCCTGACACCAACCAGAACTGAATCTCAGGCAGATATGATGGTTGGAGCATTTTCCAAGAACTATAATATTGGTCTCTCGGTAACTGGTAAAGTGGATGTCGTGGCCAACACACCCAGCCGGAAGACCTATTGTTGTGTTATCTTGATTGAAGAAGTTGGCCACCTCCCCATAAGGATTTCGTAGGATTTACCCCCTAGTTGTTCCTTATGGATTTTTGTGCTCCTAAAGTCCGA
This sequence comes from Secale cereale, assembly GCA_902687465.1. NCBI lineage: Eukaryota > Viridiplantae > Streptophyta > Magnoliopsida > Poales > Poaceae > Secale > Secale cereale. The sequence continues at coordinate 177,493,217 of LR738710.1, forward strand.
CCTTTTACTTGACGTTCTAGGTACCAAACCATTTTAATAAATGGGTTACGCTTGCACATCAAGGAGAACATTAGAAGCGGAGTGCTAAATGTCTCTCGGCCGATCATCCAGATTTTGCGCCTTGACCTCGCTAAGGTGAAATCTGAGAAGGTGTTATCTTCCTTTGCATCTGCATCATCCATCGTTATTCATCATGGTCGTATGTCGTGTTGTCAGCACCATTGGCATGGATATTGGTAAAACCTTGATGAATATGGGAATGCTCAAGTTTTTGAGAGCACGCACAAGCACTAGGTGTTATCACTGGCACTAACCGAGATTGCTCCCAGTGTTCTTGGTTATGTTATAACCTCTCAAAGAGTAGATTTACTCTCTACTATTGGGTTTCACCCCAGTTACCAGAATCATTCCCGGCATTTGCATTTTGTTCCCAACTTGCACCACCATTGTGCCGTTTTTTTTCATGGGTTGCCCTTCTCAGCCACTGCTGTTCAGGATTATCTTCAGTAGTGGACTTGCCATGGGTCCCATCCATTTCCGATGATAAGAAAAATCATCCCTTGTGTTGTCTTCAACAAGGTAGTCCACATCATCCATTCTGGCCCGAGAATGTCATCCCTTCAGACTCCGTCAAACGATCGATTGTGTTTACCTTAGGCTGGTATAGAGAATTTCAATGATCTCTATATCAAAAGTAATTCTTTTTGCCACTTAAGGGGATAATTCTGCGAGTCACCTTCTCTAAGGCGCCCCGTCTGGTGACCTCGATCACCCTCTTCTTAGGTGTGGAATTATTGCCACTAGGTGAACCTTCATCGGTTGTTTCACTCCATCCCTCTGGATGTGTGTTCCGTGTCTCAGCTCAAGAGATGTTTCAACATCTCACTCCATGAGTTGATCTGGAGTTGCTCGATCTTCCATAGGATCAATTTTGTAGAGTATCTTTCGCCGTCACTGTGTTGGACAAAGATCTCGAAAGCAAGGACGTCAGGATCAACATGATGCGAGCAATCAGCATTCATATGAAGGACAGTTGGATCATGAAGATTGCGTTAGCTTGTGTTCCCTCTGTCTTCTTATGTCACGTCCTGAATCTCGGGACGAGATTCTTGTTTAGTGGGGTTGAGTTGTCACATCCCCAGCTTAACCTTGCATTAGGAAAGCACTTGCCTGTTGCATCATGTTTAAATTTCTCAGAAACTGGAAATGGGGATGTTCAAACCCTAGCACCAATGAATTCAACTAGGGTCAAATTAAAATCTTTCTCAATGAACCCAAAATGCCCTTTGGAAAACTTCATCATTTTTGGATTGATTAAAAACCTCTGCCAAAAATGTTGCACATATTCCTAGGATCATTCTGGATTTTTGAATTAAATCTTAAAGTATTTGCATTTGGGCATTTAAATGCTACTAATTATTCTAAATGTCCAAATAATCCTAAACTGAAATGTTCCATGTTGGTTATATGCTAAACAGTGGGCATGACCAGTTTGGAGATTTTTGAAAGTGCCTAAGAATTTTTAGAAAAGCCACAAAGTTACAAAAGAAATAGAAAACAGAAAGCAGAAAGAAAAGAGAGAGAGAGAGAAGCTTACCTGGTGGCCCAGCAGTTTCGGCCCAGCCCACCTGGCCTCCTCCTGTCGTCTTCCTCCTTGCCAGGAGGACGGGCGCGTGCCCGACGCGCGCGCATCGTCGTGCGGCCACCTCCACCCTACCTGGCTGCCTCCTCGTCCGCCTGGACGTCTCTCGCAGCGCCACCCCCTGGACCTCTCTCACTCTCCCTCGACCTCTCTCCCCTCTCCTGGCTCTCTCCCTCGCACGCACCCGAACGCGTCGTCGCCACCGTCCAAAGCCATCGCGGCCACAGCCTCCCCCTCGCCTCTCCGACGAGCCCCCGAGCTCCGTCTCGCTGCCGCGCACCTCTTTGCCGAACCGCAGGACCCCGGACGCCCTGAGGCCTCGTCCTCGAGCTCGTCTTCTCCACACGGCCGCCGGACGCCATCGACGAATTCGCCGCTTCCAGGTCGTCCCTGAGCCCACTGAGCTGCGCTCCGACCTCCCAGTGAGCCTCGCCGTCTTTCCCCTCCCTCCTATTGCTTGCCCCTTGCCGTAGCGCCGTTACCGCCGTGACCGGAGCTCCTCGCCGCCGGTCATGATGCTGCCGTGGACAGAGCTAGCAAAGCTCGCGTCCAAGCCTTTCGTCGTGCTCAGCACAGTCCCAGGAGGCCGCAGAGCCCCTTAGCTCACTCCCCCGTGCCCCGTAGCTCCTTCCCCTCTCTGCCCGAATTCCGGCCGCCGCTTTTGAGCTCGCCGCCGACGATTCCGGCCACCCCAGCGCACACCGCCTACTCCACTGGATGCGGGCGAGTTCAGCTCCACGTAGATGCCCTCCACCGACCATTTGGTCGCCGTAGGAGGAAACCCGAGCACCGCCGCCGCATTTGGCATCGCCGGCGTTGAGCCGTCGGCGGGATTAGCCCGTTTGACCTGGGGTTTGACTCCCCTGGGTCAATGACATGTGGGGCCAGCTTCTAATTAATTTTGGTTTAGTGCCAAAATTAATACTAACTCGTCTGTTAAGTTAATAAGTCACTGACGTGTGGGACCGCACTGTCAGGTTTGACCCTAGCCACCCCGTTGACTAGCTGACATCACAGTGGCGTCATGCTGACGCAGTAACTATTTTCTGTAATTTAAAAAAAAATCAGAAATGATTTATTTGTTTCAGAAAATAGCCAAAACTTGTAAAAATCACAAAAAATAATCTAGAACTCCAATGAAAATAATTTATATATGACAAATGATCAGAAAAATTCAAGGAATCTGTTTATGGCATTTTCATGCATGTTTGAACAAGTTAAACCTGCTGATCAGGTCAAATCAATTAAATGGCATTTGAATAATCACATATGGAGTTTGAATTTGAACCTTTGGTTCAAATCAACTTCATTTAAATCATTGCTAGTTGCATTAGCTCAATCAACAGCATATTGCCATGTCATGATCATGCATCATATTGTCGCATTGCATTGATTGTGTTCTCTCTTGTTGCCGGTGTTTGTCCCCTCTCAGTAGACGCTGTTCCGACGATGTGATCGATGACACTGATGAAGACTCAATGATATCTTCAGAAGTGCCAGGCAAGCAAAACCCCATTGAGCATTCCGATACAATCACACTCTCTCGCTCTTGCTCTCTTATATAGCATTAGGACAACAACGCCATAACTGTTACCTGCTGTGGTAGTTGAACCCCTTTCCTCTGCATGACCCGTCATTGCCATAGTAAATAGTTGAAACCCACTAGCATGAGTAGGAGTTGTTTGAGCCATGTTATGCCTACTCATTCATGCTTTCTGGTTATGCCTGCTACTACTTAGAGTTGTGTCAGGTCTGATTCATCGGGGATGAATTGGAATGTGGTGAACATGTCCTGCTGTTGAGAGCTAAGTGTGTGAACACGATTTGGTAAAGGTAGCGATGAGAGGCCATGTAGGAGTACATGGTGGGTTGTCTCATTGCGGCCGTCCTCAGGAACTGAGTTCTGTGTTGGTTGATCCATGACCAGTTACTACCATGCATTGGGCCCGAAACCAATGGACCCTCTCGACTTATTAACTGCCCTTGACCTCTGTCCAGGAGTTGCAACTAGTTTCTGGTGTTTGTAGTTTACTGGAGGTCGTGCACAGCGCTGACCCTCGGGGTGGGCTATGATGCGGCAGGTCCGTGGTCGGGTGTATCGAACGCCTGTTTGGTGACTCGGGAACCCTGTACACATCGTTTGGGGCCGTGAGCGACACCCCGGTCAGATCTCCCCACGGATGGAACCCAAATAGGCGATAAACCTGGACAAGGGACTTGTGTGGTTAGTCAGGTCGTGGCCGACACCCTCGCCAGGCTTCCGCTTGAAGGTTGCCGAGATACATGACGTGTACATGGCGGTAAGTGGCGAGAGCGTGTGTGAAGAAGTACACCCCTGCAGGGTTATATATGATCTATTCAAATAGCCGTTTCCGTGGTAATGGACTTTTGGGTTACCTGTACAGCTCATAGACAAGTGAAAGTGGATACTCTAAAACGCGCAAGATAAGCTTGAGTGCTATGGATGGCCTTCTTGTAGGGAGACGGGAGCGGATCCATAGTGATGTATTGTTTGGTGAATATGTGGACTCGTGTGCGCCACCTCAAAAGAGTTACTTGCAGTCGTAGTTCAGGATAGCCACCGAGTCAAAGCTGGCTTGCTGCAGTCAAACTCCACCACCCCTTTGTTGATACTGATGCATATGTAGCTAGTTCTGATGTAAGTCATGCTGAGTACCTTTGTACTCATGTTTGCTTAATTTATGTTTTTGCAGAGAGACTCCAGTCTCACTAGTGGTTCCGCGTGGACTTCGACGTTTAGCTTGTTACCTCAACTACGATCTTGTACCCTTGGGAGGGTCTTGTAGATAGTCAGGCTTCTCAGCCTTTTTCATTTGTAGTTGTCTGTACTCAGACATGTTATGCTTCCGTTGCCTGTATGCTCTGTATGTTGGTCATGTGACCTCTGTTTGCAAGAAATGCTATGATGGCTCTTCTGGGCCTTTATCTATATGAGTTGTTGAGTTATGTTGTGATGCCATGTTGTACAACACATACTTGCATGTTATGCGTACGTGTAATGTGTATTGCTATGTGTGGGATCCGACACCTAGTTGTTTACCCTTGGTAGCCTATCTTACAGGGAAATGTCTCCTAGTGCTTCACTGAGCCTTGGTAGCTTGCTACTACTCCGGAACACTTAGGCTGGCCGGCATGTGTCCTTCTTCGTTCCTGTGTCTGTCCCTTAGGGGAAATGTCACGCGTTGTTCCTTTAAGTCCTTGTAGCTTGCTACGACTTGGGTTCATACGTTGATGACCGACACGTTCGTTGCTGGGTCATGTATGTCTGTCTCTGTAATTTAGCGCCACTTTTGGTTTATAACTAGTCATGTCGGCCCGGGTTCTTTGTCATATGGATGCTGGCGACACTATCATATACGTGTGCCAAAATGCGCAAACGGTCCCGGGCCAGGTAAGGTGGCACCCGTGAGGATACCGTGCGTGAGGCCGCAAAGTGATATGAGGTGTTACAGGCTAGACCTGTGTGACTTAGGATCGGGGTTCTGACAGGCTCGTTCATGTAGACGAACAAAATCTGGCAGCAGGAGTGGTTCTATATCACCGAGCCTCGCGACACAACTGGGCGGCGGAGCTTGCTTTCAGATCCGGACCCCCAGACAGGCTAACCTCCTGGACCAAAAAGGGTCTGAACTGGGAGTCGCCCACCGAGGTGACGAATCTCGTGGGTTGTGTGTCCGGCGAGATCTCCAAGGGGCACATGCTCTCTTCCGTGGTCCAGGTGATGCTGACCCGACTTGTTCTCCCTTGCGAAAGCCAGGATTCCTCCCACTAAAGCATCACTTTGGCTCCATGCACAAAGTGATCTGGAAGCACCTCTTCAAGAGCCAAGAGGAATGGCCCAATGAGAATGAGGATGCGGGCTTCAGTACTGAAGTTTCCGCTACTGAGGTAATAATGATCTCTGGCAAACACTTGTCCTTTCCTATTACTTAATGATAATAGGATCTCGAACTTTTATGTGATATACAGGCTTGGACGAAGAAGGCAACCCGGACCAAGTGTCCGGCACCTCTGCGCGAAGACCCAATGTTGCCTCTACTGACGGCAATGCTGGTTCAAGAAGCCCAAGAAGACGGAGGGTAAGGGGATTTGAAACAGCCCCCGTCCTGCAGGCAACTAGCCTGAGGACCTCCATATTATTTCCTACGATAAGGCTGAGGCATATGATGCGGAGGAAGAGCCAGAAGAAGATGTACCTCCCGCGCAAGGCAGGGGGCGAAGAGGGGGGCCGTTGCTGACGTGAGCGCGCCCGTGCCCCGGAGGAAGAGGAAGCTGAAGCTCGGAGACAGTTTGGATTCATCCGAACACAACTTCGTCGTGAAGCCTAAGGTAAAACCCCTGCCCGAATCGTAAGTCTGTCCCGATTGACTATTTCACCTTTGTTTATTCAGTATTTATGATACCTACTTAACATTTATCTCCTTCTGACCTACAGTCCTCCCGGCGGAGACCCCGATGTTACATCATTAGAGGGGAACTCTCTGGCGCCTGGGGAGACGGAGAGTGACCCGCCCGTCCGGGCTTCAACGCCCGTAACCGGCGGGGACACCGAAGTGTCATCCCATCGGGTTCTTTTCGCCCAAGGAGATGAGGGCGGGGCAGGAGGCAGGGCGGCCGAGGGTAATACCTCGGCGGCCGCTGACCATGGGGAAACGGCCCACATGGAGACCGAAGATGTGGGGCCCACACAGTCCGGGCTCCTACCGAACACCGTCCCGGAGCCTAGCGCGGCTCCGTGGTTTAAAGATCCCGCTCCTCAAGTGGAGGAGGATACAACGGCGCCCAGAGTGAATTCGGAGGCGCCGGACTCTATGGAGGGAGCATTGCAAAGTGCTCTCGTCATTGAATAACACCGCACCGTGATGGGTGTGGTGATGAAGAAGATTCAGTCCGTCAAGGGCGGACTGAATGAAGCCTTCAAGAGCCTTTTAACAGGCTTTGAGGTAAGCCATGTAATGGTTTTTTAAGAAATTTTATTTGTTTTAAGTGCATATGTATAGCCAGTAGCCCCTGATGCTTTGTGTGAATTAGAAAAGAATCAGACGAAGTATCCATAGAGTAGCATACTTACAGAGCTGAACTGTTGTGCATGCTTCTTTAGTTACGGCGACTGCGCGAGACACAGAGGTCGCCGAACTAAATCGGAAGCTCGAGGTGGCCAATGCGGACCTCAACTGCATCAACCGGCGTTTTGATGAAACGCAAGGTATGTGGATTTTTATTTAAATATCAATAAGACTTAAATTATTAAGTATGAGTACAAACTCTAACATCATATTTTGTATTACACAGTTGGCACCACTGAGGTCGAGGCCCTCAAGGGCGAGGTTGCCAGGGCCAAGGAGGAGGCCAAGGCGAACAAGGAGACCGCTGATAAAGCGGTTGCTGATTTAGAGGCCGAAAAGGCGGAGTGCGAGAAGCACATGTCTCGCGTGTCCGATGTCAAGGTCGAGCTTCAAGATGCCATCCGTAAGTGCGAGGCATCGGAGAAGACGGCTTCAGAACAGGCGACCGAGCTGTCTGCGGCAGTAAAGTCTGCCCAGGACGCGCGAGGCGAGGCGCACAGTGCTCGTCAAGAGATCGAGCAGGCACGACAGATAGCATATAGTAAGATATTTCTCTTACAGAACATCTTTGGAGGGCAGAAGTATATAGGGCTGACATGATTATGGAGTTCTCCAGGCGTGTTTGCTGATCTTCCAAGGAGCAGGGCAGACACCGCCTAGTATTTCCATGTCCTAGAGGGGAACAACATGGAGAAGTTGTTTTCGTCGCAGTTCGACGCGCCAAAACATCTGATGCCCCTCAGCGACCAGATGAAGCAGCTGGTCGAGCTGCACAACATAGCGAGTTCGGCCATGAAGGACTGAATAGTACGGCTCTGGCCCGCTGAGCCAATCCCAAGAAGTTACTTCGGGTTGTTGAAGCGGCTCGTCAAGGCGAGTCCGCGGGTCGACGCATTAACGCGGTCGGCTTGTATAGAAGCTGCTCGGATGGTCTTTGCGCGCGTCAAAGTGCACTGGGCAAAGATGAACGCGGTGCATAGAGCAACTGCAGGCCCGCCCACATGCAAAAGTACTTCGAGGACGTCATCGAGGGCGCCCGCCTTGTAGAAGGCCAGTGTTCAAAAGATGTTGTTTTCGATTAATTGTATCCGGATGTGAAGACTATGCTTGTGAATCCAGTGTATATAACTTTTGCACTATTTATCATATCAGCGTCTTTTTTCCCTCATGTGTGACTGTTTATCTTAAATATGAAAGTTTCTAGTCGTCGACTTCAGCCCCCAGGTACATAGTACTGGGGTGTTCGGTCATTGATGACCCTCAACCGTAAGGGATCTGTTGCAGCGTTTTCGATAAGTAAGAGTGTCGAACCCAACGAGGAGCAGAAGGTATTGATAAGCGATTCTGAGCAAGAAATTACTGCAAGCACTGAAAGATAACTTTTAGGGGTTTTCTCGGTATAAGCAACAGGAATGTAAAGGCAAGTAATGTAAAAGGTACTGAAAGTAACAAGTGGCCCAATCCTTTCTTAGCAAAGGATAGGCCTAGCAACTGAACTTATAAAGACTAAAGCGTTCTTGAGGACACACGGGAGAGGTAGTCATGTGCTTTCGCCATATTTCGTATCGATACTATGATATTCCGTATCTATCCTAGTGCACTCTCTAGACTAAGATGAATGCACTCTTATGATTAAACACCTTGCAAGCATCCGCAAATACAAGATAGAATTTAAGGCAAAAGCCTAACCATAGCAATACGATCGGTGATCCATTATTCCCTTATGCAAAAGCGTGCAAACTGGGATTCAGGTTTCTATCACTCCGGCAACCCACCATAAGCATTCTTTATACACAATGTATTCTCGTAGGTCCTTAATAAGGCGAAGTGTTGGGTGTTCGACTCACGCAACACCACTAGTAGAATGACAACGCAACTTAAGTACCAAACAACACATATTACTTCAACAGCATATGACTACTAACAACAAGACTTCCCCCATGTCCTCAAGAACTAAGGTAACTACTCACAAGACATAAAAGAGATCATGATCAGTGGGGATAAATATGTGATAAACAATCTGGACATGATAATATTTCTCCAACAAAACTCAATAGCATTCACCACAAAGTAGTAATCAACACCGATGGAGTAGGGAGGATAGGTAGTACGAGTTACAACACGAGTTGCGATTGAAAGATGAGATTTGGATGAAGATGGAGATGGTGATGGTGTTGGGGATGATGTTGATGATGATCTCGATGATGCCGGTGACGATGATGATGACGATGGCGACGATCTCCCCTTCCGGGAGGTGATCTCCCCGGCGGAATCTGCCCGCCGGAGATGCCCTTTTCTTCTCTGTAGGTTTCCGCCTCGAAGCGGCGGCGGAACTCCGTAAAAAGTCCCGTGCCTAGGGTTTTCGGGGGACGGAGAACATATATGCAAAAGGGGGCGACCAGAGGTGGGCCAGGGGCTCCAGGCGCCCTCCCGGCGCGGCCAGGGGGGGGGCGCCCCCAGGCCGCCTGGGCACCCTGTGGCCCCCCCTCTAACTCCCCTTTTGCGTGTCTTCGTTATTCGTCTGAAAAATACCTCCCGTCAATTTTTAGGTAATTTGGAGGTGTTCTTCTTCAGCAACTCAGCATCCACTTTTTCCTGCTGAATCCTGCGTCTGCTATTCCGGTATCGAAAAGTTGCAAACTGTGTAAAATAGACCAAAACAACATAAGAACATCATCATAACGTGAAATATATCAATGAATAAGGATAAATTATAATACAAAATAGGGATGCATTTTTGACGTATCAACACCCCCAAGCTTAGACCTCGCTTGTCCCCAAGCGAATATGAACTCGGTAAACCTGTCCACAAGTTTAGAGAGTGAAGTGTCGATAAATAGAATACGGACAAGAAGCATCATAGTCTCTTCACCAACTCAAATATCCTCAGCAGCAATCTTCACCTCATAAGGCTCTTATGAAAGAGTATTAACACTTATATTCGAAAGTAGGACCAATGGAAACTCATTATATCATGGCAAACATGTCCTTTGGTCAAAGAACAACAAATAATTTTAACTTTTGCTCTTATATTTGATGGGATTAATTTAACCTTTTTGAAATAACATGTTAATAAGCAAGAAGTGAAAGTGTTAACACAAAGGAAGATATTTGCCTTAGCTGGGCATGACAAACAACTTACTTATCAAATGATAATGTCAACAAGGATATGATATGACGAATCTTAATGCAGCTTTATATGAATGAATCCTTATCAACATCAAACGCCTGCTCTCTTTGGGAAATAGAGGGAAGTAGGAATAACTGACTCAACTTAAAATTAAAAGATAGGCCCTGCTCTAGGGTAGTAGGGAAAACTCATGTGCTATCCTCAAATCAAACAGAATGAAATAAGTTTTTGAGAGGTGCATGATTTGTCAACGAATGCTAATAGATAACTCAATTACTTCTTGAACTGGACAAGTTTCGAGGAACGGCTCCCGTATGAGGACGATAACATCCTCTTATTCTCCTTTGTTTATCACTGCCAAAGTTTTCTGATTTCTCATGAACAAAGCGTGAAGGAGGGTTTGTTTGTTATATTATTTTTAAGCCGGGCGCACTCAATGCTAGTTCCTTTTCGTATTATGGGTTTGCACATTATACATGCAATCCCGGGGTGAAGCTTGTCCAACTCAAAAAGGTCATGAATTAGCTACTACTTCCTCATGAGCTAAAGCAGAGGCACAAAATAAAAGATTTTGAACATTTAAGGATAACACATAAATTATATACTTTAGGAGGTGGTAGTGGAGTACCACGAGTAGGTAGGTATGGTGGACTCATATGGAAGGTATTGGCTTAAGGGTATGGACGCACAAGCAGAATTCCGCTTAGTACAGAGTTAGGCTAGCAAAGGTTTTGAGAGAGCAGACAATTGATGATGACTAAGATGCAAAACAATATAAAGCATGAACATTGAAATAAGCATAACACATCAAGTTGTCTTCCTTGTCAACATAACACTTCAAGCATAATAACATAAAGGTTTTGGCTATGTTGATACTTTAAGAGAATCATGCTTGTTGTTATGACCAAAGCTATGTTTGCCAAGATTAAATAAAGTTTCGTAGCCATACCTGACATAAGGTCAATACTCCCCATAAGAATCATCATATAAGGTCGATTGCGTGAAGAGAATACCGAGTGCAGCAAAAAGGAACCGATAAACTTCTCATTAATATTCCATCATAAACGACTCCACACACACAGATACAATTCTTCACCAAGGGGGGCGATAGACCTCAATGCACACACCTATCTCATATAATAACCTCCCTAGACATGATACGACTCTACTTGACTTCTAAAAAAAACAAAAGGTAAAAGATAAAGATACCGGGCACTCCCCCAAGCTTGGAACAAGCCAAGGGAATGCCATTACCACGGAGATTTCACCCATGCTTGTTGGCGTTAATCACGTAGTCCTTGACGAAACGCTTCCATGGATATCTTGCTAAAGTCTCTTGTGAGAGGCTCATCTCCTGAATCCTGCATTCAGCACCCAAACTCATGCATAGAAACCTTAGTTCATACTCACAGTTCTGGTTATGTAGATCATTAATTTGCCCTTGGAGTTCTATAATTCTGTCTTCAGACGCGGCGATTCTTTCCCACATCTCCTTCATCTCCTTCAGAAAGTAGTTCTTCAGCTCGTTGGTGATGTCAAAGTTAGCTTCGACACCACGCTCGATCATCTTCTTGTACTTGAAGACTTCCTGCTCCACTTCTTCCAGCCTGGCCTGGATGCTCCCCTCCTTGATAGGTCCCTTCATATCTTCTTGGTGAAGGACGCCTCCCTTCATCTGAACAACCTGAGGGTGCTTCTTCACCTCAGTGAGGTAAGGGTTGATGACGTTGACGACGAACGTGTCCTTGGGGGAACTTGGAGAAGCCATGGCACCTAAATTTAGCTGAAAGATTTCCTTTTCTTTATTCTGCTTCTGCTGGCGTCTGAAACAGGGCTGCAACATGTTCTTCGTGGGTTGTTGTGTATATTATATTCACATCAATATCGACAGGGTCTCCTGCTATGTAATGTTTAAGTCTTTGCCCATTCACAACTTGAGGTTTGGTACCTTCAAAATTATTAATCTTAATTGCACCAGACCGATAAACTTCTTCAATATGAAATGGTCCTTCCCACCTGGAAAGTAGTTTACCTGGAGAAAACCTGAAACAGGATCTAAACAACAAAACTTTATCACCAACATTAAATTCACGTTTCAGAATCTTCCTATCATGCCACCTTTTTACCTTTTCTTTGAACATTTTAGCGCTCTCGTAAGCTTCACTCCTCCATTCATCTAGAGAAGTCAAGTTCATGAGACGCTTCTCACCAGCTAGTTTTGGGTCAGCGTTAAGCTCTCTAACAGCCCAGAAAGCTTTGTGCTCTAGCTCTAATGGCAAATGGCAAGCCTTGCCATACACCATCTTATAGGGAGACATGCCCATGGGGTTTTTGTAAGCAGTTCTATATGCCCACAAAGCATCTCCTAATTTATTTGACCAATCCTTCCTATTTCTGTTTACTGTTTTCTGCAAGATTAACTTAATCTCTCTATTGGTGAGCTCAACTTGCCCACTAGTTTGAGGATGATAAGGTGAAGCAATTATATGATTAACATCGTATTTAGCCAAAGCTTTTCTAAAAGCTCCGTGCGTGAAGTGTGATCCTCCATCGGTCATGAGGTACCTTGGTACACCAAACCTAGGAAATATTACATCCTTAAGCATTTTCAAGGATGTTTCGTGATCAGCACTTTCAGTGGGGATTGCTTCAACCCACTTGGTCACATAATCAACAGCTACTAAAATGTGAGTGTACTTGTGCGAAGAAGGAAAAGGACCCATAAAATCAAAACCCCAACAATCGAAAGGTTCAATCACTAGTGAGTAATTCATAGGCATCTCATTCCTTCTACTAATGTTACCAACTCTCTCACATTTATCACAAGCTAAAACATAATTTCTAGCATCTTTAAAGAGAGTAGGCCAATAAAAACCTGATTGAAGAACCTTATGTGCTGCCTCTCAGCGGCATGATGTCCTCCATAGGGACTATCATGACACCGTCGGAGAACGTCCTTCTGCTCATGTTCCGTAATGCATCTTCTCACGATCCCGTCGGGACCTTCTTTGAAAAGATCTGGGTCATCCCAAAAGTAGTGCCTCAAATCATGAAAGAACTTCTTCCTCTGCTGAAATGTTAGACCTGGAGGCAAATACTTCGCAACAATAAAATTAGCATAATCTGCATACCAAGGGTCGGAAAGAGGTTGTATTTTTACAACGGCAAGTTGCTCGTCTGGAAAACTATCGTTAACTGGTATGGGGTCATGCGGTATATCTTCCATTCTTGAAAGATTGTCCGCTACCGGATTGTCTTCCCCTTTCCTATCAACAATCTGCAAATCAAATTCTTGGATAAGGAGTACCCATCTGATAAGCCTTGGCTTGGCATCCTTCTTTGTCATAAGATATTTAATGGCAGCATGATCAGTATGAATAATAACTTTGGAATCAACAATATACTGCCTAAACTTATCACAAGCAAAAACTACAGCTAAGAATTCCTTCTCAGTAGTAGCATAATTTCTTTGAGCACTATCAAGGGTCTTACTAGCATAATGTATAACATTCAATTTCTTATCAACTCTTTGTCCTAAAACAGCTCCAACAGCAAAATCACTTGCATCACACATAATTTCAAAAGGTAAATTCCAGTCAGGTGGTTGTACTATAGGAGCAGTTATTAAAGCTTTCTTAAGGATTTCAAAAGCTTCCTTACAATTTTCATCAAACGCAAAAGGAACATCCTTCTGGAGAAGATTAGTGAGGGGTCTCGAGGTTTTAGAAAAGTCTTTAATAAATCTTCTATAAAAACCTGCATGACCGAGAAAACTGTGAATACCTTTGATGTCCCTTGGATAGGGCATCCTCTCAATAGCTTCGATCTTGGCTTTGTCCACTTCAATTCCCCTTTCGGAAATCTTGTGACCAAGAACAATTCCTCCATTAACCATAAAGTGGCACTTCTCCCAGTTGAGTACAAAATTTATCTCCTCGCATCTCTGCAAAACTTTATTAAGGTTGTGAAGACAATGGTCAAATGAAGTTCCATAGACGGAGAAATCGTCCATGAAGACTTCCATAATATCCCCGCAGAAACCATGAAAGATAGCAGACATACACCTTTGAAAAGTAGCAGGGGCATTACATGAACCAAAAGGCATACGTCTATAAGCATAAGTACCAAAAGGACAAGTAAAAGTGGTCTTCTCTTGATCGACAGTGTTAACATGAATTTGAGAGAAGCCAGAATAACCATCGAGATAACAAAAGTGGGTATTTTTGGATAACCTTTCAAGCATTTGGTCGATGAACGGCAACGGGTAGTGATCCTTCCTGGTTGCCTTGTTCAACTTCCTGTAATCAATACACATTCTATATCCAATAATAATTCTCTGAGGTATTAGTTCTTTTTTATCATTAGGAACCACAGTTGTACCTCCTTTCTTAGGAACACAATGTACCGGACTTACCCACTTACTGTCAGCTATAGGGTAGATAATACCTGCAGCTAGAAGCTTGAGAATCTCAGTTCTCACGACATCCATCATCTTCGGGTTCAACCGTCGTTGATGATCAACAACTGGTTTAGCATCAGGCTCAAGGTTGATAGTATGTTGACAGATAGATGGACTAATCCCCTTAAGGTCATCAAGGGTATAGCCAATTGCGCCTCGGTGTTTACGAAGTACTTCCAATAATCGCTCTTCTTCATATCCTGAAAGGTTAGAATTGATAATAACAGGATATACTTTCTTTTCATCTAAATAAGCATACTTGAGCGTATCGGGAAGAGGTTTAAGATCGAACACCGGGTCTTCTTTTGGTTTTGATAAAATTTCCAAAGGTTCAACCGGAAGGTTGTGCTTCAGGATAGCAGGCTGCCTCAAGAATATTTCATCTAGTTCATTTCTTTCCTGCATATGCAAATCATTCTTGTGGTCCTCCATGTATTGCTGCAAAGGATCATCAGGGGGAATAGCAATAGAGGCAATACTTTCAATAATTTTATCATCACTAGGTGAATCAGTACCACGAGGCTGCTTAGAGAACTTAGAAAAATTAAATTCATATGGCTCACCATCGAATTCAACAGAAACTTTACCTTTCTTACAATCTATTATAGCTCCACAAGTTCTAAGAAAAGGTCTACCAAAAATGATGGGACAAAAATTGTCCCTGGCTGAACCAAGTACCAGAAAGTCGGTAGGGTATTTTACCTTTCCACATAGGACTTCAACGTCCCTCACAATTCCGATAGGAGAGATAGTTGATCTATTTGCAAAATGAATAGTAACATCGACTTCTTTAAGTTCACAAGGGGAAATCTCACCGATGATTTCTTCATAGAGTGAATAAGGAATAGCACTTGCACTCGATCCCAAATCGCATAGCCCATAATAATTGTGATCTCCTATTTTAACAGATACCACCGGAGTACCTGAAATTGGGCCTTTGTTCTTGGCTGTGACAAGGTTAGTGGAAACAGCACAAAAAGTTATATTGGAATCCAAAACATCATCAGTAGCAAGGTCTTTAATCAATGCAACTTGAGGATCGACCCTGATCTGGTCCTCAGGTTCATCAACTCTTCTCTCACTTTTATTTATTATGCCTGTTACAAGAGAGTGTTCCTTTATCCTCGTGGGAAAAGGAGGTTTTTCATATATGATAGCAGGCAAAATAGGCTCAGCAACATAAATATAAATAGGTGGTTCTTTAAAAGGTGCATGGTGCTGGTCTCTATTCTTTTTAAAAGAATCAACGTGAGAGGCAAAATTCTTACATAAATCAATCACTAGATGGGAATCAAGACCAATCTTAGAGCAAAAAGTATTGAAGTAATCAGTTTCCACATAGCTCTCAATATAATCATGTTCATAATTTATAGCGGGTTCAATACCTTTATCAATTTCCCAATCTTCAGTATTCCTCTGGATTTTTTCAAGGAGATCCCACCTTTCTTCAACACTCTTCTTCTGAAATACCCCACTAGAGGAGGCATCCAGCATCTCCTTATCCTGACGAGAAAGCCTGGCATAAAAATTTGTAAGTATAATTTCCTTGGGAAGCTTACGAATTGGGCATTTGAGCATTAGAGACTTCAATCTCCCCCAAGCTTGAGCAATGATTTCTCCATCACGAGACCTAAAGTTATATATATAATTCCTGTCTCGATGAATTTCATGAAGAGGATAAAATTTAGTATAAAAGAGAGACATAAGCTCCTGCCAGTCCAGCAAGTGTGGGTTATCGAGAAGCCCATACCAATCTGAAGCTTTATCTATAAGTGATACCACAAACAATTTCCTCATGACAAACTCCCTCGATACACCTGCAAGCTTAAATAATGAACATAGTCGTGACAAATATAGCAAGTGTTCACCGGGATGTCTATCTCCTGCATAACGATTAGCCAAAACATCATTGATAATGCCAGCTGGTATTTTATAAGGCACAATTTCAGTAGGGGGAGGATCAACCACCACAGGTGTGGGGCGTCTTCCTGCAAGCAACACTCCAATAATAGGGTTGTCCATAAGGACAAAGAGCAGTAATAGTAAAAATAAAAACAGAATTATAAAAAGAAAACTTCCTTACCAGTTTCACTTTACCAATAGCGCTACGCTCCCCGGCAACGGCGCCAGAAAACGTTACTTGATGACCCTCAATCGTAAGGGATCTGTTGCAGCGTTTTCGATAAGTAAGAGTGTCGAACCCAACGAGGAGCAGAAGGTATAGATAAGCGATTCTGAGCAAGAAATTACTGCAAGCACTGAAAGATAACTTTTAGGGGTTTTCTCGGTATAAGCAACAGGAATGTAAAGGCAACTAATGTAAAAGGTATTGAAAGTAACAAGTGGCCCAATCCTTTCTTAGCAAAGGAGAGGCCTAGCAACTGAACTTATAAAGACTAAAGCATTCTTGAGGACACACGGGAGAGGTAGTCATGTGCTTTCGCCATATTCCGTATCGATACTATGATATGTGTTGATAAGTGTTGAGTGGGTGGATCTATGCTAGTGCACTCTCTAGACTAAGATGAATGCACTCTTATGATTAAACACCTTGCAAGCATCCGCAAATACAAGATAGAATTTAAGGCAAAAGCCTAACCATAGCAATACGATCGGGGATCCATTATTCCCTTATGCAAAAGCGTGCGAACTGGGGTTCAGGTTTCTGTCACTCCGGCAACCCACCATAAGCATTCTTTATACACAATGTATTCTCCTAGGTCCTTAATAAGGCGAAGTCTTGGGTGTTCGACTCACGCAACACCACTAGTAGAATGACAACGCAACTTAAGTACCAAACAACACATATTACTTCAACAGCATATGACTACTAACAACAAGACTTACCCCATGTCCTCAACAACTAAGGTAACTACTCACAAGACATAAAAGAGATCATGATCAGTGGGGATAAATATGTGATAAACAATCTGGACATGATAATATTTCTCCAACAAAACTCAATAGCATTCACCACAAAGTAGTAATCAACACCGATGGAGTAGGGAGGATAGGTAGTACGAGTTACAACACGAGTTGCGATGGAAAGATGAGATTTGGATGAAGATGGAGATGGTGCTGGTGTTGGGGATGATGTTGATGATGATCTCGATGATGCCGGTGACGATGATGATGAGGATGGCGACGATCTCCCCTTCCGGGAGGTGATCTCCTCGGCGGAATCTGCCCGTCGGAGATGCCCTTTTCTTCTCTGTAGGTTTCCGCCTCGAAGCGGCGGCGGAACTCCGTAAAAAGTCCCGTGCCTAGGGTTTTCGGGGGACGGAGAACATATATGCAAAAGGGGGCGACCAGAGGTGGGCCAGGGGCTCCAGGAGCCCTCCCGGCGCGGCCGGGGGGGGGGGGGGCGGGGCGCCCCCAGGCCGCCTGGGCACCCTGTGGCCCCCCTCTAACTCCCCTTTTGCGTGTCTTCGTTATTCGTCTGAAAAATACCTCCCGTCAATTTTCAGGTAATTTGGAGGTGTTCTTCTTTAGCAACTCAGCATCCACTTTTTCCTGCTGAATCCTTCGTCTGCTGTTCCGGTATCGGAAAGTTGCAAACTGTGTAAAATAGACCAAAACAACATAAGAACATCATCATAACGTGAAATATATCAATGAATAAGGATAAATTATAATACAAAATAGTGATGCATTTTGGACGTATCAGTCATATGCAAATACACACTTTATCCAAGGTCTTAGCCTGTATATGAGGTGTATGCGGAGCGAACCAGGCAATCAGACTATGCGTCGTTATTCCTTTCACTTAGTCGTAGGAGTTTGACAAGTGGGGCTAGGTACTAGCCCCTAGTGCGGATGAAGTATCCAATTGCACTTGGCTAGGCGAAAAAACCAACCCTTCGTATAACACGGGGTAGATCTCTATCGATCGTAGTGTAACACTAAGTCACCGGATTGCAGACCAGGTTCTCGCTTATCATGACAATCAGTTTTCGGCTTTCTCTACTGAGGTAATTGACCAGACTAGCCAGAAGTACTATCGCAATAGTTCTCCCTTTACACCCTGGCCGAACAATCAGGAACGTAGGGGTAAGCACAGGAGCCGGGCAACCCAACTATTGACCAAAGACATGATTCGGAACTGATGCATATAATGCAAACATCCAGAACGCCGAACACTCCCTATAGGTGTTCGGTCTTTTCAACATATACCAGGACTGAATGCAGCCCCTAGTAGTAAACCTTTATTGACAAGGCACATATGGCAATCTGACGCGAGAAGAGAACATTCCTTGGTGAGTGAATAAAACTCCAAATATGACATGGATAAAATTGTTCTATTAATATCTCTCTATAGTACGGCGAGCCGCAAACTTTACAGATAATGCCGATGACCTTTTTTTGGACGTTTTATATTCCAAAAAGGTATATAACAAGAAAGAGAAAAAAGGTTTACGCAGGGTCTTAATCTAAAAGAGAAACCTTAGCGCGGGTCCCTGCTGCACGTCTGCGCCGTTTTCTCCTCCGTAATGTGTCCTTGAAGGTATGAGTCTGATGGCCATCTGTAAAAAGAAATAAAACCTGGAAGCGAAAAAGTCAATCCAGTGTGGCCAAAATAGGTCTGGTTCGTTGTAATGAACCGAGAGAAGATAAGTTTAAAGTCCGAATAGGGTCTAGCCGAAATATGGACTGTATGCGGGTGCCCCTTGTCGCCGCCCAAGGAATTTTTAGGGCATAATTATGTACTCGAGGCACATATGCTATCGCCTTGTGGGGCGGCCGATGGGGGCATAGCTGTCAATCTTGCTCAGGTTCATCTGAGCTGCCGCACTGAGGCGTGTGCCGGACACGTTTAGCTGTGTCCACTATTGATACATTATCTGGCTTGAATAGGCCACATTGTACTTCGGTTGCTAAGGTTGCAGTATCTTCCTCCGTACGAAGAGAGCGCTCCATATTTCCATTGACCGTGATAACGCCACATGGTCCAGGCATCATGAGCTTTAAATAGGCATAATGCGGGACTGCATTAAAGCGGGCGAAGGCCATTCTTCCGAGTAGGGCGTGATAGCCACTTCGGAATGGAGTTATGTCGAAGATCAGTTCTTCGCTTCGAAAGTTGTCGGGAGAACCGAATACAACCTCCAATGCTAAGGAGCCTGTGCAGCGAGCTTCAACGCCCGGTATCACTCCTTTAAAGGTCGTGCTACTTGTCTTGATTCTTGATGGGTCCATCCCCATCTTGCGGACAGTGTCCTGATATATCAGATTGAGACTACTGTCGTCGTCCATAAGGACTCGGGTTAGATGGTATCCATCTATTATTGGGTCGAGCACTAAGGCAGCTGAACCCCCATGCCGAATACTAGTCGGATGATCCCTGCGATTTAAAGTGATCGGACAGGCTGACCATGGGTTGAATTTTGGTGCGACAGGCTCAACGACATAGATGTCGTGGAGTGCGCGTTTGCGCTCCCTTTTTGGGATATGAGTGGCATATATCATATTCACTATTTTGACCTATGGTGGAAATTTCTTCTGTCCCCCTATATTCAGCTGGCGAGGTTCATCCTCATCTTCGCTCTGAGGCTCCTTCCCCTTGTATTCGGTGTTTAGCTTGCCGGCCTGCTTGAAAACCCAACATTTACGGTTGGTGTGATTGGCAGGTTTTTCTGGGGTGCCATGGATTTGGCAGGGCCTGTCTAATATTCTGTCCAAACTCGATGGACCATCTTTGTTGCCTTTAAATGGCTTCTTCCGTTGACCGAGTCTGGAGCCGGTGAATCCGGCGTTCACCGCTTTATCATCTGGGCTTCCAGGATTGTTTCGACGCTTGTTTTTATTGCCCCGTCGATTTCCATTGCCGTCCTTGACTTCAGATGTTCCAGGGTCATTGGTGCTGCTACGAGCTAACTAGCTATCCTCACCCACGCAAAAGCAAGCCATGAGTGTAGGTTGGGCTGCCATTCTCCTTGGCTTTTCCTGTCCAAGGTGTCTGGCTAGCCATTCATCCCGGATACTATGCTAGAATGCTGCTGAGACTTCGGCGTCCGGGCAGTCGACGATCTGGTTGTTTTTAGTAAGAAACCGGTTCCAAAGCTTGTGGGCTGACTCCCTGGGTTATTGTATGATGTGACTTAAATCGTCAGCGTCCGGGGCCGGACATAATTTCCTTGAAAATTGGCCCGAAAAGCGTCCTCAAGTTCTTCCCAACTCCCAATGGAGTTTTCTGGGAGACTGTTTAGCCAGTGCCGAGCTGGTCCTTTCAGCTTGAGGGGTAAATATTTGATGGCGTGGAGATCCTCTCCTAGAGCCATGTGAATGTGAAGGATAAAATCTTCTATCCAGACGGCAGGATCCGTTGTTCCATCGTACGCTTCGATGTTCACGAGTTTACACCCTTCTGGGAAATCATGACCCAGTACCTCATCGATAAAGAATAGAGGGTGTGATGCTCCTTTGTATCTTGCTATATTGTGGCATATGTCCGATGGTTGTGGTGTTCGGTATTGACCCCGAACTGGTATATCACCGGCGCGATTGGCTTGATAGCGGACATCCGTGCGGGAGCTCGATCTCTGGATCCGAATATAGACCTAGTCTTGCTAGCTTTTTTGTTTAGGTCCTCACGCAGATCATGCTTTCTGACTCGGGTTGCATCCTCATTTCCTTTATGGGGTGGGGGCTTTTCTTATGCCATTGCTAGCGACTCTATCTCGTCCGCGAGGTGGTCGGCCCGGCTTGCGGGCGGTGTTATATTTCGGTGGGATGGGTGCAATAGCCTCGTCGTCGAATTCGGGCAATAGTTTGCGCTTGGGATAGCCTTTGGTTTGGCCATTAAAGCCATGTTTCTGTTCGGCGTCTAGCACCTTATTCCATATATCATAGAGCGTGTCTTATGCAGCTCGAAGTTGTCTCTGCTGCTTTTTTAAGCTCCGTGCGGTGGCTATAAGCCGCCGATGAAAGCGTTTTTGTTTGGAGGGTTCTGCTGGGACGGTATATTCGTCGTAATCCAAGCTAATCTCTTCGTCCGAGATCGGTTCATAGTCACCGTATTCGACATCGCTGTCATCGGACTGTGACTTCGGACTCTGTTCGCCGTCCTCTCGCTCCTCCTACTCTAACGCTGGGTCTGCGGGGTCTTCGGCTTGTTCCGGAATATCACCGTCATTAGTTGCGGTGTTTTTGTCCTTTCCTTTATGGGATCTTGCTCGGCGTTTTGGACGTCGACGCTTGGGAGGTTCTTCGGCAGGTTTATCCTCTACCGGATTGTTTTCACCATTGCCTTCTGCCTCTTTGGGTGTGTCCACCATATACACGGCGTATGAAGACGTAGATTTCCACCGTCCTATTATGGGTCTACTTTGATCTGGATCTGCTTCAGCTTCGAGGTCCATCCCGTCGAAGTCTTCTGAAGCGTAGTCGATTAGATCGGTTAGATCTTCAACCGTGGCTACCAAGTGGGTGGTGGGTGGAGAACGAAATTCTTCACCCCCCTGGGTACAGCGTGGCTGTTCATCAGCCTCCAGTTCGAACCGGATATAGTGCGGCTGTGTGTTCTCGTCCAAGGATTGTAATCTCAACGACCTTAACATGTCGCCAAGTGGTGAGTGCTGGAAAATATCTACATCACAGAATTTGGCGATAGGCGCCTGATTAGATTTGAGGGGCGCGGTTACGCGTAGTTCGGAATCAGATACCGGAGCTAAGTCCGGGGTTCCGGTAGTACATACCCCATCAGCTGGGTCCATGTGCAGCTTCATCGCTGTAGAGTCTGCGGCTCCCATGGTGGGGTTGAGCTTCCCATCTTCGGGTGGCGCGATGCGTTCTGGATCTAGGGCTAGAACTGTTGTAGGTGCTATAACCTGATCCGATGACAGAGCTAAGTCATGATCATCGTGGTGGCAGAGAGGGGTTGCCGCTGGCTCGAATCCGGCGAAGATCAAGTCTCCACGGACGTCGGCAACGTGGTTTAGGCTACCAAATCTGACATGATGGCCAGGGGCGTAGCTCTCGATCTGCTCAAGGTGACCTTCAGTGTTGGCCCGAAGCGCGAAGCCGCCGAACACATAGAGTTAGCCGGGAGGGAAATTTCCCTCGATGTCGTCATTGCAGTTGACGACGTGATCCATCAAACCTTCCATCAACGACATAGTGGAAATCTTAATGAAAGCACGAATGTCGGTGTCAAAACCGGCGGATCTCGGGTAGGGGGTCCCGAACTATGCATCTGAGGATTGATGTTAACAGGAGGCAGGGGACATGATGCTTACCCAGGTTCAGGCCCTCTCGATCAAGGTAAAACCCTACTTCCTTCTATATTAATATGGATGAATATGTGTACAAGAGTTGATCTACCTCGAGATCGTAAAGGCTAAAACCCTAAGTTTCAGCCGATGAGGATTGAATGATTCTCTATCCTCGCCGCTACGTACTAAACCCTCCGGTTTATATACACACCGGAGGGGCCTAGGGTTTGTACATATTATCTTGCTGAGGAAGGAAAATCTACACGCGAGCCTAAACTTGCCATCACAGGAATTCAAGAGTCCTATCCGGAAACGAGAGATGATCTTCTATAGTAATCTTCATGGCCCACTAGGAGTTTGTCCGGCCACATGAGGACCCCCCCGATCCAGGACTCCCTCGGGTGGTAAGGGCTGAGGTGGTGAAGCAAACCGCCCTGGCGAACCCTTTCAGAACCAAGGAAAACCCGCCAGGGGTGAAGAGAAGGAAGTTTGTGATAATGTGAGTGATGGAGGGGATGAAGAGGAAACCAGTGAGCAAGAGTTTCAGAAGGCTCCTGACGCCCTATGCATTGATTGGGGTGCATTTTTGCAGACGTCTCACCGTCAGCTCAAGCGGTGGGCGCGAGAGATAAATGTTGTGGAGCCAGCGCTAGAGGCCCGGAAGCCCTTCAAATGGTCTCGCGCGCCCATCATGTTTGACGAAGAGGATCACCCTGGACGCACCACTACGGTTGGGTGCTTGCCATTGTTGGTCTCCTTAACAATTCGCCACCTCAAGGTCACTGATACGTCTAAAACATATCTATAATTTCTGCTTGCTCCATGCCTCTTTTGGGTGATATTGCTATGTTATTTATACACTTCCATACACTTTTGATCATATTTGGACTAACCTATTAACTCAGTGCACCCCAGTGCCAGTTTCTGTTTTCGGCTGTTTTTGTATTTCAGGTTTTCACATTACGAGAACTGCCAGGAAAAATCCAGAAAAATTATATAAAAAATCAGCGTTCCAGAAGCTACCGTGCGCCCGAAGTACAGCCGGGGGGGGGGGCGCCACCAGGGCTCCAGGCGCCCTGGCGGCGCGCCCCCCTGGGCCGCGCCGGGGGGGCGCCTGGGCCCCCCGAGGCTCCGCTGATGCCCCCCTTTGGCATATATTTAAAGCGTCTCCCGAAACCCTCGAGACGGGAACTCTTTTTCGCGATCTCATCTCTGTTCCGCCGCCGCCGCTTCCAAGATCGGGAGCACCAGGAGAACTCTTCCCGGCACCCTGCCGGAGGGGAGGATCACCACCGGGAGCTTCTCCACCACCATGGACGCCTCTCGGATGAGTTGTGAGTAGTCTCCCTTGGACCATGGGTCCATGACCAGTAGATATGTGATGTTCTCCTCCCGTTCTTGTGCTTCACTAATTAGTCCTCGTGAGCTGCCCTACATGATCGAGGCACATATGTAATCCTTATGCTGTTTCTATGATGAGTTTGCTGGGATCCGATAGATTATGAGATTATGTTCAGATTGTGCTTGAGTAATATATTTGATCTACCTCTTTTATATTTATGTTCGTAAGTAATTCTTGCATGTTCTCCGTTGTTATTTATTGCTTTGGCCAAGTAATAGGTAGTGACTCCAAGAGGGAACGTTATGCTCGATTGTGGGTTCATGCCCCTCGATGACTAGTTTGAGTGACAGAAACATGAGTCTAGGGGATGTGCTGTTGCCACAAGGGGGAAAACAAGGTGGTTGTGCCCGCAGGTGCAAGGACTGTTTACTTTACGCAAAGTTCTTTTAATGCAGTTGTCTGTTGCTTTGAGTTTACACTATGGGTGGGACTCGCAACTTAATACCAGCGAGATGTTCTGGATAAATATCTCAAGGTGGATGATTAGTAGTAGATGCAGATGGATTTCGGTCTACTTACCTCGGCGTACCGCCCATGCTTTGAACCTCAACCTTTCTTGCAATGTAGTCAGCATTGGTTTGCGCACATGGTCCTGTGAATTGCCCAGCTGTAATTCGTTTACCTCACATAGCCTTTTTATCGTCTTTTGGGAGAGAGACATCACTAGTGAACATCATGAGACTCCGGTCCATATTACCATCATTGATCACATCCGCTATTTACTTTCTGCTTTTACTTACTATTGCATTATACCTATCATTACTATCACTTGCGTTTGGTCCTTTGTAAACTACAAGGCCGGAGGGATTGACAACCTCTCTGTACTCGTTGGGAGCAAAGTTATTTGTATCTGTGTGCAGGTCCACGATGATTGCTAATATCTGGCGCCGTTAGCAGTCGACACCTTCTTGTTGAAACTGGGAGTCTCAGGGAAAACGATCCTTGGTATTGCCAAGGGAAAACTTCTGCTACACTGCATCTTAAACCTTCCACTTGGGGTAACCAACGAGGGGTGAGAAGCCACCTAGCAAAGAAATTTCTGGCGCCGTTGCCGGGGACTCCACTCTTCAGGATAGGGGAGTTGCACGCTATCTTTTACCTTTGCTTTTAGTCTTGTTAGTTTACCTTTCAGTTTTTCCTTTAGTATGTTTTATCGAAAACCACAAAAATAGTTATCTTGCTTGCTTGCTACTATGGGTTCCACCGAGAACACCAAGTTGTGTGACTTCACTAGTCACAACAACGATGACTTTATCAGCACACCTATCACTACACCTGCTACATCAGCACCTTCGTATGAAATTAAACCTGCTTTACTAAACTTAGTCATGAGAGAACAATTCTCCGGTGCTGGAGATGATGCTGCTTTACACTTAAACAATTTTGTTGAACTTTGTGATATGCAAAAGTACCAAGAAATAGATGGTAATATTGTTAAGCTTGAGCTTTTTCCTTTCTCCTTGAGAGGAGGAGCTAAAATTTGGTTTCAGTCTTTGCCTAGAAACAGCATAGATTCATGGGACAAGTGCAAAGATGCTTTTATTGGAAAATACTATCCACCTGCTAAAATTATCCAACTAAGAAGTAACATAATGAATTTTAAACAATTGGATAATGAACACGTTGCCCAAGCTTGGGAACGTATGAAATCTCTTATCAAGAACTGCCCTACTCATGGTTTGACTACTTGGATGGTTATCCAAACTTTTTATGCAGGCTTGAACTTTACCTCGCGGAACTTGTTAGATTCGGCCGCGGGAGGAACTTTTATGTCAACTACACTTGGTGCTGCCACGAAGCTTCTCGATGAGATGATGACCAATTATTCCCAATGGCACACCGAACGCGCTCCAACAGGTAGGAAGGTAAACTCTGTCGAGGAGATTTCCTCCCTTAATGAAAAAGTTGACTTGATCATGTCTCTACTTTCAAAGCAATCTTCTGTTGATCCTCGTGATGTTCCTTTAAATTCTTTGATTGCTCAAGAACAAGTAGATGTGAACTTTATCTCTAGGAATAATTTTAACAACAATGCTTATAGGAGTAATTTTGGTAGCAATCCTAGACCGTTCCCCTCTAACTCTTATGGGAACAACAATGCTTATCCTAGCACCAAGAACTCCACTACTGAACTAGAGATTATGCTTAAAGATTTCATCACTACCCAAAAAGCTTTTAATAATAGTGTAGAAGAAAAACTAAACAAACTAGGTGATCTCTCTTTGAAGGTAGACAATTTAGCCAATGAGGTGGAATTGCTTAAAATTAAAACTTCTCCTCTTGAGGAGAGGAAGGTCACTCCTATGAATGCTATTCAAGTGCAAATTAATGAAAATATTAGGATGATGGCTAAACTTAAAGAGAGATGGGCTAGAGAAAGGGAGGAAGAAGATAGAATTAAGAGCCTTCCTACCCACCACACTGTTGCTACTATCCAAGTTGTTGAGGATATCCAAACTCTTAGCACCCAATGCACTCCTGGTCCCGATGGACCTATTAATGGTGATGCTATGAGTATAGAAACAACCAAACAAGTGAACCTAAAGGACACCACTACCACTTTACTTGATGCTAGTGACCTTGATTTTGATAATTGCACTCTTACCGAAGTTATTGATTTCCTTCACAAGATGTCTAGAGACCCCCGCACTAGCACGCTTAACCTTGCCTTCACAAAGCATATCACTAATGCTCTCATCAAAGCTAGGGAGGAGAAACTTAGAGTAGAAGCCTCCATACCTAGAAAGCTAGAAGATGGTTGGGATCCTATGATAAAAATTAAGTTGAATGACTACTCTTGCTATGCATTATGTGATGTTGGAGCTAGTACCTCTGTTATGCCCAAAAGACTATATGATATGAAACCTTTTGATTCTTGTTATTTTGGTGTTCGTCTCGTTGATTCTTCCATAAAGAAACCTTTGGGGAGGATCGACGATGTTCTTATCGTTGTCAATAATAATTATGTTTCCATTGATTTCACTATTATGGATATTCAATGTGATCCTTCTTGTCCAATTATTTTGGGACGTCCCTTTTTGCGCACCGTTGGTGCTATCATTGACATGAAAGAGGGGAATATAAAATTTCAGTTTCCTCTCAAGAAAGGGATGGAACACTTCCCTCGAAAGAAGATCAAGTTACCTTTTGAGTCCGTTATACGGGCTAGCTATTCTTTTACGCTTGATAAAACTTGATCTATATGCATTATGCCTAGCTTAAAGGCATAAAAGAAAGCGCTCTTGGGAGGCAGCCCAATGAATAAATTTTATTTTGATTTTGTTGTGTCTTGATGTTGTTTACTACAGTATCATCATCATTGTATCTTTACTTTTCAATTTTGTGCCAAGTATAGCCTCTGATTGCAAGAAAGTTCAAAAGTTGTGACGTGCTGTCCAGGAAACAGATTATGTCCTTGGATCGAAAAATTCGTATAAAATCACCATATCATCTTTTTGGTCTGAATTTTTTAGACAGCGTGCTCTATATAATTGTCTTTCGTGCATCTGTTTTGAGTTTTTTGATTAGAGTTGCAGAAGTGCCCCGAACAAATCATTTACTACCTGCTGTTATGTTTTTCACAGATTCTGTCCTGTTTTGCCCTTCCTCCATTTTGCAAACCTAGAGCTTGCTTTTTCTTTGCAAAAACCTTTTGGCAATCTTGAGAAACATTAGATCTTCAAGAATATCCTTATTTCCAGCAAGGAACAATTATTTTATTATGGGTACTAACCTCGCTAATCAGATTACGATGAGTTATGTATGAAGGGAGTTTTCAAGTGTGCGAGGGAAGATGATAAAAAGATTCAGGAGTGTCAAGCGCTCAAGCTTGGGGATGCCCCCGTGCACCCCAAGAAATATTCAAGGAGACTCAAGCGTCTAAGCTTGGGGATGCCCCCGTGCATCCCCTTCTCCATCAACATTATCAGTTCGTCCTTCGTTCCACTATATTTTTATCACTTCATGTGTTATGTGCTATGCTTGGAGCGTCTTGTTTTTAGTTTCCTTTTTAGTTTTTCATAACGAGTCAGAACTTAGCTTTCTTTATGTGGGAGAGAAACACGCTCCATTTCTACCTAGAACATAACATAGAATTTTCATGTTTATCTTTGCTGTGTGTGTTCTTTGTCTTTCAATAGCTACTATCATGTTCTGCTCTTAACTTTCATGCTTATCTTTTTAAAGAGCTTTTGTCTAGTTGGTTGCTTGAACTCTCTTTATTTATCATGCTTATCTTAAAAGAGAGTTTGCTTCCGTTGCATTGGTTGATATGTCTATGATAAAGATGCTACGTGCATAATGGCGCTTAGTAGTTCATGTTTTCTTATGGTTAGTCTCAAATAGCTGGGGGGTTTTCAATGTGTTATTGGAGTACCAACATGATTTGTTTGCCTACGATGTGGTATGGTTTAGTAATATCTTCCTTAGAGAATTTATTTTGATTGACTTGGCGTATTCTCACGCATATTTAAGACTGTAAAGAAAGTCTGTCAAGCCTTGATGATCTTTTGTTTCTGAGTAGCGATATAACTTCCATGCCTGATTCAATGTTGCTTTGTCGCTCTGCATGATTATGACCGTCATTGCTCTCATAGTTGGTGGCTCCCAGTCTTTTGCTAACCTTCGCCTGTACTAAGCGGACTGACTGCTTGTGCATCCACATCCTTTTAATCCAGTTATGCCATATGAGTCCACCATATCTTCCTACATGGTATTTACCTGCCATTCCTAACGGAGACTTGCATGTGCCATCTCGAAATTATTCAAAGAAAAAAAAAGCATTCTTATTTTGTGCCTCTGTTGTAAGTTCATGAGGAAGTAGTGGTTAATTCATGATCTTTTTAAGTTGGACAAGCTTCACCCCGGGATTGCATGTATAATGTGCAAACCCATAATACGAGAAGGAACTGTCATTGAGTGCGCCCGGCTCAAAATTAATATAACAAACAAACCCTCCTTCACGCTTTGTTCATGAGAAATCAGAAAACTTTGGCAGTGATAAACAAAGGAGATTAAGAGGATGTGATCGTCCTCATTCGGGAGCCGTTCCTCGAAACTTGTCCATCTCAAAAAGTGATTGAGTTGTCTGCTAGCATTCGTTGACGAAACATGCATAATCAAAAAATAATAATTATTACCTCTGTTTTTAAAGCCAAGAGCTCTGGTACATGTTTTGTCTTTGTTACCGACTACGGGTTTTCAACCTTGCCAACAAAAGCCACGGTTCGAGAGTCTCCACCTTCTTTTAAAAGCACCAACTACTGAGAGCATGATTGTCATCCTGAGTGTAATGTGCATTGTCCCAAAGTAGCATTGTCTTTTGCATGATTGTGATATCGTTTATTTTGAAATCATCGTATCTAGTCATCACTTAAACCTTGAAGGTGCCCCTGCATTTATGTTTTGCTTCACTAAAGGGGGCAAGCGAGATATCACTTTATCATATTTGCACATCATGTTCATTACAAATCTATTTGATGTTTCAATATCATATTGTAAAACTTTCAGTTCTTTGTGACTTTCTCATGAGGCAACTTAATTACTATAGATTCATTGTCTCAGTAAGCTTTTGTCATATGACTATGAAAAATTCCTATATGGTTAATAGCATGTCACCACAGAAATTATTCTTGTTATCATTTACCTACTCGAGGACGAGCAGGAATTAAGCTCGGGGATGTTGATACGTCCAAAACGTATCTATAATTTCTGCTTGCTCCATGCCTCTTTTGGGTGATATTGCTATGTTATTTATACACTTCCATACACTTTTGATCATATTTGGACTAACCTATTAACTCAGTGCACCCCAGTGTCAGTTTCTGTTTTCGGCTGTTTTTGTATTTCAGGTTTTCACATTACGAGAACTGCCAGGAAAAATCCATAAAAATTATATAAAAAAATCAGCGTTCCAGAAGCTACCATGCGCCCGAAGTACAGCCGGGGGGGGGGGGGCACCAGGGCTCCAGGCGCCCTAGCGGCGCGCCCCCCCCCCTGGGCCGCGCCGAGGGGGTGCCTGGGCCCCCCGAGGCTCCGCTGATGCCCCCCTTTGGCATATATTTAAAGCGTCTCCCGAAACCCTCGAGACGGGAACTCTTTTTCGCGATCTCTTCTCTGTTCTGCCGCCGCCGCCACTTCCAAGATCGGGAGCACTAGGAGAACTCTTCCCGGCACCCTGCCGGAGGGGAGGATCACCACCGGGAGCTTCTCCACCACCATAGACGCCTCCCGGATGAGTTGTGAGTAGTCTCCCTTGGACCATGGGTCCATGACTAGTAGCTATATGATGTTCTCCTCCCGTTCTTGTGCTTCACTAATTAGTCCTCGTGAGCTGCCCTACATGATCGAGGCACATATGTAATCCTTATGCTGTTGCTATGATGAGTTTGCTGGGATCCGATGGATTATGAGATTATGTTCAGATTGTGCTTGAGTAATATATTTGATCTACCTCTTTTATATCTATGTTCGTAAGTAATTCTTGCATGTTCTCCGTTGTTATTTATTGCTTTGGCCAAGTAATAGGTAGTGACTCCAAGAGGGAACGTTATGCTCGATTGTGGGTTCATGCCCCTCGATGACTAGTTTGAGTGACAGAAACATGAGTCTAGGGGATGTGCTATTGCCACAATGGGGAAAACAACGGTGCTTGTGCCCGCGGGTGCAAGGACCGTTTACTTTACGCAAAGTTCTTTTAATGCAGTTGTCTGTTGCTTTGAGTTTACACTATGGGTGGGACTCGCAATTTAATACCAGCGAGATGTTCTGGATAGATATCTCAAGGTGGATGATTAGTAGTAGATGCAAATGGATTTCGGTCTACTTACCTCGGCGTACCGCCCATGCTTTGAACCTCAACCTTTCTTGCAATGTAGTCAGCATTGGTTTGCGCACATGGTCCTGTCAATTGCCCAGCTATAATTCGTTTACCTCACATAGCCTTTTTATCGTCTTTTGGGAGAGAGACATCACTAGTGAACATCATGAGACTCCGGTCAATATTACCATCATTGATCACATCCGCTATTTACTTTCCGCTTTTACTTACTATTGCATTATACCTATCATTACTATCACTTGTGTTTGATCCTTTGTAAACTACAAGGCCGGAGGGATTGACAACCTCTCTATACTCGTTGGGAGCAAAGTTATTTGTATCTGTGTGCAGCTCCACGTTGATTGCTAATATCCGGCGCCGTTAGCAGTCGACACCTTCTTGTTGAAACTGGGAGTCTCAGGGAAAACGATCCTTGGTATTGCCAAGGGAAAACTTCTGCTACACTGCATCTCAAACCTTCCACTTGGGGTAACCAACGAGGGGTGAGAAGCCACCTAGCAGTCACAAAGATGTTAGTGGATGGCGGGGCTGGGTTGAATCCGATCTCCTCGACAGTCATCAACAAGCTTCAGATAGGAGAAGAAGAGCTAGAGGTCACTGGCACGTTTCTAGGAGTTAATCTCGGCAGGACCTATCCTAAGGGAAAGATTACACTACCGGTAACGTTTGGGGGAGAACTAAACTATCGTATTGAGAAGATTGTTTTTGATGTGGTTGATATTTCCCTACCGTACAATGGGATTCTTGGATGCCCGACCCTGGCCAAGCTCATGGCAGCATCTCACTATGCTTACAATACTTTGAAGATGCTTGGGCCACTAGGGGTCATCACTATCCCATCAGATGAGAAGGTTGCAATTATCTGTGTGGATAAGATGTACCGGGACACAGTTGCGGTAGAGATAGCGACAGCGGAAGTTCCCGCCAATGAAAGCAAAGGAAAGGGAAAGGATGGTAGAACCTCCGACAAGGAGTCCGGGAAGCATTCCCCCTTCGAGTGCACGACAACCGTTGATGACATGCCAGAGTGCTCCAATAGCAAGAGATCCAAGGTAGTTGCTCCCAAAGTGAAAATGGTCATGGCAGGGATGGCTGGCGTTGATGGTACTTTCACTATCAACGCCACCCTTGATGACAAATAGGAAAGCGCGCTCATTGCCTTCCTACGGGTGAATATCGATGTGTTTGCCTGGCAACCATCTAATATCCCCGGTGTTCCCAGGGAGGTAATCGAGCACCACCTTGTTGTCTGCCCACACGCCCGACCTGTGAAGCAGAAAGTCTGAGAGCAGGCCTTGGAGAGACAGCAGTTCATTGCTGAAGAGATCATGAAACTGGAGGCAGCTGGTTTGGTCAGAGGAGTACTGCACCCTACTTTCTTGGCAAACCCAGTGGTATTCTAGAAGGCTAACGGGAAGTGGAGGCATTGCATTCATTTCACAGATCTCAACAAGGCTTGTCCAAAGGATCCATTTCCCTTGCCGCGCATCGACCAGATTGTGGATTCCACTTCAGGTTGTGACTTGCTCCCTTTTTGGATGCATACTCCGGCTATCACCAGATCTTCATTTCTAAAGAAGACGAAGAGAAGACGTCATTCATTACGCCATGTGGTATGTACTGCTTTATCCGCATGCCATTCGGATTAAAGAGTGTCGGGTCAACTTTTGCAAGGGCGGTCCAGATTGGTTTTGAACCACAGTTGCATAGAAACATAGATGCTTATATGGATGATATCGTGGTCAAGACCAAGGATAACTCCACCCTTATCCAGGATTTGGAGGAGACATATGCCAACTTGCGCAAGATCAATTTGAAGCTCAATCCGGAGAAGTGTGTGTTTGGTGTTCCCTCCGGCAAGCTACTTGGTTTCTTTGTGTCCCACCAGGGGATCGAAGCCAACCCCGACAACATCAGAGCCATTGAGCAAATCCAAGCACCAAGGACAGTTAAGGATGTGAGGCGCCTAATAGGATGCATTGCCGCGCTAAGCAGATTCATCTCCAAGTTTGCCGAGCGTGCTCTGCCGTTTGAAATTTCGAAGAAGGCAGGGCCTATGAAGTGGACCCCGGAAGCAGATGCGCCCTCCAAGAGTTCAAGGCCTACCTTTCCTCTGTGCCCACCTTGATTGCACCCAAACCCCAAGAGCCATTGTTGCTATACTTGGCGGCAACCAACCAAGTGGTCAGTGCAGCCTTGGTAGTGCAACGGGAAGTGGAAGATGTAGAAAGCAAGCACAACACAGCAGAATCAAAAGAGGACCAGGACAACAATGAGCACGGCAACGAGAGCAGCCCCCAGGACACGGCAAGGAAGAAAGCGGTGCGGCGCCCAGTGTACTTCGTTAGCTCCTTGTTGCGGGGGGCTAGATCGAGGTACTCTGGTGTGCAAAAGTTGATCTTTGGTTCGTTATGGCCTCAAGGAAACTACACCACTACTTCCAAGCCCATGAGATCACGGTCGTCACTAGTTTCCTGTTGCTAAGGATACTTCGAAACCCTGAGGCTACAGGCAGAATAGTGGAGTGGGCTTTGGAGATATCCAGCTTTGGATTGAGGTACGAGAGCACATCAACTACTCAGAGCAGGGTATAAGCATAGTTTATTGCAGAATGGACGCCAAACCCTGATGAGGAGACAACAGAGATAGCTATCCCCAACAAGTAATCACCCCAAGAATGGATTATGTATTTTGATGGTGCTTTTTCCCTACAAGGTGCTGGATCCGGCGTGCTTTTTGTCACCCCCTCCGGGGAGCACTTGAAGTACGTTGTCCAAATGCATTTTGCCCGGGGAGCTCCTTCCCGGGCTCAAAATTGTAGCAGAATTGGGAATTAAGAAACTGATCATTCGAGAAGATTCACAGCTTTTGGTGAGACATGTCAACAAAGATTACCAAAGTCCATTGATGGAGGCATACATTGAGAAAGTGAGGAGATTGGAGGAGCACTTTGACGGCTGCAAACAGAGCAAGTACGCCATGCAGAAAACAGCATAGCTGATCACCTGTCAAAGTGTGCTGCGCAGAAGCTTCCTGTGGAACCAGGAACTTTTGTTCTCCGTCTCTCTCAGCCCTCTGTATCCCCAATAATAATGGCCCAGAAAAGGAGAACGTTGGACTACGGTAAGCTGTCGGATTTAGGGTTCCGACAAAACCCTTGAGGTTCGAACAGTGGAGTGCGCACGAAGATCTCTCCTTCCACCCTGGCTCGCCTACTCAACGGTCCTAGGCCTAGCTCGTCAGATCTGATGAACAAGAGACACAAGATTTACACTGGTTCGGGCCACCGTTGTGGTGTAACACCCTAATCCTGGTGTATGAGAGGTCTTGATGATCCGATCCCCCTCTATGACGGTGGCTAGGTCCTATTTATAGTGGCCCAGGTTCTCTTCCCAAATATTGAGCCGGAAGGAATCCCACAACGGATAAATTTGAAGGGGGGCAACTAGTACGAGCTATCCTGACAAAAGGTGGTCTCGGCCTGCCAAAGGCTCAGGTGGTGACGCCGACGTGGGCTCTGCGGTGACCTCCATCCTGTCGCACCGCTGGTCTTGGTCTTGTTGCACCGATATGGAAACCTTTGCCTGACGCCTCGGGACTCCTCGCCTGCACCTGCTCTTTTAGCACCAAAGAGGAAACTGGCACTCTGCGCCCGCTGGTGCCCGCCTGGCATTGGTCGTCACTACTCACGTCACGAGGACCTAGCGAGGCACCCCTCACCTTGATATCTCCGATCTTCACGAGCCGGCCTGGCGAGGCCGCCCCAGGTGATGCCTTGTGTCATCCTCCTCGTGAGGCTTGGCCCCTCGCGAGGGTCTTGAGTGGTTGTTGAAGATGCTAGGCCATACCGGTCCGCCTTGTGTGCCATGCTCAGGGCCGCGGGCAGGCAAGTCTGGGTACCCTCGTTCCCAGAACGCCGACAGTAGCCCCCGGGCCCAAGGTGTGCTCGGCCTTGGCGCCGCAGCGAAGCCAACGGCTAAGCGCAGAGCGCCGCGGGCCCTCAAAGCCTCCGTCCTCGCTTGATGCGTGGTGCTGGATGGGACGTGGGCATCTCCACTTTCCTACGCAGCCTTGGCGACTGCGCGACTTGACAAGTCTCTGCGCACACAGCGGACCATCATTACCTGCGTTTGTGGGGCTGGCGGTTGGCCTTCCTCGGGCCATAAATAGGGCGGCAGGAGAGTCCTTGCTGCCCATCTTCTTTCTTCGTTCCCCTTGCTCCTTCGCCTGACCGAACAGTCATGGCGCCGCCCAGGAAGTACTCGTCCATGGAGAAGGGGAAGGCTCAACAGGAGGGGCTCGGCTCGCCACTAGTTAAGAAAGGACGAGGCCGTCCTCGTAAGTGTGCCGCGACCCCCGTCGGTGCTGTGAGCGGGTGCGGGCGGACCCCCACAGCGCATGCAGCCGCCCTTGGTAGCCGCGGCGGCGGTCCACTGAGTGGCGGGAGCCGTCGTGGCGTTGGCGGTCCGGTGAATGGAGGGAGATGCTCTGGGGTGGTCAGACCTCCCTAGCTGCACTCCCACCTAGCGGAGACGGTGCTGGAGTTCATCGTTTGGTTGGAGAGCCCGACCAGCACCAGGCTCCAGCTCCCGCGCTCCTTGGCCAGCGAACTCCTTGATGCGAGTTCCGGCGGCTTTTGGTTGCAACCGGATGGTTGTTACAGCAGGGCATAGTGGGTTGTGGTGGAGGCCTCCGCCTCGGGCGCTGTGGCTTTGGCCCGAGGCTGGCAGACGTTCGCCCGCACGCGTGGTTTGGGCGGCCGATGCACCCTTCACTTCAAGCTCGGCGACGACTCAACCCTCTTTGTGTGGGTGTTTGGAGATGACGGGCGCCGCGCTGAGTGCTGCCCCGAGGACAACGACAGCGGCGAGGTGCTTGGCCTGGGCGATGGCCACAGCTCTCCCAGCTACAACATCTCCTCCTTTAGTGGCAACTCCAGCTGCGGCGGGTATGACCAGCCACCATGCCTCCGCACCCACCTGGAAGGCGGCGCTGGGTCGTCTCGTCGTCACGCTCGGGTGAAGCATGAAGAGGGCTCTGCCTGAGCCCGAGGCGTAGGTCCTCGCGAGCAATCATGCCCCGAGGGTCGCCGCCAGCCGTTCCTAGTCTTTCTTCTTTTTTGTCCTGCATCGTTTGATCAAACAAGCATGGAGCCCTAGGAGGGCATGTAATGAACTGTGGTTTCATGAGATTTAGCACCATGCATAGTGTTCTTGTCTATTGCTGTGCGATCCGTATTTTACATGTCCTTAGAGCAAGGAGACTTATCTTGATGTACTCGAGATTGCTCTCATCCCGTGACGTTCGGCCCTTTGTGAGGCTACAAAACTCGTTAGGTTTTTATCTTTTGCTGCCCGAGGCCTTTGATGCGGGTAGAGCGTGATCACCCCCCCCCCCTTGTCGCGGTACCCGTGGGGCACGGACATAAGGACGGGGGGCGTGTATGTTACGAGCCCCTGTTCGGGCGCCTCGTGGAGGCTAAAGAGGAGGGAGCGCCGGGGAGGGCGTCGTGCAACTGCCGCTCTCCCTGGGCTAGCCCGAAAGCTGGGGGAAGAATCAAAGAGAATCTGAGAGAAGAACTGCAGAGGGGAATCAAAAACCAGGAAATCGAGGAACACCAGAACCTTCAGTATCCATTAAAGAAGAGAAGATAGGAACAAGCCAACTCCAGAAAGCAAATGAACGGCCGCGTCCGGCACCTAATCTAGTCTTCTCACCAGCGCGGAGCTAAGTGCTGACACTAGGACGTGGGAGGGAGCCCCCGAGGTCCGAGGGCGGCTCTCCGAAGCCTCCGGGGTGTGTACAGCCCCACTCATTATTATGTGAGAGTGTCACGAGCAGAGATCTTCACAGGTCGGAGCCTTGCTTCACATGCACGAGGGCCTTGTTCCTCGCAGGCACGTAGCCTAGTCTTCTCAGGCGCAAGGGCCTTGTTCCTCACACGCACGGAGCCTAGTCTTCTCAGGCGCGAGGGCCTTGTTCCTTGCAGGCATGGAGCCTAGTCTTCTCAGGCACAAGGGCCTTGTTCCTCGCAGGCACGAAGCCTAGTCTTCTCAAGCGCAATGACCTTGTTCCTTGCAGGCACGGAGCCTAGTCTTCTCAGGCGCAAGGGCCTTGTTCCTCGCACGCACGGAGCAAAGCCTTCTCAGGCGCAAGGGC
Source organism: Secale cereale (assembly GCA_902687465.1). Taxonomy (NCBI): domain Eukaryota; kingdom Viridiplantae; phylum Streptophyta; class Magnoliopsida; order Poales; family Poaceae; genus Secale; species Secale cereale. Next base: position 177,530,144 of record LR738710.1, read on the forward strand.
CTTGTTCCTCAAAGGAACAGAGCCTAGTCTTCTCAAGCGCAAGGGCCTTGTTCCTTGCAGGCACGGAGCCTAGTCTTCTCAGGCGCAATGGCCTTGTTTCATGGGTAGAACCTCGGGAGGTGCCGGATATTCCATGCGTTTGGGACGGGGATGTCGTCTCCTGTTTCCAGGCGCACGGTGCCGGGTCTAGAGACGTGGGGTGATGTTGAATGGCCCTTCCCACATGGGCAAGAGCTTGTGCAGTCCTTCTCTGGAGTGTCCTGGGGCGAATGTTGCGGCAATGGTACCGCCGCAACACCTGCTGGTATCTTGATGCTCGGAGTGAAGCGTCGCGCCGGTATTCCTCCCCCAGCACATGGTCCGTTCCCTGCACGGCGCCTTGTTGCGCCTCGTCAAATGCTAAGACTCGCGGCGACCGGTGCCTGACCTCGTGAGGGAGGACCGCCTCAGCTCCGTAGACGAGGAAGAATGGGGTCTCGCCCGTCGGCTTGGTGGCAGTGGTGCGGTTGGACCACAGCACAGACGGGAGCTCGTCGTGCCATCCTCTTCTGCAGGCTTCGAGCTTCTTCATGAAGGTCCTGGTCTTGAGGCCCTTCAGGACCTCCGCGTTGGCGCGTTTGGCCTGGCCATTGCTCCTGGGGTGCGCTACAGAGGCGTAGCAAATCTGCGTTCCAAGGTTAGCACGGTATGTCTTGAAAAGGTTACTGGTAAACTATGGGCCGTTGTCGGTGATGATGCGGTTAGGGACCCCGAACCGGTTTACGAGGCCCTTGAACTTGACTGCAGAGCCGGCTGGGATGGTTCGGATTACTTCCACCTCTGCCCACTTGGTAAACTTGTCAACGGCGACATAAAGGTATCGATAGCCCCCGGGCGCTCGAGGAAAGGGGCCCAGGATGTCCAGCCCCTAGACCGTGAACGGCCAGGAGAGCGGGATGGTTTGCAAGCCCTAGGCCGGTTGGTGGATCTGCTTGGCATGGAACTGGCAAGCCTCGCAAGACCTTACCAGCAAGGCGGCATCATTACATGCCGTGGGCCAGTAAAAACCACTACGGAACGCCTTGCCAACCAAAGTGCGCGATGATGAGTGATGCTTGCAGTCCCCGGCATGGATGTCGGCTAGTAGCTCGCATCCCTGCTTCCTGGAGATGCATCGCAAAGAAACGTCATTAGGCCATCTCCTGTAAAGCTCATCGTCTTGGATGCAGTATGTCGTAGCCTGTCGGGCTACGTGCTCGGCATCTTCCTCCTTCTCTGGCAATACCCCCCGCACCAGGTATGACTTGAATTCCTCGGTCCAGCATCCCTCCTGAGGCTCGAGCGCCAGGAGCAAGCGAGCTCCTAAAGCCGGGCTGCAGGTCGGGGCTCCCGAGGTCGGCAGCTAGGGGAGTTCTTCCCGAGGCTTTGTTGGCCGTTCCCGCGGGGGTGACGCCGAGGGCCTGAGGAGCCTTTCCTCGAAGACATCGGGTGCCTGGGGCAGTCGCCTGGAGGCATTCTTGGTGATGTCTTCGGCCTCCTTGTTGGTGTCACGGGGCACGTGCTCCAGGTCCCGGCCCAAGAACTGCTTCTCCATCTTGCGTACCTCTGCGAGGTATGCCTCCATATGCTCGTCCCACTTGTTGGGGAAGTTGACGAGGAGCTGGGAGTCACCCCTGATGACGAGGTGTTTCACCCCTAGGGCTATCGCTGCCGTGAGGCCGACGATGAGGCCCTCATATTCCACGATGTTGTTGGAGACCTTATCAACTGGCTGAAAGCAGAGTTGCACGGCGTAGTAGAGCTGGTCTTGACCGGGCGAGATGAGCACAGCCCCTGCCCCAGCGCCCTGGCAGGCGAACAGGCCGTCAAAGTACATGACCCAACCATCAGGTGTTTAACTCCCTGGTAAGAGGGACTAGTTTGGGCTTGCTTCAGGTCCTAGGGCGTCGGTCCATTCCGCCACGAGTCCAGCAAGTGCGGCCTCCTTGATAACTCTGGTGGTGCTGAACTCTAGCTGGAATGCCTGCAGCTCTATATTCCATTCTGCGACCCTTCCTGCCGCGTTTGGGCTACGGAGTACCCTTTCTAAGGGGTAAGCTGGGACGACCTTGATGGGGTGGCCTTGGAAGTAGTGGCGCGGCTTGCGTGAAGCGACGAGGATCGCAAGCAAGAGCTTCTGCAGCATGGGGTAGCGTGCTCGAGCATCACGGAGCATCGTGCTGACGAAGTATACCGGGTGCTCGACGAGGGTGGAGTCTGGACTCTCCTGCGGCTGTGTGGTCTGGAAAGGTGCCCCAAGGACTTGGTCGTGAGTTGGGGCAGCCGCAGCTTCAGGGAGGTCGGCTTGTATGTCATGGCCATCTTTCGGCCATGACGGGGCCTCGGGAGCGCCTCTCTTGGGTTGCAGGGCCTTGTCTTGTCGCTCCTCTCAAACGACCACCAGCGCCGCACTAGCTGAATGCGGTGTTGCGGCCAGGTAAAGCACCAATGGCTCTTGAGGCTTGGGTGCCACCATCACTGGTGGGCTGGTGAGGTATATCTTGAGGTCTTCGAACGCTGCATCAGCCTCAGGGGTCCATTCAAACGGGCCCTTCCTTTTCATCATCTTGAAGAAGCGGAGGGCTCTCTCTCCTAGCTTGGAGATGAAACACCCCAGCGACATTACACAGCCAGCCAACTTCTGCATCTCCTTGAGTTTCCTTGGTGGACTCATCTTTTCTATGGCCTTGACCTTCTCGGGGTTTGCCTCGATCCCTCGATGCGACATGAGGAAGCCCAAGAGCTTGCCTGAAGGGACTCCGAACACGCACTTCTCTGGGTTGAGTCGCAGGCCTACCTTGCGTAGGTTGGAGAAAGTCTCTTCCAGATCTGTGATAAAGGTTGAGGCCTCCTGAGATTTTACCATGATGTCGTCCACGTACGCCTCAACGTTCCTCCAGAGCTGCTTTCGTAGTGCGATGTGCATTAACCGCTGGAAGGTTGCCCCTGCATTCCGTAACCCAAACGGCATGCAGGTGTAGCAGTACACCCCGCATGGGGTGAGGAAGGCAGTATTCTTGATGTCTTGCAGCTCCATCTTGATCTGGTGGTAACCCGAGAAGGCGTCCAGGAAACACAACAAGTCGCACTCGACGGTGGATTAAACAATTTGATCGATGCGTGGCAGAGGGAACGGATCTTGCGGGCAAGCTTTGTTGAGGTTGGTGAAGTCGACGCACATGTGCTCTTTTCCTCCCTTCTTGGGTACGACGACGGGATTTGCCAGCCACTCCGGGTACCGGACTTCGCAGCTGACAGACGCTGCCTCTAGCTTACGAGTCTCCTGCATGATGAAGGACTGCTTCTCCGTGCATTGGCGTCTGGCCTTCTACTTCACGGGGCGCATGTTAGGGCATACGTTTACATGATGCTCGATCACCTCTCTCGGGACCCCCGCCAGATCCTTGGATTCCCACCCGAACACGTCCCTGTTCGCGTGCAGGAATCCAACCAGCGCCTCCTCCTGAGCTGGGGGGAGGCCAGCTCCTATGGTGAAGGCGACACCAGATGGCTCATCTTCACCCACCGGCACCTGCTTTGTCTTGGCTTGGTCTTGGGAGAAGAGTTGCTTCTTCTTGGGAGGGGCACCCCCCTTGGTCCCAGGGGCGGATTCCTCGGCAGGGCGCGCCGCCGCAGCGGTCTGGAAGATGCGCTTGAGGGCTGCCAGGGCCTCTTTGGTGTCCCCCGTTACGGTAAGGACTCCGCGGCTACCCGGCATCTTCATGAGGTTATAGGCTGGATGGGTTGCGGCCATGAACTGAGCCAGCGCTGGGTACCCGAGAATGGCGTTGTACGGGAGCTGATTCGGGCGATGTCGAAGTCGATCAGCTCGGTGCGGTAGTTGTCTAGGGTGCCGAATGTGACCGGGAGGTGGATCTTCCCTAGGGAGCTGGTAGAACCGTTGCTGACCCGAGAGAATGGCTTGGTGGGGCGTAGCCGCTCGAGTGGCACTTGGAGCAAGCTGAAACCTTCCACCGAGAGCACGTTGAGGCCAGCCCTGCCATCTATGAGGGTCTTGGTGACTGCCACATTGCAGATGGTGGGGGTGTAGAGCATTGGGAGAGTGCCGCAGCCCGCAGTGGAGGCGGGGTGGTCTCCCGAGTCGAAGGCGAGGTCGGCCTTGGGAGTCACCCACCCAGGAGGAGCCCCTTGCGTAGGTGAAAGATCTGCTTGATGTGTCGGCTGGAGGGTGGCGCTTGGGAACCGCCGAGGAGGGCCGCGACGGCATGGGGCACCGGCGCCCTGAAGCGCGTGAGGAATAGGCCGCGTAGCTCTTCCCAGGACGCCACAGACAATTCTGGCAAGCCGAAAAACCAGGCGCGTGGCACGCTGTTGAGTGCCATGGGGAGCCAACTAGCCATGACCTTGTCGTTGCTGCCTACCGCCGAGATGGCCTCTTCGTAGGCCTGGAGGAAGACGAGCGGGTCGGTAGCCCCGTCATAGCACGGTGGCAGATTCTACCTGAACCTGGGTGGCCACTGTACCTGCCGTAGGGCGGGGGTGAATGCCCGGTGGCCGGGAGCGACGCTGCGCACGGCCACCAAGCCTGTCGGAGGGGCGTCGCCCGCCATGAGAACTTGGTGAGCGGAGAGTGGTACGGACGAGGAGAAAACTTTGGCAAACCCCTACCTAGCATGCCAAATGTCGGATTTAGGGTTCTGGCAAAACCCTTGAGGCTCTAACACCGGGGAGCGCACGAAGATCTCTCCTTCCGCCCTGGCTCGCCTACTCAACGGCCCTAGGCCTAGCTCGTCAGATCTGATGAACAAGAGACACAAGATTTACACTGGTTCGGGCCACCGTTGTGGTGTAACACCCTAATCCAGTGTGTATGGTGGATTGCCTTGAAGGCCGAGGAAGAACTAGTACATGGATGAACTTGTGTTGTATGAGAGGTCTTGATGATCCGATCCCCCTCTATGATGGTGACTAGGTCCTATTTATAGTGGCCCGGGACCTCTTCACAAATATAGAGCAGGAAGAAATCCCACAACGGCCAAATTTGAAGGGGGGCAGCTAGTACGAGCTATCCTGACAAAAGGTGGTCTTCGCCTGCCAAAGGCTCTAGTGGTGACGCCGTCGTGGGCTCCGTGGTGACCTCCGTCCTACTGCCCCGCTGGTCTTGGTCTTGTTGCACCGATATGGAAACCTTTGCCCGACGCCTCAGGACTCCTCACCTACACCTGCTCTGTTAGCACCAAAGAGGAAACTGGCACTCAGCGCCCGCTGGCGCCCGCCTGGCATTGGTCGTCACTCCTCACGTCACGAGGACCTCGCGAGGTGCCCCTCGCCTTGATATCTCTGATCCTCACGAGCCAGCCTGGAGAGGCCGACCCAGGGGATGCCTTGTGTCCTCCTCCTCGCAAGGCTTGGCCCCTCGCGAGGGCCTTGAGCGGTTGTTGAAGATGCTGGGCCCTACCAGGCCGCCTTGTGAACCACGCTCAGGGCCACAGGCAGGCAAGTCTGGGTATCCCCGTTCCTGGAACACCGACATAAGCCTCTCCCGGCAGAGCTATCCGCTCCCAGCAGAGACCCTGCTTGAAATAACTCCTCTCAGCCTGCCGGACCACCCCCTCCAGACGGGCCGATGGACCTCGTAAACGAGGCTGGTGCTCCCGCAGCAGAGGAGATGCTGTTAGTCCTCGTTGCCAGGCCAAATGCCCCAGCTTGAGCAAGGCACATTGTCCACTTCCTCCAAACCGGAGAACTCACTGGCGACCAACATGAAGCTGAAAAAGTAGCCTGGAGGGCCAGTATGTACCAGTTTGTCGATGACACTCTGTATAGAAGAGTCCCAATGGTGTGAAATCGAAGTGTGTTTGCCAGGAGAATGGAAAGGAACTGTTGGCAGAGATTCACAAAGGAATGCGCGGCTCCCAGATTGGATCAAGGGCATTAGCTGGGAAAGCATTCTGGCAAGGATTCTATCGTCCCACAGCCCTCCAATATGCGGTTGAGCTCTTCACGACATGTGAAGCCTGTTAGTTCCATTCCAAGAAAATACACCTGCCCGCCCATGCTCTTCAAAAAATTCCTCTCTCATGGCCATTTTCGGTCTGGGGGCTCGATATCCTCGGCCCCCTTCCCCCGAGCAATCGAGGCTTTGAATTCTTGTTCGTTGCCACTGACAAGTTTACAAAGTGGCCGGAAGTGACTGCTATGAGAAAGGTGACTGCTCAGTCAGCTATCAAGTTCTTGAAACAATTGGTGTGTCGTTTTGGAGTTCCGGCAAGGATCATCGCTGACAACGGCACACGGATCACGAGCCACACGTTCATGCAATATGTTCATGCTGTCGGATGCTAGATATCATTCACTACCGTGGCACACCCCCGGAGCAATGGACAAGCTTAGAGGGCGAACACTGAAGTGCTATGTGGACTCAAAACAAGAACTTTCGATACACTACTGTCGAGGAAACGACACCTATGGGATCCTGGGGATCACTTTTGCTACGGTTGCGGGGCGTAGAGTTGTGCAAAGAGCGGGTCTAGGCGATCAACGCATGGGGATTTTTACCCAGGTTCGGGCCGCAAGATGATGCATAAAACCCTAGTCCTGCTTGTCTGTGTATATCCAGTGTTCTTGAGCTCTTGAACTGGCCTCCATGCGTGGCTGTTCAAAAAGTCGAAATCCTCTATCTGCATGCCTTGGGCCTCCTTTTATACATTCAAGGGGTTTCCACAGTGACACACGGGAGGTGTAAAGCTACTACAGTGTACAAGGTTATCCCCTGACATCTTAGGACAAATGCATTTAATGCGCCGCCTATGTGTCCCCTAGCTTTATTGGGGATGGCAAGAAAGCTTGTCCCGCCCATTACTGCCTCGCCTCACTCTGACACGCGTCTAGGCTGATGAGGCGTGGCGCCACGCTGGCTGCTAGCTGTTGTGGTGGCAGTGTCTTCACAAAGGTTTGCATACCACCATGCACGTGCTTGTAGTTGGCGTAGGAGCCGCATGCTGCCACATATGTGCTTGTCCAGTTGGTGAGACGGTCGTCGCGTAGGATTGGCCGCGGGGCGGAGAAACCTTGGCGGGTGCGGGCCTGGCTGTGACCCCGCAGACACCCCCGGCAAAAGGGTCTTGTCAGGGTCTTGTGGCCATCCCCGGCAAGGCTCTTGCCGGGGGTCTTCGGTGGCCCTCGGTAAGGCTCTTGCTAGTGGTATTTGTCTTTTAGTCCCTTGGCCTTACAAGGGTCTGCAAGCCACTACGTAGATGCCTCTTTGAATCTTGGTCTTGATGTTGTCGATGGTGTCCCGGCTCTCAGACCCAAGGGCGGTGGGCTTGTTGGTGTTTGGGCGAGCGGCCCCCGGCAAGGCTCTTACCTGGGTCACGTAGGCCACCCCGGCAAGGTTGTTTCTGGGGCAGGAGCCCACCTTGCCCCTCTGTCCTTCATGTCTTTGGCTTGAGAATTGCCTTGGCGGATTCGTGCCTTCCTTCTCCTGCTCGGCCAAGCATGGCCGTAGGTGCGGCTCCAACTGCCCGTACATAAGTAAAGGGGTGCAAAAGGACCCCTACTTTTGTGCACCAACACGAGCCCCGGGCCTGGGCCACACATAAGCGCGGAGTGTTGTTGGGCCAGGCCTAGAACGGTGCGCGGGCACGCGTTGTAGGGTTTTAACTGTGGGGATTCCTTCATCGGTTGTGCTTCCCCATGACTCGCGTTAGTGCGTGACATGGGGGGTCGTGCACAGAGCGGTTGCAGCGTGTCTGCGTCATGTCACATCTTGGTGAATAGTAAAGAGGTGACCCGCTCCTTCCACATAAAAGAGGGGACCGCAGGGGCGCTGCTCATTTACCCTCCACGCCTATTCCAATCTCGGAACCGCCGTTCCCCTTTCCTTCTCCAGGCGTAAACCGGAGTTCTTGCCCCTGATTGCGGCCACCGCACTTTCACCGCCCTTGATCCTCTGCCCTTTCTCAGTCGTCATGGCGCCTAAGACAGGCAAGGGTAGAGAGACGGTGTAGGAGGGGATGGTGACGGATGACGGGGAGAAAGAGTCGCCGGAGAGCGCGTTGGTGGAGGTAGGGGCGCGGTTCCCACTCTTCTAGCCGACAATCGAGACGCTCACCCTCAAAGACAGGTTCAAGTGACTGTGGGGAGAAAGACGACGGCGCATCCCGCCACGCGCGTCGTCCCCGCCTCCTGCTTCGCCAAGGGCGGTCAACCCCGGTATCCTTTCTTCGTTGATTACTTCTCTTGCGGGCTCTGCCCCCCTTTCTCGGATTTCTTCAGCGACATCATGTACACCTATGGCTTTCGCCTCCTGGACCTCACGCCAAACACCATGGCGTGCCTGGCCTACTTCGCCCATCTCTGCGAGGGCTTTTCTGGGGTGCACCCTAGCACGGCGCTCTTCCGCCACTACTTTACTCCTCGCATCCAGCCGGGGAGTGCCATCTCGGGCTACATTGCCTGGATTCCGAGGCAGCAGGCCAAGGGAGCGTACCCGAAGGGCGCCACAAAGGAGAGGTGGGAGGAGTGGCGAAGCCGGTGGTGCTGGATCAAGGAGACAGACCCGCCGGAGTTCTGTCAGGTCCGTTCGAAGGCGCCGGTCTGTCGCAAAGACTAGAGCGATCTTGACGCAGAGGACCACAAGCTTACGATCGCAGCCACCAGGTTCCATCACCTTGCCGCGGCCGGGCTCACCCTTGAAATGATCGGGGCCGATTTTATCTGCCGCCGGATCGCCCCACTTCATAACAATGGGAGGCCGGCCTGGGAGTTTAGGAACGCGGCCGATATCGTGAGGCCACGCCCTGGTTTGAATCATAACTTTACTGTGTTGCAGCATGCCCATCTCTGCCAGAGGCTCTTCCAGCTTAGGGTCGACGAGGCCGGCTGGGTCAAGAGGACCGGAAAGGCCAGCAAGGCAGGTAAGGTCGGCAAGCCTGAGAAGGCCAGCAAGGCCCTCGGGGCTGCCAAGCCTGACAACTTGTTCGGGTTGCCAGCGGGGGTGCTCCTGCTGAGCAACTACTCTCACCAGAGCACCATTATTGCCATGATGCCAATCTATAATCCGCACGGCCTCGATCCGACCTGGGTCGAGCCAAAGGCGGAAGTGGCACACGCATTCTTCGACAACTTGTCGGAGAAGTATGCCCGCGAGAAGCCGCGGCTTATCCGTGACACCACCGCGGAGGAGCTTGCTTACATTGCTGCCAGGGTGGAGGAGGCAGCCTTTGCCAAGGAGGCCGGCACCTTTGGCACCGTGGAGGACGAGGACGAAGCGGCCGTGGAGGAGAGAGAGTTTGTCGAGTGGGAGAAGCCCACCGGAGAGGCCAGTAGTGCTGGCGCTGGATCCCCCTCTATTGAGGAGGTGGTCGAGGAGGAGACCGACGCGGATGACCCCCGATCATTGGGAAGAAGCGCGTCTTGCGGCGGGCGGGCTCCGGCAAGCCAGTCCGGCCCGGCAAGCCCACGTAGCGGAAGCAGGCCGAAGCGTCATCTATACGACAGGCGAGGACTGCGGTCGCCGCTTCTTCTTCGTCTAGGCGCCCCCATACACAATCCCCTTCTTCTCCACCTATCGACGTCGCCCCGGGGGTTGATTTTGATCTTGGGTCCTTTAGCCCGAGGAGGAAGAGGAGGCTAGAGGAGGACGAGTAAGCATTTTATCCTCCACCATCTCTTAACCTTTCGCCCGCGCTGCTCTTCCTCAACTTGGTTTGATTTTGGCAGTGACATGGAGATTGTGGCCCAGAGGGCGGCGAAGAGGGCCTGAACTTCAGCGGGCGACAAGCCCCCGGCGAGCGCTTCGCGCACACCAGCGTTAGTGGTGATCAGCCCGGAGAACAACCTTCAGCGAAGCCCCCACTCCATCCCTCAGCGTGAGTCCATTCTCTACTCCTCGCTGGCGGGTGTTGGGGTGTGTTATCTTGATATTGACCTCATCGGATTTGCAGGAGGAGAGCGGCAACCGGAGGAGTCGCCGAGGGCCACCCCAGACACACCGTTCCCGGCAACTACGCCACTCAGAGGGGCGTCACCGGCGAGGTCGCCCACTGGCGAGCCCACGCACATGGAAGGAGAGGGGGTGAGCGCGGGCCCTGGTGGCTCTACCCCGGCGACGGATGTTGGCGGGGAAGGAACCACCTCTCCCCCGCCCAGCACGGGTAAGTGGCCGGCCCCTGGTCCCCAATCATCTCCACAACGTGATGCTCTTTCTTTTCTCCGTTCTGAACCCTTGGTCTTGGCCCCGCCTCATCTTCTCTTCCTGTTTCCAGGTTCCCCCTTGGCAGACCGAATGGACGTTGACGCCGTCATCGAGGAGGTGGCCAAGGATGCTAAGGCCGAGGCCACCGAGATCGCAGCCGAAGAAGCCGTCGCGTCCGCCACTTAGGAGGTGCTATAGGGGCCTGGCGGGGAGACCGACAAGGCTGCCGCTGAGGAGGCTGCCAAGGGTCCTGCCGGGGCCGGCGGCAAGACCGCTGCTGAGGAGGCTGCCAAAGGTCCTGTCGGGGACCCCGGCAATGCCGCCGCCGAGGAGGCCGCCAAGGGGCCTGCTAGGGAGGAGGTGGCAAATGACCAACCCTCCTCCTCTGCAGCTCCTGCCCCGGGCAAATATTTGAAGGTGAGCGACGACCTGTTCGTCCTCGTCCCAGGGACGGTGAGCACCAGGGCATCGGCCGAGGGGGAGATCTTTGACGATGAGGCCCTTGCCACCGCGAGGCTTCAGGTGGTTGATGAGCCGAGCGCCAGCAGCGGCGGTTCTCAAGAGGAGCAGCTCCTTCGGGCCATGGGGGCCAATTTCCAAAAGCTTCAGGCGCTCTACCGCGCCCGCCAAGACAAGGTGAACTCCAGGATGGCGGCCACGGAAAAAGTGGAAGCAGACTTCGAGGATCATATCACCCAGATGCAAGTCTGGTTCAACGAGGCCCGGGATGAGCTGGGCGCCATGCAAGTCCAGTTGGACCAGCGCAAGCAGGAGCTCGCCCTCCAGCTGGCCGACGTCGAGAAGGCCCAAGGGTTGGCGAAGGAGCAGGCTGCCAGGGACGAGGCCGCCCGAACGCAGCAGAAAGCTCTTCTGAATGCCCAAGCGGAGGACCTCGAGGCCCGTGAGCGGGCGCTTGCTGCCGCGCTCCGCGACAAGGACGAGGAGATCGAGAAGCTTGTCGTGCAGCAGACTCTGGTGCTGGAGCAGAAGAACAAGGATGCTACGCTCTGGCCCAGGTCCAGGCCGGCAAGGTGGAAGAGCTGGAGCGGGTGCGGGAGGGGTTGAAGGAGGAGGCCTTGAAGCTGGCGGAGGAGAGGGACACAAGGAATCGCGCGCTGGCAGATGTGCAGGTCACCGTCTCCAACAAGACCAAGCTGCTCTCCAACACCAACGTCTCCATCAATGGCTTGAAGCAGAAGTTGAATGCCTCGGAAGAGGCGCTCTCGGAGGTCAGGGCCCATGAGGAGACCCTGAACAAGGCCCTTGAGAATGAGAAGCAGCAACGGCAGGACGCCGCCACCGCCCACAATTACTTTGCAGCCAAGGTACAGCTCTGGACTAACGGCCTCGTCGACATTGCAGAGAGGCTCAGCAGCCAGCTAGCCTCCATGGGTATGCCGGGCTTCAGGTACTCTCAGGAGGCGAGCATGACCCCTAGTGCCAGGCTGACCTTGTTCTTCGGTCGTGTCCTCGAGGCCCTGGAACAGCCCTGCTCCATTCGAACAACTTATCTGGCCAGCGAGGCTCGGAAGCTCTGCCGGGGCGCCCTAACCAAGGTGCTTACCAAGGTGGCATTCTGGAACCCCGACGCCGACTTCGCCAACGCGCTTGATAGCCTGCCGGAGGATGCGGACCTCGCGGGGCTCGAGGAGCATATCAGGCCCATCATCAGCCGCGTCGACAGACTCAAGATGGTGGAAGGCCAGCGTCGGGACTAGCCACCCCACCTCTTAGTGCCACTGCAAGTTCATGCCCAAGACAGATTTATCTTAAGTTAGAACCGCGGCAACCAATGATGTAATATAATCATGTCGTGCTTTGAAGCAGTGCATGTTGTCTCCCTGTTTGATCTTCCCTTGTACGTACGCACCCTACGCTTAGTTGGATAGGCTCGTCGGCGTATAAACCCGTGCCGCGGCGCTTTGAGGATGGATCCTTAGAAGCCTGCTGGGGGTGCTTGTTGCCGGGCAGGCCACCTTGCCGTTTTCGACGCGGCCGCTTGAACTGTTGAGAGGACTCAAAACAGGACAAGGGCGTTGCCAATATCGACATGGCTCCTTTGCGTGCAGGTTGTCCATACAAGGATCACGATCTTTCGAGGAAAACAACCCTATATATATAAAGAAAAAAAATGGGAAAATGCTTAAGTTTCTGCGAGACTTAGCTTTTTTCCGTTCCCATGTAGATGGTGACTGCGGCTGCAGACAACGCCGCCCACCTGGCCAACGGCACCAAAACAATGGGGATGATGCTGACCTCCCCCACCGCCTTCTTCCTTGCGGCCACCGCAATGGGGAAGGCGGCGCGTTCACTCCCACACCAGATTTTCGCAACCTAGTCCCCCTACCTGGTGTGCCAAAGATGTCGGGGAAACGACACCTATGGGATCCTGGGGATCCCTTTTGCTGCGGTTGCGGGGCGTATAGTTGTGCAAAGAGCGGGTCTAGGTGATCAACACGTGGGAATTTTTACCCAGGTTCGGGCCGCAAGATGATTCGAAAAACTCTAGTCTTGCTTGTCTGTGTATATCCAGTGTTCTTGAGCTCTTGAACTGGCCTCCATGCGTGGTTGTTCAAAAAGTCTGAATCCTCTCTCTGATGCCTTGGGCCTCCTTTTATACATCCAAGGGGTTGCCACAGCGACACACAGGAGGTGTAAAGCTACTATAGTGTAGAAGGTTATCCCCTGACATCTTAGGACAGACTCATTTATTGTGCTTCCTATGTGTCCCCTAGCTTTTATTGGGGACGGCAAGAAAGCTTGTCATGCCCATTGCCGCGTCGCCTCACTCCGACATGCGTCCAGGCTGATGAGGCGTGGCGCCACGCTGGCTGCTAGCTGCTGTGGTGACAGGGTCTTCACGAAGGTCTGCACGCCACCACGCAGGTGCTTGTAGTTGGCGTAGGAGCCGGCATGCTGCCATGTATGTGCTTGTCCAGTTGGCGAGTCGGTCGTCACATAGGATTGGCCGCGGGGCGGCGAAACCTTGGTGGGCGCGGGCCTGGCTGTGGCCCCGCAGATGCCACCGGCAAAAGAGTCTTGCCGGGGACTTGTGGCCGTCCCCGGCAAGGCTCTTGCCAGGGGTCTTCGGTCACCCCCGACAAGGCTCTTTCCAGGGGTCTTTGCCTTCTGGTCCCTTGGCCTTACAAGGGTCTGCAATCCACTGCGCAGGTGCCCCTTTGAATCTTGGTATTGACGTTGTCGTTGGCGTCCGGGCTCTCAGACCAAAGGGCGGTGGGCTTGCTGGTGTTTGGGCGAGCGGCCCCCAGCAAGGCTCTTGCTGGGGTCGCGTAGGCCGCCCCGGCAAGGGTATTGCCGGGGGAGGAGCCCACCTTGCCCCTCTGTCCTTCATGTATCTGGCTTGCGAATTGCCTTGGAGGCTTCGTGCCTTCCTTCTCCTGCTCTGCCAAGCGTGGCCGTAGGTGCGGCTCCAATTGCCCGTGCACAAGTAAAGGGGTGCAAAAGGAACCCTACTTTTGTACACTGACAGTTGCAGAAGCACTGCACACGATGGATCTAGGAGCTGCCGGTAGTTCTCTGGTCCCTCGGAACGACACCAAACCGAGCTACCGCGCAGACTCCCTTCTCCCTGGTCTATGGGGTAGAAGCAGTTATCCCCATGGAACTCATTTACGGGTCTCCTCGAGTGCTTGCCTACGATGAAGTAGCGCAAGTTGAGCACCGATATGACGACGCTGTGCTACTCGAAGAGAACCGTCTCCGGGCCGCTACGCGTGCTGCACGCTACCAGCAAGCTCTGCCTCGCTATCACAGCCGCAGGGTTCGCGCCCGGTGTTTTGAGGAAGGTTACCTTGTCCTTAGGCGCGTTCAGTCCGCCAAGGGTACAAAAAAGCTGTCACCGAAGTGGGAAGGCCCTTATCGAGTGGTACGAGTAACTAGACATGGCGCAGTCCGTCTGGAGACCGGAGATGGCACCCAGTTATAAAACTCATGGAATATTGAGCATCTCCGCAAGTACTACCCGTAAGGTACGGCTGTCTGGCCACCCATCCGTACAGGCCTTGCCTCAGCTGCATGTAACCCCTTGTATGGAGCTGGGGCGATGCCCCATGCAAGAGAAAATAAAGAAGCGCTGTAGGGGGGCCCCAACTGAGGTTGCGTGCATGCACCATCACACCAAGATCACTGCATAAGCATTTCATGTGCATTTGCATATGCATATAGATAGGATTGCATCCTGCATTCATTCTCATCTGCATGAAGTTACAGGTTCCTACCGTGGACTTGGCTTTGACAAGGAGTTGAGAAGATTGCCCGGCACTGTGATCCCCGGCAAGCCAAACAGATAAGTTTAAACTCATGTCCTTTAGTGTTCTGTAAGCTATAACTTGTGCATAAGGAAACCTCGCCACACTCTCTTGAGGCCTAGGTGCTCCCATCCCAGACTCGAAAGTTGCCTCGAGTGGGATGGTTGTAATGGCCTTCGATGAAAGGGAGTTGGCGGAGGGATGGTCCCTCTGTCTGTTCCCTAGCAGACGTAGTTCTCCGGTAGACAAAGAGGGTGCCGGCAAGGTAGCTTGCCGGGAAAACTCATTTTATTGCAGTAAAGTGGAATTCCACCTCTGCATGGACGTACACATGCACGGGTTCCCGGCAAAGTCTATCTTTTTCATTCATATGCTGATACAAGTACAAGCATTGCAGAACACTAACATCGACTCGAGGGATTACATTACTTGAGTTAAAATTTGGCAATTGCCTACAAGTTTAAGATTGAAAAAAGATAAGTGTGTCGTAATCCCCTTCTCTATCCCTCCTTAACCAGATACTACAGTTCGAGGGGAAGGGAACAAAAGAAGCGCCCAGGCCGAGGTCGCAGTGAAGGGATCAGCAATAGCGATTCCTTGATCACTGCCACTAGGGCCGACAAGGCACATCAGGGTGGACAAAGCCGGAATCCACGAGGAAGCCCATCGGGGATCCTAGCGGAGGACTGCCGAAAGAGGAAATCAAGAGTCAAGGAGGAAGGGAAGAGTTGGAGCCAAGGCGACGGGCCATTGGCGCAAGTACAAGAGCGCCAGTGTTGTCGTATCCTGCCTCGAAAGCCCCCTGCCCCTCCCTCCATCATCCTTCATATCCTCCCCATCACCGCAATGGGGAGATGCACCGAAGGCTGAGTACCCACTACGGCCTGCGGGTGGCATGCACTCAGGAGCTCCGGGGAGCAACGAATGAAACCCAACGCCTCCCTTGAAGAAGCAGCCGACAGAAGTGGCAATACCGTTGCCTGTCTGGGTGGACAGGAAGAAGCTCCCTTCATCCGCAATAGCCTCAGCTCCACTGAAAGGAGCAGTGCTGGGGACGCCAACATCCCCGAGCGCTACACATCGGGATGGCGCACGCAAACCTGGGGATTTTATCAGCAAGAAGACGAGCTCCAGCAGCCCATAACCAAGACCGGACACCCTCTCCGGGAAAACAGCAAGCAGTCAGAGCGGCCAGGGGGGCTGGAGGCGCACCGCTTCCCACCTTGGCGGGCAGGGAGGCGCGCCCTTCGTCAATATGACCCCCAAGGCTTCCAAGAAGGGCGGTGATGGGATTAGCAACAATCTCCAGCCCCGCCTCCTGTCCAAGCTTTGAGGAAACTGAAAGGTTCATCATGACAAGGACCGGGCTCACTCCCCAAGCGTCAGCACCAACATGAGGCAACGATAGCCCCAAGATGAAGCCCGAGGACTATTTCCACGCTCTCTTCTTCGACATAATGAGCAAAGGCAGAAGACAGGAGAGGAGGAATGCAAAGGTGGATGGCCTTCCCCTCCTCTACTCCTCCCTTTTATAGATAGGGCAAGGAGGAGGGCTGCTCCATCAACGGGCGGCCACCGTCCTCCTCCGCTAATTCAAGACGGCCGGGCCCTCGCCATGATGCTCTCCTACGAAACGCGCCTTCGTTACCTACCCCGCGCGATGCATGCCGCATACTTGGCTAAGGATACGGGTGTGGTGGGAAGAGTAAATTGGCAGTTTCTACCCCGTGCGTTAAAGTCATTCACGGGCCATTATTGGAGCGGCCACACCACTGTTGGCTTTACGCAACACGCGGGGAAACCGGAAACTGGCCAGTATTCAAGACTCGTCAAGAAGCAGAAAGAGGACCTCAAGAGAACGGCCTCTTCAACAACCCTGCATGTGCACGTATTAGGCCCTACCCCGACGACGCTAAGCAGCATGATTGGGGCAGGCTCGGGGGCTTATGTCGGTGCAACAAACCCTGGGTCTGTTGCCCAGACTGTGCACATGAACAAGAACAAGATTGAAGCACCAGCCCAAGTCAAAGTATGAGAAGCCAAGAGATTCAGAGTAACAACTCAGAGTAGAGAGTCCAAGGTCAAGCCAGGGAAGCAATACATCACCGAGAGAAGGGCCTCCCTTGCCGGGCAGGCGATCCCGGCAAGGGGCGAGGCCATCCCGGGAAGCAGATAGTAGAAACACCCCGGCAGGGCCTGCCGGGGGCTCACGGAGGCTAAACCGCCTCGCCAAGCACCCAAGCGCGACCTATGTCGTCAATCAATGCGGTGTCAAGCCGGAAGATGATTAAGTGGCGGCCATTAGCCACATGGCAGCCAGTTCCTACAAGAAGAACACACAGATGACACCCGTCCTGTGACGTGTCAAGGAGACAAGCACGGAGCTAGCGAAGGAGCCCGGCAAGCCTTGCCGGGCGACTAGTGATGTGACACTAAGCGGTGCATTTAATGCACCCTGTCAGCCTATAGTGTTAGGTATGATAGCATTGTTTGCTATCATGTTAGTGCATAATGACTACTTTGCCACTGTGGTCGCCCCTTGATCTATAAAAGGAGGCCCATGGCAATCGTATAAAGGGTTGGAGAATAGAGAAACCCACACCACCGTATGCACGTAATCATTGCTGCCCAAGGGAAACCCTTGCTGGGCAAGTGTACTACGCTCCACCACCACCATTCAATCATCAATCCACTAAAGCAGGAGTATGGTCTTATGCCTCGTGGCGGCCCGAACCTGGGTAAATTGCTTGTGTGCTCCCCGTCGTGCTGCTGTGCACTGGTCTGCTCTTTGTGCATCGCGATGCCCCCTGCCAAACCAGCAAGGGGCCACCTGGTCCCATAGGTGGCTGTGGATATCCCGCGAAAATCAAGCACCGAACGCATGGCACCTCCGCATTCAGCACGCGTTCAGCTCAGTGACGTTCTCGCCTTCTTGATCCAACAAGACATGCAAAGTAGTAGATGAGTTCCGGTAGCATGACGACTTGGTAACGGTTGGTGATGAAGAACAATCTCTCCAGGGATTCGCCAAGGACTACAACAACTAGATGAAGGATAAATAGAGGGTCGGCATTGCCGGCACACGGCTTGGTGAATCTGATGTGTCTTGGGTGCTAGCCCTGCCTCTCTATTTATATGTTGAGCCCTGGGATCAAAATTTTGAGCAAATGCCTCCTCAAAGTCAGTTTTTCCCGATAGGCAAGAGTTCTACTCGGACTCCAAGGCTAGACGCTAGAGTTCCTGGTGTCTACCCCCTAGACGCCAGGGTTCCTGGCGTCTAGCCTCTGGTCTCCACAAAACTCCATTTTGGACATTCCAAAAGCCTCGTGAGCATTCCCCTTTGGCCCAAATAAAGTGTTCTCGTACCCAAACATTTCGGGAAACATCTGGAACCCCTTTCGATGAATTCCAGAACCTTTCCGGAGATCAAACACTATTATGCCATATATTAATCTTTACCTCTGGACCATTCTAGAGTTCCTCGTCATGTCCGTGATCTCATCCGGAACTCCGAACAACACTCGGTCACCAACATACATAACTCATATAATACTATATCGTCAATGAACGTTAAGCGTCCAGACCCTACAAATTCGAAAAGTATGTCGGATTCAGGGCTCCGCAAAACCCGTTAAGTTCGAACAGAGGGGTGTGAACGAAGATCTCTCCCACTCACGTCTACCTAGCGCCTCGCTCTCGTCTTGGTGGAAGGATTCAAGCAAACAACGAACAAACACAAACACACAAGAGTTTATCCAGGTTCGGGCCACCGCGAGGTGTAATACCTTACTTCCTGCTTTGGTGGATTGGCTCCGGGTGAGCTAGAGTATGAACTGGTACAAGGGTTCCTGAGCTCAGGAGGGTCAGGAGGCTAGTGTTCTTGCTCCTTGTGCGGTGGCCAAGTGTATGAGCCGATCCCCTTTCTCGTTGGGAATCCTAGCTACTTATATAGGCGGCCACGGTCCTCTTCCCCCGGAATGTTTAGGCGTAAAGGGATTCCACAACGGCCATTTCTGAGCGGGAACACAAGGACGTTCCTGCCCTCACAAAAGCAGTCTTTGCCTGCAAAAGGATCAGGCGGTGACACGGTGGTGGGCTCGACTGTGACATCCTCCTTATCGTCCTTGTTGTCTTCGGTCTTGTTGCACCAAAGAGGAAACCTTTGCCCCACTCCTTGGGAACCAACGGCTGCGCTGTCTCCTTTGCACCGAAATGGCAAATGTGCCGCCGGCGGATGCTGCCACTCGCTGACGCGGTGCATCACTGCTGACATCACTGCCTCCTCCTGAGGCAGGCTTGGCCTTGGATTCTCCGCCCCTCTGGGGCACCTTATCGAGGCTGCTCCCGAGGGCTCTTGGCGTCATTCTCCTCGCGTGGCTGGGCCCCTCGCGAGGGTCTTGAGCAGCTGGTCGATCAGCTGAGCCGTACCAGGCCTGCTTGAAGGAGCGTGTCGCGGCCCACAGATAGGCAAGTCTGGGTTCCCCAGTTCCCAGGACGCCGACAGTAGCCCCCGGGCCCAAGGCGTGCGCGGAGTTGGCTTCGGGGCGAAGCCTTAGTCGAGGACGAAGCGTCGCGGGCCCCAAAATCGCTGCGGTCCAGGCTGGCGCGTGACAGTTCAATGTGATGCGAGCGACTCCGCTCTCCACGCCATCTCGGTAACCGTGTGTCTTGACAAAAAGGGGCCTTCTCCGCTGGGGGGAGTTATCGCCCTCCTTCCTTCCTGCTTGGATTCCTTCCCTTTGCGCCTCTTGCCTCTCTGCGTCCTCCGGCCCTCCTTGACCATGGCGAAGAAGAACAAGGGCACCGCGTCGGCGCCTAGATCCGCTTCTTCTCTTGACGCGGCGCTTGAAGAGTCCTCCATCATCAGGGAGGAGGACTACTCAGAGGTCGAGCCATTCCTGTCGAGCTCTCACAATGAGCACGTCCCGACGCAGATCTGGGCTGGATCCGCCATGGCGCGGACCATGCCAAAGTCGTGCTACCCCTTCTTCCTCCACAGCATCTCCGTGGGGCTCGTGCCCCTTTCTCCGAGTT
This sequence comes from Secale cereale, assembly GCA_902687465.1. Taxonomy (NCBI): domain Eukaryota; kingdom Viridiplantae; phylum Streptophyta; class Magnoliopsida; order Poales; family Poaceae; genus Secale; species Secale cereale. Next base: position 177,549,623 of record LR738710.1, read on the forward strand.
CTTCTATGCCATCCTGGAACATTATCAGGTGCACGCTCTCCATATCCAACCCCGCTTCATCTTCATCTTGTCGCTCTTCGCCTTCTACTATGAGGCGTTCGTGGGGGTGAGGCCGACGGTCGCCCTCTTTTGCCACTTCTTCTCCATGCGTCAATAGGACGAGGGCCCGTGCTCGGGCTATGTTTCCTTTGTCTTCCAGCGCCAGGGCTGTCGCCTGACGACAGCCGGGAAGAAGGTAGAGTCCCACCGGAAGAGGTGGGTCTATCTGGATGCCCAGCGCACCCATCCTCTGTTGGCGCTGCCTACTGCCCATCCGGAGAAACTTGACAGCTGGCGCCACGCGAAGCTCACCGGCCCTCTCGCCGGGCCGGTCTTGGCGAAGATTGAGGCCGACCTGAGCTCGAGGCTCGAAGGAGGCCAGATCGTGAAGGAGTTCTTGAGGCAGCATCTGGCTCCGCTGCAGGCTCACTCATGCCCCATGTGGGAGCTGACGGGTGACGGCGACCGGCTCCGGCTGCACCCAGGGATGCTGGCCGAAGTCGATCTGGACTTCGCCTCGAGGGCCCTCCTGGGGATGGTTCCGGAGGATCTTGCTGGGGCCTACCTGCCACTGTACAGCCGCCCTGACAAGGATGAGCTGTTGAAGGCCATGCCGGACCTTGGTGCGCCCGTGGGTGCTCCGCCCACGTTCGATGGTGTCTTCTGGTGATGACGACGAGGGCGACGACGGGGGCGACAGCGGGGGCTTGGAGGATACCCTGGACGATGATGGAGACTCCTTCGAGGTGTTTCCCGGGGCAGCAGGCGCAGGTTCCGCCGGACGGTCCCACGCGACCACTCTGCGTCGGTCCGGACGCACCGCGTCTGGGGGAAGCAAGGTGGCGACCCCGTCGAAGGGCCCCACGCCGGCGAACCTGGCAGCCGCGGCCGCGCCCAGGACCGTGGCCTCGCGTCTTGCCCAGGCCCGGGCTCCGGCACTCCCAGTGCGCTAGGGGCTGCTGTTGACTCGGTGGTGAAGAGAAGGGCGCGCCTCGCCTTCGACGAGTAAGTGTGCAATTTCTCACTCATCCTTATTTGCCGTGCCCCTGATGCGCTCTCCTTTGATGCTGCAGCCTGGGAGGTGTGATGAAGAGGGTGAAGGGGGAGGCCCTGCCGTAGTGCCCTGCTCCATCAGCTGCTGGTGCAACCTTGGGGAAGGGTGCCGCGGTGCTGGGCTGTGATGGCCTGCCTTAATAGGGATGATAGACTACTCATATCAATAAGGAATTCCTTCTTTTCCGGGAGCCCATTCGGATAGAACTCCAAAGTTAAGCGTGCTCAGCTTGGAGTAGTTTCAGGATGGGTGACCGACCGGGAAGTTTCTCCCGGGTGCGCATGAGTGAGGACAAAGTGCGCAGAAAAGACTAGTATTGATGTGTGGGTCCAGTCTAGATTCCGTCAGGAGTAACGACCACCGGAGGGTGTGTCCGGGGCGTTACAAGTTGGTATCAGAGCCGACCCTCGCAGTTACATGGATGTTTGCGGACAGTTTGCAGTCATGTTGTGCATGACGTTTGTGACCCGTCGTGGCACACGACATGGCACATGTGCTGTCCTGGAAGCACACACGGTTGTGCCAAGAGGGAACGTTTCTGTGGCCCGACGAGGACGTCGGTTCTTCTGAGTGAGGGTGTATGTGATGGCCTGGCTTAATAGGGATGATAGACTACTCATATCAATAAGGAATTCCTTCTTTTCCGGGAGCCCATTCGCATAGAACTCCAAAGTTAAGCGTCCTCAGCTTGAAGTAGTTTCAGGATGGGTGACCGACCGAGAAGTTGCTCCCGGGTGCGCATGAGTGAGGACAAAGTGCGCAGAAAAGACTAGTATTGATGTGTGGGGCCAGTCTAGATTCCGCCAGTAGTAACGACCACCGGCGGGTGTGTCCGGGGCGTTACATGGGCGCCTCGGTTGGCCGGGCCACCGTGCGTGCGGTGACGGTGCCACCCGAAGACGTCCCTGTCTCCGGCGAGGTTGCGGAGTTGGCTTCTGCTCCGGCGAGGGGGCCGGAGCCCCTGAGCCCCTGGCCGAGCGACCAGTCTTGTCGGTGCCCGTGCGCCAGCCGGCGCAACCTGGTCCCGAGGCTTTAGACGCAGCCTTCGCTGCGCTGGGTCGTCTTCGCGCTGACCTGCAAAACAACAACGGCCACTTGACAGAAGGGCGCCTGGGGCTGATCCACGGGTGGCTCCTGGCAGACGAGTCTGCATGGGCCTCCTGGGATCAGGCCTTGGAGGCTGCTGCCAAGGGTCGAGAGGAAGCCGCGGCGGCCGCGCTGGCTCGCGACGCCGCACGAGCTGACGCCGTGTCCTTCGAGAAGCACTGCCTCAAGGCAGAGAGCGAGCTGGGGGCCCCCCGCGAGTAAGGCTCTCGGCGCGCCCTGGAGCTCAAAGGGTTGGAGAAGGAGCTTGAGGCGGAGAAGACGGCGACATCCCGGCTGCAGTAGGAGCAGCTTGCTGACCGTGCCACCCTGGAGAAGCTGAAGGTTGAAGTTGAGCAGGCCAAGGCGGCCCAAGCTGCTCGTGCCCAGGAGGAAGCTCTCACGGCCTTGGCGATGGTGAGTCTTGAAGACCTTTCCGCCTTTGACCTTGAGGCCCGCAAGGCGCTGCATGCCGCCTACGGAGAAGGTTTCAAGGAGCCACTAGCCGCCCCTGAGGAAGGCCCCGCCGGGCTTCTTGCTGCGCTCGTGGAGTCCCTGCGTGGTGTTACAGCCGCGATTGGCCAGTTAGGTGATGCTGAAGGCCGCACGCTAGTTACCATGGTCCTGACGCAGGCGTGCAGCCACCTAAGCCTTCGCGACTCCACCCTTGACCTGGTCTCGCTGTTCGAGCCCATGACCGCAGTCATGGAGAACTCGGCCGCCGAGGCCCTGGCGATGAAGGTCACGTCGCTGGTGGATGCGTTCCTCCAGTCTACCGTTACCGCGGACGAAGGGGAGACGACCGGAATTGCTGCGCCCGGCGATGCTTGATCCGTCCTGATTAGTGAGAGGAGCGCGAGTGCCTCGAGGAGGCGTAAGAACTTGGTTGAATTTGAAAAAACTTGATGATATTGTAATAGCTAGGTGATTCCATCCTTCCTTCCTTTCATGTTTTCTTTAGGTGCTCTGCGTCGGCAGGGCCCAACCCCGCGCATACCTCGACTGCCGCTGAGCCCTCTGGGCACCGGGGTTACCGTGGTAACTAGACTCGTTGCTGAGCCCTCCGGACACCAGGGTTACCATAGTAACTAGGCTCAAGGGGTGAGGGGCTACATGGCCAGTGAGGCCCTTCAGTCGCAATGCCCAAAGGGTCCCCCTTGACGTTCAAGCGATCCTATTTTCGTTCTACGTCGCCAGGGCCCAACCCCGCGCATACCTCGATCGCCATTGAGCCCTCCGGAGGACCGGGGTTATCGTCATAACTAGGCTCAAGGGATGAGGGGCTACGTAGCCAGTTAGGCCCCTTGGTCGAGATGCCCAAGGGTCCCCCTTGACGTACGAACGGCTCTTCATGAAGGACAACAAGCACCATACCTTGCCCACGAGCCTTCGCCTGGGATGGGGGCAAGAGACGGCCAGGTGTCTCAGCACCTGGTAGGGTGGCGTCTGCCAGGCGTGACCTGAGCATAGCCCATGTGCCTATCCCTCCTTGCGACACCCATCCAAGGAGAAGCTATGAGCGTCGTGAGCTGAAAAGCTCCCTGAGGTATGTGCGACCACTGGGGGCCACCCTCAGTTGTTTATAACTAGCGCGGAGCTTAGAGCTACCACACTTGCGCGGAGTGTGGGCATAACCGCACCTCGGTCGTATCGGCCAGCGCGGAGCTGGGTGCTTCCACTAGTTCGTGGGCATAACCGCTCCAAGGTTGGATCTGCCAGCGCGGAGCTTGGTACTTCCACTGGACCTTGGGTGGGAGCCTCCCACCGAGAGAGACTCCGGGACGTGTACAGCCCCGTCCTGACGCATGGCTAGCACGGTAGGACAGTCAAGGTGTATATGGCCCTCCTCAGGATGAGCTGAACGACTCTGAGGAAGTTCTCGTGAGCTTACGCATCACTCACGAGACCCTACCCTGAGGCGGGTTGCGCCTGAGTCTTCTTCTGCAAAATGTGAAAAGAGAGGTGTTGTGTTGACCTGCGGCGAGTGCATCTCCAGGGGATATTGCATGAGAAGGCCGCAGCACCAGCGACCCTAGGAAGCGACGTTAGCGGGACCGGCCCGTAAGACAGAGCTCAGCCGCTGGATTTATCGACGCTGCAGGGACGGACCCGAGCACAGACGCCGTGCCAAGTCTTCTCATGCCACGATCCAAGGGAAAAATAGCCGGCGCACGGTTCCCGCGTGAGCGAGGCACCTACCATGGGCCCCTACTTACCCATCCACGATTATCCCAAGCGAGAAGAAGGCACCAAGGACCATGGGAGTTGCCGTCATGGAAATGGCTTGCTAGGCAGAGCTCAGCCCTTGGGTTTATCGACGTTGCAGGGACGGACCTGAGCACAGACGTCGTGCTAGTCCTTAATCATTAGGCGGTCGTGAGTGGGCTCACCAGGGCTCATGACCTTAGTGGCGGTGAGGACGCCAAGCATATAGATAATGCGAATGGAAAGAAATATCTTGCCTTGATCATGCAAAAGGGAGACAGCCACGAGGGAACAGCCCCTAGCGGCCCGAGGATGATGCAGCCCAAGAGGCGCCCTCGTTTAGATACCTGAAGTGTCACCTGATACTTGTTGAAGTTGAGTTGGGGTAGCTAAAGACGCGAGCTGTGCGGGTCGCTCCCGAGGATCGTTGGGCTCCTGAGGCCCAGGGGCTCCTGAGGCTCTCAGTGGTCGCGCGGGTCTGGCTCCCACTCCGTTTGGACCGCTTGCCACTGAGCCTCCCAAGCCCCCATGGCCTGCTGCGCGAGGTGCTGGAACATGGCAGCTGCGTTGCGGAAGCCGAAGAGAGTGCGGACGTAGCTGCAGGGGAGGGCCCTCCTCCGGCCAACCGCCGTCGGCCAGAAGGGTTCCTGGGAAGCGGCTCGGTTGAGACCCACGATGTCGATGCAGACGCGGAAGCAGTCGCTCGGGCTGCGAGCAGGTGGACTTGGGGTTGTGCGGTTACGCCCACCGTGGATGAGTCTTGCCTACTGAAGTTCCTGTGTAACTTGGTCGATGAAGTCCTGGGCCCCTAGCGCTGGACGGCTCGCGCTAGGCTCACAAAAACGCGCATCAAGATACGCTTGCAGGTGGTGCTCGAACACCTCCCTCGGGGCACGGGTCAGCTCAGGGAAACTCCAGAGCAGAGCCCCCGATCCCATCACGAGAGGGGCATCGAGCGCGCCTCCCAATGTGAGGGTGGAAGGCACCTCGTCAGCAGGCGTGAGTCCTGAGGCCTGGTCGTCGGGAGCCCCTTCATCCTGAGGTCCGTTGACGGGTAGGTTCTTCTTCTTCTTGGGGGCGGTCTGCAGGGCGAGGACGACTTCCTCCTCATTAGGGTATTCAACCACCACGGTCTGGTATGCACGCTCCAGGGAACGCACCGCTTCCTTCTCGTCGGAGGCGATCGTGATGACTCCGCTGCTTCCGGGCATCTTGAGGACGTTGTAGCCGTGATGGGTCGCTGCCATGAACTTGGCAAGGGCAGCATACCCCAGGATGGCGTTGTACGGGAGATGGATGTTGGCGACGTCGAAGTCGATGAGCTCGGTGTGGTAGTTGCCGCGGTCTCCAAAGGTAACGGGGAGGCGGACCTGCCCCATCGGGAGCGTGGAGCCATCCGTGACTCCGTAGAATGGCTTGGTGGGGTTGAGCTGATCGTAGGGAACCTAGAGTGTCTTGAAGGTCTCGACGGAGAGGATGTTGAGCCCGGTCCCGCTGTCGATGAGGGTATTCGTCACGAGGACGTTGCTAATGGTCGGGGTGCAGAGCATCGGGGGTGCACCTGGGGCCGCAGTGCACTTGAGCTGGTCTTTGGGGTCGAAAGCGATGACTTGCTTGGTCCCCATGAGGTTGTGGGCGGCGTCAGGCCTGGCAAGCACCGCATTCACCTCGCGGGCGAACTGCTTGAAGATGCGGTGAGAAGCCGGGGCATGAGCTCCTCCAAGAATACAGGCGACTGCACGCGGTTCCTGGAAGCCACCTGCCCCGTCTCCCTGGCGGTCGTCGTCGTTCCTCCTTGGTGGTGGTGGCAGCGGAGGCATGCCTCTGTGGCCCTAAGGGCGACCCTCACGAGGCTGGTCGCGCCAGGGGGCGTCACGAGGCTTCTCCTGCCAGTGGTCTTCACGAGGCTGCTCACGCCACCCTTGGCGCAAGTTCCTGTCGTCTCAACGTCCTCCTCCTCGGCATCCTCCATGGCCGTATAAACGGTCGTCACGCTCAGGGCGCTGCCCGATGCGCCCGCCACGCATTGCCCTGAGCTCCTGACAATCGTTGGTGCTGTGGATGTGGATGTTGTGGAGGACTCAGTACGGTCGGTTGTCTCTGGGGAGGTCATCGTAGCCGCAGCCATGCTTCACTTCTGGCTCAGCAGCCAGCACAGTGGGTCCCTTGCGCTTCGACTCCTTGGCCTTGGTCTTCTTGTCGTCTGCCTCCACCTCAGGCAGCTCCTGAAGGGACAGGCGGCCTTCCTCCGCCCTGGCGCACTTTGCCGCGAGCTTGAACATCTCGAGGGCCATGCACAGGTCTTCGTGGATGGCGAGCTCTTCCCTCATCCTGACGTCGCTGACGCCATCGGAGAACGTAGAGATGATGGCCTCGTCTGAGACCCGGGAGATACGGAGGCGCATGGTGTTGAAGCGTTGGATGTACTTTTGCAGGGTTTCTCCCGGCTGCTGCTTCACGCGACGCAGGTCAGCAGATGCCGAGGCTCGGTCGCGGGTGCCTTGGGAGTTGGCGACGAAGCGCTCGCGAAGCTCTCCCCAGGAGGAGATGGATCTCACCGGGAGGTTCAGGAGCCAGGAGCACGCGCCGTCCTTCAGAACCATGGGGAACCAGTTCGCCATGAACTGATCAGTGCCGTTGGCCGCCTCGATGCTCGGCTCGTAGAGTTGAAGGAACTCCATGGGGTCGGTGGTGCCGTCGTAGCATGGAGGCATGTCCGGCTTGAACTTGCCGGGCCAAACGAGGCGCCGTAGCTCGGGAGCCAGGGCACCACACCCGCGTACGCTCATGATCACAGGTGCCCCCTGCACCTGTGACGCTGGTTCTTGTGGTGCTGGCGCTACCACCTCCTGTGGCGCGCGGTCTGGGCATTGTGGGCCAGGGGGACCACGAGCCCCTGCATGTGGGTGCGGGATCACCTGGCAACTCTCCTCGTCCTCGCCCTCTGCTGGAGGGTTAGGGATGACAGGCGGGCCCCGCCTGTCAGCCTCCCCTCGCCCTCGCCCCTCTCTCCTCTCACTGAAGCCGGGCCCCGCCCGTCAGGTTTGAAAACCTGGCGCGCGCTGGCGCCCGTGCGGTGGGCTGATTCACCCCGGGCCTACTGCACTGTGGCCGTTCTGGCCCTGTTGCACAGGGCCCTTTTTCTTTTTCTTTTCTGTGGGATTTTCAAATAATTCCACAGGACTAAATATTTATCCAAATGAATTAATTCCAGTTCCTAAAAACTTGTAAAAATCCAACCTATTTAATGATGTCACTTTCACCCATATCCATGGACCTTTTCTGTTCTGTTCAAATTTAAATCCATATTTGAACACTAAAACCTTTGTTCAAAAATTCATGTACCCCATTCTGTCACTCCAAAACTCCAACTAAGAATTTTTGCCATCTTACTTTTCCCTCTAGTATTTGATAAAAATAAGTTGACATTTTTCTGAGCACTTTGGTTTTTCTGTTTTTATTGTGGCCTTATTTTCCCGTTGTTTATTGCGACGATTAGATACCGTATTTGACGAGGTTGCTGAAGAAGAAGTAGGGGAAGGATTTGAAGAGCTTGAAGACCAAGCCAATCCAGGCAAGCAGCCTTTTGACCATGAATATGGAACCCCTTTTGTATGCATGTCATATAGCACCATGTTGTTGTTGCATCCGAATCATGAATAGGTGGAAACCTCTTGTTGGTTTGGCACTACACTTCCCCGTTAATACTTGCATTTGTGCATGACCCTACCTTCCTATGAGGGTTATGCCGGTGGGAATAGATAGGTTGCTATAGTAGTAGCCTATGGTAGTAGAACGGGATATGCATGATAATGAAAGCATAGTTCATTTGAGGAACTCTTTCAAAAGACCCCATCGGTTGTTACTTATGCCCGAGGGAGATGATGAGATGGGTAACCACTGGATGATGAAGTGGTGTACCAACACAAGTGTGTGTGATGTTTTTCAAACGGATTGGTTTAAGTTGCGACCGTTATTCCAACTTTACATGCGCAACCACTCTACCCTTATATGGGAAAGGGCATTATTGATTACCTAGGTCGATACTAGCATGGTACCTGCATTACTAGTGACGGGGGTGACATGAGGTCACTCTCGGGACGAGGTCGTGCTTGGATAGGCGGCCATGACTGTTTTCACAGGGCACCGAACACACTGTTGGTACCCCATGCCCGTGGTTTGTGAAATGGGAGGAAGGCTCCAAAAATCTTAAGATGTGAATGTGGGGCACGTGGGTTACTGCCAATCGAATGGACTCCATATTAGTGTCGCCTAGGGAAAGATAGTGATCGGGTGCTTACCCCGGGTACTAGAGGTACCGCGGGTCGTGGATGACGAAAGTTCCCCACTAGATCCGGGGAACTTTCGTCATCCACGACCCGCGGTACCTCACGTACCCGGGGTAAGCACCCGATCACTATCTTTCCCTAGGCGACACTAATATGGAGTCCACTCGATTGGCAGTAACCCACGTGCCCCACATTCACATCTTAAGATTTTTAGAGCCTTCCTCCCATTTCACAAACCACGGGCACGGGGTACCAACAGTGTGTTCGGTGCCCTGTGAAAACAGTCATGGCCGCCTATCCAAGCACGACCTCGTCCCGAGAGTGACCTCATGTCACCCCCGTCACTAGTAATGCGGGTACCATGCTAGTATCGACCTAGGTAATCAATAATGCCCTTTCCCATATAAGGGTAGAGTGGTTGCGCATGTAAAGTTGGAATAACGGTCGCAACTTAAACCAATCCGTTTGAAAAACATCACACACACTTGTGTTGGTACACCACTTCGTCATCCAGTGGTTACCCATCTCATCATCTCCCTCGGGCATAAGTAACAACCGATGGGGTCTTTTGAAAGAGTTCCTCGAATGAACTATGCTTTCATTATCATGCATATCCCGTTCTACTACCATAGGCTACTACTATAGCAACCTATCTATTCCCACCGGCATAACCCTCATACGAAGGTAGGGTCATGCACAAATGCAAGTATTAACGAGGAAGTGTAGTGGCAAACCAACAAGAGGTTTCCACCTATTCATGATTCCGATGCAACAACAATATGGTGCTATATGACATGCATAAAAAAGGGGTTCCATAGTCATGGTCAAAAGGCTGCTTGCCTGGATTGGCTTGGTCTTCAAGCTCTTCAAATCCTTCCCCTACTTCTTCTTCTGCAACCTCGTCAAATACGGTATCTAATCGTCGCAATAAACAATGGGAAAATAAGACCACAATAAAAACAGAAAAACCAAAGTGCTCAGAAAAATGTCAACTTATTTTTATCAAATACTAGAGGGAAAAGTAAGATGGCAAAAATTCTTAGTTTGAGTTTTGGAGTGACAGAATGGGGTACATGAATTTTTGAAAAAAGGTTTTAGTGTTCAAATATGGATTTAAATTTGAACAGAACAGAAAAGGTCCATGGATATGAGTGAAAGTGACATCATTAAATAGGTTGGATTTTTACAAGTTTTTAGGAACTGGAATTAATTCATTTGGATAAATATTTAGTCCCGTGGAATTATTTGAAAATCCCACAGAAAAGAAAAAGAAAAAGGGCCCTGTGCAACTGGACCAGAACGGCCACAGTGCAGTAGGCCCGGGGTGAATCAGCCCACCGCACGGGCGCCAGCGCGCGCGCCAGGTTTTCAAACCTGACGGGCGGGGCCCGGCTTCAGTGAGAGGAGAGAGGGGCGAGGGCGAGGGGAGGCTGACAGGCGGGGCCCGCCTGTCATCCCTAACCCTCCAGCAGAGGGCCGACGAGCTCACCGGCGACGACTCGAGGCACGGCAGGGCGAGCTGAGGGCAGGGATGGAATCAGCGAGGTGTCGTCGATCTGGTGGAGGTGGAGTGGGTGGCCAGAGTGGCCTGGTTCGTCGGCGGTGAGGTCGCGCGGTGGAGGAGTTTCGGGTGGTGGTGGTTCCGGCTGTTTCCAGCAGCTGCAGAGATGGAAAAGAATCAGTGGGGCGTTGTGGTGCTAGATCGAGCGAGAGGAGCGGCTGGGACGGCCTGTACCGAGCGGACGACGGCGAACCGCCGCGGCGGAGCTCTAGGTCGATCTCGAGCTCGGGCCTGTCTGGAGTGGAGTGAGTGGCGTAGGGGGGAGATTGAGTGGGTGAGAGAGCAGTTGGTGAGGAGAGGAGGAGCGCGGGGGGTCCTTTTATAGGCGAACGGCGAGGTGCCGAGGACCTGTGCGCCGGCGAGCTTCTGCTCATTACCACAGGGCTCGGGAGAAGCTGGGGCAGTGTCTGCAGAGTTGCTGGATGCAATCCAGGGCTGGGGAGAGGAAGAGAGAGAACGGGGGAAGCTTCCAGAGCAGCGCGTGTGTGAGGCAGAGGATTAGAGATCGCGGGCGGCCGGCGTGCGTGCGAGGGCAGCCACAGGAGGGAGAAGGAGGAGGGGGACAGCGCCGAGGCATGTTGCGGACGTCGAGGAGCATCGAATGGCGTGAGGGGGAAGCACAAGGTGGTCGTGGGCGGCTGATTGGAGGAGGCTACAGTGCGGGCGTGCATTGTTGCGCACTCTGGAGCACGCCTATTGCATGCCTGGGCATGCCTTTGGCCTGCTGGACGCAGCCACCTTGTCTGGGGTGTCAGGCATGGAGTAAACAAATGGGTTGTGGCCTTGGATGCCTTGGTTATCCCATGGAAGAGGAGGGAGGTTGAGGGAAGGTGAAAACTGGGCTGTCTAGCAAAGTAAAATGGGGGTTTCACCCCTCAATTATTGAGCTCTAGCCATGGGGAAGTTACTGGAGGTGCAAGGGGACTCGGAGAAGCTGTGGTAGAAAGTTGGGCTCAAGGAGAACAGGAGAAAAAGGTGAAAATGGTAACTTTACAAAATCACCAGAAGGTGTTTGATGTGGTTTAGAACAATCAAATGATCTCCACTAGCCATGACACTTAACAAGATTAAATGGCATATGGAAATAGGGTGTTCCACCAAGTTTGGGCTTATTTGAAGAAACTTGCGAATGTAACTTTGGTGAACCCTAGAAATCAACGGAAATGGTTTCACCATGTTTGAGTCAAGCTTATCATCCCCCCTTGATGCACCACCTGGTGTAGTGTCATCATTTGGGGTTGCGATCATTCCCACAAAGTTTGAAGCCCCAAGTAAAAAGTTGGTAATGTAAAGTTGTTCAAATTTGAATTTGAGCAGAAATGGTTTTACGGTACTCTGATCAAGTTAACCTTCTCCAAAGTTTGTGCCATTTGGTCTAGATGCCTTATTAGACCATTCTAGCATGTGTACCAATTTTGAGAGCATTTGGACAAGTTTGGCAATGTAAAGTTGCTCAAACTTCAGATATGGACAGAATGTTTTTGAGGGGGTTTGATGATGTTTTCTTGCTTCCCAAGGCATGGAGCTTGGCAAGATCATCAAATATGTCATATATGACATGATAGAATTTCCCTGGAATTTTTAGATAATATTTCCTTTGTAAATATTTCAAAAGCTTGAAATATCCAGAAAGGGTTTCTGAGGGATTTGACCAATATTTGAACATGACCAAGTGTTGAAACTCTTATATATGGACAATATATGTCCTATGAGTCTCCCTGAGTTTTGGCAAATATTTATGAAATAATTAAATAATTTTTCCCTATTAAAGACCATTTCTGGCCTTAAGAAAAAGGTTTTAAATAAAATAGGAAAATAACTTTTAAAATTATACTTTTGTGGTTTATGGGAGTCCTATATCTACTAGGTTTCAAATATACTTTTTGAAATAATTTTCTTGCCCTAAGTCAAGCACTTGCAGTGCAAACCTCAATTCAGGGGGTTTTTGGAAAACTAATTTTTGAAAATACATTTTGCCAAATTAATTTTATAAGAAAATACTATACTGCTATAAACACTTGGTATGATCATTGGGTAGAAGTTTTGGGTAAGGAGATGAAATCTACAAGAGGGAGTAGTTGACTTTAAAGAGCACTAGAAAAACACAGGGAGAAAAACTTAATTCCAAATAAAAGCCAAATGATGCCAAAAAAATTTGCTGGTCCAAATTTTCGTGCTTTATAGATGCAAATGACATGTTACAAAATGCAGGGTGTGACAGACCTACCCCCCTTACAAGAATCTCGTCCCCGAGATTCCTAAACTAGGTCTTAAAAGAGATCGGGATACTCGGATCTAAGATAATCTTCACGTTCCTAGGTTATTCCTAAACTAGGTCTTAAAAGAGATCGGGATACTCGGATCTAAGATAGTCTTCACGTTCCCAGGTTGCTTCTGCTTCCGTGTGGTTGCTCCACTGGACCTTGAAGTACTTGATGGTGCGGCTTCGCGTCCGTTGCTCTGCTTCATCCAGAATGTGAATGGGCTTCTCGTGGTAGGTCAAATCAGGATGGAGATCAATGGCTTGGTGATCAACATCCTTGTAGAGATCAGGCTTGTTCGGAACTTGGAGACACTTCCAGAGTTGTGACACGTGGAATACGTTGTGCACATCGGTTAGCTCAGGTGGTAGTTCCAACTGGTACGCACTTCTCCTCGTCGGTCAGTGATCTTGAAAGGGCCAATAAATCTTGGTGCAAGTTTCCCCTTAACGTGGAAATGCTTGTTTCCCTTCAGAGGAGTTACTCGCAGGTACACATGGTCTCCAACACGGAAACTCATGTCCCGGCGACGAGTGTCAGCATAGCTCTTCTGCCTTGATTTGGCGACCTTCAAACCTTCTCTGACTAGTTGGACTTGCTCATCTGCTTCGCGGAGTATATCTGGTCCAAAGACTAGTCCTTCTCCAGTCTCTGACCAGTTGAGGGGTGTGCTACACTTGCATCCGTACAACACCTCAAATGGTGCCATCTGAAGGCTTGACTGGTAACTGTTGTTATAGGAGAACTCGGCAAAAGGGAGGCAATCTTCCCACTTGGCTCCATATGCCAAGACACAGGCTCGGAGCATGTCTTCGCGAATTTGATTTACTCGCTCAGTCTGACCTCCGGTCTGTGGGTGAAAAGCCGTGCTGAAGGACAACTTGGTTCCCAAGGCTTCTTGGAATCTTTTCCAGAACCTTGAAGTAAACTGGGTGCCTCGATCTGACACAATTTCTTTTGGAACACCATGGAGGCTCACGATTCGGTCGATATAGAGAGTTGCCAACTGGTTGCCATTATAGGTAGTCTTGACAGGAATGAAATGGCCTACCTTGGTCAAATGGTCGACTATGACCTAGATGGAGTCATGTCCTTTATTCGACCTTGGTAATCCAGTGATGAAATCCATTCTGATTTTATCCCACTTCCACTCAGGAACCTTGAGTGGTTGGAGCAATCCAGCGGGTCGCTGATATTCAGCCTTGACCCTTTGGCACACATCACACTTTGCAACATAGGTTGCAATCTCTCTCTTCATCCCGTGCCACCAGAATCTTTCCTTCAAGTCTTGATACATCTTGGTTCCTCCGGGGTGGATGGAATACAGAGTGTCGTGGGCTTCTTGCAGGATCAGGTTCTTCAGCTCCATCTTGTTTGGTACGCAGATGCGGCCTTTGTACCAAACAATCCCGTGCTCGTCCTCGGAGAATCCTGGGGCCTTGCCTAGCTCCATCTTCTTCTTGATGCTTTCAATGCTTGCGTGCCCACCTTGTGCCTTCTTGACTTCTTCCATCAGGGTTGGTTTGACTTCCAGATGATCTAGAAATCCAGGGGTGACCAATTCCAAACTGAATTGTTCCAGCTCTTCAAACAGGGCTGGCTGCCTTTTTTGAATTATGGCATTCAAGGAGCAAGCCTCTCTTCTTAAGGCATCGGCTACCACGTTAGCCTTCCCGGAGTGATATTGAACACTGAGGTCATAATCTTTGATGAGTTCCAACGATCTTCGTTGCCTCATGTTCAATTCCTTTTGGGTGAAAATGTACTTCAGACTTTTGTGGTCTGTGTATATCTCACACCGTTTCCCTAGGAGGTAATGTCGCCATGTCTTCAAGGCATGAACCACTGCTGCTAACTCAAGATCGTGAGTAGCGTAGTTCTCTTTGTGAGGTCGTAGCTGCCTTGAGAGGTAAGCTATGACTCGTCCTTCTTGCATCAGAACGCTTCCCAATCCGGTTCGAGAGGCATCACAATATATCACAAACTCCTTGTGAATATCAGGTGTTGCCAGACCTGGGGTGGTGGTCAATCTCTTCTTGAGCTCTTGGAAGCTTTCTTCGCATTTAGGCGTCCATTCAAACTTCTTGTCCTTTTTTAGGAGCTGAGTCATAGGCCGGGCAATGCTAGAGAATCCTTCCACGAATTTGCGGTAATAGCCCGCAAGTCCGAGGAAGCTTCTGACTTCCTTGACGGTCGTTGGAGATTGCCATTGGGTCACAGCTTCGATCTTGGCGGGATCAACTGACAATCCTTCTTTGGTCAAGACATGACCTAAGAATCCATCTTTATGCAGCCAAAACTCACACTTGCTGAATTTGGCGTATAGTTGGTGCTCTCTAAGCTTGTCTAGGACCATCCTCAAATGTTGCTCGTGCTCTTCCTCCGTCTTCGAGAAGACAAGAATGTCATTGATGAAGACAACAACAAACTTGTCCAAATATTCCATGAAGACTTTATTCATGAGGTACATGAAGTAAGCTGGGGCATTTGTTAATCCAAAGGACATGACCGTGCACTCGTACAGGCCATATCTGGTTACAAATGTCGTCTTCAGAATATCTTGGGGTCTGATCTTCAGCTGGTAGTACCTAGATCTGTGGTGGATCTTGGAGAACACCTTGGCTACGCTGAGTTGATCAAACAGATCTTCAATCTTGGGAAGTGGATAATTGTTCTTGATTGTAACCTCATTGAGGGAATGATAGTCAATGCATAAGCGGATGGTACCGTCCATTTTTGCCACAAACAGAACAGGTGATCCCCAAGGGGAGGCACTTGGGAGGATAAATCCCATCCTCAGCTGCTCTTCCAGTTGCTTCTTCAACTCGACTAATTCTTCCGTCCCAATTCTATAAGGCTTCTTATAGATGGGTCCTGCCCCGGGCACGAGCTCGATGATGAACTCAATGTCACGGTCAGGGGGCATTCCGGTAGCTCATCCGGAAAGACATCAGGATACTCGCAGACTACCGGTACTCGCTCCAGTCCAACTTCAGACAGACAGTTGACTTGAGCAGTTTGAGCAGAAGAGGAGTTGGAAGCAAACTTAACTTCGACTCCTTGGTCATTGGTCACAATGACAGTCCGATTGGCACAGTCTAATAAGCCTTGGTGCTTACTGAGCCAATCCATCCCTAAGATCACATCCACGCCTTGCGATCTTAGGATGATAAGGTCTGCTAGGAAGTCTACACTGTTAATGATAACACTGACTCCTTTACAACCTATCTTGGCTCTCATCTCTGCTCCGCGGGTTTGCACCACCATGGGGTTGTTCAGGGGTGTAGGGGTCATGCCACTTTTTAATGCAAATCTTTGAGTGACAAATGAATGCGTGGCTCCAGAATCAAACAAGACAGTTGCAGGTGCTGAGTTGACAAGGAACGTACCCAGCACGACGTCCGGGTCTTCCTGGGCTTCTTCAGTAGTGACGTGATTCAGACGCCCCTTCCCATGGTTAAGCGGGTTGCGAGGAGCTTGGTTCCTTGGTGGCATCCCGCGGCCTTGTCCTGGGTTTTGCGCATTGGGGCGCGGAGCATCGGGCTTCTTGTTGGGGCACACCTTAGAAATATGCCCTGACTAGCCACATCCAAAGCAAGTGACTTGGTTTGGATTATTGATCTTGTTGCCACCACTGTTATTGGGGTTGAATGCTGGCCTTGGGTTGGCATACTGCTGAGGCTGATAGTTGGTGCGAGGTGCAGGAGCTCTTGGCTGCTGGTAGGCTGGCTTGACCAGGGCTGGCTGCCACGGGCGAGGCTTCTGGTTGCTGGAACTTCCCTTGCTGACCATCTTGCGCTTGCGAGTGTCTTCCAGAGCACGCCGCTTGTCTTCAAGCATGAGTGCTTTGTTCACCAGGTCAGGGAAGGTTGGGCAGTCGCACACGACAAGCGAGTACTACAGAGTCTGATTGAGGCCTTCCATGAAGCGCTCCCTTTTTGCAGCATCAGTGCTGACATCTTCAGGAGCATACCAGAACACTGAACTTCTGCATATACTCCTTGACAGTGCCACTTCCTTGCTTCAGGGCCCGAAACTCACGCTTTTTGATAGCCATGATTCCGGAAGGAATATGGGCCTTGCGGAATTCTGCCTTGAAGTTGTCCCAAGTGATGTCTTGCCCAGCATGCATGACCTTGAATCCATCCCACCAAGCTCTAGCAGTCCCCCCGAGGCAGTGGGCAGCATAAGCCACCTTCTCGCGGTCTTTGGTGCATCCGACTAGTTCTAGCAAGTCCTCAATGGTGCGGACCCAGTCGTCTGCATCCAGGGGTTCAGCAGTCTCGAAGAAAGTTGGCGGTGCATGCTTCTTGAACTCTGCCAATGTGGAATGTCCATTGCCATTCCCCGCCGGCTGGCGGTTGTTGGTGATAGCTTGAGCAATCATCTGAAGGGCTGCGGTGTTGGCTTGGCGTTCCTCTCGGAAAGCTTGGAGAAGCTGAGCCATGTCCATGTTCGGAGGAGGTGGTGGTGGTGGAGCTTGGTCGTTGGCTTGGTCATGGCCGGCCTCTGATTGGGCGGATGCTCCGGCTTCAGGCTGCTGGGTAGAGGTACCAGTACGAGTTACAACAGGCATCCTGTTGGATCGGTAAAAGGACTCATGATTTGGAAGAGGGAAAGCAATAAAGATGGGTGCCTAGTAAGGGGGTGGATGTGACACTAATCAAATCATGCAAGGGCCGAAAGGGCCAAACACATTCATTAAAATCCAAATGGGTGATGCAGTCATTTACATATTCCCGAAGGGAAAATACGACGTACATCCGAACATGACAAAAGCAAATACTAGATGGCTTCATATGAACCATACAAGGACTCGACTTCGCATAGGGGTTACACGACCTATCCTACCGTAGAGGTCACGAACTGGCATATTCGAGTTGCGAATAATGCCTAAGCGGCAGAATGCTCGGTCGCGTATTCTGGCTCTTCTGGGTCTTCCTCCTTGTCTTCATCTGTCTGGGCCCCCTTATCACTTGAGGATGTGGGGGAGTGGAGGAGTTGGATACGGCGGTGTTTTGTCGGTGGTCCAGGGAAAAGCTTGCGATATTCCCTTGCCGTCATGCGGTGTCGCCGGGGTGGTTCTTCATCCTTGGAAGATACATCTCCTGAGGGCCTTCCGCCTCGATACGCGATAGCGGACTGTCCGGGAGGTGCACCTTCCTTCTTGATCCTATCTGTCTTCTCTTCTGCTCGACGAAGAAGTGCCTTGGTCTTGTGAAGTTCTTCTCGGAGCTTCATCGATTCCGAGGCCAAATCTTGTGCCAAGCTGTTGGCACATAGGCTGAAGTAGGTCTGGTATCGAAGTGGAAGTCCTTCCTTTAATGGAGGGGCTTGCGCGCTGCTTTCATCTTCACCTTCCTTCCGGTAAGGTAAGAAGCGGGTTGTCATCTTGGCTGCCATCTCCGGAAGAAGCTCGTGGAGATGGGTTAGTGCCTTGAGTGCAGCAGCCTCGACAGCGAGGGGTAGTGTTGCCATCTGGGGTCCCTCGAAGAACCAACTTGTGGGAGGATCGTTTGCCTTCACGATCACTTCCACATGGTACTCCACCTTAGTGTCATTAACCCAATGCTCATGGTAGGTGAGGATGGGTGCTCGGTGGAACTGGCACTCCTGGAGGCTATCCTCAAGAAGCAAGGGGAACCCAGTGGTCAGGTGCTCTTCAGGTACATCGGCCATCTACAAAGGTTGAATAGGAGGGGTTATTAAGCCGATGATATCTTAGGTTGGTAAGGTTTAGAAAAGAAGAGAGGTTCAGAAGGTTTTTGAAAAGGGTCTCATCTAACTAACGCCCATGCTAACTAAGGCTTCCTACAGTTAGGATGGCTCTGATACCAGCTCTGTGGGGACCCCGACTTAAGTGTCGAGATCACCGAATGCATGTGTACAGTGATCCGAGAGATCAATGCTCACTGAACACACAGAAGTTGAATAACAAGAGTCTTACATCCATACATACCGTCTTACACAAATTATGACCATTATGGCCAAGTCTTACATAGATAAAGCCTCAAGGGCTGAATAGCAAATAAACTCTAATAGCGGAAGTCTTTGTAGATAAGTAGAACCCATGCCATCTGCCTTAACCCTACAGGCATTCTGACTGGGAAAGCGTCCTAGTTCGCATGTTCGTCCCCATAGATTTCTTCTTCATATTCCTGCTCTTCCATGCCTGGCCAATTAAATAACTAGTGGCAAGCCAATGAGTACTTTGAATGTACTCACAAGCAACCCATGTTTATGGAACAAGTATGACAAGATATAAATAGCACTAGATAGGATATGTTGCGGAAAGCAGAAATTGGAGAGTGCAATCACATGAGCTATCTGAGGCGCATCATAAAAATTTATAGGTTACAGATATCAACATAGCCAAGCTATGACCTCTTCATCTTGTCAAGTCCTTGTGACTTAGACCAAACTGAGCTTTCGCACACACACACAGGGTTTCGCAAACATTGGACGTAGCCCAAGAGCGGTTACCCAACTGTCCTTGACCGTGGACACGGCTATTCGAATAGTTTTACACTCTGCAGAGGTTGCACACTTTACTCACTAGATCCGGGGAACTTTCCGTGTCATCCATGACCCGCGATACCTCAAGTACCCGGGGTAAGCACCCGATCACTATCTTTCCCTAGGCGACACTAATATGGAGTCCACTCGATTGGCAGTAACCCCTGTGCCCCACATTCACATCTTAAGATTTTTGGAGCCTTGGTCCCATCTCACAAACCACGGGCACGGGGTACCAATGGTGTGTTCGGTGCCCCGTGAAAACAGTCATGGCCGCCTATCCAAGCACGACCCCGTCCCGAGAGTGACCTCATGTCACCCCCGTCAATAGTAATGCGGGCACCATGCTAGTATCAACCTAGGTAATCAATAATGCCCTTTCCCATATAAGGGCAGAGTGGTTGCGCATGTAAAGTTGGAATAACGGTCGCAACTTAAACCAATCCGTTTGAAAAACATCACACACACTTGTATTGGTACACCACTTTGTCATCAAGTGGTTACCAATCTCATCATCCCCCTCGGGCATAAGTGACACCCGATGGGGTCTTTTGAAAGAGTTCCTCAAATGAACTATGCTTTCATTATCATGCATATCCCGTTCTACTACCATAGCCTACTACTATAGCAACCTATCTACTCAAACCGGCATAACCCTCATAAGAAGGTAGGGTCATGCACAAATGCAAGTATCAACGAGGAAGTGTAGTGGCAAACCAACAAGAGGTTTCCACCTCTTCATGATTCCGATGCAACAACAATATGGTGCTATATGAAATGAATAAAAAAGGGGTTCCATAGTCATGGTCGAAGGGCTGCTTGCCTGGATTGGCTTGGTCTTCAAGGTCTTCAAATCCTTCCAGTCCTTCTTCTTCAGCAACCTCGTCAAATACGGTATCTAATCGTCGCAATAAACAACGGGAAAATAAGACCACAATAAAAACAGAAAAACCAAAGTGCTCAGAAAAATGTCAACTTATTTTTATCAAATACTAGAGGGAAAACTAAGATGGCAAAAATTCTTAGTTTGGGTTTTGGAGTGACAGAATGGGGTACATGAATTTTTGAACAGAGGTTTTAGTGTTCAAATATGGATTTAAATTTGAACAGAACAGAAAAGGTCCATGGATATGAGTGAAAGTGACATCATTAAATAGGTTGGATTTTTAAGAGTTTTCAGGAACTGGAATTAATTAATTTGGATAAATATTTAGTCCTGTGGAATTATTTGAAAATCCCATAGAAAAGAAAAAGAAAAAGGGCCCTGTGCAACTGGGCCAGAACGGCCACAGTGCAGCAGGCCCGGGGCGAACCAGCCCACCGCACGGGCACTAGCGCGCGCCAGGTTTTCAAACCTAACGGGCGGGGCCCGGCGTCAGTGAGAGGAGAGAGGCGCGAGGGCGAGGGGAGGCTGACAGGCGGGGCCCGCCTGTCATCCCTAACCCTCCGGCAGAGGGCCGGAGAGCTCACCGGCGACGACTCAGGGCACGGCAGGGCGAGCTGAGGGCATGGACGGAATCAGCGAGGTGTCGCCGATCTGGTGGAGGTGGAGTGGGTGGCCGGAGTGGCCTGGTTCGCCGGCGGTGACGTCGCGCGGCGGAGGAGCTTCGGGTGGTAGTGGTTCCGGCGGTTTCCAACAGCTGCAGAGAGGGAAAAGAGCGGGAAAGGAATCAGTGGGTCGTCGTGGTGCTAGATCGAGCGAGAGGAGCGGCTGGGACGACCTGTACCGAGCGGACGACGGCGAGCCGCCGCGGCGGAGCTCGAGCTCGATCTCGAGCTCGGGCCTGTCTGGAGTGGAGTGAGTGGCGTAGGGGGAGATTGAGTGGGTGAGAGAGCAGTTGGTGAGGAGAGGAGGAGCGCCGGGGGTCCTTTTATAGGCAAACGGTGAGGTGCCATGGACCTGTGCGTCGGCGAGCTTCTGCTCGTTGCCACAGGGCTCTGGAGAAGCTGGGGTGGTGTCTGCGGAGTTGCTGGATGCAGTCCAGGGCCGGGGAGAGGAAGAGAGAGAGCGGGGGTAGCTTCCAGAGCAGCGCGTGTGAGGCAGAGGATTGGAGCTCGCGGGCGGCCGGCGCGCGTGCGAGGGCAGCCACAGGAGGGAGAAGGAGGAGGGGGACAGCGTCGGGGCGTGTTGTGGACGTCGAGGGGCATCGAATGGCGCGAGGGGGAAGCACAAGGTGGTCGGGGGCGGCTGATTGGAGGAGGCTACAGTGCGGGCGTGCACTGTAGCGCGCTCTAGAGCACGCCTATTGCATGTCAGGGCATGCCTTTGGCTTGCTGGACGCGGCCATCTTGTCTGGGGGGTCAGGTATGGAGTAAACAAATGGGTTGTGGCCTTGGATGCCTTGGTTATCAAATGGAAGAGGAGGGAGGTTGAGGGAAGGTGAAAACTGGGCTGCCCAGCAAAGTAAAATGGGGTTTTCACCCCTCAATTATTGAGCTCTGGCCATGGGGAAGTTACTGGAGGTGCAAGTGGACCCGGGGAAGCTGTGGTAGAAATTTTGGCTCAAGGAGAACAGGAGAAGAGGTGAAAATGGTAACTTTAGAAAATCACCAGAAGGTGTTTGATGTGGTTTAGAGCAGTCAAATGATCTCCACTAGCCATGACACTTAACAGGATTAAATGGCATATGGAAATAGGGTGTTCCACCAAGTTTGGGCTTATTTCAAGAAACTTGCCAATGTAACTTTGGTGAACCCTAGAAATCAACAGGAATGGTTTCACCATGTTTGATTCAAGCTTATCATCCCCACTTGATGCACCACTTGGTGTAGTGTCATCATTTGGGGTTGTGATCATGCCCACAAAGTTTGAAGCCCCAAGTAAAAAGTTGGTAATGTAAAGTTGTTCAAATTTGAATTTGAACAGAAATGGTTTTAGGGTACTCTGATCAAGTTACCCTTCTCCAAAGCTTGTTCCATTTTGTCTAGATGCCTTATTAGACCATTCTAGCATGTGTACCAAGTTTGAGAGCATTTGGACAAGTTTGTCAATGTAAAGTTGCTGAAACTTCATATATGGACATAACGGTTTTGAGGGGTTTTGATGATGTTTTCTTGCTTCCCAAGGCATGGGGCTTGGCGAGATCATCAAATATGTCATATATGACATGATAGAATTTCCCTGGAATTTTTAGAGAATATTTCCTTTGTAACTATTTCAAAAGCTTGAAATATCCAGAAAGGGTTTCTGAGGGATTTGACCAATATTTGAACATGACCAAGTGTTGAACCTCTTATATATGGACAATATATGTCCTATGAGTCTCCCTGAATTTTGGCAAATATTTTTGAAATAATTAAATAATTTTTCCCTATTAAAGACCATTTCTGGCCTTAAGAAAAAGCTTTTAAATAAAATAGGAAAATAACTTTTAAAATTATACTTTTGTGGTTTATGGGAGTCCTATATCTACTAGGTTTCAAATATACTTTTTGAAATAATTTTCTCGCCCTAAATCAAGCACTTGCAGTGCAAACCTCAATTCAGGGGGTTTTTGGAAAACTAATTTTTGAAAATTCATTTTGGCCAAATTAATTTTATAAGAAAATACTATACTGATATAAACACTTGGTATGATCATTGGGCAGAAGTTTTGGGTAAGGAGATGAAATCTACAACAGGGAGTAGTTGACTTTAAAGAGCACTAGAAAAACACAGGGAGAAAAACTTAATTCCAAATAAAAGCCAAATGATGCCAAAAAAAATTTTGCTCCAAATTTTCATGCTTTATAGATGCAAATGACATGTTACAAAATGCAAGGTGTGACAGTCCACCATGGCTGTGGAGCAGGGTCGGTGACGAGAACGCGACGAGGTCGTCGGAGAGGCGAGATTTCGACACGCCTCCTACCTGGCGCGCCAAATGTCGAATTCAGGGCTCCGCAAAACCCGTTAAGTTCGAACACAGGGGCGCGAACGAAGATCTCTCCCACTCACGTCTACCTAGAGCCTTGCTCTAGTCTTGGTGGAAGGATTCAAGCAAACAACGAACAAACACACAAGAGTTTATCCAGGTTCGGGCCACCGCGAGGTGTAATACCCTACTTCCTGCTTTGGTGGATTGGCCCCGGGTGAGCTAGAGTATGAACTGGTACAAGGGTTCCTGATCTCAGGAGGCGAGCTCGGGAGGGTCAGGAGGCTAGTGTTCTTGCTCCTTGTGCGATGGCAAAGTGTATGAGCTGATCCCCTTTCTCAGTGGGAATCCTAGCTACTTACATAGGCGGTCACGGTCCTCTTCCCCCGAAATGTTTAGGAGAGAAGGGATTCCACAATGGCCATTTTTGAGCGGGAACACAAGGACGTTCCAAACCCTGACAAAAGCAGTCTTCGCCTGCAAAAGGATCAGGCGGTGACACGGTGGTGGGCTCGACGGTGACATCCTCCTTATCGTCCTTGCGGTCTTCGGTCTTGTTGCACCAAAGAGGAAACCTTTGCCCCGCTCCTTGGGAACCAACGGCTGCGCTGTCTCCTTTGCACCGAAATGGCATATGTGCCGCTGGCGGACGCTAGCACTCGCTGACACGGTGCGTCACTGCTGACATCACTGCCTCCTCCTGAGGCAGGCTTGGCCTTGGATTCTCCGCCCCTCCGGAGCACCTTATCGAGGTTGCTCCCGAGGGGGTCTTGACATCGTTATCCTCACAAGGCTGGGCCCCTCGTGAGGGTCTTGAGCAGCGGGTCGATCAGCCGGGCCGTACCAGGCCTGCTTGAAGGAGCGCGTCGCAGCCCGCAGACAGGCAAGTCTGGGTACCCCGGTTCCCAGGACGCCGATAAACTATGTAGACATGATTGAGACACCTATCTGGTCAATAACCAATAGCGGAACCTGGATGCCCATATTGGCTCCTACATATTCTATGAAGATCTTTATCGGTCGAACCGTTATGACAACATACACAATTCCCTTTGTCCGTCGGTATGTTTCTTGCCCGAGATTCGATCGTCGGTATCTGCATACCTAGTTTAATCTCGTTACCAACAAGTCTATTTACTCATTCTGTAATACACCATCTCATGACTAACATATTAGTCATTTGCTTGCAAGGCTTATTATGATGTGTATTACCGATTGGTCCCAGAGATACCTGTACGATACTCGGAGTGACAAATCCTAATCTCAATTCACGCCAACCCAACAAGACACCTTCGGAGATACTTATAGAGCATCTTTATAATCACCCAGTTACGTTGTGACATTTGATTGACACAAGGGACTCCTTCGGTATCCGTGAGTTGCATGATCTCATAGTCACAGGAACATATATTTGACAGAGAAGAAAGCAGTAGCAATAAACTGTACGATCAAATGCTAAGCGAACGGATGGGTCTTGTCCATCAAATCATTCTCATAATTATGTGATCCCATTATCAAATGACAACTCATGTCCATGGTTAGGAAACCTTAACCATCTTTGATTAATGAGCTAGTCTAGTAGAGGCTTACTAGGGACACGGTATTTGTTTATGTATTCACACATGTATTTAGGTTTCCAGTCAATATAATTCTAGCATGAACAATAAACCTTTATCATGATTAAGGAAATATAATAATAACCATTCTATTATTGCCTCTAGGGCATATTTCCATCAGTCTCCCACTGGCACTAGAGGTAATAATCTAGTTGACCTTGCCATGTGATTAACACCCAAAGAGTTTACTAGAGTCAATAATCTAGTTCACATCGCCATGTGATTAACACTTATAGTTCACATCGCCATGTGACTAACACCTAAAGAGTTTACTAAAGTCAATAATCTAGTTCACATCGTTATGTGATTAACACTCTAAGGTATGATCATGTTTTCCTTGTGAGAGAGGTTTTAGTCAACGGGTATGCAACATTCAGATCCGTGTGTACTTTGCAAATTTCTATGTCAACGATGCTCTGCATAAAGCTACTATAGCTAATTGCTCCTACATTCAATACACATCTAGATTGATACTCGGAGTCATCTGGACTAGTGTCAGAGATTGCATTGGCGTAACCCTTTACGACGAACTCTTTATCACCTCCATAACCAAACATTTCCTTATTCCTTTAAGGATAATTTTGACCGATGTCCAGCGATCCACTCCTGGATCACTCTTGTACCCCCTTGCCAGACACGTGGCAAGGCACACATTAGGTCTGGTACATAGCATGGCATGCTTTATAGAACCTATGGCTGAGGCATAGGTAATGACTTTCATTCTCTCTCTATTTTTCTGTCGTGGTCGGTGCTTTGAGTCTTACTCAACTTCATACCTTACAGCTCACGCAAGAACTCCTTCTTTGACTGATCCATTTTGACCTACTTCAAAATCTTATCAAGGTATGTACTCATCAAAAGTCTTATCAAGTGTTTTGATCTATCTCTATAGATCTTGATGCCCAATTGATAACCCACATATAGGGGATCGCAACAGTTTTTGAGGGTAAAGTATTCAACCCAAATTCATTGATTCGACACAAGGGGAGCCAAAGAATATTCTCATGTATTAGCAACTGAGTTGTCAATCACCTGAATGACTTAATATCTGCAGGAAAGTATTTAGTAGAAAAGTAGTATGGAAGTAACAGTAATGGTGGCAAAAGTAATAGTAGCAATTTTGTAGTGATGGTGACAGCAGTAGTAACGAAAGTAACGAAGCAAATATCAATATGAAACAAACTAATAGGCAATGGATCGGCAATGATAGGTGTTGGATGATATTCATCGTGTAGTAGTTGTAATCTAGGGTGACATAGAACTAGCTCCAATTCATCAATGTAATGTAGGCATGTATTCCGTACATAGTCATACGTGCTTATGGAAAAGAACTTGCATGACATATTTTGTCCTACCCTCCCGTGGCAGCAGGGTCCTAATGGAAACTGTCGGATTCAGGGTTCCGCAAACCCCGTTAAGTTCGAACACAGGGGCGTGAACGAGGGTCTCTCCC
Organism: Secale cereale; assembly: GCA_902687465.1. Lineage (NCBI taxonomy): Eukaryota > Viridiplantae > Streptophyta > Magnoliopsida > Poales > Poaceae > Secale > Secale cereale. The sequence goes on from LR738710.1 coordinate 177,575,554, forward strand.
ACTCTCGTCTACCTAGTGCCTCGCTCTCGTCGCGGTGGAAGGATTCAAGCAAACAACGAGCAAAACACACGGGAGTTTATCCAGGTTCGGGCCACCGCGTGGTGTAAGACCCTATTTCCTGCTTTGGTGGATTAGCCTCGGGCGAGCTGGGATACGAGCTAGTACAATGATTCCTGGGCTGAGGAGGTGAGCTCAGGAGGGTCAGGAGGCTAGTGTTCTTGCTCCTTGTGTGGTGGCAGAGTGTATCGGTCCGTCCCTTTGCAGTGGGAGTCCTAGCTACTTATATAGGCGGCCACGGTCCTCTTCCCCCGAAATGTTTAGGCGGCAAGGGATCCCACAACGGTCATTTTTTAGCGGGAACACAAGGACGTTCTTATCCTGATAAAAGCGGTCTTCGCCAGCAAAAGGATCAGGCGGTGACATGGTGGTCGGCTCGACGGTGACATCCCCCTTGTCGTCCTTGCGGTCTTCGGTCTTGTTGCACCAAAGAGGAAACCTTTGCCCCGCTCCTTGGGAACGAACGGCTACTCTGTCCCGTTTGCACCGAAATGGCAATTGCGCCGATGGCGGACGCTAGCAGCCGCAGGCGTGGTGCGTCACTACTAACATCACTGCCTCCTCCTGAGGCAGGCTCAGCCTTGGATTCTCCGCCCCTAGGAGCGCCTTACTGAGGCCGCTCCCGAGGAGGTCTTGACGTCGTTCTCCTCACGACGCTTGGCCCCATCACGAGGGTCTCGGACAGCTGGTCGATCCACTGGGCCGTACCAGGCCGCTTGCAGGAGCGCGTCGCGGCCCGCAGATAGGCAAGTCTGGGTACCCTGGTTCCCAGGACGCTGACAGTAGCCCCCGGTCTCAAGGTGCGTGCGGAGTTGGCTTCAGGGCGAAGCCTTAGTCGAGGAAGAAGCGTCGCGGGCCCCAAAAAGGCCGTGGGCCAGGCTGGCGCGTGACGGTTGGATGGGACGTGGGTGACTCCACCTCCCACGCAATCTTGGCAATCATGCGACTTGACAACTCCTTGGCGCGGGTAGCGGGGCCATTATGGCTGCGCGCAAGTGGCCGCCGGTTGATCTTCTTGGCTTAAAAACGGGGGGTGAGGCACTACGCCTCTCACTTGACTGTCGCAGGCCGATCCCCACATTTCCATTGCTCCCAGGGCTCCATGGCACCAATTCGCAGGTTCTCGGCCGTGGAGAAGTGGAAGAGCCCGATGGTAGAGCCTGAGCGGCTCCCCCCGAAGAAGAGGCGTCGTAATTCTCCGAGTGCGTCCCTGAGGCCGTCGAACGCCCGCACATGGCGCACGCAGGCACCGCTAGGATTTCCGCTTCCCTTGTATGCTTCAGCGGCAGGCAGATGGAGCGGGGGCGGCGATAGGGGTGGCGCCATCAGTCGCTCGGAGAGACGGGCGTCTCCTCGCACCCTGCTGTTGTCCCATTCTGAGGATGATGCCCGCGAGTTCATGGTGTGGTCGGGGGCCCCTCCGCATTCATGGATCCTTCTTCCTCCGTTCCTGCGGGAGGTGCTCCCAGCTCGTGGCCGGGTGACGATGGAGCTGATGCACGAGGGGTGTTGCCTTCCTCCTTCGCATGCCGACGTGGAGGTGGTTTCTTCTGGCCAGGTCTTCATGACCTGGGGCTGGGGTGTGGTGCGCCGCGCCTGCGCCCCTGCCGGGAGGCACATTCTTCATTTCGCGCTAGATATGACGGGCACGATGACCTTCAAAGTCTTCGGGGGGACGGCCTCTGGCTGCCGTGTGGCGCAGGGAATGGGCTCGCCGGCGACCATTCCCCATGTCGTGAGGGCAACGAGGCGCTCGCCATTGGCTAGGTCTCCAACTCTCCTGGTAGTAGTTATGCTACCCCTAAGACGGCCTCGAGCTCCGAAGAGAGCTATGAGCCGCCAAGTCGCCGCATCTATCGCCGGAGGGAAACGGTGTCCTCCCGGCGTCGCCGTTGTTGAAGGAGTTCAAGCCGCGGTCCTTGGGAGCGTCTTCCTTAGCTTAGTTCCCGTGGGACATCACGGAGGGCTCCATAAGGACATGTAAATTCTTCTAATACTTTTGTTACTGTCTGGCGTTATAAACTTATGTCCTGCATGAGCCCCTTGTTAGAGCATGATTTCCCCTTTCTTCCGTTCCTGCTGTAGCCTAAGGCCCTACGCTTGCGAGACCCAGTCCCGGGACAAGCTTCAGCCTGTGCTGGTATGCCAGGTCATGACGCCGTGGTCAAGGCCAGGAGGTGAGGGGTCCAGGGTCCGGTAAAAGCCCCCGAGCGCAATGCTCAGGAGGTCCCTCTTGGCGTGCAGGCAGCCGCCCACTGGTCCATCGTGAAGGGTTTTCATGCCTTAGTGGATCCGTAACTATAGTAGGTGGTGGTGTAGGTATGCAAGTAGGTGCGGCGTTGGAAACATATCTTAGCAATTCCTATGGTCAGGTGGTGCTTGATTTCCTATTGCCCTTCCCTTGAGGCACTGTTTTGCGTCCAGGTGCCCTCGTGAGGAGGCGGCGATGATCGCTCCTGAGGCCCTGGGGACAAAGGTCACGGGGCCGGTGGAGACATTTCTCCGGGCCGCTACCATCGCAGCCGAAGGGGAGAAGGCCGGTACTGCTGCGCCCGGCGATGCCTAGTCTGTTCCTGTTTAGTGAGAGAGGTGCGAATGCGTCGAGGAGGCGTAAGAACTTTGCTTGACTTTGAAAAACCTGGCATTATTGTAATAGCTAGATGATTTCCATGCTTGCTTCCTTTCATGTTTTCTTAGGTGCTCTGCGTCGGCAGGGCCCGACCCCATGCATACCTCGACCGCCATTGAGCCTCTGGATGACCGCGGTTACCGTAGTAACTAGACTCGCCATTGAGCCCTCCGGATGACCAGGGTTACCGTAGTAACTAGACTCAAGGGATGAGGGGCTACGTGGCTAGTGAGGCCCTTTGGTCATGATGCCCAAGGGTCCCCCTTGACATTCAAGTGATCCCGTTTTCGTTCTGCGTCGGCAAGGACCAACCCCGCGCATACCTCGATCTCCATTAAGCCCTCCGGATGACCGGGGTTATCGTCATAACTAGACTCAAGGGATGAGGGGCTACGTGGCCAGTTAGGCCCCTGGGTCGCGATGCCCAGGGGTCCCCCTTGACGTACGAACGGCTCTCATGAAGAAGAACAAGCACCATACCTTGCCCACGAGCCTTCGCCTGGGATGGGGGCACGAGAAGGCCAGGTGTCTGGGCACCTGGTAGGGTGGCGTCTGCCAGGCGCGACCTGAGCATAGCCCCCGTGCCTAGCCCCCCTCGCGACACCCATCCAAGGAGAAGTTGTGAGCGTCGTGAGCTGAAAAGCTCCCTGAGGTTGGTGCGACCACTGGGGGCCACCCTTAGTTGTTTATAACTATCGCGGAGCATAGAGCTACCACACTTGCGCGAAGTGTGGGCATAACCGCACCTCGGTCATAGCGGCCAGCGCGGAGCTTGGTGCTTCCACTGGTTCGTGGGCATAACCGCTCCTCGGTTGGATCTGCCAGCGCGGAGCTTCGTACTTCCAGTGGACCGTGGGAGGGAGCCTCCCACCGGGAGAGACTCCGGGGCATGTACAGCCCCGTCCTGACACGTGGCTTGCACGGTAGGACAACCAAGGTGTATATGGGCCCTCCTCAGGATGAGCTGAACGACTCTGAGGAAGTTCTCGTCAGCTTACGCATCACTCACGAGACCCTACCCTGAGGCGGGTTGCGCCTGAGTCTTCTTTTGCAAAATGTGAAAAGAGAGGTCTTGTGTCGACCTGCGCCGAGTGCATCTCTAGCGGATATCGCATGAGAAGGCCGCAGCACCAGCGACCCCAGGAGGTGACATCACGGGAATGACTCACGAGACAGAGCTCAACCCCTGGATTTGTCGACGCTGCAGGGACGGACCCGAGCATAGACGTCGTGCCCAGTCTTCTAATGCCACGATCCAAAAGAAAAACAGCTGGCGCGTGGTTCCCGCGTGAGCGAGGCACCTGCCACGGGCCCCTACTTACCCATCCACGATTAGCCCATGCGAGAACAAGGCACCAAGGACCATGGGAGGTGACGTCACTGGAATGGCTCGCGAGACAGTGCTCAGCCCTTGGGTTTATCGACGCTGTAGGGACGGACCCGAGCACAGACGTCGTGCCAGTCCTTAATCATGGGGCGGTCGCGAGTGGGATCACAAGGGCTCATGACCTTACTGGCGGTGAGGACGCCGAGCATATAGATAATGCGAATGGAAAGAAACATCTGGCCTTGATCATGCAAAAAGGGAGATAATCGCGGGGGATAACCCCCAGCGGTCCGAGGATGAAGCATCCCGAGAGGCGCCCTCATTTGGATACCTGAAGTGTCACCTGATACTTGTCGAAGGAGAGTTGGCGTAGCTGAAGACGCAAGTTGTGCGGGTCATTCCCGAGGATCGTCGGGCTCCTGAGGCCAACGGGCTCCGGAGGCTCTCAGTTGTTGTGCGGGTCCGGCTCTCGCTCCATCCGGACCGCCTGCCACTGAGCCTCCCGAGCCCCCAAGGCCCGCTGCGCGAGATGCTGGAACGTGGCAGCTGCATTGCGGAAGCTGAAGAGTACGCGGACATAGCTGCACGGGAGGGCCCTCCTCCGACCGACCGCCGTCGGCCGGAAGGGCTCCTGAGAAGCGGCTTGGTTGAGACCCGTGTTGTCGACGCAAACGCGAAATCAGTCGCTTGGGCTGCGAGCAGGTGAACTTGGGGTTGTGCGGTTACGCCCACCGCAGGTGAGTCTTGTGTACTGAAGTTCCTCTGTAACTTGGTCGATGAAGTCCTGAGCCCCCAGCGCTGAACGGCTCACGTTGGGCTCACAAAAACGCGCATCAAGATACGCGTGCAGGTGGTGCTCGAACACCTCCCTCGAGGCACGGGTCAGCTCGGGGACACTCGAGAGGAGAGCCCCCAAGCCCATCACGAGAGGGGCGTCGAGCGCACCTCCCTATGCGAGGGTGGCGGGCACCTCGTCAGTAGGCGCGAGTCCTGAGGCCAGGCCGTCGGGAGCCCCCGCGTCCTGAGGTCTGTTGACGGGTAGGTTCTTCTTCTTCTTAGGGGCGGTCTGCAGGGCGAGGACGGCTCCATCCTCATCGGAGCACTGGACCGCCGCGGTCTGGTAGGCACGCTCCAGGGAACGCACCGCTTCCTTCTCGTCGGAGGCGATCGCGATGACTCCGCCGCTCCCGGGCATCTTGAGGACGTTGTAGCCGTGATGGGTCGCCGCCATGAACTTGGCGAGGACAGGATACCCTAGGATGGCGTTGTATGGGAGGTGGATGTTGGCGACGTCAAAGTCGATGAGTTCTATGTGGTAGTTGTCGCGGTCGCCAAAGGTGATGGGGAGGCGGACCTGTCCCGTCGGGAGTGTGGAGCCGTCCGTGACTCCGTAGAATGGCTTGGTCGGGTGGAGCTGATCATAGGGAACCTGGAGCGTCTCGAAGGTCTAGACGGAGAGGACGTTGAGCCCTGCTCCGCCGTTGATGAGGATCTTGGTCACGAGGACGTTGCTGATGGTTGGGGTGCAGAGCATCGGGAGGGCGCCTGGGGCCGCAATGCACTTGAGCTGGTCCTTGGGGTTGAAGGCGATGACTTTCTTGGTCCACCTGAGGTTGCGCGCGGCATCACGCCTGGGAAGTGCCGCGTTCACCTCACGGGCGAATTGCTTGCAGATGCGGTGGGAAGCTGGGGCATGGGTTCCTCCCAAAATGCATGCAACTACACGCGGCTCCTGGAAGCCCCCTGCCCCGTCTCCCTAGCGGTCGTCGTCGTTCCTCCTTGGCAGTAGTGGCAGCGGAGGCAGGCCTCCGTTGCCCAGAGGGCAACCCTCACGAGGCTGGTCGCTCCAGGGGGCGTCACGTGGCTGCTCCTGCCAGTGGTCTTCACGAGGCTGCTCATGCCACCCTTGGCGCGAGTTCCTGCTGTCCCAACTTCCTCCTCCTCGGCCTCCTCCACGGTCGTAGCGCGGTTGTCGCGATCAGGGCGCTGCCTGTCGCGCCCGCCGCGCATCGCCCTGAGCTCCTGACAGTCGTTGGTGTTGTGGCTGTGGACGTTGTGGAAGACGCAGTATGGTCGGTTGTCTTTGGGAGGTCATCGTAGCCGCAACCACGCTTCACTTCTGGCTCCGCAGCCAGCACGGCAGGTCCCTTGCGCTTCGACTCCTTGGCCTTGGTCTTCTTGTCGTCCGCCTCCGCCTCAGGCAGCTCTTGAAGGGAGAGGTGGCCTTCCTCCGCCCTGGCGCACTTTGCCGTGAGCTTGGACATATCGAGGACTGTGCATAGGTCTTCGTGAATGGCGTGCTCTTCCCTCATCCTGAGATCATGGACGCCATCGGAGAACGCGGAGATGATGGCCTCGTCCGAGACCCTGGGGATACGGAGGCGCATGGTGTTGAAGCGTTGGATGTACTTTTGCATGGTTTCTCCCGGCTGCTGCCTCACATGGCGCAGATCAGCAGCCGTCGGGTCTCAGGCGCGGGTGCCTTGGAAGTTGGCGACGATACGCTCGCGAAGCTCTTCCCAAGAGGAGATGGATCCCACGGGGAGGTTCAGGAGCTAGGAGCGCGTGCCGTCCTTCAGAGCCATGGGGAACCAGTTCGCCATGACCTGCTCGGTGCCGTTGGACGCCTCGATGCTCAGCTTGTAGAGTTGGAGGAACTCCGTGGGGTCAGTGGTGCCATCGTAGCATGGAGGCAGGTCTGGCTTGAACTTGCCGGGCCAGACGAGGCGCCATAGCTCAGGGGCTAGGGCGCGATATCCAGCCACGCTCATGATCGCAGGCGCCCCTGCGCTTGTGGTGCTGGTTCTTGACGTGCTGGCGTCACCACCTCCTGTGGCGCGCGGTCTGGGCGCTGTGGGCCAGGGGGCCCACGAGCCCTTGCATCAGAGTGCAGAATCACCTGGCAGCTATCCTCATCATGCGTGTGGGCTCTGCGGGGTTGCTCACGTCGAGGGGCCTCGCGCCGGGCCTCCTGGCCGGCGTGGTGGAGTGGAGGCGGAGCCGGGACCCAGTGGCCCTCGTTCCCCGCCGGGGGCGACGGAGGACGTGAGGAGTGCGTTGGTGCAGGTGCTTCTCCAGCAGCGTTGACGAGCTCGGTGATGCGGTGGAGCCACTCGTCATAGAGGTCATCTGCTGGGTGGTAGCGCAAGAGGTCCCGCGCCATCAGCAGCGCAGGCTGCTGGTAGACCGGCCCACGGCGGACCAGCGAGGGCGACGCTGCAGCCGGCGAGCGCGAAGGTGTTGCCGTGCATCCATCCCGCTACACAGACAGCGACAGCGAGGAGTCCTGCTGCTCGTGGACAGCCGGGTCGGCGGCAGTGTTGGCGACCGGCGAGTTGGGGCGGAGCGGTGTGCCGTTGCCCGCGGAAGCCGTCTGAGCAACGTTCGCAGCGCAGCGGGAGGCGCGAGCTCGGCGTGTGTCCACCATGGCTGTGGAGCAGGGTCGACGACGAGAACGCGACGAGATCGTCGGAGAGGCGAGATTTCGACACGCCCCCTACCTGGCGCTCCAAATGTCGGATTCAGGGCTCCGCAAAACCCGTTAAGTTCGAACACAGGGGCGTCAACGAAGGTCTCTGCCACTCTCGTCTACCTAGCGCCTCGCTCTCGTCGCGGTGGAAGGATTCAAGCAAGCAACAAACAAAACACACTTGAGTTTATCCGGGTTCGGTCCACTGCGTGGTGTAAGACCCTACTTCCTACTTTGCTGGATTAGCCTCGGGCGAACTGGGATACGAGCTAGTACAATGATTCATGGGCTCAGGAGGGTCAGGAGGCTAGTGTTCTAGCTCCTTGTGTGGTGGCATAGTGTATCGGTCCGTCCCTTTGCAGTGGGAGGCCTAGCTACTTATATAGGCGGCCACGGTCCTCTTCCCCTGAAATGTTTAGGTGGGAAGGGATCCCACAACGGCCATTTTTGAGCGGGAACACAAGGACGTTCTTATACAGACAAAAGTGGTCTTCGCGTGCAAAAGGATCAGGCGGTGACACGGTGGTGGGATCAACGGTGACATCCCCCTTGTCGTTCTTGCGGTCTTCGGTCTTGTTGCACCAAAGAGGAAACCTTTGCCCCGCTCATTGGGAACCAACGGCTGCGCTGTCCCCTTTGCACCGAAATGGCAACTGCGCCGCTGGCGGACGCTGGCACTAGCTGGCGTGGTGCGTCACTGCTAACATCACTGCCTCCTCCTGAGGCAGGCTCGGCCATGGATTGTCCGCCCCTCCGGAGCGCCATGCTGAGGCCGCTGCCGAGGAGGTCTTGACGTTGTTCTCCTCGCGAGGCTTGACCCCCTCACGAGGGTCTCGGACAGCTGGTCGATCAGCTGGGCCGTACTAGGCCGCTTGCAGGAGCGCGTCGCAGCCCGCATATAGGCAAGTCTGTGTACCCTGGTTCCGTGGACGCCGACAGAAACTAAGGGATATTAAGGCATCCTTTTAATATAGTACCAGACCAAAGCATTAGCACTTAGTGAATACATGAACTCCTCAAACTACGACAATCACCGGAAAGAATCCCAATTATTGTCGCCTTGGTGTATGCGGATCATAACACATAGTAGGTGTCTACAACTTGCAAGATAGGATCAAGAACACCTATATATTCATGAAAACATAATAGGTTCAGATCTGAAATCATGGCACTCGGGCCCTAGAGACAAGCATTAAGCATAGCAAAGTCATAGAAACATCAATCCTAGAACATAGTGGATACTAGGGATCAAACCCTAACAAAACTAACTCGATTACATGCTAAATCTCATCCAACCCATCACCGTCCAGCAAGCCTACGATGGAATTACTCACACTCGGCGGTGAGCATAATAGAATTGGTGATGGAGGAAGGTTGATGATGATGACGGTGATGAGGTCCACTCTTCGGAGCCCCGAACGGACTCCAGCAGGTGGCGGCGGCTCCGTATTGTAAAACGTGATGAATCCTTCTCGCTTATTTTTTTTCCACGAATAAGATTATATGGAGTTGGAGCTGAGGTCGCTTAATGTCTAGTGGGCCCAAAAGGACGGGTGGTGCGCCCTAGGGGGGTGCGCCCCCACCCTTTTGGCCAGGGTGTGGGACCCCTCCGGTGGATCTTTTTGCCAGTATTTTTTATATATTCTGGAAATAATCTCCGTGGAATTTCATATCATTCCGAGGACTTTTATTTCTGCATAAAAATAACACCAAGGAAATTCTGCTGAAAACAGTGGCAGTCCGGGTTAGTTCCATTCAAATCATGCAAATTAGAGTCCAAAACAAGGGCAAAAGAGTTTGGAAAAGTAGATACGAGGAAAACGTATCAACTCCCCCAAGCTTAACCCATTGCTTGTCCTCAAGCAATTTAGTTGATAAACTCAAAGTGACAAAGAAAGCTTTTACAAACTCAGTTTGATCTTGCTGTTCCAAATATGTAAAGCCAGCATTCAAGTTTTCAGCAAAGATTATGAACTAACCATATTCCCAATAATGCTTAGGTCTCACATTTACTCATATCAATAACATAATCAACTATCGAGAAATAATAATAAATCTCGGATGACAAACACTTTTCCAAAACAAACATCATATAATATGACAAAGTGGTATCTTGCTAGCCCTTTTTGAGACTACAAAACATAAATGCAGAGCACCAAAGAAGATCAAGGACTGACTGGACATTGTAATTCATGGTCAAAGAGATCTAGTCACGCTCATAATCAATATTAATTAATAACAAAGCATATAAATGACAGAGGTGCTCTCCAACTGGTGCTTTTTATACGAGGATGATGACTAAGCAATAAAAGTAAATAGATAGGCCCTCCGCACATGGAAGCAGGGATTTGTAGAGGTGCGAGAGCTCGAGTTTTTAAATCAGAGATGAATATAATTTTGAGCGGTATGCCTTCGTTATCAACGCTACAACCAAGAGTTCTCAATATCTTCCATGCTACATACATTATAGGCGGTTCCCAAACATAATGGTAAAGTTTTACTCCCTTCCACCATCAATCACACTCCACGGCTTATCTGAAACAACAGGTACCGTCCAAACCAATAATAGTCCTGGGGGAGCTTTATTTAATTATTTGTGATTTTATTTTTGATCTTTTGATCATAGGACTGGACATCCCGATTACCAGCCATTTTCTCGTGAATGATAAGCAGAGTCCACTCATCGTCAGAATAACCCACCTAGCATGGAAGATAAAGACAACCCCTAGTCGCCACATGAGTGATTTGAGCATACAAAATAGAATTTTATTTGAAGGTTTAGAGCTTGGCACATGCAAATTTACTTGGAATGGTAGGTAAATACCACATATAGGTAGGTATGGTGGACTCATATGGAACAACTTTGGGTTTATGGAAGTGGATGCACAAGCAATATTCCCGCTTAGTACTGGTGAAGGCTAGAAAGAGACCGGGGAGCGACCAGCTAGAGAGCGACAATGGTCATAAACATGCCTTGATATTAACCAACATTGAGTACAAGCATGAGTAGGATATAAATTACCATGAACATAAATATCTTGAAGGCTATGTTGAATTTGTTTCAACTACATGTGTGAACATGTGCCAAGTCAAGCCACTTAAATGATTCAAAGGAGGATACCATCCTATCATACTACATCCCAACCATTTTAAAAGCATGTTGGCACGCAAGGTAAACCATTATAAACTCCTAGCTAATTAAGCATGGCATGAGTAACGATAATAACTAATTGGCATTACAAACATGTAAGCTAATCATATTTACAAAAACCAAATAGGTCGAGTTCATACCAGCTTCTCTCCATCTCAATCATTTCATCATATATCGTCATTATTGCATTTCACTTTCACGACCGACCGATGTGAATAATAATAATGGTGCATGTGCATTGGACTAAGCTAGAATCTACAAACATTTATTCAAAGGAGAAAACAAGGTAACATGTGCTCTTGTTAGATAAGCAATAATTCATATGAGAGCCGCTCATCATTTTCATCATGGTCTTCCCCTCTCGACCCCCAAAGGAAAAGAAAATAATTTCAAAGAAACACACTGAAATATTTTTGGAGTTTCTGTTTTTCTAAAGAAAACGAAACAAGAACGAGAAAAACTATTTACACGGGAAAGCTCCCAACAAACAAAAGAAGAACGAGAAATCTTTTTGGATTTTCTTTTAATACTACAAACTATTAAAAGGACAAACAAGAAAGAAAATACACAAAGAAGCGAGAAATATTTTTGGGTTTTTCAAAGTTTTTTCAAGCACACAAGAAGAAAGCGAGAAAAATAAACTAGCATGGATAATACAATGAAAAAGTATGAACACCGACAACTGGAACGAATGTGTGAACATGAATGTAATGTCGGTGGGAAATACATACTCCCCAAGCTTAGGCCTTTGCCTAAGTTGGTCTAGGGCCACCACTGGCCCGAATGATATCTGAAATCATAGTTGGGGTTGTACTGTGCAGCAGCAACAACTGCTTGGCGAACCTCTTCTTGGAGGCGAGTGGCCTCCGCCTCTCTCTCATATTCGTTCGCCTCCTCTCTAGTTATAAAATATCTCCCTTTTACCTGAAAGTTAAAGAAAGCAGGAGCGGGAAGAGTAACATGGACGGCACGCCGTCTGTCAAATATTAGTCGGTATTGGAGGTGTTATTCGTTCCTCTCAATAAACTGATAATGTATCGTAGCATCATAATCTAGAAAAGCAGGTGGCCACTCAATATCATATCCTCTTATGGATACACCTAAATAATTAGCTAAGCGAGTTGCATAAATCCCTCAAAATAAATCTCAATCTTTAGCATGATGATGTAACCTCCTCGCAATAATAGCCCGCAAGATATAAAGCTTATCACTTAACACCGCACACTTAAGGACACTAAGATCTAGAACGCAAAGGTGGCTATGATCATGTTTACCATTAATGCATCTTCTTATAAAGAGAGCAAAATAATGTATAGCAGGAAAATGAATGCTCCCTATGGTGGCTTGTGTAATATTTCTAGTTTCCCCTACGGTGATGATATCATGGAAATCATGGTAATCAGATTTGTGAGGATCACAAGGACTGCCCCACTGTGGGATTTTGCATGCATCACAAAAATCTTCTAGGTTCATAGTATAAGATTCTTCATAAAGATCAAACATGACAGTATGAGTATTGCGCTTAGATGAAAACTCAAACCTCTGCACGAAGGAATCGGTGAGGAAACAGTGTTGTCGGCACTTATCTGACACGACGTCCTCAAGGCTGACATTTTGTATATACGCCTGAAATTCATCCTTGAAGCCTGCGCAAATCATAAATTCATCTGACGGCCATCCCAAGGCCATATTTGGGCTTCCCTTGGCGGTTCTAGGTTTGGTTCACGTATCGCGAGCCTCAGTGCTTGCTTCCTTGAAGGACCACCTTGGTACATTCTCCTAGACATTTTCTTTCTCTGAAAAATTCTGAAATTTTTAGTGACTCGAAATAAAAGTGAACCAAACTCAACAAAATTGATAGCTACTACTCCTACAAGTGCCTAAAAGTTATATCATGCATCAAAACTACTTTGGACCATATAAATTTGACATGCAAGCTCAAGAACGAGGTCACCACAGCAACAAACATTTGCAATAAATAAAGCACTAGAACAAAAATTAATTGGACGATCGGAGGAGTCACATACCGAAGATCAATCCCCCAGAACAATTTCGCGGATGATGATTTGAGCAAGGAGATCAAAAGTTGCAGCAAAACGAGATGGAACATGGGTTTGGGCTATAGGAGAATTTTTTTCTGGATGAGGAAGAAGAGGATGGGTGCTAGAATAAGTGGAGGGGGCACATGGGGCCCACAAGGACAGTGGGCGCCCTCCACCCTTGTGGCCCACTCCTGCATTCTCAGTGCCAGAAATTCTGTAAAATTCCACAAAAAACTTATTAAATTTTTACAGCATTTGGAGAACTTTTATTTTTGGGGCATTTTTTATTGCATAGAAATTCAAAAAATAGATGGATAATACTATTTTTGCTTAATTTATTCTAAATATCAGAAAGTAAAAAGTGGGTACACAAGGTGGTGCTATCTAAATTCACCCATCTCATGCCCATCAAAAGGAATCCGTTAACGAGGTTGATCAAGTCTCATTAACAAACTTCTTTCGAATAACATAAAACCGGAGAATTTTTGAATAACATTAGGTTACCTCAATGGGGATATGCCTATCCCCAACAATAAGAATATCATATTTCTTCTAGACAGTAGGAATAGGGAATTCAGAACCTCCAATAGCAATAGTCGAAATTTTTCCAATAGAATTGATGCTATTAACTTGAGGTTGTTTCTTCAGAAAGTGTACCATATGTTCATTACCATTAACATGAAAAGTGATATTGTCTTTGTTTGAATCAATAACAGCCTCTGTAGTATACAAAAAGGGTCTACCAATGTCGGGGGAAACTGTCCTCCCACGAGCACCTATGGGACCGGAGCCCCTTTTATGTTGCAGTAAGGGAGCGGAGGGAGCACGAAGAGCAGATCGAGGAGAGCACGCGGGCAGTTTACCCAGGTTCGGGCCGCGCGGACGCGTAAAACCCTACTCCTGCCTTGGTTGTATTGAGCTCGGGAGCTTGAAGAGCTACAGTACTAGCTACACCGAGCGAGAGAGTTGCTTAGGATTCGAACCCTTTCTACGTTGTGCATGGGCCTCCTTTTATAGCTCAAGGGGTCACCGACAGGTGTCAACGTAGAAGAGGGCAAAAATGTAACTTTGGTGGTAGTTGTAACAGTGCGGGAATAGTGCGTGAACAGTGGATGAACAATGGTCATCACCTAACTTCGACAGTGGGGGACAAGGGCATTAAATGCCCGTCACCGTCGACCCCAAAAGCGTCCATCCATGCTTCTCCGTTCGACACGGCGGTAGCCTCGTCACCGTGGATTGCCACCGTGTGCCCCAGGCTGCACAGCCTTCCGCCACGCGTCCCTGGAAGGGCCCCAGGGCGACGCGTGGGCAGATGAGCTGGAGCGCGGGCACACAACATAAGTTTCCCCCGGCAAGCACCTTGCCGGGGCCATGATATTGCCGGGTCCGGAAGCTTGTCGCTCCCCGGGCCCTGCCGGGGCGCATGATGCGCCGAGGCATGCATTCCTTGGTCTTCCTGGCAAGCTCCTCTTGCCAGGGTCTTGTGTTAAGATGATATCCTTGAGCCTGGTGCAGCCTTCCCGGCAAGCTCCCCTTGTCGGGGCCTTGATCTTCTGACTTGTATACTTTGTTTTTGAATGGCTTCATAGGGACCAGAAAAGGTTTCCGGCAAGCGCGTGGTAAGCCCTGCCGCGGGAAGCTCCTACTGCCCGTGCACAAGTTGGAGTACTAAGGTACCCCTATCTTAGTACACCGACAGGAGCCCCCGGGCCTGGGCCACACACGGTGCCGAGCGCTGTTGGGCCAGGCCCAAAACAGTGCACGGGCACACGCGGCCCACGGCAAGCCGAATCCCCTTCCGTATCCACGGCATCCCTCCCTAACGGCACGCGTCGATTGCGGCGTCGTGGGAGAGATCGTGGCCTGTTCTTTAATGGGAAATGCGGAGCGTCCCCCAGTTCCCCCTTAAAAGCAGAGGAAGCAGGGGCAGTTTCCTCCTACGTCTTCATTGTGTCTTCATCCTCCAGAAATCCTCCGCTGCTCCTTGCCTCCACCCCTCCTCCGCCGTCTTCTGCATCCGCGGCGCCGTCGAGTTCCTCGCCTCTTCCCTCGCCGCCTCCGCCATGGCTCCGAAGAGCGAGAAGGCGAAAGCGGACAAGGCCAAGAAGGAGAAATCCGAGCAGGCGGCGAAGCTGGCCGCCCTGCAGAAGAGGAACGTGGTCTTCGCGCTGAGGCTTGGCGCAAAGGAGCTGCAGAACAAGTACTATCTCTTCTGGTCCGGGGAGACCAAAGCTCATCCCCGCACCAGAGCCTTCCCTGCCGTCGCCAGAGATTTGTTCCCCGGCGGGTACTTCTTGTTCGCTGCCTTCTTTCACTGTGGATTGTGCCCTCCGTACTCGGAGTTCTTTTGCGACATTATGAACACATATGGCCTCCACCTCCTAGACTTTACCCCCAACGACATCCTTACGATGGCTGTTTTCGCACATCTGTGCGAAAACTATGTTGGGATCCATCCAAACGTAGCACTCTTTCGCCATTTCTTTATGCCTAGAGTAGAGGCTGGCGCTCCCCTTTCAGGCGGCATCTCCTGGATCTTCCGGCTGAACAAGAAGGATTCATACCTGAAGGGAGAACTCCACGGCAAGTGGGAAGAATGGCGTGCAGATTGGTGATGGGTAGTAGAGGATAAGCCGGAGCCCTTCACTGCGCCGCGCACAACAGCCATAGTGCGCGGCAGGAATTGGAGCGAATTGGCCGCGGAGGACAACAAGCTCACTATTGCCCTCGTCAGGATTATTCGTCTCCGGGTAGCTAATCTGACCATCGGAGAGGTTGGGGCAGATTTCCTCCACCGCCGCATTGCCCCTCTACAAGAGAGGAAGAGGGTCGCATGGGAATTTGGCAATGCAGCGGATATCATGAGGCTGCGCCCAGGATTAAACTTCAATTTCACCGCTTTGGAGCTGAAAGGAATGGTTCGAGAGCTCTTCAAACATGACCCGGCGCATCCAGAGTGGTTCAGACCGGCCAAGGGAGTAGTGCCACTGTGCAACAGCACTGCCTGTGATTCCTTGCGCGCGATGATGCTGGAGTGCGACTCCCATGGCATCGTCCCCACTTGGATTGAGCCTCCGCCAGATACAGTGCTGAGCTTCTTCGACAACCTGGTCGAGGTGCCCAAGAACCCCGAGGAGAACAGGGGCCTTACCCGGGCCACTACGGCTCGGGACATAGCTTACATCACTTCCAGGATGGAAGAGGTCGCCGCGGCTGCAGCGGCGGGAGATTTCGGATTCACCGTCGACGAGTTGCAGGCCGCGGACGAAGCGTGCCAAGCAGAGGAGGCAGAAATCCGCAGGCTGCTCAAGCTTCCGCCCGAGGAGTTTAGCGGGGTGCCTTCCTGAGGCATGCCAGGATACCCGGGGTTACCGGGATGAGCGAGGCCGCCGCAGGGAGTGAGGTTGCCGGAGGGAGCGGGGCCGCCGGAGGGAGCGGGACCGCCGGAGGGAGCGAGGCCGCCGGGCATGGCGCTGGGCCCAGCGAGCCTGCCGGGGAGGAGGAGGAGGACGTCGAGGCCGATGAAGACACCGGTGGATCTCTGGGACTTGACGACGATGCCTCCTCGTCCTCAGAGAACTCCCCGCCTCCGGCAAGTCCTACGCAACCACCGAGGAAACGCCTCCGCAAGGTGGCGACAGCGACGAGGACGCAGGCGCCTCGACAGCAGCCTGCTCGCCGGGCGACGCGCGCCACCAGGACGAGCCAAGCCGCGACGGAGGCGCCCCGCGCACCAGCGCCAAGCGGAGGGGGATCCTCCCGGAGCGGAACGGCCGCTCCTCCGGCTCCTCGGGCCTCGGCGTCAACGGAGGCTGGGTCTTCGCAGCCCCCAGCCCCGGAGACCGCCAAGCGCCCGAGGGAGCCTTCTCCTCCTGCTCCTCGCGCGGGAGCATCTCAGGTGGAGTTCGACTTCTCCGCCCTCAGCTCCGATGATGACGAGGAAGAGGAGTAAGTACTTGTAACTTGTAACTTCTTCGATTTTGTCTTGATCTTTCTTGATGATTCTGATCTTGTTCTTGTTTTGCTTTCAGGACCCTGGTCCAGCGGATGGCGAAGCGGGCCAAGATCACCGTGGTTGAGGTCGAAGACGACTCGCCCACCGAGGCGACCGGAGACGCGCCAGCGGCAAGCTTGCCGGATCAGCCCGCTGCTCCGAGGAGCAGCCCCCAGCGCAGCCCCCAGCGTAAGTCTGGTAGTTATCCTTTTCTGTTGGTTGGGCGCGCTTGAGGTTGTTGCTTGTACTGACATTTTTTTGTCTTGTTTGTCTTGTGCAGAAGTGGAGCCGCAGCCGCAGGAGCGCCCGGAGACTGCCCCCGACGAGCTACTCGCTCCACCCTCCCCGCCAAGGGTGAACTCCCCGGCGAGGGAGAATGCTCCGCCAAGGACGGGCACCCCGCCAAGGGCGGGCACCCCGCCAAGGGTGAGCAGCCCGACAAGGGTGACCACCCCGCCAAGGGAGGGCGCGGGCGGCCCTCCGCCAGCAGGGGCCACTGCTCCACCGCCAAGGGAGGACTCCCCGGCGAGGGAGCCTGTCGTCGAAGAAGTCCGCGAAGGTGATTCTTGTAGCTTTATCTTCTTGAACTTGTCTTTTTGGATATTTGCTTGATCTTTTCTTTTCTTTTTCTTCTGCTAGATCCTCCTGTGCCGGAGCGGATGGAGACAGAGACTGCCGGCGAGGAGGGCGCGCAAGGCGACGGCGGCAACGCCACTGCTGCTGAGGGCATGGCTGGAGCCGACGAGCCTGCCGCTGAGGAGACAGCCCCGACCACAGACGCCGCGGCTGGGGAGGGGGGCGGCGACCACACTGCTGGCCCGGAGGCAGCAGGAGCGTCAAGCGCTGCACCGGCCGCCGACCCCTCCGCCGCCACGGAGCAGCCAGGCGTTTATCTTGAGGCCCCCAACGGAGTCTTTATACAAGTCCCGTGGGGGTCTTCGTCGCGAGCCCCCGTGGAGGGAGAGACCTACGATGGAGAGGTCCTCGCCTCCGCGAGGTTGAAGGTTGTCGAAGCACTTGGCGGTGGAGACGAGCCCGAAGAGGAGAAGCTCCTTCGCCGGCTCCTGGCCCTTTACCGGGCCAGGCAGGCGAAGATGGACTCCCGGGAAGCTCTTGCCGCCAAGGCTGGAGTTGACTTGGAGAAGCGGGCCGCGGAGCTTCGCACCGCCAACCAGGCCGCCCTCCGCAACTTGGCGGAGGAGCGGGAAGAGCTTGCCGGGGAGCAGCAAGCCTTCCTCCTGGAGAAGGCGGAGGTAGAAGAGCGGCAGCGGCTGGCCGCCGAGGAACTGTCTCGTCGGGAGGGAGCGCTCAACCAGCGGAAGGTTGAGCTCGACGCCCATGACGACGAACTCACCGCCCGGGAGCAGACCCTTGGCGGGGCCCTGAAGGAGGCGAAGGAAGCCGCAGCCGCCGCCGAAACCGCCAAGAGGGACCTGGAGCTCAAGGTGGATCAGCTGGAGCGGTACCTGAAAGCAAGTGAGGACAGAGTCACCGCGCTCAACATGGAGCGGGAGAAGGATGCCCACACCAACTCGACTTGCAGGTACGACTCTCCAAGAAGGGCGACGAGCTCACTGCCGCCAAAGATTCGATTGCTGACTTGGAGTTGAAGGTCTCTACTTTAACTGATTCGCTCGACGCCGCCCGGGATCGCGAGACGAAGCTGAAGGACGAGCTCCGCAAGGAACAAGGCCTGGTGGAGAGCGCTGTCGTCTCAGCGAACAACTTCAGCCGGGCGGTGGAGCAATGGACTGACGATCTGGTCGCCTCTGCAGCCAATATTGACAAGGAGTTGATGGCGCTGAGGGTGGAGCACCTCGTGTACTCTCCGAACGAGAATCTCCCCCACAGCGCCAAGTTAAGTCTCTTCTTCAGGGGAATCGCGCTGGCGCTTGCACGGCTGCAGGAGAAGCTCCCCGCGCAGCTGGCCGATGAGTCGCGTCAGCTCTGCGCGGGCACCTTGGAGCGCGTCTTGACGAAGATCGTCTACCGCAACCCTGGCATCAATCTTGTCAACGTCCTCCGCTCCTTGCCGGACGACGTAGATCTGGAGGCGTTGAAGGCGCAGGTCGCCCACATCGTCGCCAAGGTGAACAAGATCTCAAGGCGTGAAGGCGACCGCGTGGACTAGATTCCTTTCTTTCCGTTTCCCTTGCCGCTGCAAGGCACGTTATTGGACAAGAATCTATTAGTTATTGCAACAAGTTATCTCTGTAATATATTATCTTATTTCTGAGCATTCAACGCATTGTTATCTCCCTTGCTTTTGGTCCTCCACTTTGTATGCTTTCTACCCTACGCTTCTAGGGGGACTTGCCGGCAAGGGGCCCTCGCCGCGAGCGCTGAGTGCTGGACTCTTAGCAGCCTGCTGGCAAAGGCCTTACCGGCAAGTAACCTTGCCGCAGCTAGTCGCAGCACACTTAGACTGCTGAGCGAACTCGAAAATGAAATAAGGGCGCGACACTTCTTGCAGCTCACTTAAACCGTTGAGTGTACTCGAAACAGAGTAAGGGCGCGGCTAGCCACGGGTAGGTTCCTCCGCGCACAGGTTTTCCATACAAAGTGTGGTTGTTCAAGGAAGACAACTAAAATTAAAAATTTGAATTACTCAAACTTTGGTAACTTAGCTTTCATAGATTGCTTGTTCCCCGACAAGGCTCCTCTTTCTTGAACAGCACTTGGTTCATACCTCCATCTCCTTCCCCCCCGGCAAACTTGTGCGCGAGGAACACTCCTTCTGCTTAAGAGGGAAAGAAAAAGAGAAGGCAAAACAAGTATAGGGCCTCACGGCCTGCTAGTGCTTACCGGGGATGTGCATTGCACAAAGTGTCAAATAATGCATGCAAATAACAAAGAAAAGCATGGAAATGACAAACAGTGCGAGGCATAAAAACTTTACTGATGCACGGGATCTGCGCCCGGCTTTGTACAAAGGTTTACATGCAACAGCGGCAATACTTGTACAAAAGGTGGTTGCCGGAGCGGGTCACGGCAACCGCGCCTTATGGGTGAAACTTGCGAAGATGCTCTATGTTCCAGGAGTTTCTCACCAGTAAGCCTTCTTCGGTCTCAAGGCGGACAGCGCCGGGCCTTGTGACTTGTCTCACCCGATAAGGGCCTTCCCACTTCGGCGTCAACTTGTTGGAATTCTTGGCGGACTGAACACGCCGAAGAACAAGGTCGCCTTCCTCGAGACTCCTGGCCTTGAACTTGCGGCTATGATAGCGACGCAAGGCTTGCTGGTATCGAGCAGCTCGTACAGCAGCCTGGAGACATTCCTCCCCGAGGAGCAATGCATCATCTTGCCGCAGTTGCTCTTGCTCGAGCTCATCATAAGCGAGCACTCGAGGAGATCCGTATACGAGTTCCGTGGGGAGAACTGCCTCTGCTCCATAGACAAGAGCAAAGGGTGTCTGTCCGGTGGCTCGACTTGGTGTCGTCCTGATTGACCAAAGAGCCGCCGGTAGCTCCTCTATCTAGTTTCTTCCGCACTTGCGCAGCCTGTCGAAGGTTCTTGTCTTGAGTCCGCGCAGCACTTCAGCATTGGCCCTCTCCGCTTGACCATTGCTCCTCGGGTGAGCAACAGAAGCGAAACAGACCTTGGCGCCAAGGTCTTGGACGTACTGCATGAAGGTGCGACTTGTGAACTGTGTGCCGTTGTCGGTGATGATCCTATTAGGGATTCCGAAACGGCAAACAATTGACCTGAAGAACCTGACCGCTGACTGTGCTGTCACCTTTCTCACTGGTTCCACTTCTGGCCACTTTGTGAACTTGTCGATCGCAGCGTACAAGTACTCAAAGCCCCCGATTGCACGGGGAAAGGGGCCGAGGATATCGAGCCCCCAGACCGAGAAGGGCCAGGACAAAGGGATCGTCTGGAGAGCTTGAGCTGGCTGGTGAATTTGCTTGGCATGGAACTGGCACGCTTCACACATGGTTACTTGTGCAGTTGCATCTTGGAGGGCTTCTGGCCAGAAGAACACTTGCCGGAACGCCTTCCCGGCAAGTGCCCTTGCGCCAATGTGGTGGCCACATATGCCTCCGTGTATCTCTGCCAACAGCTTCTGTCCATCTTCTCTGGAAATACACTTCAACCTGACACCATTGATGCTTCTTCTGTACAGTTCATTGCCAACGAACTGGTACATACTTGACTGCCTGGTTATTTTCTCTATCTCTTCTGGGTCGTCGGGAAGTTCACCAGTTTGCAGAAAACGAACGATTTGCTGTGCCCATGCTGGAGCCTGAGGCTCAACAACAAGGACTAAAGGCATGAGGGCTGCTGCGGGAACCTCAGCTTCTACGGCAAGAACCTGCGGTTCTGTCGGAGCTGATGGTCCCCCGGCAAGCCTGCGGGGCAGGGCTTGTCGGGAATGTTTGCTTCAACTGTACAGACCCTTGGATCTGCAGGAGCAAACTGTTCCTCAGCATCTTGGCTGTTGATCCTGGGGACCTTGGCGGTGGCCTCGGGAAGATCCGCCGGCAAGTAGTCGCCGGAGATCAACTTTCTCTTCTTACTTTGCCCAACTGATGGTGTAACGGATGGTTGAGTTAGCTTGAGCAGGAAGGTCCCTCGTTCCACAGGTAACTTCATCGCAGCACACTTTGAAAGGCCATCTGCAATATCATTCTGAGCTCTCGGGACGTGCTCCATTTGCAGGCCCTCAAAGTGTTCTTCCAGCTTCCTCACTTCATCAACATAGGCTTCCATCAAAGGGCTCTGGTAACTCTTGTTCACTTGTCGGACCACCAACTGAGAATCTCCCCGCACAATCAACTTCTTGATCCCAAGTTCGGCCGCAATTCTGAGGCCGGCAAGCAAACCTTCATACTCAGCAGTATTGTTTGTCGCTTGCTCCTTGGGAAAGTGCATCTGGACAACATACTTGAGGTGCTCTCCGGTGGGCGCTATGAGTACCACGCCGGCACCGGCGCCTTGCAGCGAGAAGGCACCATCGAAGTACATTACCCATTCACTGCTTGCTTCTTGTACGGGGGCGCTTGTCTCTGGAACTTCTTCATCGGGCGTTGGGGTCCATTCGGCTATGAATTCTGCCAAAGCTCTGCTCTGTATGGTTGAAGTACTCTCAAACTTGAGACCAAAGCTTGACAGCTCCAGTGCCCACTCGACGATCCTGCCTGTTGCCTCTGGATTCTGCAATATCCTCTTCAACGGAAAGCGAGTGACCACTGTTATCTCGTGTGCTTGAAAATAATGACGCAGCTTTCTTGAGGCCATGAGGAGGCCGAAAAGCAACTTCTGCACCCCAGAGTATCTTGATCTAGCCCCCTGCAGAAGGGAACTCACAAAATACACTGGGCACTGCACCATCTTCCTTCGCACCTCTCCTTGTTCTTGCGCAGACTTGTCCTTGTCGGGGTCAGAGCTTGTCGGGGAAGCCCCCTGCTTGTCGCTGGATTCGCTTGCCGGTGGTATGGACTCCTCATCGTCCTCCCTCTCCGCTACTAACATAGCACTAACCACTTGATTGGTTGCTGCTAGGTATAGCAGCAACTTCTTTTGTGGCCTAGGTGCGACAAGTATTGGAGTAGAGGACAAGTATCCTTTCAAGTCTTGCAGCGCTGCCTCCGCTTCCGGAGTCCATTTCATAGGACCTGCCTTCTTCAAGATTTTGAAGAAAGGCAGGGCACGTTCCGCAGACTTTGAAATGAACCTACTGAGGGCAGCCACACAACCAGCAAGTCTCCTTACGTCCTTGACGCGCTTCGGGGCTTCAATCTGCTCGATGGCTTTGATCTTGTCAGGATTGGCTTCAATCCCCCTCTGGGACACGAAGAACCTGAGAAGCTTGCCGGAGGGGACTCCGAAGACGCACTTCTCGGGATTCAACTTGAGCTGGATCTTGCGCAGATTCTCAAACGTCTCTTCCAGATCTTGTATCAGGGTATCTTTGCTCTTGCTCTTGACCACTATGTCATCCATGTAAGCTTCTACATTTCTGTGGATCTGTGGCTCAAAAGCAGTGTGCACCACCCTTGCAAATGTCGAGCCTGCATTCTTCAACCCAAAGGGCATGCGTATGAAGCAATATGTGCCGCATGGAGTAATGAATGCAGTCTTCTCTTCATCTTCCTTGGCCATGAATATCTGGTGGTAACCTGAGTATGCATCAAGGAAGGAAAGCAGCTCACATCCAGCGGTGGAGTCAACAATCTGGTCAATACGCGGCAAGGGAAATGGATCCTTGGGACATGCTTTATTCACATCAGTGAAGTCTATACAAAGTCTCCACTTCCCGTTGGCCTTGCGTACGACAACTGGATTGGCCAACCACGTAGGATGGATCACGCCTCTAACTAGGCCTGCTGCTTCCAACTTCTTTATTTCTTCCGCGATGAACTCTTGGCGCTCCACGGCTTGCTTCCTGACCTTCTGCTTCACGGGCCGCGCATGAGGACAAACAGCAAGCTTGTGCTCAATTACCTTCCTGGGAACGCCGGGGATGTCAGATGGTTGCCACGCAAACACATCGACATTCGCCCGTAGGAAGGCAACGAGCGCGCTTTCCTATTTGTTGTCGAGCGTAGCACTGATGGTGAAGGTACCACCAGTGCCGTCCTCCTTGGCGGACACCTTCTTGGTTGCCGGTGGAGCGGCCATCCCCTTCTTGCACTTGCCGGTGGAGCTCGATGGTGCGTCCTCGACGGCAGCGCAGCACTCCGAAGAGGTGCGTTTGCCGGAGTGGGCCCCAAAGCACTTGCCGGACTTGGTCTCGGTCTTCTTCCCCCCGGGAGCTTCAGCGGCAAGTGTGTTGCTCTCCGCTGCGGCTGCTGCATCTCGGTATATCTTGTCGGCGCAGATAAGCGCGTCCTTCTTGTCGCCAGGGACAGAGATGACGCTTATCGGCCCCGGCATCTTGAGTACGTTGTAGGCATAGTGGGAGCTGCCATGAATTTGGCGAGGGCAGGACGTCCAAGTATCCCATTGTACGGCAATGGGATATCGGCCACGTCAAAGGTTATCCTCTCCGTCCTGAAGTTGAGCTCCCCGCCAAAGGTCACGGGCAGAGTGATCTTCCCCTTGGGCTTGCTCCTTCCTGGGTTTATTCCTTGGAACGACCCGGTTTCTTCGAGCTCGCCGTCTGGGATCTGGAGTTTCTTGATCACAGCTGAGGAGATCAAGTTTAGGCCGGCCCCGCCGTCAACCAACATTTTGGTGACCTTGAGGTTGCGGATAGTTGGTGAGACCAACATTGGCAAGCACCCGACCGCCGTTGTGCGGTCAGGGTGATCCTCAAGATCAAAAATGATGGGCGTGCTGGACCACTTCAGGAGCCTGCGTGACTCGACGGGCGGCTCAGCTGCGTTTACTTCCCGCACCCACTGCTTGAGTTGGCGGTGGGAAGTATGCAGAGAGGCGCCTCCGTCGACACACAGGACTTCTGTGGCCTTCTGGAACTCCTGCTCGCTGTTATCTCCTTCCTCCATATCGTCGTCGTCGTCTTCTTCCTCATCCTTGTCGCGGCCCCGGGGAGGTCGATCTCCTTGCCGCTGCTTGGCCTTGCCGCGGTGTCCTCCCCGGCCATTGAATGGCCGCTTCTTGCTGGGATCTCCTCCGCCACCTTGGGCCTTCTCCTTGTCGCGACGCTCGTACTCAGCCTTCTGCTGTTCTACGAGGTACTCGACTCGTTTGCAATTCGAAAGGTCGTGGCCCTTGGTGCGGTGGATCTTGCAATATTGCTTGTCGGAGCCGTCCTGCTTGTCGGCTGCCGCTACAGGGGCAGGCTCCTTGCCGGAGCCGCCAGCCTGTGGCTTCTTGGCGGGAGCCTCCTTGCCGGACTGCTCGATGACCAGCACTTCCTTGCTCTTCTTTCTTCTGTTGTTCCGCCGCCGGCTCTTCTTTGCCGGGGCGGCGTCCTCACTGTCGCTTCCTCCTGCGCCAGTATCCTCTCCGGGGAGTTTCCTCCCCTCTTCGGCGCGCGCGCACTTGTCAGCCAGAGCGTAGAGCTCGCTGACATCCCGTATCTTGGTCATGGCCATCTCTTCCCTCATGCGGCGGTTACGCACGTTCTGGTGGAACGCGCTAATAACCGCGGCAGGGTGGACGTCAGGAATGTTGTGCTACACGCGGCTGAATCTCTGGATGTACTTGCGCAGGGATTCTCCTTCCTTCTGGGCCAAGATGTGGAGATCACTCTCCTGGCCGTGGGGTTTGTGGCCGCCCATGAAGGCGCCAACAAATTGGTGGCACAGATCTGCCCACGAAGAAATAGAGCCTTCCGGCAAGTGCATAAGCCAAGAACGAACGTTCGGCTTAAGCACTAGCGGGAAGTAGTTGGCTAGTATCTTCTCGTCGCGCCCCCCGGCAGTCTGCACCGCGATGGTGTAGATGCTGAGGAACTCCGAGGGGTGCGTCTTGCGGTCGTACTTCTCGGGTACGTTGGGCTTGAAGTTTTTCATGCTGGGCCACTGGACTCGCCGCAGCTCACGGGTGAACGCAGGGCAACCTGCCGCATACGGCAAGTCGCCTGGTTCACCGGGCGCGTACGTGTCGACAGCGGTCCCAGCGCGCTGGTCCGATTGTCGCCTGGTTTCTCGTCGGCGCTCGATGCGCGTTCGAGCGTCTTCTTGCCGCCGATCGTAGAGGACTTGGCGCTGGTCCCGACGGGCCCGCGGATCCGACGACGCCGTAGAGTCGTCGTCGACGTTAATCCGGTGGGGTGGCGTCTTCTGCTTCCGCGACGGGGAGTGCACGGTGGTTGCACCCCCGGCGGTCTTGTCGCCATCGGCCTTCGCCTGGTCGACTTGCCGTGGCCGCGATGTCGCCGGCTGCTGCGGCGTGTCGTTGTTGGCGAAGGCGATGAGGCTCTGAATCGTCGCCCTCCAGTCTTCGGCCTTGTCTGCCGCCGGAGGGAAGTCGAGAAGCAGTTGCGCTCTTGCTAGAGCTTCTGCTGGAGAGGAGGGGAGCGGCGGCGAGCGGTGCGAGGAGCGAGATATGCTCGGACTTCTAACTGGGTTAGAAGGAGCAGTCTCTCGCCCCGGTGACCGCGCCTTGCTCGTGCCAGGACGGTGGCCTTGAGCGTCCCGCGACCCTCCGGTCTGTCCTTGCCCCAGCAAGCGTATGGTACCTCCTGTACCACGACGCTGCTGTCCTGTCGTCAGTTGAGAGGGACGTGGTGCGTCTACGGACACCGAGGCTTTGGAATTCGCCAGGTCGTCCGTCTTGTCCTTAGATTTGGTGGTGCCGTGAGTTTCCTCGCCGGCGACCACCCTTCCGCCGGCGTCTCCTCCACCAACCGTTGGTTCTGGTGGCGGTGGAACAGACGCAGACGGGCCTCCGACCTCCGAAGCCTTCTTCTTCGGAGCCATGTTGGTGCTGCTGATGAAGTTGGTGAAGCTGGAAAGGTTGATGAAGAATGCGCCCGCGTGAACGCCGGATCAGGTTCGCACAACCCCGACGCCCCCTACCTGGCACGCCAAAGATGTCGGGGGAAACTATCCTCCCACGAGCACCTATGGGACCGGAGCCCCTTTTACGTTGCGGTAAGGGAGCGGAGGGAGCACGAAGAGCAGATCGAGGAGAGCACGCGGGCAGTTTACCCAGGTTCGGGCCGCGCGGACGCGTAAAACCCTACTCCTGCCTTGGTTGTATTGAGCTCGGGAGCTTGAAGAGCTACAGTACTAGCTACACCGAGCGAGAGAGTTGCTTAGGATTCGAACCCTTTCTACGTTGTGCATGGGCCTCCTTTTGTAGCTCAAGGGGTCACCGATAGGTGTCAACGTAGAAGAGGGCAAAAATGTAACTTTGGTGGTAGTTGTAACAGTGCGGGAATAGTGCGTGAACAGTGGATGAACAGTGGTCATCACCTAACTTCGACAGTGGGGGACAAGGGCATTAAATGCCCGTCACCGTCGACCCCAAAAGCGTCCGTCCATGCTTCTCCGTTCGACACGGCGGTAGCCTCGTCACCGTGGATTGCCACCGTGTGCCCCAGGCTGCACAGCCTTCCGCCACGCGTCCCTGGAAGGGCCCCAGGGCGACGCGTGGGCAGATGAGCTGGAGCGCGGGCACACAGCATAAGTTTCCCCCGGCAAGCACCTTGCCGGGGCCATGATCTTGCCGGGTCCGGAAGCTTGTCGCTCCCCGGGCCCTGCCGGGGCGCATGATGCGCCGAGGCGTGCATTCCTTGGTCTTCCTGGCAAGCTCCTCTTGCCAGGGTCTTGTGTTAAGATGATATCCTTGGGCCTGGTGCGGCCTTCCCGGCAAGCTCCCCTTGCCGGGGCCTTGATCTTCTGACTTGTATACTTTGTTTTTGAATGGCTTCATAGGGACCAGAAAAGGTTTCCGGCAAGCGCGTGGTAAGCCCTGCCGCGGGAAGCTGCTACTGCCCGTGCACAAGTTGGAGTACTAAGGTACCCCTATCTTAGTACACCGACAACCAAGTATAATCGACATACTGTTGTCCTCGGGAATATCAAGAATAACAAAGTCCGTTAAGATAGTAACATTTGCAACAACAATAGGCACATCCTCACAAATACCGATGGGTATAGTAGTTGATTTATTGGTCATTTGCAAAGAGATTTTATTAGTTGTCAACTTATTCAATTAAAGTCTACGATACAAAGAGAAAGGCATAACACTAACACCGGCTCCAAGATCACATAAAGTAGTTTTTACATAGTTTATTTTGATAGAGCATGGTAAAGTGGGTATTCCTGGATCTCCAAGTTTCCCATAAAATTTTATTTGGCAAGCATGGTGGAAATTTCAGCTTCCAGTATCTTTCTCTTATTAGTAACTATTTCTTTCATATACTTGGCATAGGGATACATTTTAAGAATATCAATCAAACCCATACGCAAAAAGATAGGTCTAATCATCTCACAAAAGCGTTCAAATTCCTCATCATCCTTTTTCTTGGATGGTTTAGGAGGAAAGGCATGGGTTTCTGAACCCATGGTTCTCTTTCTTTACCATGCTTCCTACCAACGAAGTCTCTCTTATCATAACGTTGATTCTTTGATTATGGGTTATCAAGATCAACAGCAGGTTCAATCTACATCATTATCATTACTAGGTTGAGCATCAGTATGAACATCATTATTAACATTATCATTAGGTTCATTTTCATCACCATATTGTGTCTCAGCATCGGAAATAGAAATATCATTGGGATTCTCAGGTGTATCTATAACAGGTTCACTAGAAGCATGCAAAGTCCTATCAGTTTTCTTTTTCTTTTTATTACTAGGACCAGTTTTATCAGTATTAGTTCTCTGAGAATAATGCTCAATTCTCTTAGGATGTCCTTCGGGATACAAGGGTTCCTGAGTCATTTTACCTCCTCTATTCATAACTCTAATAGAATTATCTTTGTTTTTACTATTCAACTCATTAAACAAATCATCGTGTGCTTTAAGTACTTGTTCTACTTGAGTGGTAACCATGGAAGCATGTTTACTAATAATCTTAAGATCATTAACAGTTCAAGTCATATAATCACCGAAGTATTCAAGCGTATGAGCATTAAGTTTCAATTGTCTACTAACATAAGCATTGAAGTTTTCTTGTTTAACAATAAAATTATCAAACTCATCCAAGCATTGACTAGCAGACTCATTATGAGCAATATCGCCTTCATAAAATCTATAGAGAGAATTTACCTTTACTACCTGTGTCGGGTTATTAAGACTATGTATGTCCACAATAGGCGGTAAATTCTTGACATCTTCAGCTTTAATACCCTTTTCCTTCATTGATTTCTTTGCCTCTTGCACATCTTCGGGACTAAGAAATAGAATACCTCTTTTCTTCGGACTTAGCTTTGGAGTTGGTTTGGGAAGAGTCCAATCATTATCATTGCTCAATATATTATTCAATAATTTTTCAGCTTTCTCAATAGTCAGTTCCCTGAAAACACAACAACACAACTATCAAGGTGGTCCCTAGAAGCATCGGTTAGTCCATTATAAAAGATATCAAGTATTTCATTTTTCTTGAGAGGATGATCAGGAAAAGCACTAAGTAATTAGAGAAGCCTCCCCCAAGCTTGTGGGATACACTCTTCTTCAATTTGCACAAAGTTAAATATTTTTCGTAAGGCAGCTTGTTTCTTATGAGCAGGAAAATGTTTTGCAGAGAAATAGTAAATCATATCATGGGGACTATGCACACAACCAGGAGCAAGAGAATTAAACCATAACTTAGCATCACCCATTAATGAGAAAGGAAACAACTTAAGAATATAGTAATAGCGTATTTTTTCCTCATGAGCAAATAGGGTGGCTATATCATTCAGTTTAGTAAGATGTGCCACAACAGTTTCAGATTCATAACCATGAAAAGGAGCAGATTCAACTAAAGTAATTAACTCAGGATCGACAGAGAATTCATAATCCTTATCAGTAACATGGATATGTGAAGTAGCAAATTTAGGATCATATCTCAAGCAAGAAAGTCTCTAGCTATCTCTCCTTCCATAACATATCCCTCAGGCATAACATGCAATTAATATTTAGGAGATCTAGATTTAATAGGAGTTTCAAAGACTTCAGTTTCAATAATTTCATAAATTTTGGAAATATCACCATCTTCAGCATAATCAATAGTTCTAGCTCTAGCAAGATGTACATTAAGTAATTCGCCCAATGGTACAGTTTCATCAAGTATAGTGGTAGCATCATAAGCATCATTCATATTAGAAGTCGCATTATCAATATCATGGGGCATATGAGAATCAATAACTGGTGTAGCTGTCGCAAGCTTACTGAAAACAGAAGGAGAATCAAGTGCAGAGCTAGATGGCAGTTCCTTACCTCCCCTCATTCTAGAGGGAACAATCTTGGTTCTATCATCCTTTAGTCGCCTCATAGTGATCAACAGATATAAATCCCTAGTGACTCGGAGAATAGAGATATGATCCCCGGCAATGGCGCCAGAAAAAGTTCTTGAGAAGCCACAAGTATAAGGGATCGCAACAGTTCTCAAGGGTAAAGTATTCAACCCAAATTTATTGATTCGACACAAGGGGAGCCAAAGAATATTCTAAAGTAGTAGCAGCTGAGTTGACAATTCAACCACACCTGAAAGACTTAATATCTGCAGCAAAGTATTTAGTTGCAAAGTAGTATGGAAGTAACGGTAACGATGGAAAAAGTAACAGTAGCAATTTTGTAATGATGGTGACAGCAGGAGTAACGAAAGTAACAAAGCAAGTATCAATATGAAACAAACTCATAGGCAATGGATCGGCAATGATAGGTGTCAGATAATATTCATCATGTAGCAGTTGTAACCTGGGTGACACAGAACTACCTCCAATTCATCAATGTAATGTAGGCATGTATTATGTATATAGTCATACATGCTTATGGAAAAGAACTTGCATGACATCTCTTGTCCTACCCCCCCCCCCATGGCAGCGAGGTACTAATGGAAACTAAGGGATATTAAGGTCTCCTTTTAATAGAGTACCAGACCAAAGTATTAGTACTTAGTGAATACATGAACTCCTCAAACTACGGCAATCACCAGAAAGAATCCCAATTATTGTCACCTTGGGGTATGCGGATCATAACACATAGTAGGTGTCAATAACTTGCAAGATATGATCAAGAACACATATATATTCATGAGAACATAATAGGTTCAGATCTGAAATCATGGCACTCGGGCCCTAGTGACAAGCACCAAGCATAGCAAAGTCATAGCAACATCAATCTCAGAACATAGTGGATACTAGGGATCAAACCCTAACAAAACTAACTTGATTACATGATAAATCTCATCCAACCCATCACCGTCCAGCAAGCCTACAATGGAATTACTCACGCACGGTGGTGAGCATCATGGAATTGGTGATGGAGGAAGGTTGATGATGATGACAGCGATGATCTCCACTCTCCGGATGTAATGCCCCGGATGTAATACTTTCCCTTTTGGGTATATAATATATCTCCAGCTTCATCTATTTCCATTCCGGGTTCTTTGTCTTTCGGGTTTTCGTCGTTTTGTTGTGTGAGTGTGTGGCATTCATTCATATCATGTAGACATGTGCATCACATTGCATTTGTGTTGTCGGTTGCATCCGGTTCCACGCGTTTCGTCCCGTTGTCCGTTTCGCGTTCCGGAGCTCCCTCACGTGTCCGCGACGTCCCGTAGGCCTACTTTGGTGTTTGGGTGTGTTACGTTACCGGTGTACCGCGAGGTTGTTATGTGTGTTGTTGTTATGTTGTGTGCAACCCGCCTCTCAAATCTCGTCGCGTTTGGACTCCGTGTGCTATCCCAACAGTTATTCGTGTGGGTCCAAAGTGCCTCCACTTGTGGCCCAGAAACATCCCCCTACTACAGTCTACTACCCTCTTCTAGGCCCATCCTGACTCCCCCCGCGATCGGATCCGTCGGATTGCGATCGGAGGGCTCCTAACACCCCTAAATCCCCCCTAACCCTAAAAACCTGCTATAATATAGACCCCCCTAGTCTATTTTTGGCTTCCCTAACCCTAGCCCCTTCTTTTCCCTTCCTCCCCTCAATTTTGTGCTCCATCAGATCAAAAACTGCCACTTGGAGCCCCTCCTTCGAGCTCCCCGACAGGATCCCTTCGAACCCGCAGAGTCAACGCATCCATCGATCCCGGAGCCAGCGCGCCGCCGATCCGGCTGGATCGATCGCTAGGTCCTCGGCTGGGCCTCCCGCTCGCTAAGGCCTGGGACCACATCGCCGACCCTTCCAGGCGCCCCAGGCCGTACCCTTCGCCAGCCTCGCGTCGGGCCCAGGCCGCCTCGCCAGCTCGCCTCCGCATCGCTCCTCGGCTGGGCCTTCCCTCTCCGCCTCCCAGTCGGGCCGATCGCCCCAGGCGCCTCGGGCCGCCTCGCCCGAGCCAGCAGCAGGTGGGCCGGCCACCGCATCGCCCTAGGCCCAGGTCGCCGCTCCCCTCCAGCCTCGAGGGCGCCGCCGCGCTCCCGATCGGGAGGAGCCCCGATCGCCCCAGCCGCGGGCCGTACCGCCAGGTGGGCCGCCGCCCGTCCGCTCTGTCTCCAGCTGGGCCGCAGTGCCAGATCCGGCCCGAGCCCATCTCCACCTGTTCAGATCTGAAGGTTGATTCAAAATATCACTAAGTCCCTGTTTTGCTTATCTGTGATGCAATTTTCAAATGAGGATAACTTTGTGTGTGTTTGTCCGATTCGCGCAAATAGCATGTCCAGACGTTCGTGGGATCGTGCACTACGTTTTATCTTTTGGTGTCATGCATGTTAGAGATCATCTAGGTGCTTGTTTTGCTGTTGCAAGAGTGCATCGTGATATAAACTGCTGCTATGTGATGTTTTTATGTCAACTTTGCCATGTGATATCTTTTAGCTCGTTTGTCCGAATGATGCAAATGACATGTCCACGTGTTCGTCTTGCCATGCTCTACATGTTGTTGGTGATAGGTTGCATGATAGATTTATTCTTGCCATGTTTATCATCGTTGCAAAGTGCCATGTGGCTGTGATGTTGTTTCACTTGTTATGAAATGCCATCTTGTTGAACTCGTTGCTATCGTTGTGTTTATCTCCATGAAGCATGCTTGTGTGTTTCGGGATCACCATCATGTATACTTTGATGAGGTGCTTATCACTTGCCAGGTTTAGTTTCTAGGTGACTTAAACATGCTCTTTTATATGCCAAGATGAAATTGCTGTTTTAGGACTTAGTGAATTTTCACTAAGTCTGAAATCGGTAACGTTCCGATGCCATGTTCGTGTGATGTTCTAGGACAAACCATGATAGTTTTGGAGTTGATTTTGATTGTTCCTTGTATTATATATTGTTGGCTTTCCATTCATGTCCTCACATGCCTATTTGAGTGGCTGTAGCATGTTTATCTTTTGCTCCAAAGTTTCAATAAAATTCTGCTGCCAGAATTTTATTGTCAAGTTCAATATGTCCAAGCTTATTGCTATTGAACCGTGACTCCTTTGGAGGTGCACCTTTGGACTTAATTTCTGTAGTATATGTCTATTTTATGTTCATGTCCTTTGCCATGTTGTTTGAGTGCTGTAGCTTTATTATTTAGAGCTCCGAAGTTGCTATGTTGCTGTAATTTTCAGCTTTCGCTCATTTCTTGTTTCGGGCATAACTTTTAGCCCGTAACTCCGATTTCAGCGAGTCTTATATGAAACTTGATTGATTTTCTGTGTAGATTAATAATATCATATTGTTGTCATGTTTTGAGGTGTTTTGCTTGAGTGCTATTTTCCGTGCTCCGTGTGCATCCTTAGTGCATCCATCATGCATCCATCTTTTTCGAGTGCGCATTGCATCTTGTTGATTTGTGCCTTGTGTGATTGTATTGTTTAGAGCCGGAAGCTGAGACCGAGTACGAGTACGAGCACGAGGTTTCCAACGAGGTTGAGCACGAGGACCCTTCTTA
The DNA here is from genome assembly GCA_902687465.1 of Secale cereale. Classification (NCBI taxonomy): domain Eukaryota; kingdom Viridiplantae; phylum Streptophyta; class Magnoliopsida; order Poales; family Poaceae; genus Secale; species Secale cereale. The sequence continues at coordinate 177,608,609 of LR738710.1, forward strand.
CGATCCGAACGACTTCTCTTCAGGCAAGATGACCGAACCCCGATAACATTACTATCTTTGCCTATTGCTAGTAGTTTCGATCTATAGTTTTGCCTCGATGCCCATGTTCTTCCTGTCAGCCTCCTACTTGTAACCATCACCATGTTTAACCACCCTACCTATGCAAACCGTTGCTTGTCTAAGTACGCTTCGCTCAGCCCTTCTTATAGCGTTGCTAGTTGCAGGTGAAGTGAAGATGCTTGCTTCATGTTGAAGATTGGTTGGGTTATATCACACTATAAAAATGCTTAAAATGAAATCATCTATATATTGGCAAGGGTGGAAGGCTAAGCCTTTTGCTTGGTGATTTGTTCCACTCATGCCGTTAGGAACCGTATAAACCGGTGTTATGTTCCTTGATTATGCGTTCCTAACACGGTTGGGGTGTATGGGACCCCCTCGATAAACCGCTAAGTGCTAAGTCTTTTCCAGCAAGTCCCAACATTGGTACTATTCGCCTAATAACGAACTAAACTTGCATAGGGAGTAATTAACCCTCTTTCTTAATCAACAACCCCGGGCCAGTGCTCCACATGAGTGTTGGTCCGAAACGAGCAGACTGCGGGGCCGCCTCGGGGCAACCTGAGGTATCTGGCATACACCTGTAGGATGACTCATCCGGTCGTGTCCTGAGACTTAGATACGCGCGGCTACTATCAGGGTGTCGACACGCCGGGAGGATTTGCTGGATTAGCCTTACCTTAGTTCAGTATATCTTGAGCACGGGATTCCGAGAATACTCGGGTCTTCCCACTTTGGAGTTGCGACTCCGCGGATCGTGGGCTTGTAATGGGTCAAGTTGGAACACCCCTGCAGGGTTATGAACTTTCGAAAGCCGTGCCCGCGGTTATGTGGTAGATGGGAGCTTGTTAATATCCGGTTGTAGATAACTTGACACAATGTTTCTAATACACTACCAGTGTGTGTTCCGTGACCGTCAATTTCCGAATGGGGATTCGGGAGTTGAACACGGAGGGGTTATGTTTGTTGAGCTTGTAGCTAGGATCACTTCGTGATCACTTCTCGTCCGAGGCTTTCTCTTCTCGCTCTCACTAACGTAAGCTAGTTGCTAGTTGCTGCTGTAGACACTTATTCTTTTCTTCAGCCTTTATCCTCTCCCAAAGGCTTAAATAGTCTTGTTACCCGGGAACGGGATTGCTGAGTCCTCTGTGGCTCACAGTTACTCCACACCAGATGCAGGTCCAGTTGTGAGCTATCCAGGTGATGGCACCGAGCTGGATTGGGAGTACGACGAGGAGCGTAGTCGGTACTATGTTCGATATCCGGATGATCAGTAGTGGAGACTTCTACTAGGATTCGATCCGCCTGTGGTTTATTTATCTAAGTTTGGTATCTTGACATTTGGATTTTGCCCTTAGAGGGTTGCGATATTCTTAATGTATGATGTTTGAGACTTGTATTGTATTTGTGTGACGTGGCGAGTGTAAGCCAACTATTTATGTTTACAATCCCCTCTTTTACATGAGATGTGCAAAGATTACCAAACTTGAGATCATTCTAGGATGGATTTATGCCTTTAAGTCGTGCCTCGACACGTAGGAGGTATAACTCCATCCTGGGCATTACAAGTTGGTATTCAGAGCCTTCTCCGACCTAGGAGCCCCCACTGTTTGATCGAATCGTTGACGGTCGAGTCTAGGCACACACTGAAAATATTGAGTCCTATATTATATCGGAGAGTAGGATTTCTTTGCTTCTCATCCCTTTTCTCTCTGGTGAGGAATCCTGACGACTACTCTTGTCTCTCCTATCTTCAAAAAATTGCACCAAATTTTTTTTAGGAATCCCGCGAGTATTCTGGGATTGTTTCGATGTTCTTGTGACGAGGATATTATTCTCGATGCCTCCTGACATTAGGGGTTGTGGCAGTGTCCCGGGGAGTTGAGCTTCGGGGTATTGTCGTCACAAGCATATCGCGGCAGTACTAAATACTTAAGACGGCCGACATCGAAAATCTCTCCTATACGGCCAGTGGCAAGATAACCCCGACATCACCCAGTACTGGGGAGGTAGTTCGGGAGTATTGCCATAGCTTGTTATAGTGGATGCTTTTCGAAGGTCCGAGGTACACAGTTTCCGAGAAAGACTGGTTATGTGTTGAAGGATGGATACACCTGGACGTAGGTTTAGAGTTGATTGCGCAGTGCTTCCCGTGTATCCCCAACACCTGATTGCATAACTGGAATCTTTCGGAAATCTATAGGTGGGCTTATCTAGTAGATCATAGGCATTCTTCCAACGAATGCAGGTTAGTGAGTTCGGGGTTCTACATTGAGTGAAGTGGTATTATGACCGATGTTACTATCTGGAGTTGCATCTTAAAGGATCCTTGGCTATGCTGATCCGGGGATTGCAAAACCTTTTCGTAACGCGTTCATATGCTTTCAGCACAAAGATGTTAGAACGAAACTCCTCTCTTGTGTTTGTTCCCGTCCGTACCTTGTTGTTTTTCTTATTTTTTCATTTTGTCCCCTATGTGGCTTCTCGTGAAGACTGATGTTATCATTTAACTGAGATTTTCATTCGTTCCTCTTGTTCGGATGATTTCATTCGTTCTTATTTCTCGAATGATTATTGTGAAGAATTGTTGCAATTCATTCCATTGATTCAGCTTATACCTTCTGTCAATCAATTGCTGATTCGTGGTCATATCTTTCAGGATGGCTCCGAAAAGGGCTCCCAACGCTAACCCAGAGGGTGAAGAGGTCCCAGAACGTCCTCCTTCCCCTCCTCCTCCGCCTGAGGCTTGGAGAGCGATTATGCAGACTACAGCTCAGAACACTCAGTTGTTGATGTAGATGATGCAGCAGATGCAAGCTAATCAAGCTAATCAGGGTGTTCCAGTTAATCAAGGCAACTTCTTCAACCAGCAGCACCATGCTACTCTCAACCAGTTCTTGGCCAACAATCCTAAAGCTTTCAGTTACTGTGTCGACCCTCTTGATGCTGAAGATTGGTTAACCGACATAAAGAAGCATTTTGAGTGCAGTAACGTGAAGGAAGATGATTATGTGAAGTTTGCAGCCTTCCAACTGAAAGATCAAGCAGCTGATTGGTGGCAGCAGTACAAAGACTCCAGGCCAGGTCAAGTGATCTCTTGGGAGAATTTCTGCAAGGATTTTCGCTCGCACCACATTCCTACAAGTGTCATCGAGGGTATGCGTGAGCAATTCCGCAACCTGAAGCAGGGCTCCATGACAGTCTATCAGTATAATGTCAAGTTCCAAAACCTCGCTCGTTATGCTAAGCAAGACATTCCTGATGCCAAGAGTAAAATCTACCAGTTCCGTGGAGGTCTCAAAGATGAACTTCAGCTTGCTCTCACTTTGTTCGAGCCCGATGAATTCGACAAGTTCTATAACATGGCTTTGAAACAAGAAGCAGCTCAGCTCAAGATGGAGGCTTCTAAAAAGAGAATTCGAGATGCCGTTCACTCTTCCTCATCGTCTCAGATGGTCTCGAAGCATCAGAAATTCTGGCTTCCTCCTCCTCCAGTGATTCGAGCTCCTTACAACAACTCCAACAACTCCAACAACAAGAACTCTAGTGGACGTGGTTTCTCCCACCCACCCGACCCGAGCAACCAGTCGAAGAAGCAGTTTCAGTCTCAAGGCTCCAAGTCAAGTGGCTCTCATTTCCGTCCTCTCTCTGAAGTGGTGTGCAACAAGTGTGGCCAGAAGGGTCATTATGCCAACAGATGTCCGAATCCGAAGCGTCTTCCACCTCCTCCACCTATGAGTTCAGCTATTGTCAGGCATGATCCAAAGGCAGCAAGGGTCAATCTGATGAGTGCAGCGCAAGCGGAGAATTCTTCTGATGTCATTTTGGGTAACCTTCCAGTGACCTCTTTTCTTGGTAAAGTGTTATTTGATTCGGGTGCTTCATGTTCCTTCATGTCTCAACCATTTGCATCCAAGTATAACGTTGACATCCAAAGTCTGCCTCAGAGGTTGCAAGTCATTTCTCCGGGCAAGTGCATGACTTCCAACATATTTGCTCCGAATGTTTCTATTCGCATGGGAGATTATCGCTTTCTGGCTAAACCGGTGGTTCTTGGTAATTCTGACATCGACCTCATCCTCGGAATGGATTGGCTTTCTCAGCATGATGCTCACATTGATTGTGCACAGAAAGAAGTCAAGATGACTCATCCTGATGAAGATGTGATTATCTTTGCCTCTAGGGATAACACTATCAGACTTTTCTCTCTCAATGATAAGGGCGAAATTAATGCCATATCTCAAATTCCGGTGGTGAATGAATATCAAGACGTCTTTCATGAAGAACTTCCAGGCATGCCTCCACACCGTCAGGTGGAATTCGTTATTGAACTCGAGCCGGGTACTGAGCCAGCATGCCGGCGTCCGTACAAGCTCTCTCCGGAAGAACTGAAGGAATTGAAGAAGCAGCTTGATAAGCAGGAGAGTATGGGTCTCATCAAACCTAGTACGTCTCCTTGGGGCTGTGGTGTCTTATTTGTCAAGAAGAAAGATGGCACGGAGCGTCTCTGTGTTGATTACCGGCCATTGAACAAGAAGACGGCTAAGAACAAGTATCAGCTCCCCAACATCAACGAACTCTTCGAGCAGCTCAAAGGAGCTAAAGTGTTCTGTAAGCTTGACCTCCGAATGGGCCATCATCAAATTCGCATTCGCGAGGAAGACATTCCCAAGACGGCCTTCAGAACGAGCTACGGTTCATACGAGTATACCGTCATGTCCTTCTGTCTCGCCAATGCTCCTCCTACCTTTTCGAGGATGATGCATTACATCTTCAACCCCTATACTGGCGAGTTTGTGCTTGAGTATCTGGATGATATTCTGGTGTTTTCCAAGAATGAAGAAGATCACGAAAAGCACTTACGTCTGGTTCTTGATCGACTACGAGAGCATAAGTTTTATGCCAAGTTCTCCAAGTGCTAATTCTGGCTCGATAAGGTTTTGTACCTGGGCCACATCATCTCAGCTGACGGTATTGCGGTTAATCCCGAGAAAGTTGAAGCAATTGTCAACTGGGAAGCTCCTCAGAACGTCAAGCAGCTCCGCAGTTTTCTGGGTCTTGCCAGCTATTGCAGAAGGTTCGTTGAGAACTTCTCCAAGATTGCCAAGCCTCTTTCCAACTTGCTTCAGAAGAATGTCAAATACTTTTGGTCTCCAAAGTGTGAAGTGGCATTCAAAACTCTCAAAGAAAAGCTCGTCTCTGCTCCAGTTCTGACTCCTCCAGATGAATCCAAGCCCTATGAAGTATTCTGTGATGCTTCTCTTCAAGGTCTTGGTGGTGTGCTTATGCAATATAAGAGAATTGTGGCATACACTTCTCGGCAGCTCAAGCCAAGTGAGAAGAACTATCCCACACATGATCTCGAGCTAGCAGCTGTGGTACATGCTTTGATTACGTGGAGACATCTTTTGTTGGGCAGAAAGGTCGACATCTTCACCGATCACAAGAGCTTGAAGTACATCTTCACGCAGCCGCATCTGAACCTCCGCCAGACTCGTTGGGTTGAAATGATCCAAGAGTACAATCCCAGCATTGAATACACTCCTGGCAAGGCGAATGTGATTGCAGATGCTTTGAGCAGAAAGGCATATTGCAACAGCCTTCTTATCAAGCCGTGCCAGCCTGAGCTTTGTGAAGCATTCAGGAAGCTCAACCTTCAAGTTGTTCCGCAGGGTTTTCTTGCAAATCTTCAAATTGCTCCTACCTTGGAAGATCAGGTCCGTGAGGCCCAACTCAGGGATACCATGGCGAAGAAGGTGAAACATGCTATTGCTAAGGGCATTCCGAAATACAAGTCCTTCCGTGTTGATGAGAGAGATACCTTGTTCTTTGAGGACAGACTCGTTGTTCCCAAAGGTGATCTCAGGAAGCTCATAATGGAAGAAGCTCATGATTCTCTCCTTTCCATTCATCCTGGCAGTTCCAAGATGTATCAAGACCTCAAGCAGTCTTACTGGTGGACACGCATGAAAAGGGAGATTGCCCAATTCGTGAACGAATGTGATGTGTGCAGAAGAGTGAAAGCAGAACATCAACGTCCAGCCGGTCTTCTCCAACCTCTTCCTATCCCCGAGTGGTGGCAAGGGGTCCGTTCAGCAGCACTAAGCCGTGGTGGCAAGGGGTGATTCTCCGGAATACGCGTTTCGCGATAACCCGGCAAAGGATTTTCACCTTCAGGAGAAGTGTCAACACAGTAAAACCAGGACTTGTTCCAATCTTTTGGATGAGTATGTAAAGCGGCGTGGGGAAAGACTGCATCCCTCCTCTTCTGAATACTAACCCCGCCAAGTTCTTGATGCGGTCTGCTGGTAAACTCAGTGCGCCGGTTTAAATGAAAGAAATCCCGGAATAGATCAACAGAAGGTTCTTCTTGCAGATACACCTCAGAGAACACTTGGAAATCACAAATGTTTGAAACGGAATTGGGTCCGATATCCTGTGGGTGTAGCTGGAAAGCAGCTAGAACATCCCGGAAAAATTTTGAACCGGGGGGAGAAAAGCCACGAGAGATATGGTGTAAAAACACAATGACTTCCCCGGATCTAGGAGTAGGGGGGCATTCATTACCCGGAGCACGCCATTTTAACTCAGACTGAGGTCCTAATGTGCCGATTTCAGACAACTTGATTAGGTCATCCTCAGTAACGACGGAAGGGACCCAATCGCAGGAGACATACTGCTTAGCCATTGAACAAAGTGCTGGAGAAGATAAAATACAGAAACGGATTATGAAAGTGCAGTAATCCGGAACCTATCTATGAAAATTACGCAACGGTTTAAACTGAGGACTAGTTGGCGTGGTTAAAACCGGCAATTATAAAAACAGGTTATATCATTTCCGGTTTATGGCAGTTGAAGAGGAACAGTTCAACCATTGCATTAAGTTACAGAGTTTCACAGAGAGTAGGGTATATCAACTTAAATCGGAATATACTTAGCAGATCTGCCAAGAAGACAAACAGGTTTTCAAAAGACTATGCTAGAAGAACAGATCTGGGCGTGCTAAGAAAAGGAAAACTAATATCTGCGGGAAGGATCTACAAGGATATTACACGAAGTAAGTAAATCCACAGGCCAGACAGGAACAATGAGATTTGAAGTATGTACAGCAGAGAGAAAAACACAGTTCAAAAAGAGAGATCTGAAGGACAATATTACTAGACCTTTTGCTCGAGGTCGGACAAGATGAAGCTTGTTAGAAGCTCTAATGGCGGAGGTACAGGACGAAAACCCTAGAGGTTGTAAAGGCCGATAACAAAGAAGAAGAACATACCTGAGAATCGACGGCGGAGATTTTTCTGGTCGGGCTCAGGGTGATGCAGCGGCCGGGCGAAGACTTGTCATTCAGCGGTCGGCGGCGGTAGTTCAAGCTCGGGCGGAGACAGAAGAAGAGGACGGAGGAAGAAGACGGAGCGAGAAGAAGGTAATGAATGGGGGGCGGCAGTATTTATAACCAGGAGTCAGATCTGAAACGACAAGTGCGAGAATCGAGGAGACAGAAAATCGAATAAAGATCCCGTGACGCCTCGATCTTCGGGATAACCCTTAAAATAAGCTACAGTACAGCTCACGGCGTTAAATGCGGAGATGATGTCATTGTCAGACTTTAATGATCTTGGAGGATGACGTCAGAGCCGGTTTACAAAAAGATGAAGATAAAGAAGAAAATTATATAAGACAGAGAAGATTGATGTGAACAAGTTCAAATCATTCTGGGGCCTAATGTCAGGGATATGACTAGCAGGTATGAACCGGCTATTATAAACCGGATCAGTTATATTATACTTGGTTGTAATATTTTAGTAGAGACTACGGCCCGTGAGATTTCAAGGCCCATGTATAGAAGTATGGTTTGTAAACCGCCAAGAGATGTAACTTGAGAGATAAGAAAGAAAAGACAGAGACCGAGGCGGACACAAGTATGAGCCGGCCTCGGGACTCTGTAAACCGGACCAGGCGTTGCCTCTATATAAAGGGACGGCCTGGACGGTTCAGGGACAAGCAAGAATCAACCCGTCGAGACACAGGCAAAGCAAATCCGCTCCCTGTAAACCGACGCCCAAGCAATACCAAACCAACTAGACGTAGGCTTTTACCTTCTCCGAAGGGGCCGAACTAGTATAAATCCTTTGTGTCCTTTGTGTGCCATGAATCCTTTCAAGCTAACCCGTGCGATGGTTCCATCATCAAGTCCGTTAAACCGGACATCTGCCGTGTTATTTCCACGACAGTTGGCGCCCACCGTGGGGCCTGCGCACGATGGTTTCGAGTCCTTGAAAGGCGGCTTCGAAGGGCTAAAGGGTTACGCAGTCGGTCGGATGACCAAGAGTCGTCGCGGCCGGATCTACATCGACAACGCGGGTTGGGGACCGGAGGCCGATTTGATCGAATACGGGTACCGGGTCCCCTTCGGCAGCATCCAAGTCTTCATCGGTAAAATTGGTGAACCGGGACCTGAGCCGGACACCTTCCCCAACATCGTCGAGCCGGCTCAGCGTGCGAGATCGACCCGGATTCAGCCCGCTATGAAACACGTGTTCGTTGGAGCAGTCCACGGAGGACGAGCCGAGGACGGATCGGAATCTGACGGTGCAACAATCGTCTACTTAGATGACGAATCTTCATCCGGGGAAACTGAATCTCTGTATCAGTTGCGGGACGGCCGGTCTGAGGGCGAGTCCGATGGAAACAGTATTCCGGGCCCCTTTGACCCGCCAAACCGGGTGGCGGTCTTCATGGCCGGTTCACAACCCCCGATGAACGGAACGACAGCAGAAGCTGGTGCAGGGGGAAGCGGTTCAAATCCCTCCCTTACTGAAGTTCTATCCACCTTGATCGAGGAGTTCACAGCTAAAGCGGTGGAAGACGTAGCTCCAGCAGACAAGGCGCATCATGATGCAGAGCTTCTTCAGTTGAAAAGGCGGATCGATCAGTTAAAGGAGGATTTAAAGGCAGAAAGAGAGATGATAGCAACAAGACAAGCGGAGTTGGATGATCAAGCCTTTTATCTGAGGATGGATCAGGCTTCTGTGGAAGGAGTAAGGGGGCGAAAGTATCGGTCCCGCATACCGCCGGGTTACGAATCCGGGAATTTGTTCAGGACACCTGGGGCTGGGGCCAGTAATAATCCGGCCTTAAACCGGAGAACACCCCCGGCTCGGGATGAGCCGGTTCAACAGCCCGCCGCAGAACAGGAGCGTCGGATTACATCGGCACCTTATGTTCCTATCCCTCCAGGGCACTATTCAAACCCTTTGGATAATATTGCTGCAGCGGCGGCACGGTTGGCCGCTTTACCTACGGAAGAAATGTCCCCGGTGGCGATAGAGGCGTGCAGGGTCCAGAAGCTACTTAATACTGCGTTAATGCAGCAGCAAGCGTACTCTCATAGCAGGGAAAGGTTACATTCAACACCACGACCCAACCGAAGTTATTCTAGGCATTGGGAGGAGCCAGAGGTATCTAGCAGTGAGCGCAGGAGACATCAGCGCAGGCAGGATAATCCGGCAAGGGCGGAGATGCCAGCCCCAGACCTAAACCGGCCTAGATCGGAGGCCAGGGAGGAAATTCGTCAATCGACGCCGGTTCACACAGCCACTGCAGGAACAGGAGCTACGGCGAGCTCCTTCGGGGTACAATGTCTTGTCCCCGCTCTACGGAGTGTTAAGTTGCCCAAGGATTTCAAAGGGCCCCGCAAGGTACCTAATTACACAGCCGATTTACCGCCAGAAGCCTGGGTGGAAATTTATGAGATGGCCATGGAGATGTTAGACGTGGATGAATCGGCTTGTGCCAAATATTTCACCATGATGCTTGAGGGCACGGCCCGGACCTGGTTAAAAGCTCTACCCCCGAATTCTATTGGGTCATGGGGGGAACTGCGCAGTCAGTTCATTAAAAACTTCAAGGATACATGCAAGCAGCAGATGTCGGTGATAGATTTAGCAGCCTGTGTACAAGGAGAGCAGGAGTCTACAGCAGCTTGGGTACGCAGAGTGGCAGAGATTTTACACTCCTCGAATGGCATCAATCCTAGTACGGCAATTGTAACATTGGAGAACAATTGCCGGTTTGAATCTTTAAAGTTAAAGCTCGGACGGCTTAAAAGGGACTGCAATGACATGGGGACTTTAATGAGTGCCCTGGTGAAATACGGAGACTCGGATAATACAAAGTATCCGGAAGCAGAAGGAGATAAAGCGGGGAAGGCCAGCAAGTCTGGTAAACCGGCGCCGGTTAATCCGGTTACTTCAAGCTTTTTGGGCAAACGGAAGGCGGAAGGTGGTTCCGATTTTGTGGCTAATACTCAGGTTCAAGGCGGTTTTCAGGGTAGTCCGGAGGGTTCCGCTCTCCAAACCGGTGGAGGAGCTCCGGGCTGGGAGCAGGAGTTGGATCGACCCTGTCCAAAGCATAGCGGAAGGGGGAGGATGGCAAGGCATACTATGAGAGAATGCATACCCCTTATAAAGGCAGTGAACGGCCGTTTTAATCCTCCTAGCCGGCCCCCACACGGCGGTTCAGGGCCCGGATTTTATAGTTCGGGTCATCAGGGGAACAATTCCGGATCAGGATATACGGGCAATAACGGCGGTTATCAACCCCGGCCAGGCGGCCAGAATAATCAAGGGAATTACAATGGTCAGGGGAATCAATCGCATCATCAAGGTGGTTACAATGGTCAGAATAATCAGCAGCAGGGCCAAGGGAGTTATAATAATCAAGGAAACCAGCAGCAACAGCGTCCGCAGCAACAGCAGCAATCTGGGTACCAGAGTAATCCGAAGGAGTTGAGCAGCGGTCAATATCATATTTTCACCACGAGTTTATGTAAGAGAGACCAGAAGGTTTTGAGGCGGACTGTTAATACAGTAGAACCGGCGACACCGCAATTTCTCCGATGGTCGGAACAGCCCATTGTATGGAGCAGAGAGGACCACCCATTACGGGTGGATAATCCGGGACATTTAGCCTTGGTGGTAGCACCTCAGGTGGGAGGATACAAGTTTACTAAAGTCCTCATGGACGGAGGTAGCAGTATCAATATACTATATTACGAGACTTTCCATCGTATGGGTCTGACAGATAAAAAGTTAAGAACGTCAAACACAGTATTTCACGGGGTGGTCCCAGGTAAGTCAGCTTATCCAGTTGGTAAGATCGACTTAGAAGTTACCTTTGGAGATGAGTATGATTCCAGATCGGAGATGATCACCTTTGAAGTTGTCAAAATTAAAAGTCCGTATCATGCTCTGTTTGGAAGGATGGTTTATGCTAAGTTTATGGCTAGACCATGTTATGTTTATTTACAGCTTAAGATGCCGGGTCATAAGGGCACGATCACGATTCATGGCAGTCGCAAGATAGCGGTGGAATGCGAGGAAGGTGATGCAGCTTATGCAGAAGCTGTGTGTGCCACGGAAGAGTTAAAGTTTTATAAAGATAATGTTGATCCGGCAGATATGACTCCGCTGAAGAAACCAACTACCGAGCATGATCCGGCGTTGAAATTCAAGTCAGCGGAAGAGACTAAGCAGGTTGATTTTGTGCCTGGAGACTCATCTAAATAGTTCACCATCAGCGCTAACCTTGATCCCAAATAGGAAAGCGCGCTCATCGAGTTCATCCGTGAGAACCGGGATATCTTTGCATGGAAACCTTCTGACATGCCGGGTATACCGAGGGAACTCGCTGAGCACAAGTTGAACATTGATCCGAAGTTTAAACCGGTAAAACAGTATCTGCGCCGCTTCAATGAAGAAAGGCGCAAGGCTATAGGAGAGGAAGTGGCCAGACTTTTGGCAGCAGGGTTCATAGTGGAAGTTTTTCATCCGGAATGGTTGGCTAATCCGGTGCTGGTTTTAAAGAAGAATGGGAAGTGGAGGATGTGTGTGGATTATACAGACCTCAATAAAGCTTGCCCAACTGATCCTTTTGCTCTACCTCGCATTGATCAGATTATCGACGCCACAGCAGGGTGTGAGCGGCTGAGTTTTCTGGATGCATATTCAGGGTATCACCAGATCAAAATGGCAGTGGAAGACCAAGAGAAGACAGCTTTCATAACTCCTTTTGGTGCTTTTTGCTATGTATCTATGCCCTTTGGGCTCAAGTGTGCACATGCAACTTATCAGCGTTGCGTTCAGAATTGTTTGAAAGGGCAGATAGGAAGGAACGTGCGTGCTTATGTGGATGACATTGTGGTCAAATCAAAGGAAGAAAGAACAATGATAGAGGACCTCAAAGAAACCTTTGATAATCTTCGAGCTTACAGGATGATGCTTAATCCGGAGAAATGTGCTTTTGGTGTTCCGGCTGGTAAGCTTCTGGGATTCTTGGTCTCGAACAGGGGAATAGAAGCTAACCCAGAGAAGATCAAGGCCATCACATCTTTGACAAAACCGGTTTGCATCAATGATGTTCATCGCATAGCTGGCCGGATCACGGCGCTAAGCCGGTTCATCAGTCGCTTGGGGGAGAAGGCGATCCCGCTTTATCAAATGTTGAGGAAAACGGACCGGTTCATATGGAGCGAGGAGGCAAATACAGCGTTTGAGAATCTAAAACGGCAATTAGCAAAACCACCGGTTTTAGCTGCTCCCATTGATAAGGAGCCTTTGCTGTTATATGTTGATGCAAATACACGGGCAGTCAGCGTTGCGATTGTGGTTGAGCGCAAGGAAGCAGGGAAGGAACATCCGGTTCAGCGCCCGGTTTATTATGTGAGTGAAGTACTCATTGAGTCTAAACAAAGGTACCCGCATTGGCAGAAGTTGGTCTATGGGGTGTTCATGGCAAACCGGAAACTGAAGCACTATTTCCAAGGGCATCCAATAACTGTGGTTAGTTCAGCTCCGTTAGGAGACATAATCCAGAACAGGGAAGCTACAGGCAGGGTAGCCAAGTGGGCCATTGAGCTCAGCCCGCATGAGTTGAAGTATGTACCGCGTACTGCTATAAAATCTCAGGAATTAGTAGATTTCATCAATGACTGGACAGAGTTGCAGACTCCTGAGGAGAAGCCGGATCTTACTTATTGGACGATTCACTTTGACGGTTCAAAGCAGTTGGAGGGCTCGGGGGCTGGAGTTGTCTTAACTTCCCCCAGAGGTGATAAATTTTGCTATGTCCTCCGCTTATTATTTCCTTGTACTAATAATGCAGCAGAATATGAAGCATTACTTCATGGTTTGCGATTGGCAAAGGAGATGAATTTGAGCCGGGTTAAGTGCCTGGGCGATTCAGATCTAGTGGCACAGCAAGTTTCTGGCAAGTGGGATTCAAGAAATCCCCTCATGGCGGCTTATCGGCGAGAGGTTGAAGCGGTCGCAGGATACTTCAAGGGATATCAGGTGGATCATATAGACCGGCGGAGGAACGAAGCGGCCGACGCTCTAAGCCGGCTAGGGTCGCAACGTAAACCGGTGCCACCAAACACCTTTTTGGATGAATTGCACAGTCCTTCGGTTCAAGTACCTTCGGAGAACGACCTAGCTGTTCCGGACCCAGAGGCACAGTTAGTTGCAGCACTCCATATTATTCCGGATTGGACGTTACCCTATTTGGCATACTTAAGCCGAGGAGAGTTACCGGAGGACGAAGAGGAAGCACGGCAGATAATCCGGCGTTCTAAGTCTATGACAATTGCAAACGGAGAGCTGCACCATCGTAGCACTTCTGGAGTATTTCAACGATGTGTTTCAGCTGAGGAAGGTTGTGAGATTCTAAGGGAGATTCATGAAGGGGATTGTGGTCATCATGCCGGATCAAAGTCTTTAGTGGCTAAAGCATTCCGACATGGCTTCTATTGGTTAACCGCGCATGCAGATGCGGCGGATCTGGTCCGAAGGTGTGATGCTTGTCAGAAGTTCTCAAGACGTGCTCTTGTTCCGGCACAGGAACTCCGGATGATACCAATAACTTGGCCTTTTGCAACTTGGGGGCTTGACATGGTTGGGCCTTTCAAGAGATCCCAAGATCAGAAAACTCATCTGCTGGTAGCAGTAGACAAGTTTACAAAGTGGGTTGAAGCGGAGCCTATAAGCAAGTGTGATGCGGCAACAGCGGTCAAATTCATCAAAAAAGTAATATTCCGGTTTGGCTTTCCACACAGCATCATCACAGACAATGGCACCAATTTATCTCAGGGTGAGATGGAAGAATTCTGTCAACGAGAGCATATTCGTTTGGACGTGTCTTCTGTGGCTCACCCCCAATCCAATGGTCAGGCTGAAAGGGCAAATCAGGAGATTTTGCGAGGAATCAAACCCCGGCTTATGACACCTTTGCAGAGAACCCCAGGTTGTTGGGTTGAAGAATTGCCATCTGTCCTTTGGAGTATTAACACTACACCAAACCGGTCTACAGGTTATACGCCTTTCTTCATGGTTTACGGCGCAGAAGCAGTTCTTCCAAGTGACATACGCCATGACTCACCAAGGGTAACGGCCTATGTGGAAGCAATCAACGAAGAATCAAGACAGGACGGTTTAGACCGGCTGGATGAAGAGCGTGATGTAGCTGCGGCACGGTCAGCAATTTATCAGCAAGACTTGCGCAGATATCATAGCCGTCGGATTAGAACCAGGACGTTTCAGGAGGGTGATTTAGTACTCCGGCTCATCCAAGATCAAACAGATATGCACAAGCTATCCCCGCCATGGGAAGGGCCCTTTGTGGTCAGCAAGAATTTACACAACGGTTCATATTACTTGGTGGACATTCGAGAACACAAGGATTCACGGACATCGGAAGAGGAGACGAAGAGGCCGTGGAACATCGCCCATTTACGGCCATACTATACTTGAGCTATGTGCTCCAATGTATCCTATGTATATATTATGAATAATGAGTAAACCGGCACCCTCGGTAAACCGGGGGCTCAGCCCTTTCTCCATATACACAAATCTGTGACAAATAACCATATCAGTTTGTTATCAAATATTATATTTCAATGCTGGCCGGTTTAGAAACTAATTTTTGCAGAATATGTGAAGGAGCAATAGAAACTATCGGGAACAGGAGATTATATCCGGTTCAAGAAGAGAAGACTCCATGAAACGCAAACCCACAGGTTCAAAACAGAACAATGGAGGCCCCCTGGGAGTTGGTATCATCCGCTCCCAGTGATCGGATTAAGTTTCATAAATTCTTGCAACCCCCTGAAAAGTTGGACAAGTCCACATTCAGTGATTGGTTTAGATTGACCCACCGGTTCAGGAGGAACCCTGGAGGCCCCCTGGGAATGTCGGTCAATCCGCGTCCCAGTGATCGGAATAATTTTTTTCTTTCGACCCTCTGAAAAGATGGATAGTACCACATTCAGTGATTGGTCTAGATTGACCCACCGGTTCAGGAGGAACCCTGGAGGCCCCCTGGGAGTGTCGGCCAATCCGCGTCCCAGTGATCGGAGTAATAGATACGATTCTTTCGGCCCTCTGAAAAGATGGATAATCCACATTCAGTGATTGGCTAGGCCCCCTGGGAGTGTCGGCCAATCCGCGTCCCAGTGATCGGAATAATTTTTATACGGTTCTATCGGCCCTCTGAAAAGATGGATAATCCACATTCAGTGATTGGCTAGGCCCCTTGGATGGTACCCGCATCCATTGATTGGCTGAACCTTGCTTTGAGCCTGGCAGCTCTTTGAAAAAGCCTCGACTACATGGTCTAATTTGCAAAAATTGTGTGTTTCTTGGTGTTTTTTGTGTTCTATAACCTTTTAAACCGAGTGGAACAGCTCCAGAAGTTGACCACCTATCTACAAAGTTACAAGTCTGGGTCATGAACACCAGCGAGAGTTAAACCGGCGTTCATCATAACCCGGATCGACCTTCATGATGAGCCAACAAATTGGCAGTACATGATCAGTTATAATGACCGGTGTTTTTTAAACCGGCCTGGCTTTGACTATAAGTCACCAGTATGTGACGAAACAATGACCGGAGTTTATTAACCCGGCCCAATTGTGATCAAACCCGGAGTTCATTAAAACCCGGATCGCGTATCAGGCACAAGTTACAACTTTCTGAAACAGGATGAGCCGGATTTATCGACAAGATGGACGGGAGAATTTCAAGTGTCTATTAGGATTGATGAAGACCGATTAAAGTGATTTTAAAGTCCTGACCGGTTTAAAGTATATTGGCCACATACATCTCAGGTATAATAGTTATTTTTAATATAAAGATATGCTTATTGGATGTTTCAAGAGAACAAGTTAACCCGTCCAGTGGTAAGCCACTAGGACATATTTTTCGATATTTTTATTTATATGAACAGAAGAAAGCAACCGCATCAGGCAACAGGTCAACGGATGAATACTTCATAAAGACAAAATGTCGGATCAAAGCACATTAAGTCTCAGCTAAACCTATTACAAGGCATAAAAAGCCCAATAGTTGGAAGCATTGTTTGACGGAACAACAATCATGGTTACAGCAATAGAATTCAAGATTGTGCTTCTCCTTGCTGAGATGGCTGGCCACCGTCTTGGTCCGGAAGATCTTCATCTTCGTGAAGAGGTTGGAAGTCCGGCGCACGCCAATCAATCTTCGCCAAGGCACGGAAATATACTTCATCGTTGATAAGTTCAGCAGGATCAATATCAGGAGCAAAGGTGTGAGGACGAACCGGTGGAATTAAATTTACAGTATCGTAAACCGGTCGCTCCACCCGCTCGTTCTGCAGGTTGTATGCTGGATGATATCGGGACAAGTCAGATTCCACCGCAAGCTTGCTGGCGAGGGGACGCATCTCCTTTGTCAGAGCATAAAGATCTTTTTCATCAAAGGCTGAACCGTCATCCTTGGTATCAGGGAATCCGGTTAACACCTCCTCCGGATCAAGGTCCGGGACCCAAGCTTTAGCCCTTGTTAGAGCCAGAAGAGCGCCCCCTCGGGCTGCCGATTTCTTCACTTCTTCAAGACGAGCCGGTAGAATGGACAATTTATTCAAGGTATCTTGGATAGTTGAAGGAGCCGGTTTACCAAATGAAGTGGCACTGATAATTCTTTGCGTTCCGGAGTACAACTGTTCGACCAAGGTATAGCAGGCTTTGAGTTTTTTCCGTAAGTCGTCCCCAAGATGGGAGACACGGCGCCCTACATACAACAATGAAAGTTAAACCGGTACAAATCACAGGTCACAAAGGTAAAGACAGGAATTCAGATTATATTTACCAAAAATAGCAGAGGTCATCAAGTCAATTTGGCGCTTTAACCCGGTCAATTCTTCAGTAACCGGATTAAGTGCTCCTTCAACGTCCTGAACACGTTTTTCAAGATCTTTTTTCTGGACCTCAAAAGTAGTCCGTTCCTCTTCAAAGTATTTTTTCAAGTCTTCAGCAGTCTTTAAGCTCACTTGAAGTTCTTTTCTAGCCTTTGAAGCGGCTGACTCAGTTTCCGTGAGCCGACTTTGAAGTTCGTTGATCTCCAGAGCATTCCGGTTCAGCTCAGCCTGCAGACAAAGTTCAAAAGCAAGATTTGAAGTTACAAGTCTCAAGCACACAACCAAGTTGTCTACTTGACACTTGGGGGCTAATGGCAGTTGAAGCAATACAGCAAAGACAATTTGAAATTACAAGTCTCAAGCACACAACCAAGTTGTCTACTTGACACTTGGGGGCTAATGGCAGTTGAAGCAATACACCAAAGACAATTCGAAGTTACAAGTATCAACTACATAACCAAGTTATCTACTTGATACTTGGGGGCTAATGTATGGATCAACAGTTCAAACTACAAAGTTCCGGATCACCTTCAGTAAAGCAGCTAAACCGGAACTTGGGGGCTGCTATGAGATAAAGATGCGTCAAAAAAGCAAAGTCAGAAGAAGAAACTTACCTCGTATTTTTCTCTCATCAGGTTCACCAAGCTGGCTTCATAATCCCGACTGCTGTGGAGCCGGTTCAAATACCCGGAATAAATGTCTTGAGCGCTCATGCTGGAAAGACTGGATATGTCAGTACTCCATTTCCCTTTTTCTTGAGCTATCTTTTCCGCTTTAGCTGTATGTTTTGCTAAAACGGTGGGCTCAGCTGGAGCAACATAAGCGGTACCGGTAACCACGACATCAGGAGAAGTGGGTACATTGGGGGGAGTAACGTCAACATGAGCCGGATCAGGAGACGCCGGATTAACTTGAGGAGAATTAACCCGGGCCGGACTTGGTGGATCTTGGACGTTTTCTGTAAGAGGAGTTTCAAGAGCAGGGTCTTCAACAGGAGCTGCAGGAGTACCTTCTGGAGGAACAACTGTAGACGGATTAGTAACCGGATCATCAGCAGCAAGGTCAGCAACAGGCTTATTCGCCTTGGGCTTTTTGCTGGGTTTCGGTTTTCTGGAAAAACATGCAAATAAGTTAGCATTATAAAGCAAAAAGGGTGTCATAAACCGGAAAAGGCGAAGAAAGTTACCCTGGGACGGTTTTTAAAGGAGGAAGCTGCGTAGCGGTTGATTCACCGGAAGAAGACAGCGGAGTTTCCTGATAGTCAGGATCAGACGGTTTAAGGGGTTTTCGGATAAGTCCGGCCTTGGGATGAAGAAGAGTCGGAGAGAGTATCACCTCAGCACGGCGTTTTCGAACCGGAGTTAAGGAGATTCCAGATGACTCCACCGCCAGGCCACTGTGGCGAGTGGTCCGGCGAAAGGCTTCGTGCTGTTGCTTCTTCAAAGTAAAGTTAGGGTCTAACTGAGCATAAGGATGAGAAAATTGATATTTCCTGACGGTCCGACGACTTTTTTGAGGAAGAGGTTCTGAGTCGGAAGAAAGAAGTGTTACCTCAATCTCAGTCGGGTTATCACCTTCAGGCAGTTCCTGTGAAAAAGTATCATTAGATATGATTACAAGTGCATGAAAGCAAGAATTTAAACCAGAATAAAGCATACCTCGGAGTCCGGATCATCGTCCTCAGTAGGAGAACCGGCATCGACGGCTGCTTTCCTCTTTTTGTTTGCAGGGGTCTTCCGGCGAGCCTGTTTTACGGATTTTTCCTGAGGCTTTCTCCTCCAGAAGGGGTCATCAGCCTAATTGAAAAAGCAAGAGCAATTGAAAGACGGTTCAAAAAGGACGGTTTACAAATACAGGGCAAAGAAAAACTTACTTCGGGCAGCTTATTCTTCTTGAAGTATGGATCCAAGCCAACCTTAGCACAATCTGCTAAGGAAGCATTGAGAATCTATTTGGCTGACTCCACTACCTCCGATTCAGAAAGCTTATCCTTGGTAAACCTTTGAGGATCATCCGGTTGACCAGAATATTTGCACATTAACTGAGAACGCCGGCTTAAGGGAAGGATGCTCCAAGATAGCCAGCAGCGAAGGAAATCAGTGCCGATCAGACCATTTGTTATAAAAGCTCTCAGTTTGGAGAGATGTGATGAAAACCGGGTCCGTTCAGCAGCACTAAGCCGTGGTGGCAAGGGGTGATTCTCCGGAATACGCGTTTCGCGATAACCCGGCAAAGGATTTTCACCTTCAGGAGAAGTGTCAACACAGTAAAACCAGGACTTGTTCCAATCTTTTGGATGAGTATGTAAAGCGGCGTGGGGAAAGACTGCATCCCTCCTCTTCTGAATACTAACCCCGCCAAGTTCTTGATGCGGTCTGCTGGTAAACTCAGTGCGCCGGTTTAAATGAAAGAAATCCCGGAATAGATCAACAGAAGGTTCTTCTTGCAGATACACCTCAGAGAACACTTGGAAATCACAAATGTTTGAAACGGAATTGGGTCCGATATCCTGTGGGTGTAGCTGGAAAGCAGCTAGAACATCCCGGAAAAATTTTGAACCGGGGGGAGAAAAGCCACGAGAGATATGGTGTAAAAACACAATGACTTCCCCGGATCTAGGAGTAGGGGGGCATTCATTACCCGGAGCACGCCATTTTAACTCAGACTGAGGTCCTAATGTGCCGATTTCAGACAACTTGATTAGGTCATCCTCAGTAACGACGGAAGGGACCCAATCGCAGGAGACATACTGCTTAGCCATTGAACAAAGTGCTGGAGAAGATAAAATACAGAAACGGATTATGAAAGTGCAGTAATCCGGAACCTATCTATGAAAATTACGCAACGGTTTAAACTGAGGACTAGTTGGCGTGGTTAAAACCGGCAATTATAAAAACAGGTTATATCATTTCCGGTTTATGGCAGTTGAAGAGGAACAGTTCAACCATTGCATTAAGTTACAGAGTTTCACAGAGAGTAGGGTATATCAACTTAAATCGGAATATACTTAGCAGATCTGCCAAGAAGACAAACAGGTTTTCAAAAGACTATGCTAGATGAACAGATCTGGGCGTGCTAAGAAAAGGAAAACTAATATCTGCGGGAAGGATCTACAAGGATATTACACGAAGTAAGTAAATCCACAGGCCAGACAGGAACAATGAGATTTGAAGTATGTACAGCAGAGAGAAAAACACAGTTCAAAAAGAGAGATCTGAAGGACAATATTACTAGACCTTTTGCTCGAGGTCGGACAAGATGAAGCTTGTTAGAAGCTCTAATGGCGGAGGTACAGGACGAAAACCCTAGAGGTTGTAAAGGCCGATAACAAAGAAGAAGAACATACCTGAGAATCGACGGCGGAGATTTTTCTGGTCGGGCTCAGGGTGATGCAGCGGCCGGGCGAAGACTTGTCATTCAGCGGTCGGCGGCGGTAGTTCAAGCTCGGGCGGAGACAGAAGAAGAGGACGGAGGAAGAAGACGGAGCGAGAAGAAGGTAATGAATGGGGGGCGGCAGTATTTATAACCAGGAGTCAGATCTGAAACGACAAGTGCGAGAATCGAGGAGACAGAAAATCGAATAAAGATCCCGTGACGCCTCGATCTTCGGGATAACCCTTAAAATAAGCTATAGTACAGCTCACGGCGTTAAATGCGGAGATGATGTCATTGTCAGACTTTAATGATCTTGGAGGATGACGTCAGAGCCGGTTTACAAAAAGATGAAGATAAAGAAGAAAATTATATAAGACAGAGAAGATTGATGTGAACAAGTTCAAATCATTCTGGGGCCTAATGTCAGGGATATGACTAGCAGGTATGAACCGGCTATTATAAACCGGATCAGTTATATTATACTTGGTTGTAATATTTTAGTAGAGACTACGGCCCGTGAGATTTCAAGGCCCATGTATAGAAGTATGGTTTGTAAACCGCCAAGAGATGTAACTTGAGAGATAAGAAAGAAAAGACAGAGACCGAGGCGGACACAAGTATGAGCCGGCCTCGGGACTCTGTAAACCGGACCAGGCGTTGCCTCTATATAAAGGGACGGCCTGGACGGTTCAGGGACAAGCAAGAATCAACCCGTCGAGACACAGGCAAAGCGAATCCGCTCCTTGTAAACCGACGCCCAAGCAATACCAAACCAACTAGACGTAGGCTTTTACCTTCTCCGAAGGGGCCGAACTAGTATAAATCCTTTGTGTCCTTTGTGTGTCATGAATCCTTTCAAGCTAACCCGTGCGATGGTTCCATCATCAAGTCCATTAAACCGGACATCTGCCGTGTTATTTCCACGACAGGCGTGTTACGTTACCGGTGTGCCGCGAGGTTGTTGTGTGTGTTGTTGTTATGTTGTATGCAACCCGCCTCTCAAATCTCATCGCGTTTGGACTCCGTGTGCTATCCCAACAGTTATTCGTGTGGGTCCAAAGTGCCTCCACTTGTGGCCCAGAAACATCCCCCTACTGCAGTCTACTACCCTCTTCTAGGCCCATCCTGACTCCCCCCGCGATCGGATCCGTCGGATCGCGATCGGAGGGCTCCTAACACCCCTAAATCCCCCCTAACCCTAAAAACCTGCTATAATATAGACCCCCCTAGTCTATTTTTGGCTTCCCTAACCCTAGCCCCTTCTTTTCCCTTCCTCCCCTCAATTTTGTGCTCCATCAGATCAAAAACTGCCACTTGGAGCCCCTCCTTCGAGCTCCCCGACCGGATCCCTTCGAACCCGCAGAGTCAACGCATCCATCGATCCCGGAGCCAGCGCGCCGCCGATCCTGCTGGATCGATCGCCAGGTCCTCGGCTGGGCCTCCCGCTCGCTGAGGCCTGGGACCACATCGCCGACCCTTCCAGGTGCCCCAGGCCGCGCCCTTCGCCAGCCTCACGTCAGGCCCAGGCCGCCTCGCCAGCTCGCCTCCGCATCGCTCCTCGGCTGGGCCTTCCCTCTCCGCCTCCCAGTCGGGCCGATCGCCCCAGGCGCCTCGGGCCGCCTCGCCCGAGCCAGCAGCAGGTGGGCCGGCCACCGCATCGCCCTAGGCCCAGGTCGCCGCTCCCCTCCAGCCTCGAGGGCGCCGCCGCGCTCCCGATCGGGAGGAGCCCCGATTGCCCCAGCCGCGGGCCGTACCGCCAGGTAGGCCGCCGCCCGTCCGCTCTGTCTCCAGCTGGGCCGCAGTGCCAGATCCGGCCCGAGCCCATCTCCACCTATTCAGATCTGAAGGTTGATTCAAAATATCCCTAAGTCCCTGTTTTGCTTTTCTGTGATGCAATTTTCAAATGAGGATAACTTTGTGTGTGTTTGTCCGATTCGCGCAAATAGCATGTCCAGACGTTCGTGGGATCGTGCATACGTTTTATATTTTGGTGTCATGCATGTTAGAGATCATCTAGGTGCTTGTTTTTCTGTTGCAAGAGTGCATCGTGATATAAACTGCTGCTATGTGATGTTTTGATGTCAACTTTGCCATGTGATATCTTTTAGCTCGTTTGTCCGAATGATGCAAATGACATGTCCACGTGTTCGTCTTGCCATGCTCTACATGTTGTTGGTGATAGGTTGCATGATAGATTTATTCTTGCCATGTTTATCATCGTTGCAAAGTGCCATGTGGCTGTGATGTTGTTTCACTTGTTATGAAATGCCATCTTGTTGAACTCGTTGCTATCGTTGTGTTTATCTCCATGAAGCATGCTTGTGTGTTTCGGGATCACCATCATGTGTACTTTGATGAGGTGCTTATCACTTGCCATGTTTAGTTTCGAGGTGACTTAAACATGCTCTTTTATATGCCAAGATGAAATTGCTGTTTTAGGACTTAGTGAATTTTCACTAAGTCTGAAATCTGTAACGTTCCGATGCCATGTTCGTGTGATGTTCTAGGACAAACCATGATAGTTTTGGAGTGGATTTGAGTGGCTGTAACATGTTTATCTTTTGCTCCAAAGTTCCAATAAAATTCTGCTGCCAGAATTTTATTGTCAAGTTCAATATGTCCAAGCTTATTGCTATTGAACCGTGACTCCTTTGGGGGTGCACCTTTGGACTTAATTGCTGTAGTATATGTCTAGTTTATGTTCATATCCTTTGCCATGTTGTTTGAGTGCTGTAGCTTTATTATTTAGAGCTCCGAAGTTGCTATGTTGCTGTAATTTTCAGCTTTCGCTCATTTCTTGTTTCGGGCATAACTTTTAGCCCGTAACTCCGATTTCAGCGAGTCTTATATGAAACTTGATTGATTTTCTGTGTAGATTAATAATATCATATTGTTGTCATGTTTTGAGGTGTTTTGCTTGAGTGCTATTTTCCGTGCTCCGTGTGCATCCTTAGTGCATCCATCATGCATCCATCTTTTTCGAGTGCGCATTGCATCTTGTTGATTTGTGCCTTGTGTGATTGTATTGTTTAGAGCCGGAAGCTGAGACCGAGTACGAGTACGAGCACGAGGTTTCCAACGAGGTTGAGCACGAGGACCCTTCTTACGATCCGAACGACTTCTCTTCAGGCAAGATGACCGAACCCCGATAACATTACTATCTTTGCCTATTGCTAGTAGTTTCGATCTATAGTTTTGCCTCGATGCCCATGTTCTTCCTGTCAGCCTCCTACTTGTAACCATCACCATGTTTAACCACCCTACCTATGCAAACCGTTGCTTGGCTAAGTACGCTTCGCTCAGCCCTTCTTATAGCGTTGCTAGTTGCAGGTGAAGTGAAGATGCTTGCTTCATGTTGAAGATTGGTTGGGTTATATCACACTATAAAAATGCTTAAAATGAAATCATCTATATATTGGCAAGGGTGGAAGGCTAAGCCTTTTGCTTGGTGATTTGTTCCACTCGTGCCGTTAGGAACCGTATAAACCGGTGTTATGATCCTTGATTATGCGTTCCTAACACGGTTGGGGTGTATGGGACCCCCTCGATAAACCGCTAAGTGCTAAGTCTTTTCCAGCAAGTCCCAACATTGGTACTATTCGCCTAATAACAAACTAAACTTGCATAGGGAGTAATTAACCCTCTTTCTTAATCAACAACCCCGGGCCAGTGCTCCACATGAGTGTTGGTCTGAAACGAGCAGACTGCGGGGCCGCCTCGGGGCAACCTGAGGTATCTGGCATACACCTGTAGGATGACTCATCCGGTCGTGTCCTGAGACTTAGATACGCGCGGCTACTATCAGGGTGTCAACACGCCGGGAGGATTTGCTGGATTAGCCTTACCTTAGTTCAGTATATCTTGAGCACGGGATTCCGAGAATACTCGGGTCTTCCCACTTTGGAGTTGCGACTCCGCGGATCGTGGGCTTTTAATGGGTCAAGTTGGAACACCCCTGCAGGGTTATGAACTTTCGAAAGCCGTGCCCGCGATTATGTGGCAGATGGGAGCTTGTTAATATCCGGTTGTAGATAACTTGACACAATGTTTCTAATACACTACCAGCATGTGTTCCGTGACCGTCAATTTCCGAATGGGGATTCGGGAGTTGAACACGGAGGGGTTATGTTTGTTGAGCTTGTAGCTAGGATCACTTCGTGATCACTTCTCGTCCGAGGCTTTCTCTTCTCGCTCTCACTCACGTAAGCTAGTTGCTAGTTGCTGCTGCAGACACTTATTCTTTTCTTCAGCCTTTATCCTCTCCCAAAGGCTTAAATAGTCTTGTTACCCGGGAACTGGATTGCTGAGTCCTCTGTGGCTCACAGTTACTCCACACCAGATGCAGGTCCAGTTGTGAGCTATCCAGGTGATGGCACCGAGCTGGATTGGGAGTACGACGAGGAGTGTAGTCGGTACTATGTTCGATATCCGGATGATCAGTAGTGGAGACTTCTACTAGGATTCGATCCGCCTGTGGTTTATTTATCTAAGTTTGGTATCTTGACATTTGGATTTTGCCCTTAGAGGGTTGTGATATTCTTAATGTATGATTTTTGAGACTTGTATTGTATTTGTGTGACCTGGCGAGTGTAAGCCAACTATTTATGTTTACAATCCCCTCTTTTTCATGAGATGTGCAAAGATTACCAAACTTGAGATCATTCTAGGATGGATTTATGCCTTTAAGTCGTGCCTCGACACGTAGGAGGTATAACTCCATCCTGGGCATTACACCAGAGCCCCGAACGGACTCCAGATCAGGTCTCCCGAGGAAGAACATGAGGTGGCGGCGGCTCCGTATCGTAAAGCATGATGAATCCTTCTCCCTTATTTTTTTTCTCCCCAAATAAGATCATATGGACTTGGAGTTGAGGTCGGTGGATGTCCAGGGGGACACAAGGACGGATGGCGCGCCCTAGGGGGGTGCCCCCACTCTTGTGGCATGGATACGGGCCCCCTCCTATGGATCTTTTCGCCAGTATTTTTCATATATTTGGAAAATAATCTCCATTAAATTTCAGGTTATTCCGAGAACTTTTATTTGTGCACAAAAATAACACCAAGGCAATTGTACTGAATACAATGTCATGCCGGGTTAGTTCCATTAAAATCATGCAAATTAGAGTCCAAAACAAGGGCAAAAGAGTTTGGAAAAGTAGATACGACCGAGACATATCACCAATATGTAAGCAGCTTCGCCGAGGTCTTTCTTTGAAAAAATCTTATTCAAATATCCTTTTATGCTATCCAGAAAATTCTACATCATTTTTTATGAACAATATGTCATCCACATATACTTATGAGAAATGTTGTAGTGCTCCCACTCACTTTAATAAATACAGGCTTCACCGTAAGTTTGTATAAAACCGTATGATTTGATCAACTCATCAAAGCATATATTCTAACTCTGAGGTGCTTGCACCAGTCCATCGATGGATTGCTAGAGCTTTCACACTTTGTTAGAAACTTTAGGATCGAAAAAAGTGCATCATATACAACTCTTCTTTAAGAAGTCCATTAAGGAATGTCGTTTTGACATCCATTTGCCAGATTTCGTAAACTGCGACAATTTCTAACATGATTCGGACAGACTTAAGCATCGCTAGGAGTGAGAAAATCTCATCGTAGTCAACATCTTGAACTTGTCGAAAACCTTTTGAAACAAATCGAGCTTTGTAGATAGTGATATTACCATCAGCGTTTGTCTACCTCTTGAAGATCCATTTATTCTTATTGGCGTACCGATCATCGGGCAAGTCCACCAAAGTCCATACTTTGTTCTCATACATGGATCCTATCTTTGATTTCATGGCCTCAAGCCATTTATTGGAATCTAGGATCATCGTAGCTTCTTCATAGTTCGAAGGTCCGCCGTTTTCTAACAACATCACTTCCAGGACAGGATTGCCGTACCATTCTGGTGCGGAACATGTTCTGTTCAACCTTCGAGGTTCTGCAGTAACTTGATCCAAAGTTTCATGATCATCATCATTAGCTTCTTCTCTAGTTGGTGTAGGCATCACGGGAACTGTTTTCTCTGATGATCTACTTTCCAATTCATGATAAGGTACAATTACCTCATCAAGTTCTACTTTCCTCCCACTCACTTCTTTCGGGAGAAACTCCTTCTCTAGAAAGGATCCATTCTTAGCAACAAAAAATCTTGCCTTTGGATCTGTGGTAGAAGGTGTACCCAACAATTTCTTTTTGGGTATCTTATGAAAACGCACTTCTCCGATTTGGGTTCGAGCTTATCAGGCTGAAGCCTTTTGACATAGGTGCTGCAACCCCAAACTTTAAGAAACGACAACTTTGGTTTCTTGCCAAACCACAGTTCATACGGTGTTGTCTCAACGGATTTAGATGGTGCCCTATTTAACGTGAATGCAACTATCTATAATGCATAACCCCAAAAAGATACAGGCTAATCGGTAGAGACATCATAGAACGCACCATATCCAATAGAGTACAATTACGACGTTCGGACACACCATTACACTGTGGTGTTCCAGGTGGCCTGAGCTATAAAACAATTCCACGTTGTTTCAAATGAAGACCAAACTCGTAACTCAAATATTCCCCTCCGCAATCGGAACGTAGAAACTTTATTTTCTTGTTATGATGATTCTCTACTTCACTCTGAAATTCTTAATACTTTTGAAATGTTCCAGACTTGTGTTTAATCAATTAGATATACCCATATCTACTCAAATCATCTGTGAAGGTGAGAAAATAATGATACCCGCCACGTGCTTCAACACTCATCGGACCGCATACATTGGTATGTATTATTTGCAATAAGTCATTAGCTCGCTCCATTGTTCCGGAGAACGTAGTTTTAGTCATCTTGACCGTAGAGGCATGGTTCGCAAGTATCAAATGATTCATAATCAAGTGATTCCAAAAGTCCATTATCATGGTGTTTCTTCAAGCGCTTTACACCAATATGACCTAAACGGCAGTGCCACAAGTACGTTGCACTATCATTATCAACTTTGCATCTTTTGGCATCAATCTTATGAATATGTGTATCACTACGATCGAGATTCAGTAACCACTAATATTGGGAGTATGACCATAGAAGGTTTTATTCATGTAAACAGAATAACAATTATTCTCCTACTTCAATGAACAATCGTATTACAATAAAAACCAAATAACATTTATTTAGGTTCAACAATAATCCTGAAAGTATAGTGAGTGTGCGATGATGATCATATCAATCTTGGAACCACTTCCAACACACATGGTCACCTCACCCTCAACTAGTCACCATTTATTCTGCAACTCCTGTTTTGAGGTATTGCTACCTCTTGAGCTGGCGTTGGTTTTTCCCTTGAAGAGGAAAGGGTGATGCAACAAACTAGAGTAAGTATTTCCCTCAGTTTGAGAACCAAGGTATCAATCCAGTAGGAGACAACGCGCAAATCGCGAAATACCTGCACAAACAATCAATCAACTTTCACCCAACGCTATAAAGGGGTTATCAATCCCTTCACAGTTATTTGCAAAAGTGAGATCTTATAGAGATAGATAAACTATAAAGCAAATATTTTTTGTATATTTGGTGTATATATTGGAAAGTAAAGGATTGCAAAATAGTAGATCGGATACTTATAAGATGGAAAATAGACCCGGGGCCATAGGTTTCACTAGAGGCTTCTCTCAAGATAGCAAATATCACGGTGGGTAAACAAATTACTACCAAGCAATTGATAGAAGAGTGCATAATTATGATGATATCTAATGCACTGATCATGAATATAGGCATCACGTCTATGTCAAGTAGATCGACTCCTGCCTGGATCTACTACTATTACTCCACGCATCGACCGAAACGATTTTGCATCTAGTGTATTAAGTTCATAAAGAACAAAGTAACGCATTAAGTAAGATGACATGATGTAGCGGAATTAACTCAAGCAATATGATGAAAACCCCATCTTGTTATCCTCGATGGCAACAATACAATATGTGTCATGTCCCTTTCTGTCACTGGGATTGAGCACCGCAAGATTGAACCCAAAGCAAAGCACTTCTCCCATTGCAAGAAAAACCAATCTAGTTGGCCAAACCAAACTAATAGTTTGAAGAATATTATTAAGATATCAAATCATTCATATAAGAATTCGGAGAAGATTCAAATAATGTTCATAGATAAGTTGATCATAAATCCACAATTCATCGGATATTGGCAAACGCACTGCAAAAGAAGATAACATCAGATAAATCTCCAAGAACATCCAGGAGAACATGGTATTGAGCATCAAAGAGACAAAAGAAACCATCGAGCTACTAGCTATGGACCAGTATGTCTGTGGTAAACTACTCACAATTCATCAGAAGGGCAATGGTGTTGATGTAGATGCCCTCCATGGTCGAATCCCCCTCCGGCAGAGTACCGGAAAAGGCCTCCAGATGGGATCTCGCGGATACAGAAGGTTACGGTGGTCGAAAAGTGGTTTCGATGCCTCCTCTAGGGTTTCTGGAATATGTATGAATATATAGGCAGAAGAAATAGGTCGATGGAGCAACAGGGGCCCACAAGGGTGGGGCGCACCCTTCGTCCTCGTGGCTCCCCTGACATGCACTCCAAGTCCTCTGGATATCTTCTGGTCCAAGAAAAATCCTCGTAAAGTTTCGTTCCGTTTGCTATTCCTTTTCCGCGGAACTCCAAAACAAGGAAAAACAAAAACTGGCACTTCGCTCTAGGTTAATAGGTTAGTCCCAAAAATAATATAAAATAGCATATTAATGCATGTAAAACATTCGAAACAGATAATATAATAGCACGGAACAATAAAAAATTATAGATACGTTGGAGACGTATCAAGCATCCCCAACCTCAATTCCTACTCGTCCTCAAGTAGGTAAATGATAAAAACGGAATTGTTGATGTGGAATGCTACCTAACATATTTATCAATGCAATCTTATTTATTGTGGCATGTATATTCAGATCGGTATGATTTAATCAAGAGTTTATGTTGACATGAGAACAATAATATTTCAAGCATACTAGGTAGTAAATCATCAAGCCTAAAAAATAACATGGCTAAAGAAAGTTATCCCGACAAAATCATATAGCCTTATTATGCTCCCTATTCTCAACAAAAGGTAATCATGCCCACCCCGGGGTCAGCTAAGCAATTGTTTCATACTTTTTAGTGCGCTTAAGCCTTTTCAACTTTTCACGCAATATATGAGCGTGAGCAATGGATATAGCACTATGGGTGGAATAGAAGATGGTAACAGACAAAAGTGGGGAGCAAGTCTCACATCAACTATGCAAATCAATGGACTATGGAGATGTCCATCAATTGATATCAATGTGAGTGAGTAGGGATTGCCACGTAACGGATGCACAAAAGCTATAAGTGTATGAAAGCTCAAAAGAAAACTAGTGGGTGTGCATCAACTTGCTTGCTCATGAAGACCTAGGGCATTTGAGAGAGCCCATCGTTGGAATATACAAGTCAAGTTCTATAACGGAAATTCCCACTAATATATGAAAGTGACAACATAGGAGACTCTCTATCATGAAGAACATGGTGCTACTCTGAAGCACAAGTGTGGAAAAAGATAGTAATATTGTCCCTTCTCTCTTTTTCTCTCATTTTTTCGGCTCTTTGGCCTCTCTTTTTTGTGTGAGCTTCTTTGGCGTCTTTTATTTATTTGGTCTTCATTGGACTCTTTTATTTTTGATAACCTCACATGGGACAATGTTCTAATAATGATGATCACCACACTTTTATTTACTTAAAACTCGATACTAGAACAAAGATATGACTCTATATAAATGCCTCTGGCGGTGTGCTGGGATGTGCATTGATCAAGAGTGACATGTATAATAAATATAAACGGTGGCTTTGCCCCAAATACTATGTCAACTACATGATCATGCAAAGCAATATGACAATGATGATGCGTGTCATAATAAACGGAATGGTGGAGTTACATGGCAATATATATTGGAATGGCTATGGAAATGCCATAATAGGTAGGTATGGTGGCTATTTTGAGGAAGGGTATAAGGTGGTTTGATGCACCGACGAAAGTTGCGCGGCACTAGAGTGGCTAGCAAGGTGGAAGGGTAAGAGTGCGTATAATCCATGGACTCAACATTAGTCATAAAGAGCTCACATATTTATTGCAAAAAGATACGTGCATGCTACGGGAATCACAAGCCTTAACACAATTATGTCCTCAACCCTACAATTTACTACTAGCATGATTCTAATATTACCATCCTCATATGTCAAAAAAATCATACTTTTTATGTGGAAGTTTTTCTTATATATCCTTTGGATGTCTATCATATTAGGACTAAATTCATAACCCAAGCAAATTGCCATGCTGCTCTACAGACTCTCAAAATAATATAAGTGAAGCAAGAGAGTTCAACAATTTCTATAAAATAAAACCACTGTCGTCCTCTAAAAATATATAAATGAAGCACTAGAGCGAAATTGCTTAGCTCAAAAGATATAAGTGAAGCACATAGAGTATTCTAATAAATCACGATTCAAGCGTGTCCCTCTCAAAAGGTGGGTATAGCAAGGATGATTTTGGAAAACAAAAAAAATCAAAGACTCATATCATGTAAGACGCTCCAAGCAAAACACATATGATGTGGTGAATAAACATATAGCCTAAAGTAAAGTTACCGATAGATGAAGACGAAGGACGAGATGCCTTCCCGGGGCATCCCTAAGCTAAGGCTCTTGGTTGTCCTTGGATATTACCTTGGGGTGCCTTGGGCAACCCCAAGCTTAGGCTCTTGCCACCCCTTATTCTAGTCCATCAAGTTCTTACCCAAAACTTGAAAACTTCACAACACAAAACTCAACAGAAATCTCGTGAGCTCCGTTAGTATAACAAAGCAAATAACCACTCAAGATACTATTGTGATCTTATATTGGTGTAATATCTATTGTATTCCAACTTTTCCATGGTTCATACCCCCAGATACTAGCCATAGATTCATCAAAATAGGAAAACAACACATAGAAAACAGAATTTGTCAAAAAAACAGAACAGACTGTAGCAATCTGAAAACTTTGCATACTTCTGTAACTCTAAAAATTGAAAAATTTAGGACAACGTGGGGAATTTGTATATCAATTTTGTGGAAAAAATTCAGAAGGTTTTCATGTTCCAGCGAATTATTGAATTTTCTGCACTAGGCGCAAAAGTTTCTGTTTTTCAGCAAAATCAAACCAACGATCACCGTAAGCCATCCCAAAGGCCTTACTTGGCTCAAACACTAATTAAAACACCAAATCACAATTACTACAGAAGTAACAATGTGTGAAAATTGAAAAACAAAAGCAAAAAGCAAAAAATAAAAATAAAATTGGGTTGCCTCCCAACAAGCGCTAATGTTTAACGCCCTTAGCTAGGAATAAAACACGAATAGATCTAGGTATATCATCTTTGGTTTTTATATTTTTAGTGGAGTTATGCTCAAATTTGGGAGGTTCTTTACGTTTCCAATCATCTTCAGAGATCTTTATATCTAGAGCATCCAACCGCTTATTGCAAAGAGAGAACAACATATTCAAACATGGGAGATTTCCACTAATATTTTTAAGAGGTTCAAAAGATTTTTGTAAATCAACCAAATTTTTCTGTAATTCACACAACTTTTCAAAAGTTCGTACTTCCTCTTGGGTATGATTGCATTCCATTTGTGGGGGTAGCGTTCCTACCACACCCTCTATTATCTCATAAGCAATGTTGGCATCAATCTCGATAAAATTTCCCTTAACAGCAAAATCCAAAAGTTGCCTCAGAGCATAGTTAAACCAACGTAAAAGTTACGCAGGAAAACCTTAATATCCCCCCTTACAGTACAGCTGTGGTAGTACTCTAACATCCTATACTAGGGATTATTTAGAATTTCTCCTTGTTTTTGGTTGAAGTGATGAACTTCAAAAACTGGAGACAAAGGAGTAGTAGTGCTGGTCATAGTGAGAGGGCAAGGCAAATGATCGAACAAGAGTGACGAAAGGAAAAGGGGCGAAGAAAAGGCAAATCTTTTCAAAAATCCTTTTAGAAGTGCGGGAGAGGAAAACGAGAGGCAAATGGCAAATAATGTAAGTGCGAGAGATGAGACTTTTATGAATGGTACTTGGTATGTCATGACTTGGCGTAGATATCCCTGGCAACGGCGCCATAAATTCTTGCTACTACCTCTTGAGCTTGCGTTGGTTTTTCCCTTGAAGAGGAAAGGGTGATGCAACAAAGTAGAGTAAGTACTTTCCTTAGTTTGAGAACCATGGTATCAATCGAGAAGGATACAACGCGCAAATCACCAAATACCTGCACAAACAATCAAATCCCTTCACGGTTATTTGCAAAAGTGAGATCTGATAGAGATAGATAAACTGTAAAGTAAATATTTTTGGTATTTTTGGTTTATAGATTGGAAAGTAAAAGATTACAAAATAGTAGATTGGAAACTTATAAGATGGAAAGTAGACCCGGGGGCCATAGGTTTCACTAGAGGCTTCTCTCAAGATAGCAAATATCATGGTGGGTAAACAAATTACTACCAAGCAATTGATAGAAGATCGCATAATTATGATGATATATAAGGCAATGATCATGAATATAGGCATCACGTCCTTGTCAATTTGACCTACTCCTGCATGCATCTACTACTTTTACTCCACACATCGACCAAAACGATTCTGCATCTAGAGTATTAAGTTCATAAAGAATAGAGTAACGCATTAAGTAAGATGACATGATGTAGCGGAATTAACTCAAGCAATCACTACAAAAATATACACTTCCATGATGATACGTGTTTGTCATAGTAGGTCACGTTTTCCGTCATGCATGTACATCCATCAAAAAATTATGACAAAATGAAGATAGTCATACTTGTGCTATCGTAGAAGTGTTCCATGACATTACCAAAAGGATCATCACGGAAGTGTCCACTTCCATGACGATAAATCACGCGTCACAGAAGTGCTTTCGTCAAGGGTGACCGACATGTGGCATCATAGTAACGGAACGCCGTTAAGCTATTGGGTCCGGTTTTGGATCCGATAACCCGTTAACAGCCCCGACCAATGGGGATTTTCCATGTGTAAAATCATCATTGGCTGGAGGAAACACGTGTCAGCTCACCGTTCGGACACATGTCATCAACTCATTGGACCAAAAGTGCCTATGATACGTCGACACGTGGCACGGCCCAACAGAGGCCCATTCGTGTGAAAAGGTCAACCCGTTTGACTTGGTCAAAAGGTGGTGGGCCGACCCATGGTAAGCCTGTTAACGACCTGTTCGCATATAGCCCGTCTACAGCCCGCTAACCCAGGGCCCGTTTACGGCCTATCCGAATTAGGCCCTGGGCCTTCCAATATAATTCCTGCCCGTTTTAACTTCCGGCCCATGTATGGCCCATGGCGTCTTTCGGCCCATATGAGGCCCTTAGTAACCCTTGGCCCATTAACGGCCCGTGGTAAAACTGTCCCGTAATGAACAGTGCCCAACAGAGGCCTATTCCTCTAAAAAGGTCAGCCCGTTTGACTTGGTCAAAAGGTGACGGGCCGACCCACGGCAAGCCTGTTAACGGCATGTTCGCATATAGCCCATTTACAGCCTGCTAACCCAGGGCCCGTTTACGGCCTATCCGAATTAGGCCCAGTAGCGTCATCTGGGCCGTCCAATATAATTCCAGCCCATTTTTAACTTCCGGCCCATGTATGGCCCATGATGTCTTTCGGCCCATATGAGGTCCTTAGTAAACCTCGGCCCATTAACGGCCCGTGGTAAAACTGGCCCATATTGAACAGTGTTTCACTTTATACCCATTAACGGCCCATTATTCCGTTGGGCCGTTTCCAGCCCATGTTATCTTTCGGCCTTCTCAGGGCCCATTTATTCTTGGGCTCATTTCCAGCATTCGTTTACTTTCGGCCCGTTACTGTCATTTTCTGCTTGCAGGCCAAATTCAGCCCGTGGTTACAGTCGTCCCGTTTGTGGCTCGTTAATACGTTGGCCTGCTTTAATAGCGTCATCAAATACGGTTGATTAACGACGGCCCGTTATGGTCGGCCCGTTATGGTCGGCCCATGAACGGACGATTTCAACTCTAGCCCATTTACGGACATAATGTGGTCTGTTATTGGCCTATGTTTGGCCAACCGATCATACGGCCCGTAGAAGGCCCATTGTGTCTACGGCCTATATAAGGCCCATTGTTTCTACGCCCCGTAGAAGGCCCATTGTTTCTACGGCCCTTAGAAGGCCCATTGTTTCTACGGCCCGTAAGAGGCCCATGTTAACTATAGTAAATATGTAGCCCATGGTTAATGTGGCCTAGTTTTAAAAAATAGGCTATTGCGGCCACTAGCAAACCGTGGAAAAAGAACATCACTGACTACAAGAAAACAAATAAATAAGACAATAAGTAAATAAATAGTCAAGCAACTTGCACTAGGCTATCACGGCTATTACACATATTACATCGACTTGGCATCATAGTTCGCCACCAGTGCAAATATAGGGAACAAAGCAGCATATAAACGTCGCACCAAAACAAGTCCAGAACTGAAACCACTTCAGAAGAGCTCAAGAAACAATATCATGGGTACCCATAATGCTGGCAAGATGCTTAGCAAGCTTATTAACTTTCTCTTGTTTGGCGCTTAAATCCTCCAGCACTTGATTGTGCACCAGAAAGTATGCATCTGAATTATGCAGGGACTTCCTCAGTCCTTCAGCTTCCTGTCGCATAACATCTGATCGATGTCTTTCAACTTGAAGTTGAGACTCAAGAAGCTGAACTGATTCAGGCAGCGAGTTTGAAGAGCTGGAGCCAGCAGTAGTAGCCAGCAACTCGAACACTACATCAAGACGGGACTTTGGGGTTCTCTCAGTGTCTTCAATATAGTTTTTATCAGCTTTCTTGGAGAACAACAGGGATGTCTCACTATCTTGAACCTGATATGTATTACTTCCTTTACCATTGCATAACGGGGTACTCTTCTCCAATATTTTATCCGCGTTCAAAAGGAGAACCAAACAAACACATCACAGATTTACAATTTAGTATATGAAACTCATTTTGGTAAACCAGTTCAGTAGTAAGGTGGACATGATAACAACATGAAACAAACATATATCTATGTAGTATGGTCACTGTATGGTCTATATCATTCTAGTTTATGTTGCCAAATCATGATACATACAGTTCGAATCATATCTATTTAAGACAATGCAACATAGACAGAATATAAGTGTGGGAAACTACACAGCAATAACAACACTTGTAATGTGCATGGCATGAGAACATAATTGTTATTTCTATTGAAACTGAAATCAACATAGAGCAAGTTACAACAGCAAACACGTTAAAGAAATAGGTTTAAAACATACCTGTTGCGCCATTAGAGTTTCAATTGCATCATTCAAATTTGAAATTAGTTGGTATGAGTAAATACAGTGATGCAAGAGCAAAGTAGTATGAACCATAGCTACGAAACCTGACCTGAGAACAATTCTTCTTCTCCTTTAAGCGTTGACTTGGGGTTCAGAGTGGTGGTCCTCATGCTTTGGGCACTGCAGTTGTCTTACAAACTGCTCGTGTTTGGGTGCTCTATGGTGGAGACAGTGTTGTGTCAACGGGGACTGGGTTACTATCTGCTAGGGATGGGATTAGAAGGGGTGTAGCTGGATCTCTGTCCAACTGGGTAGGGGTACAATCTGCGTGAGTCTAGGTTATGCGTGGTGGGGCTGGTTCTTGGGCAAGTACAACTATGGTTCTATCTCCATCAACAGGTAGCACGATCTTGTCTGAAGACTGTGTTTTTACTCCCACAGATACTGCCATCACCCCCTCCAATTGAAATGGCTGTAAAACAAGAAAAGTAATTGAATGTACAGACATTGTAATATAGACATGTGCAATGGATAGTAGGGAAGAAAATAGGGCATGAAATAATTCACATTTATGTTGTCTAACCAAAAAGAATAGCAGGACATAATTTCAAATATATAATGGCTAATTAAACAGGATTGCGTGACACTATTTCACATGTATGATGGCTAACTAAACAAGATAGAATGAAAAACTTCAAAATATGATGACTATATAAACAGGATGACATGATATAACTATATGATGTGTCTATTAAAGTGGTTGGCATGCCATAAATCACAAACATGTCGTCGATGGAAACATGATGGCATGATAATTCACGGATAGAATGACATAATACAAAATATGATGACTATGTGGACAGGATGAGATGATATAACTATATTATGTCTTTAGAAAATGGGTTGGCATGCCATAATTCAGATACATGCTGTCTATGTAAACATCATGGCATGATATAATTCAAATATATGATTTATATGCTAAGTAAGTGAGCAGAGGGCAATCGCATATATGATGTGTCAACTACGGAGATGGCATTCAATATCGTGTATATGATGTAAAAACTAAGCATTGCAATACAACATATGCATGATATGAGTAATATAACCCTTCCAAGTTTGAGCATACACCTCAGGGGGATAATAGGACTGGGCATCTGCCTCTGAATCCTCCTCTGAAGAACTATCTGTAACCAGCAACATATCTGCTTTATCAGGTAGCATTGTCTCCTCTGAAGACCTTGTTTTCACTCTAGATTTCTCCATCACCAATTCAAATAGCTGATGCACAGGAAGAGTAGTTGAATATACAAACATTGTCGACAAAAGCAATGAGAAATACAAAAAAAGGATGGCATGATATAATTCACAAATATGACGCTTGGCTAAATAGCATGGCATTGCATAATTCAAATATATAATGCCTTGCAACAAGATAGTATTCCATAATTCATATATATAATGTTGCAAAAAGATGGCATTGCATAATTCACATATATGTTAATTAGACAATAAACAGGTGGCATTCACACAAATCATGTCTAAACTAAGCAAATGACATAGCAATCTAAGATACCCTACGCACGATATGAGCAACCTAACCCTACCAAGTTAGAGCATGCACCTCGGGGGGAATCGGACTGGTCATCTATCTCTGAATCCTCCTCTGAGGAGTTATCTTCCTCTTGATTACGATCCGAAATGGGTGGAGGGGGGCTGCCTTCGCTCCCACCATGGAGCGACGTATGCATGAAATTTTATTGCCGCGCAAGGCTCGTCTCTTTTGCTCAACATGTTCAGTTCCATTGTGTACAATAACTGACATGCATAGGAATAAAACATAGTGAGATTATGTAAGGAGTGCATCCACAAATCCAGAGTGAAGGTAGCAAACTGTGGATAGACCCAAAACCAATGATAGCAGGTAGATAATAGCTTTAGTTAAAAAATACAGATAGAGGCTCCTTTAATGTTTGTTTGCACCCAACATGAAACTCATAGTAGACACCCGAGATTAACCAGATAGTAGACAGATAGTACTGATTGCTCGCCCAATATGTACCACACAACCATTTAAAAACTCAAGTTTTAGCATAAGTTTGGACCTGGGTCGGAATCTAATAGGTGAACACGGCGATAAAGTAGCATGTCATCATATTAAGCGATGCATAACGTAAACAGACATGGAAGAGTGCGACCTCTCTTGCGGACCCGTGTAGTCCTCAAGGTCATCTGCTCAGTTGATGATGGTCATGCAGTTGTCGTGGCGGCCGGCGGCGGGGAAGAAGATCTGAGGCAGTGAAAGACAGTCTGGAGAGCGGATCCCTTCTGTGGTGAACCCTTCCGTCGTTGGAGCAGCTGAGCTGGGGTCGAACACAGCACCGCAGGAGCAGGACAAACCAAACAAGGTTTTCTTTGACACATATCTATAATAGAAGTAATTGTGTAAGGGCTTGTTTGAATTTGAGGATTCTAACAATGCAGGTATAGGAAATAGACAAGAATAGGATAGGAATACACGTGCAAAACAGAGAATTTAAAAACAAAGGATTTCTGCCAATCTGGGTGTTTGGTTCACAAGAATTGGAAGATCACAGGATGCAAAGAAGCATGGTGAGATTAAGTCAAACCACAACAAGTGTACAACCTCTTTGGCGAAGCCATGTCGATCTCAGCGTGATTGGCTTGGCCGGTGAGGATGCTCCGGATGACTTGGCTGTCGGAGGAGGGGAAGAAGATCTTAGGCGTTTGGAGATGGAGCCCAAGGCACTGCTCCGCTGTGATGGAGGTTTTCTTCGCTGGAGCAGCTTCGGTAAGTTGTATGATGCCGAGGTTGAAGTAGGACAAGAGAGACAATGTTAACCTGAGTGGAATTCTAATAGCATCTCCAATAGATGACGTAAAATACATAACCACAAAGTGCTAGATGTATACATCAGCTGCTCATCTATGAACTTAACTGTCGAAACTGAATTTAACTGTCGAAACTGAATTTAACTGTCAAAACTGAACTTAACTGTTGAAACTGAATTTTGCTGTCGAAACTGAACGCACTAAAGGTGAGGCTACACGTCGGTCGAATGACTTTTTCATCTCTGATCAGTCGATTTTGCAGCCGTTGGATACGAAATCAAGGGCCTGCAGTTCATCTTCAACCTCCACCCCCCTGAGCCGCCTGCCACCACCGGCCAA
>LR738710.1:177647977-177708171 GCA_902687465.1 Secale cereale
CCCGAAAACACTCCCCACCGCTGGTCCGCCGCCGCCCCGGCCATCCCTGTAGGCACCCCCGTGCCGAGCTTTGTCTCCGGCGATCCCCAAGCCACCGCCCCACCACCGCCGGAGACCACTGCCCCCACCCTGAACCCTAAGACAGATAGTGGGGTTCCTCTCTGGCGAGCCCCCCTCCCCGCTGCGGCTAGTTCTTCCTTAACTCCGGCGAGCCCCCCACCCCCTGAAAATCGACTAAATCGGAGCAGCATCGCAAGCAAGAGCAAGAGCGAGAGCAGCAGCACGAGCAAGAGAAGACCAGGCAGGGGACCGAAAGCAAGAGCAGAGCAGCAGCGCGAGTGAGAGCTAAAGCAGCAACAACTCCTACTGATGTGGGCATCGCCGTAGAGGGAGCGACGCCGTGGAGAAAGTGGCCAGCAACGCCGCCGTGGATGGAGCCGCGACGTGTCGGCTCGGGACCGAGCACCGGCAGCACCGTGAGATCGAATCAAGAAGAAATTGCGGCGATTAATGTACAACCTCTTTGGTGGCGCCGATTAGGCTGCAGCTTCATCTGATGAAACGGTGATGATTATGCTCTTTCGGTGGTGCAGGTGAAGACGGCGGTGTGGGAATGGAGGTGGCGCTAAAGAGGAGGGGAACGCTGGGGCAGCTCCATGGAGGTGGAGGACGGGGTGGCTGAACTGGCGGGACAACCAGATCGACGATGGATCCTCATCCGGTACGGTGGATGAGGGACGTCGAGGTGTTGTTGTGGACGACATCGTCGGTGAAGAGGCTCCCGCTGGGTGGCGGACAGAGGAGGATGTGGGGCTTCGCGGGTTTTGCCGGCCTCCGTGTACGAATGGGTGGGCGGATGGGATGGGAGTGGGGAACAATGGCTTAGGGACGTGCTTGTCCGAAATGTGGGGTAAGTTACGAAAGTACACCCACCGATTTGAGGCGGTTCTTTCGGTTCAGGGGTATCACGGGCATTTTGCGTGTCGGGATTTCACAGGAGGTGGGAGTTTTCGCGCGCGTTGAAATTTTGGAAGAGCAAGGCGCGGGTTGAGATGGAGGGAGTTGTCGGAGCACAACGAGACAAAGATATATCTTAAATATTTCGGGCTAACGAGGTGCAGGTTGAAGAGGCGGGAGTTTCGCAGCATGATAGACACAGACGCTAGCTTGAAATTTCGGCATAACAAGGCGCAGCTTGAAATTTCGGGAGAAGAAGCTTAAGGTGTACCCAAAAAAAGACAATTTAGACTAGTATGATATACTACATACAATATGTTTAACACGCACAACACACACACATACACCATTTAGACTAGTAAGGTACACGTGCATTGCACGCGTGAGATTTGGCAACCAAATTATGAATAAATACCACATTATAGCATGTAAGCTTTGAGTCATATATGCATGATGTAGATGTTTGTTTAATTCTTATAGTTCATTTCATTCAAAATCATCTAGTTTTTATAAGAAAGCTAATCTATTTTAAGATTAATAGAATTGTGCATTGTATGGCATAAAGTAAAAACAAATCATGTAGAAAAACATTTTTGGCAATTCTGATACGGAAGATT
The DNA here is from genome assembly GCA_902687465.1 of Secale cereale. Lineage (NCBI taxonomy): Eukaryota > Viridiplantae > Streptophyta > Magnoliopsida > Poales > Poaceae > Secale > Secale cereale. The sequence continues at coordinate 177,649,552 of LR738710.1, forward strand.
CTAGAACAAAGAAGAAGTGCTTGTGTTTTGAGGTTTGTGCATTATGCTTAAGTTCAACCATAGAGTTTTCTAGATTGTACATGTGGAAAAATCTGGTGGAATCTAGATGATATCCAACGGCTAGTAGTGCTCAAATTTGCCAGCTCTGCACCATCGGATTGGCCTCATCCAACGACCATCTTTCGAAGATAAAGTTATCCGCACACTATATAAAAATATAAAATTTAATATACATATATATAGGGGTATAGATATAGATATGTGATGCGAAAGCCACCCATCATCTCCAATTAGAATAGTGTGTCCATGGACGGATGCAATGTGGCCAAACGATTCTGCCATCGGTATATCAGATTCAAACCAATCCGACCTTGTTCAATGTGTATACATTGCAACATGCTCGTTTCCAAACCACACCGCGCAGATCTCCGTTATATTCATGCATGCATGGGTTTCAAACATCATGATCTCTTATTCAAATATTTGAATTCAACTTTACATTGATTATGACCTCACCTAGTCTTTTACACCCACACATTGGTCTTCTCTTTATAATTGTACCACTAACTTTCTCTCGTGCATGCATGCACACACACTACCAGTCGGCATTATCCATCGCACACATGCAATCTTTTTCTTCAGGTCGGTCTCCCATGAAGGCACACACACACACACATTCCCCTCTCCATCATATCGGGCATTCTTTATCTCTCATGTGCATGCGCAACGATCGATGTTCCTCTATGTGTGTGTGTGTATATATAGCTAGATCTTTCATAGTTTTCCACACAAACCGATCAATCTATATATCTAGTGAGGTCTCACCCTCTTTCCCACATCCACATCGATCAATCTATACCTCTATATATAGGATTACATATATAGCTAATACACCCACATTAATTATATATCCAACGCCCCCTATCATCATCCATGCCTTCTGCTTCATCTCTCAAATGCACGCACAATGGCGAAGACAAGGGGCAGCAAGGGCCCTGCCCCCCTAACATCACTATATATCGATACTAATAAGAATGTGATCATTAGAAAATTGCTGGTAAAAATGGTTTAAGTTGATGAATTGGCCCTGCTCGTAAAGGATTAGCAATGATTGTCCCCCTAGCTAATGGGACATTTTTCATGGCTCCGCCACTGCGCGCAATAGCGCACGTTCTCGCCCCTCTCTCTTAATATCGATCTCGTAGTTGTGCACTCCTTCAAGTCTCCCTCCACTCGGCCCCTCGCACCGTCTTCTAGCCCCCCACCGGATTTTGCCACATGTACAATCTAGCAGACTCCTTGTTTGAACTTAAGCATAATGCACAAATCTCAAAACAACAGTGGTTCTCCTTTGTTCTAGAATCTTCCGTATCATAAGTGCCCAAATTTTTTTTCTAGTTCAACTGCCATTATTTGTTTTTACTTTATGCTTTACAACACACAATTCCATGAATCATAAAATAGATTAAGGGCTTCTTTGATTCAAAGGATTCTCGAAGGAATTTTGGAGGATTCTAATCCTTATGAATTTTTCCTATCTTGGTTGTTTGATTCGTAGGATTGTAAACCATAGGAATTTTTCCATATGATTCATTTGCACTAGATTTCATAGGAAACATCCCATCCACTCAAAACTCTTTGAAAGAATTCTGCGTTTTTTCTATGCACAATCAAACACTCATACCATCCTGTAGGATTCAAGACGACATTCCACTCTAATCCCATGTTCTTCCTATTCCCACGTTTTGGAAATCCTAAGAATCAAAGAGGCCCTAGTTTTTTTATAAAAACTAATTGATTTTGAATGATATGAACTATAAGAATTAAACGAAGGTCTACATCAGGCATATATGACTCAGAGCTTACATGCTACTGTGTGGTATTTATTCGTAATTTGGTTGCAAAATCTGACGCGTGCAATGCACGTGTACCTTACTAGTACTTACAGTATGTGCAAAACACAATGGCACGCTACACAGTGTCTCTCTTACAGTTCATGAAGCTACGTTGCACATGTGGAGGCGTTGTCGCGACATCCTTGTGTGGATTGATCACAGTGACGTGCTTCTGGTTCCAGAAGAATGTACTCGTCCTCCCTGAGCAGCACTGGCGGTACATGCACGAAGCGAAGATGTGCACGCACGCCACGCGCGCACTCATTCCCTCCCACGCACACGCGGGTACACGGGCAGACTCAGTTTTGTACCAAGATCCACCCCATGTGATAATTTGATGCGTGTAAAGTCCTTCACTTCATTGATGGTCAATTAATACAACGCAGGCAAATTGAGTGGACGTGTGGGCGGAAGAAACACATTACTACTCCACTGCGCGCATGTGAGTAGTTAAATCATGGGTTTCTAGTAGCAATTCCATTGGTCTCCTTCGTATTTTGTGCCAAGTTTTGACAGTAACATAATATTTACGCATCTGAGCAGTGTAGTCTACTTGAAATTTATGTACCACTGAACTCATCGGGAGCCGTTTCGGGCCTCGAAACCAAAAATCATCAATTAATCTTTACCTTGTTCCCATCACATTCGAAAGTACTAGTTCTACAATTAAGTGCAAGCCTGCTCACACCTACCAGTACGTACCAAACCTGAACGTGTTCCATGCAGGTTTTAGTACTAGTGCTAGTAGTTAGGTTATAAAAAGAGGAACTACCTAACCGAAAATTACTCTACCTTCCTCCTCATAGGTCCTCCTTCTTCGTCCGTCCTTGCCATGGCTGGTGTGCAGAGCTCAAGGTCCAGAACTACTCGTAACAAGGGAGCGGCAACCATGGCTGCAGAAAAACATATGGCTCGCCGCCACGCAGAGACCTCGAAAGATCTCTCACGGGCAGGCGATGGCTCCTAGGAGCGCCCTAGACGTGGAGGCGAACATGCCGAGCTAGCGGCGCTGGAGTCGTTATCCCTCGATGGCATGCCCAATCAGCTGAATAAGCACCTCAATAAGCAAAAGGAGTTCATCCACGGCTTGGCGGAGCTGCTGAAGGAGAGCCTCGACGACATGCCCACTGAGCTCAATGAGCAGGGGGAGTTGACCCCGGGATTGGTGATGCTGCTGAAGAAGAGCATTGCCTCGGAGAAGAAGGCGACCAGAAAAATCCTGCAACTTCAGGAGGACAAGGCGAAGCTCTGCCACGAGCTCGACCTGCTGAAGGAGGAGAACGCCGGCTAGAAGAAGCTGCATGAGAATAGTAGTTCCTCGATGGAGATGTTGCAGGCCCTCGTCATGGAACAGAAGGAGGAGTTAGCGAAGCTCCTCATCGAGCACCCAGCTGCTGTCAAGGTACGTAATGTGGCCGTGGAACAGATGATGATGGCTCGCGTCGAGAAATCCCGCGTCATGGACACAATGATGAAGATAGCGGAGGAGACGCACAAGGAGATGGATGTCGTGGAGACGATGAAGAAGCAGTTACGACTTCACGGCCAGCAACCCTTCATGTAGTGAGAGCAGCGCCCCAGACATGTGTGTGCGTCTTCCTTCTTTTTTGGGGGTGATAATCCTCCTTCTTCTTTTGCTCCTGTGTTTCTTATTTTGCTTCGGGTGTTTCGCTGCATGTGTCACCTTCTCTGCGAGGCATGAATAGAATAATGCTAAAAATGAGATGACTAGCAAATTAGATCATTCTTTATCGCCAATAGAACAATGCCTCTTGCTAGTAATATATAATAAGAGTAGAGAGTAGAGGATATGGCACTGGGCTACCGTGTTTCGTGCTCCTCCGTCGTACTCCAATGGAAAACTTGAGTATACCGCACGGTTCTTTGCTCCTCCTCAGGTCGTCGGCACATTTATATGGGCAGTCAAATCACAAGGCCTCGCCTTCCAGCAGTAATGAGCCATCAAATCACAAAGGCCCTCGCCTCTCGTGAAAAGGACCAAGCTAGACTGCCCCACCCTCTAGCCTTTTAATAAATTTTGAGCACGTCTTATCACATTCCAAATTACTACTACTACCACGCTATATTTAATTGTAAACCTGTTCACACCAATCACAACCTAAACGGTTTCCCACTTAGGAGCATATTAGTAGTACTCGGTTATAAGATGACTGCACATTCCTCCTCAACTCCTCATCCACAAAAAACAATCAAGTCAATCAAGCCATAGCCAGCGTGAGTTCTGGGTCAAGAGATTTCCACCAGGGAGAGGTGAGCATGGAAGAGGAAGCACGAGAGATGTCCCGCCTCACCATGAAAGCAGCCGACATGTCCAGCCGCACGGTAGTAGCATCACAGAGGTCCCGCCGTGCCGCCAAAGCAGCAGGCACGTCCTGTCGTGCCGCAGCGGCCTGGGAAAATTTCTTACGGGCTGGCGAGGACACTTACAGGCGCATGCATGCGATAGTCCATAGACAGATGGATCAGATCTCCGGCTGGGCGAGGATGCAGGACAAGGCTGCCAGCGTCATCCGGTAACTAGGGGAGAGCAATGCAAAGCTCCGGGGCGAGCGCGACCTGCTAAGGGCGAAGATCGCCGGAAGGGCGAAGCAGGAGCAGGAGACCACTGCCGTGTTGCAGAGGACGGGCTTCATCATCAATAAACTTATGGACGAGAATGCCATGCTCCGCATCGAGCGCAACAGGCTGGGGGAGGAATCCATGGATGGTACCAAGCAGCGTATTAAGGACATGAAACTGATGAAAGAGATCACCGGCCATCGCTAGAACTAGTCTCCGCGACCTGCAGCGCATAAAGAAAGTAGAGATCAGCGAGCCAGGTCGTTGTATGTGTCTTCCTTCTTCTTTTACCCTTGTGTATTTCGGGCGTAGCCGCATATGGCTTTTCTAATTATCTTCCTAATTATGTAAGACAATTATTATCCACTCTCGTCGTCCTTATATATATTCATCAGTCTTGCTATAAGTCGCAGTAGATGCTATATAGGTCCGTCGGATCTTACATCAAGATCCGTGCAAAATTTTATTTTCATGTTTTCTTTTCTCTCTCTTAAATCTCAGTCGAGTGAGACATTGCCACGCCATTAAACAGAGGCTCGGGCACCATTAATGGAGACCTTGGGAGAGAGGTGGATGGCAAATGGAGGTCAAAGGGCTCTCCTCCCGATAAGCACGCGCAGGGGTCTGATTGCACGCCTCCCGTACTCAAATAGCTACCCTGTACAGCGCCTCCTAGCTAATGAAAAAAGGGGACGCGTGGCGGCACGTAAATGGTAAATAGAACGCCCACGGTTTCAATAATACTTGTGTTTCCGATTGTAATGTGACAACACTTGTTCCAAAATGACTTTGTTGATTGTTAATGTGTGCGCCTTCGCAAATCGTATAGCAAAATTACCACATCATGTTGGTGCCATGTCATGGCACCAAGCCAAGTTTCATGATTTTCATGCGTGTTTCGGATTTACAGGAATTAAAAAACCAAGTTTCTCAATGTTTTCAGCCGAGCCATGACGCCCAGATGTTTGAATTTCATTCCCATTTCTGGCATGGGACCTAGCAATTTACCCGAGGACACACATGTGATTTTTCAACCAGCTTTGGTGCACTGGAACATGTGCTTGTATTTAAAATTTGAATTATGCACACAAAGGTGACACGTTCCCTCTCAGAACCACGAGCCTTCTTGAGAGAAGCTGCGGTTTGCAAGAAACTTATACCAAAACTTGTTCCTACTCTGCAAATTTTTTTACCACAGCATGGTAGTACCATGACATGACACCCTGCCAAGTTTCATGATTTTCTGGCGTGTTTTGAATTTACAAGAATTTTAAAATCAAGCTTCTCAATGTTCTCGGCCGAACCATGATGCCCAGATTTTTTAATATCATTCCCATTTCTTGCATGGGACCTAGAAATTCACCCGAGGACACACATGTGATTTTTCAGTCAACTTTAGTGCACAGGAGCATGTGCTTGTAGTTCAAATTTGAATTATGCACATTAAATGAGGAGAAACTCAATTAATGTACAAAAAAGGCCAAACGAACACGGAATAATTCCAAAATTTACAGGTCACTCATATTGTTCTATGTTGCCTCTTTAAAGAAAATCTAGCGGGAGGCAGCGTATATTGTTTCGCACACAAAGGTATAAAGAAATAAAGAAATAAAGAAATTATCCCTACTTAATTCTTGGGTTCTTATTATTTATGCCACTAGTTGTGTATCACTACTCAGTTTTGCCATTAGAAGTTACAACTACTCAAAAAATGCCATCGATCCGTGAGATGCCTGCTCAAAAATGCAATTAGATATCTAAAAAATGCCATCGTTAACTTAGATGTTTGCTCAGAAATGCCATTAGACATTGTTATTTTCACGTCAAACCCGTTGACCATGTTACATGACAAAAATAAGCCGATTCTCACAATGATAAGTTAATGGTGTCCAGCACAGCACACCCCTCAAATAAAACTGAGCACCCTGGAATTCTTTGACAAAACTAAGCACCCTGAAATTCTTTGACAACTAAACTGCTGGCTATATGATATTGGCCATATATATATTGTACGTATATAGTGTCAAGAAACGAGTGGTAGTACTATACCAACTAAAAGATGAAATGTACGAAGTATAACGAGAGGAAACATAACATAGTTCTGCTGGTGGCTCAGCACAACACACCCCTCAAATAAAACTAAGCACACGAGAAATTAAACTAAGGAACTAATCCGGTAGACACTGCATTAGAACCACCATGAGCAACGACACTGCCACCTTACTCGGAGTCATCGTCCACGTCCTCGACTTCGTCCTTGTCCCTCTTCCTCTTGGGCGATACTTCTTTGCTTGAACCACACACTTGGCTCTTGCTCTTCATGCAACCCTTGTAGATATTGAAACAAAGGTAGCCATCCATTGCAGCGTAGTGGATGTGGTCTATATCTAGTACAGTCCACTGCCATGCATGATGAAATGTGTGCGGAGGTTTCTTCAGTTCGCCATACATAGAATGAACCATGGCTCCTGCCAGGGTCAGCATTGAAGGCTGAGAGGAGGACACCATGCTCTCCTTCTGGAGATCGAAGGGCTGGCCTACAACGAGGCCTATCCGACCCAGGATTTCCTTGTCGTTCCTAAAGTCTACAGTAACGAATTTGACTCAGCCGCCCTTGAGGATGTTCTTAAATTCCTCGCGCTCAACGTCGGCAAGGCATATGTGGTAGACCAAGCATAAGTCATGCACGCACACCTAGATCACGACGGGATTCTTCTTCTCTGCCTCCTTTAATTTCTTCTCGCTAACCAGGATTGTGATGTACTCAACATCTAGCCCAGCAACCCACTCATCATTTGAGTTTTCGAACATGCGTTTGAAGCGAGCAAGGCATTCTTTCACCGTTGCGGAAGAATGGGTGTAGATGACGTCGAACTCATCGCCTGTGATGGTTCTAACCTTGTACTCACCACCGATCATGGAGATTTGGGACGCCATGGATTTGGGAGGAGGGTTAGGATTATTGGAACTGCCATAATGTGAAAGGACAGGACGACTAGGAGTGGTTTATCGATTGTAAAAACGTCGAGTGGGGGGCGCGTGCGAATGGCAGGGTAATGGCTTGCCTGGTGGATAAATGGATTCATGCACAGTACTATGGGGGCCCAATTAGATGTCATGTCTACTCGACGCCCAATTAAATGGCTTTCGATGTCATGTCAAGCGTCGGGAAAATTACAGGTGATATGAAGCTTTCCATTCTCCCATGATACGGGCTTCCGAGAGCCCTTGGATCTGAGATCGAACGGTTGCATGGCGTAATTCTAGGCCTATGGGTGAATATCCTATCCTGGAGGGTTATTCTGCAAATTTTCAGCAACTTAGCATGCAACCGTGCGATCTCAGATCCAAGGGCTGCCAGCAGCCCGTATCATGGTCGCGCCTACCACGATCGTCGCCTCGCTCGCACGGTCGCACCCTTGGAGATTTAACACGGTGCGTTAGGCTATCTGATGTTGGCATGTCATACATAGTCATCACTTAGGCTGGTCGTAGTGGGGAGTGTCATATACTAGTATCATGCATATGATACTAGTGTTTGATACTACATCCGTAGTGCATAGTATCATATTTGGTATCATAGAATGGTTCATGTATTGCCATGCATGACACATAGTAGCACAACATTTAATATGACACAGTATCATGATATGATACTCAACCCTCTCTTATTTCATTAAATACTATGCCACCTCATCAAAACTGCCTAGTTGGCATGCATGATACTACGCAGGATACTACCATGACGGGTAGCCTTAGTCACTCATACAACAAGGTTAGCTATAAGGTTGGCTATAAGAGTATTTTTTGTTTACTTCTCTCTATCTCTTTCTTCGTAGTATTTATTGCATCTGCCAAGGAGTGACCTCTTCCAATGAAATGGTGCTTAGATGAGGTGCTATGGGCATTAAATGGCTTAGCAACTCAAGTCCCCAATGCATAGGTGCTTAGTTTTTTGTTGCTAAGTTTGCTTCATCTAGGTACACGCGCTTATCACCGTTTCTTCCTGGGTCGCCAAACTAGTCTCTCTCTTCTTAATTAACTTGGCACATCAGACTTTATGCCTATGTGGCCGGCTTAGCACCTGTAGGATCAAGTACAATAGTGGGCTATAAGCCCGCTTTACATGGCATTTTTGCACATGTGGGGGAAAGAGGCAAGGAAAAAGTGGAGGAGTGGGCTCTCAAGCAAGAGCCAGCCTCTACATGGTGGAGCATCGGAAGAGGCACCTGTATGGAGGTGGTCAGGAATCCGGCTTGGCAGTTAAAATGATAATGTCAAGTCAAATCACCGGGCCGCACCTGTCCAGCATTAACTCACTGTCAAATCACAAAACCCTACGTTTGCAGCAGCCTACTCCCTCATCTTCTCGCGTCTCTGTCGAACCGACTAGGCGGAACTGCCCCGCCTACCGCGCGGGAAAAGCCTCACCCTCGACTTTTAAATAGTACATTATACTAATTTTGTATCCATGGATTGCGCCATGGAGCAAAGCCTCAAGAAAATGGCGGTACACATGTACGGAGTATACAGCACGCCCGTCGCGTTTGCATCGCACCCCAGATGGTCGGTCGGTCTGCACGCTGCTCTTCGAATGGAATGTGCGTCATATTGCGCTTGCACACACATGTGGGACCGCAATTGAGAACCGACCATAGGCACACTCCCCGGCCCCACAAGTTGGGTGAGTTAATGGAAGTACATACGTTGGTACCTGGACGATCCCTGCAAGACACGGAAGATCATTTCGTCCATGCACGTGACCAGACTCCAGCAGACATGCATCGATTGGCTATCTTCTACATATCATGCGGAATGTGTTGTACAGGGCTGTAGTTCTGGTGAGAAATCTAAAAAAAGGTTTCTTGTCATCTCGCAAAATTAGGTGTCATGTGCTTCGGATCACTATGAGGGTTAAACAGCGACAACTGAGTTGGGCTAGTCATTGGGGGCACATGCACGAAGACTACTCGGCTGCCATCTAGGTCAAGTCGGCTATGTTAATTAGGACATTTATCGACGGACCCCTTTTCTACGAATTTATCTTTAATTTGAGCTTTGATCCTCATCCACTTTGTCCGTCGGGATTCATCTTGTCTCCTTTGGGCAGTGAGGTTATGATTTCTTGTCATGTGGCATTTTTTCGTGTTATATGTTATAATCCAGTACTTCAGATCAAAATGACGACAACTACGCCTCTGGGGCACATGCATGAAGACTTCTCGACAGTCATTGCCGAGGTCAAGCCGGCTCCGGCCAGTAGACAAAAGAAAACTAGTACTCCACTATATAGGCTGGAGCCTCCGCGCTTGCTTGCTAGTGTTGCTCTCTTCACACTATCGCGTCCTATCCAGATCTAAACATGATAGCGGTGGCCACACTCTCTCTCTCTACTCACCGCTGGTCATAGATCTAACCGGATCCTCTCCGTCGGGGAAGGTGAGAAGGTGAAACGTTCACGCGGTCTTCCTAGGCAACGGCTCTTACCCACTGCCGACGCGTCCCGATCAGCGTGCCTTGCCGTTCTCTCCCAAGCATCACTGGCGAGGGAGGGCCTCCCACCCCTTCTTCCTCACTGCCGTAGTGTGGGCAGATCCGACCTCCCGCCGCCCACCTAGCGACATCCCGGTGACCCTCATGTATAACTTCCTTTGAAACCGGCCTTGCACTACTTCCCGAGCTCCTGACGTCACTACATTTGTATCTTTTACTATTTCTCAGGCCCCCTCGTGTAGATAGGATCGATCGGCTGTTCGAAAACCACCTATTTTTTTACTGTTAAGAGGTAAAACTAGTTCATGCACTCGAATCTAGAAGTACTTGGTTCAAGCAAGGAAGAAAGGGGGTGGGGTGGGGGAAGATTTGTTACCTGAATCTAGGACTTGGTCGAAAGAGGAAATAATGGGGGCGAAAAGTAGCAGAGACTGGCTATCCAACTGGTCTCTAGGTCTAATAGGGAAATAAAGGGAACGCAGTACAAACTCAATATAAACCCGATCTATTGGTTGAAAAGGGAAAGAAAGTGGGGACTGGGGGACAAGTCAACAGAGTAAGTCCAACACTATATTTGCTAGCCTCAGATGGTATAAGGTGGCTATATACCGAACAAAAATGGGACCAACCCAGATATCCTCTTCTGATGTTTGTTGCCCCAAGCCGCTCTTATGTAATGCCACTGGTAAAATGTAGCAATCGCACTGTTAAAAGTAAGGACACGTTAAACCAATGTTGTTTTCATTGTAATGCCTCCAGTAATATGAATCAATGGCACTTTTTTGCATGTCCTGCTAAATTTCCCATTAAGATAAGTTGCTTCTTTTTGTTTTCTGATGGAAATGGAGCCGGGGCTGGAGCCGTTTTCTTAAAAAAAGAAGAAGAAGCTGCTAGCTCATGGGACATTGCTTCATTTTAGGTGAACTGCACCAAAAGGTCCCATGAATTGAATCATCCATGTTGGTGACCTTCTATGATGGCGTTGACTACAGATATGGTTCCCATCATGAGGTATGTTCCTTTTTGGTCTGACCGTTTCCCAAAGATTCTGCATGTTGATCCTGCTCTTGTGCTACTATTTTGGCACTGCCATGATAAAGCAGTAGTGTTATTATTTTGCACCTTAATCTAGTGGCACTATTAATTTGAGGCAATGTTTTGGCACCGCTAGTGCCACTGTTTTTTTATATATCGAAAGATGGCGTTCCCTCCGATTTCATTAAAGAAACCCAACTATAGAGAACCATTATCCGACAACATCTCAGTGTAAACGGGCAGTTATGCAACTACTACTAGAACGGACTGAGTACTAGCAGGAGACAAGTTCGCCACATAAGCTAGGCAGGTAGGGGGACGCAGCACCAGCTCGACCATGTTTGGATTACAACCCAAATGCTACCACAGAAACATTAGGGGGAAGATATGGACTGAAAGAGCCAGCTTCAGCATCCTAGTCTAAGCACCCCCGGCCTTCATCCTTGCGACGCACGGTACACCTAGTTTTCCACCTGCTCGACCCTAGTGTCACTGATAAAATGAAGTAATAATACAGTTAAAAACTTAAAATAGAGCGAGTGTCCTCTGTATCATTTCATTTTCAATGTAGATAACGAAAGTGCTTCTCTTTGTTAATGTATGTTTCATCATCTAGTCCCATTGCTACTGTTTAAGCGTTTTTGCAAACTAGGGTGCTTAATTTTAGTTGATTTGCACAAAAATAGAGATTTGAATGTCTCAAGGCCCCTCCTTGTACTACCGATGTACACTGATGTTCATCACTGGCAGAAGGTGTATCGGAGAGACTTGGGTCGATTTCCAGTATGATGTAATATTTTCTTTGTTTATTAGTGTATGTTTCATCAACTAGTGCCACTATAATCTAATCACGCCTTTTCATTATCTATGCAAACAGGGTATTCAGCTGCATTTTGGTGGAACTGCACAAATGTACAGATAGAACCGGCATATATGCAGAGTGAGAGGTGCCAAGTAAAAATTACCGACACCAACCCTGCTCCATCTAAGCATTGGCATCCACCACCATCAGTGGGATGTGTGGCGCTCACTATGGAGTATCGATCCCAGATGGAGCATCCACCAGAGATTGAAGGATCGAGCATCTATAAGGTGCCGTTTGTGAGGGTGTCGTGCCAGAGCAAGCCGGTGGAGTCTTCGTCGACCGAACCCTACTACAAGAGGAGAAAAACAGTTGGCCCGACGATGCTTCCCTGCCATCCTCTCCCTCGTTGTTCACATGGTCTCACGGCGCGGCTGTCTGCCGCCGAGGAATAGGAGGAATAGGAGGAGCTTAGGGTTGTTAGTATTTGCAGGTTGTGAATTGTGTTTTGTGTTGTGTATTTTGAGAATACTTTCAGATATGAATGTCTTTTGAATTTCAGATTTGCAGTATTGAGCATATGAAGTATTATATGAATATTAGAAATCTATTTTTAGCACTTAAAAAATGTAGTTCCATAGGAGTATAAAAGTGCAGACAATGTGATTCTCGGAGAACAAACTGCAAGTTTCAGTTTCAGATAAGAAACTCCAAGTTCAGTTTCAGATAAGAAACTGCAACTTTCAGAGGCAGAGCATTTATATTAACCAGGCCTTTTCAAACAGTGTTAACATCATGCTGGAAGTTTTATTCATGGTCGAAACTAGAACTACCAGCCAGTTAACATCATGTTGATCAACATTCATGCATAGCACATCTTCATATGATGCACAGTCAAAAAGATATGCTATTTTCAAAATGCCCACACAATGTCGAGTGTGTGAAAAACAGAAAAAACGAGGGACAATGTTTTGGCAACTGTAGGACGTGGTGTGCGTAGATGACAATTGGGATCCACATGTCAATAAAGGCAGAGGCAAAAAATTTGGAGATATTTTCTCTCCACGGGTGGAATCGAACCCAGGCGGAACAGCTGCCGGGTAGTGTCACTCGGCCACTGGGCTAGTTCAGTTGTTTCGTTACTAATAAGGCACTTCCTCAGGTGGTCGGATATCCTCCTGCGCCTTTGTGCGCTCGCCGCGGCGCCGCTATCTGTCGTTGTGAACATGCTAAACAAACGAGAGGAATCTGGAGAGGACTATACGTGGAGAGGTGGACAGTCGGGACCCACTAGGTCTATGGCCGTACGCAAGCAAGTGCCTCATCGAAAAAAATACTTCCTCATAATGCTATACTGACGTTGGGGCCCACGGGTTTGTCAACATAGTTACATTTTTTAGGTGCTTCAACGTAGTTACTATAGGAGATAAATTCACAATGAAGCCGGGGAGCTGGCAGGTATCATTTATTATCACTAGGGCAGCAAGTATCAGCTGGGTTTTGGGCTGCCCCATCTAGGCTTTCTTTTTTAACATGCGCAGCCCACGACCTCGGATGGGAGGTCCATAGGCCTGTTTGTATTTTCTTGAGGGCCATCATGTATCGACCGGCCTATGGACCTCCCATCCAAGGTTTTATTTTTCCTGAAACATCGGCAACCCAATTTATGTTTTTTTTTTGAAGAAAACGCAGAGGTCTGTTCTGTTTTTATATATAAGAATAGGAACGTCTGGTCCAACTTATGTTTCCCTTCTAACTATATTATATATATTTAAATTATTTTGTATGTTATTATATATTATTTTTATTGTCATCATATATTTAACAGATACTTACATATGTAAGAAAACAATATCCCACATCTTATTAACCTATAAAAATAATTTCTTAACAATAAAATCCTGGATTTTTTTTTGGCAACGAAAATCCTGGTGATTGTGTACAAAAGCTTGGTAAGATTTAAGCACCAATGTAATAATAAATCACTTATTATATATATATATATATATATGTATGTATGTATGTATAAACAAAATGCTCAGCCCCTGTTTATTTTTTGATAATATTGCTGCGCCCACCCCAACATTATAATTAGAATCAGCCCAGCAAAATCGTGTATTTCGAGAAAGTGCAAATGGCGTGTAATTTATTAGGAAAAACATAAATGGGCCGCATGGACGCTACATTATTTGTTCACCCAGCCCATCTAATGGACTGTAATTAAAAACTAGAGACCAAATGGACTGTAAATTCTACCACGCAAAAAAAAGACTGTAAATTCTGAAAAAATGGGTTGAATACGTGCCACATTTTTGGAGGCTGGAATGTGGGCCAATAGGCCGAAGCCAATGCAAGTCGTTGTCAACTTAGTCAACAAATGATTCTGACATCGTTAGCCGTTGGATTTACATCCAACGATCGACATTCCTCATCAATCTCTCGTCTTCTTCCTCCAGCGCCGCCGGGACCACCTGCTCACGCCTCCTGTCACTAGCAGCTCTACTTAGCACGCTTCGCTGTGAAGCGCTACTCCACCGTTGGCCAGGCCATCCCTCCACCCCTCCACACCTCTTATTCTTCTCCACCGACTGTCGAACCACACCGCACCAGAACCAGTTAACCCTCGTACACCTCTCCGTCTGCGACTCTACTCCCTCATCTTCCCATCTCTGGCTCGTTGTTGTCCGGGGCCTCGCCATCGTCAACCACCTTGGATGCGCTCGCCGCGGAGTGGTCAAGGACCGACACCATCGGAAGTAGACTGTGCATGGAGAGGCTGACAGCTAGGTCCATGGCCGCACGCAAGGAAATTCCTCCTTATTACATGCAAAATAATGATTCCTCCACCTGACAGCTGGGACCCACCGGAAGGGCCTCTGTATTTCGTGAAAAAACGTTCCCACCACTGACAGGTCGGACCGACCAACTATATCTTCTCACGCAAGGAAGTGCCTCCTTATTACGCACAAAAAAATGAATACTCCCCCTGCTAGTTGGGACCCACCATAGTGGGAGGCTGACTTGTGGGCCTACTAAGTTGACGGGGATGGAGTTCTTTGTCAACTTAGTCAATATGAACGATTCTAGCTCAAGTGACCGTACGATATCCATCCAACAGTTGTAGTGCTTCTTCAACCTCTGGTCTTCTAGCTCCAGCCTCCCAAAGCAGCGCCGGTCGTGCCGCCTGCTCCTGCCTCGCGTGGCCGGCTGTGTTGCCGCGGAGGCCTCACCGCCCCCATACTACTCCCACCGCTGGCCAGGCCATCCCCACTCACCCACACCCTCTGTTATTCTGCGGCGACGGCAGCCTCACACCGCAGCCGAACTAGTGAACCCTCGTACTCCTCTTCGCGTGGGCATCCACTGCCGCCTCTTCCCCGGCTCCACGTCGTCCCCTTCCTAGGCCTCACCGTGGTCCACTGCCTTGCTGCTCTCGGCGCGGCGTGGTCAATGTGGTCAATGACAGACTTCCATCGGAAGAGTACTGTACGTGGAGAGGCTGACTGCTAGGTCCGCGGCCACAACCCAGTTTTTTTGTGATTTGCCAAGTAAGTCGCTTTGTCAGGCCTATTGAGCTGCAAATCTTTCAAGACGGGGAGAGCTTCATTCGGCTGGCCGAGAAAATGGCCTATGAGTAATGAGAAATGGGTTGTACATTTCTAAAACACATCAAACCAGCAATTAGTTTCAAATTTCTTTTTTTCATTTCGAGATTTTAAATTGCATTGATTTTTATGCGTGGACAATTTGTTGGATTTTATATTGATATACATTTGTTTTTAAAATCAGTTCGAATGTGACTCGAAATTTCGGGATTAAAAATAGTTCGGACCGCACCGAAATATGCAAAATTTCGTATAATTTTTTAACTGTGGCCACAATATGGGTTGTAATGCTAACAAAAAGAATATGAGCTTCAAAAAAACCTTAAGAATTAGCAAATGGTCTGTGAATTATTAGAAATAATGGCAGATGGGCTATATGATGTTTTCCACAGATTTGAGGCTTTCCTAAAAAAATGGTTGACGCACAAGCAGTGACCGTTGGATGTCCATCCAATGGCCATCGTGCTTCTTCAATCTCTGTTCTTCCTGCTCCAATCGCTCAAACAAGCGCCGGCGGGACTGCCTGCTCCCTCCTCCCCGCGGCCGGCTGTGTTGCCACGCAGGCCTCACCACCCCACCATACTCCCATCGCTGGCCTAGCCATCCCTCTACTCACCCACACCTGAAATTATTCTCCGGCGACAGCAGACGAACCAGTGAACCCTCGTACAGTCGTACTCCCCTCCGCATGGGAAACAACTGCTGAGTCTTCCCTGCCTCCGTGTCGTTCCCTTCCTAGACCTCGCCGTCGTCCACCGCCCTGGTGCTCTCGGCGCGGCCTGGTCAACGTGGTCAACGACCGACATGCATCTAAAGTGGACTGTACGTGGAGAGGCTCACAGCTGGGTCCACGGCCGCACGCAAGGAAATGCCTCCTTATTACGCGCAAAATAATGATTTCTCCACGTGACATCTGGGACCCACCGAAAGGGCCTCTTTATTTTGTGAAAAATACATTACCGCCGCTGACAGCTTGGACCCACCAGCTATATCTTCGCACGCAATGAAGTGCCTCCCTATTACGCACAAAAAAGAATACTCCCCCTGCTAGCTGGGACCCACTATAATGCCAGGCTGACTTGTGGGCCTACTAAGTTGACGAGGACGGAGGGCTTTGTCAACTTAGTCAATATGCACGATTCTAGCTCTAGTGACCGTATGATGTCCATCCAATGGCCGTAGTGCTTCTTGAACCTCTGGTCTTCTTGCTCCAGCCGCCCAAACCAGCGCCGGTCGTGCCTCGTGCTCCTGCCTCCCGTGGCCGGCTGCGATGCGGCTGAGGCCTCACCGCCCCCTACTACTCCCACCGCTAGCCAGGCCATCCCTGTACTCACCCATACCCCTTGTTATTCTGCGGCGATGGCAGCCTCAAGCCGCAGCGAACCAGTGAACCATCATACTCCTCTACACGTGGGCATCCACTGCCGCGTCTTCCCCTTCCTAGGCCTCGATGTCGTCCACCACCCTAGTGCTCTCGGCGCGGCGTGGTCAACGTGTTCAAGGAACGACTTCCATCGGAAGAGTACTATACGTGGAGAGGTTGACAGCTGGGTCACGGCAACTGCAAGGAAGTGCCTCCTTATTATGCGGAAAATAATTATTCCTCCACCTGACAGTAGGGACCCACCGGACTGGCCACCGTATTTGGTGAAAAAAACATTTCCCCCCTGACTGTTGGGACCCACCGGACAGGCCACCGTATTTCGCGAAAAAAATGTTCCCCCATTGTCAGCTCGGACCCACCGGAAGTGCCGCCTTATTACGGACAAAAAAAATGAATACTCCCCCTGCTAGTTGGGACCCACCTTGGTGGGTGGCTGACTTGTGGGCCTACTAAGTTGACAGGGACGGTGTGCTTTATCAAGTTAGTCAATATGAACGATTCTAGCTCAAGTGACCGTACGATGTCCATCCAACGGCCGTAGTGCTTCTTCAACCTCTGGTCTTCTTGCTCCAGCCGCTCAAAGCAGCGCCGGTCGTACCGCATGCTCCTGCCTCCCCTTCCTAGGCCTCGCCGTCATTCACCACCCTGGTGCTCTCGACGCGGCGTGGTTAGCGTGGTCAAGGAACGGCTTCCATCGGAAGAGTGCTGTACGTGGAGAGCCTGAAATCTGGGTCCACGGCTGCAGCAAGGAAGTGCCTCCTTATTATGCGCAAAATAATTATTCCTCCTCCTGACATCGGGGAACCACTGGACGGGCCACCATATTTCGTGAAAAAACGTTCCCCCCTGACCGCTGGGACCCACCAGCTACATCTTCGCATGCAAGGAAGTGCGTCCGAGCAAAAAAACGATTTGCCCCCCTGACTGCTGGGACCCACCAGCTACATCTTCGCACGCAAGGAAGTGCCTAACAGTTGGGACCCACCTGGTCGAAGCGTACGTAGCGTTGTCATTTTGGTCGCGAATGTGTATGTACATACTGGTGGATGTAGAGGCACGCACATGTCATAGCAGAGGCGCACACGTAGCATGTACACGTACGTACAGCGGCCAGGGTGCAAGAAAGAAAATACGGCCACGTACGTACATACGGGTAGGGTCTCGAACGCCTACTCACGCGTACGTACGGCCAGGGCTCGTGTGCATGGCTGGGTCGGAATGGAGAAACAGCGTCGCCGTCATGTTCATGGGGTGCCAACCGGCTGGGTCGGAACGGAATGCGTCGTCGTGTTCATCGGGAGGGCTTGGATGGAACAGCCGATGGAAACGAGGCCCGACGTACCGCAGAACGGAGGAAACGGCCTTGTGTTCGACCGGCCACGTTCGAAACGGGATCCTGTTCATCGGGAGGGGTCTGGCGTACCGCAAAACGGAGGAACCGAACCTCCTACGGTCGAAACGGGGGTCCTGTTGATCGGGAGGGGTGTGGCGTACCGCAAAACGGAGGAGACGGACTTGTGTTGGAGTGTTACGGTCGAAACGGGGGTCCTGTTTATCGGGAGGGGTGTGGCATACCGCAAAACGGAGGAAACGGACTTGCGTTGGAGCGCTACGGTCGAAACGGGGGTCCTGTTCATCGGGAGGGGAGTGGCATACCTCAAAATGGGACTCCACGGGATACTGTTCATCACCACCGTCGACCCCCTCCCGCCTCCACGGGCTATTGTTCATCCCCCGTCGACCTCCTCCAGCCTCCACCTGCGACTGTTCAGCCTCCACCACGCGCTATTCCACTGGCTACTGTTCAACCAGCCCTCTCCACGGGCTCCTGTTCAACCACCCCTCCACGGGCTACTGTTCATCCATCCCTCCACCGTCTGCTGTACATGCAGCCCTCCATGGGGTGGTCCTATTCATGCAGTCCGCCACGGGGTCCTGTTCATGCAGCCCCAACCGGCTCGATCGAACGGGGTCTTGTTCATGCAGAGGCAACACCACGGGGTCCTGGTCATCCACCCCACCGGGAAATGTTCATCCAAACCCCCCTAGCAACGCTCACTATTCATGCAGAGGCAGCATCGATCGGCTTCAGTTAGCAGCAGTAGCAAAGAAATCGCTTGATCGGGTTCAGTTAACAGCCATCGATCGATCGCTTGGGTTCAGTAACGCGTAGCATGCAGTGCAATCGCTTGGGTTCAGTTAGATCCCAAGGCCTCGCTCAGGTTCAGTTAGAGCCCAACGCCTCGCACCCACGCGCGTGCGTGTACGAGAGAAACGCGCATCGCTCGGCCCCGACCACCCATCGTAACCGGGAACACCCCGATATTTTCCTCGCCCTCGCTTCTACCACGATTTTTTCCGTCATGCATGGCCCAAAGAATGTCATGCAGCTGCATATCCGGCCCGCCCAGGACGAAAAGCCCATTTTCTATCATGTTTTTTTTCCTAGAAAGGACCCCACCACATCTATGATGATACCGGGTTTTGTCACAATTATCATCATAGAAGTGTCATAAGTATGACAGAAAAAAGTTTCATTCGGCCCAAAATGTCACGGATGTGTCTTTTTTTGTAGTGAATATGATGAAAACCCCATCTTATTATCCTCGATGACAACAATACAATACGTGTCATGTCCCTTTCTTTCACTGGGATTGAGCACCGCAAAATTGAACCCAAAGCAAAGCACTTCTCCCGTTGCAAGAAAAACCAATCTAGTTGGCCAAACCAAACCGATAGTTCGAAGAGAATTACTAAGATATCAAATCATGCATATAAGAATTCAGAGAAGACTCAAATAATATTCACAGATAATCTGATCATAAATCCACAATTCATCGGATCTTGGCAAACGCACCGCAAAAGAATATTACATCAGATAGAACTCCAAGAACATCCAGGAGAACATGGTATTGAGCATCAAACAGAGAGAAGATGCCATCTAGATACTAGCTATGGACCCGTAGGTTTGTGGTAAACTACTCACATTTCATCGAAAGGGCAATGGTGTTGATGTAGATGCCCTCCATGGTCGAATCCCCCTCCGGCAGAGTGTCGGAAAAGGCCTCCAGATGGGATCTCGCGGATAGAGAAGGTTACGGCAGTGGAAAAGTGGTTTCGATGCCTCCTCTAGGGTTTCTGGAATATATGTGAATATATAGGCAGAAGAAATAGTTCGATGGAGCAACAAGGGGCCCACAAGGATGGGGGTGCGCCCTCCGTCCTTGTGGCCGCCTCATGCCTCCCCTGACATGCACTCCAAGTCCTCTGAATGTCTTCTGGTCCAAGAAAAATCCTCGTAAAGTTTCGTTCCATTTGGACTCCGTTTGATATTCCTTTTCTGCGAAACTCAAAAACAAGCAAAAAACAGAAAGTGGCACTGGGCTCTAGGTTAATAGGTTAGTCCCAAAAAAAATATAATATAGAATATTAATGCATATAAAACATCCAAAACAGATAATATAATAGCATGGTACAATAAAAAATTATAGATATGTTGTAGACGTATCAGTTACTAATCTTAGCAACCAAACAAGTATCAAATACACAGGGGCTACTACGAGCACTAGTAAGGTACACATCAATAACATGTATATCAAATGTACCTTTGATCACTTTGCCATCCTTCATAGCCGCCAAATATTTGGGGTAGTTTCACTTCCAGTGACCATTTCCTTTGCAGTAGAAGCACTCAGTTTCAGGCTTGGTTCTAGCTTTGGGATTCTTCTCGGGAGTGATAACTTGCTTGCCATTCTTCTTGAAGTTCCCATTCTTTTCCTTGCCCTTTTTCTTGAAACTAGTGGTCTTGTTAACCATCAACACTTGGTGCCCTTTCTTGATTTCTACCTTCGCCGATTTCAGCATCACGAAGAGCTCGGGAATCATTTTTGTCATGCCTTTAATATTATAGTTCAACGCGAAGTTCTAGTAGCCTGGTGATAGTGACTAGAGAACTCTTTCAATCACTATTTTATCTGGAAGATTAACTCCCACTTAATTCAAGTAATTGTAGTACCCAGACATTCTGAGTGCATGCTCACTAGCTGAGCTATTCTCCTCCATCTTGCAGACAAAGTATTTGTCAGAGGTCTCATACCTCTCGACATGGGCATGAGTCTGAAATACCAGTTTCAGCTCTTGAAACATCTCATATGCTCCATGGCGTTCAAAACGTTTTTGAAGTCCCGGTTCTAAGCTGTAAAGCATGGCGCACTAAACTATTAAGTAGTCATCGTATTGAGCTTTGCCAAACATTCATAACGTTTGCATCTGCTCCTGCAATAGGTCTGTCACCTAGCAGTGCATCAAGGACATAATACTTCTGTGCAGGAATGAGGATAATCCTCATATCACGAACCTAGTCCGCATCATTGCTACTAACATCTTTCAACTTAGTTTTCTCTAGGACCGTATCAAAAATAGGGGAGCTAAATCGCAAGCTATTGATCTACTACATAGATATGCAAATACTATCAGGACTAAGTTCATGATAAATTAAGTTCAGTTAATCAAATTACTAATGAGCTCCCACTTAAATTAACATCCCTTAGGTTATCTAAGTGAAACATGATCCAAATCAACTAAACCATGTCCGATCATCATGTGAGATGGAGTAGTCTTCAATGGTGAACATCTCTATGTTGATCATATCTACTATATGACTCATGTTCGACCTTTCGGTCTCCAGTGTTCCGATGCCATGTCTGTACAAGCTAGGCTCGTCAAATTTAACCCAAGTATTTTCTGTGTATAAAGTTGTCTTACACGCTTCGTATGTGAACATAGAGTCTATCACACACGATCATAATGTGGTGTCTCGAAACAACGAACTATCGCAACGGTTGATACGTCTCCAATGTATCTACAATTTTTGATTGTTTCATGCTATTATATTACCTTTATAGGATGTTTTATATACATTAATATGCTATTTTATATGATTTTTGGGACTAACCTATTAACCCAGAGCCCAGTGCCGGTTTTTGTTTTTTTCCTTGTTTTTGAGTTTCGCAGAAAAGGAATATCAAACGGAACGAAACTTCACGAGGATTTTTCTAGGACCAGAAAACATCACATGGACTTGGAGTGCACGTCAGGGGAGCCGCAAGGCAGCCACAAGGACAGAGGGCACGCCCTGTGGGGTAGGGTGCGCCCCCACACTTGTGGGCCCCTCGAGCGTCTCCTGACCTAATTCTTCAGCCTATATATACCCATATATTCCAGAAACAACACACAGGCGATCAAAACGAATTTTCCGCCGCTGCAACTCTCTGTTCTTGTGAGATCCCATCTGGAGGCCTTTTCCGGTACTCTGCTGGAGGGGGAATCAACCACGAAGGGCATCTACATCAACACCATTTCCCTTCCGATGAAGTGTGAGTAGTTTACCACATACCTACGGGTCCATAGCTAGTAGCTAGATGGTTTTTCTTGCAATGGGAGAAGTGCTTTGCTTTGGGTTCAATCGTGCGGTGCTCAATCCCGGTGACACAAGGGGGCATTGCACGTATTGTATTGTTGCCATCAAGGATAAAAAGATGGGGTTTTCATCATATTGCTTGAGTTAATTCCTCTACATCATATTATCTTGCTTAAGGCGTTACTCTGTTCTTGTGAACTTAATACTCGAGATGCAGAACCGTTTCGGTTGATGTGTGGAGTAATTGTAGTAGATGTAGGAAGGAGTCGGTCTACTTGTCACGGACATGATACCTATATGCATGATCATTGCCATAGATGTCGTTATAATTATTTGCTTTTCTATCAATTGCTTGATAGTAATTCGTTCTCCCACTGTAATATTTGCTATCATGAGAGAAGCCTCTAGAGAAACCTATGGCCCCGCGGTCTTCTTTATATCTTATAAGTTTCAGATCTACTATTTTGCAATCGTTTCCTTTTCAATCTATAAACTAAAAACCCAAAAATATTTACTTTACTTGTTTATCTATCTTTATCGGATCTCACTTTTGCAAATAACCTGGAAGGGATTGACAACCCCTTTATAGCGCTGGGTGCAAGTTGTTTGATTGTTTGTGCAGGTAATTGGCGATTTGTGTGTAATCTCCTACTAGATTGATACCTTGGTTCTCAAAACTGAGGGAAATACTTACTTCACTTTGTTGCATCACCCTTTCCTCATCAAGGGAACCCCAATGCAACCACGGGGAATTAGCGAGGAAGTCAAGATTTCTGGCACCGTTGCTGGAGAGATCTACGCCAAGTCAAGACCCACCAAGTACCTTTCATTCAACTCTCATTTCTCGCATTTACATTATTTTCCATTCGCATCTCATTTTCCTCTCCCTCACTTCTAAAACGATTTTCAAAAAGATTTGCCTTTTTCTTGCCCTTCTTTCGTTCGTCCTCTTCGTCCGTCGGTTGACATCATGTCTGAATTTGAGGGAGTTGCACTGGGTAGCGATGATAGCAACTATGGAGGAAACCTTGATGATTCTTCTAATAATCATAAAGAACCTACCATCTTGCATACTAAAGAACTCTGCATAAGCAGCGGCAACATAATTGGGAAGCGGGTTATTCAATACTTTTTCACTTGTGCAGGATCACTCCCTACGTTGGGAGGATCTATTTTGCATAAAACTAATAGCCTCGTGGATGCTATTTCTTTGCTTATAGTTGAACTCGAAAGACAATTTATTCATATGCATCCTTGCATACAAAAGATTTCCCTAGAATTTTCTAATGTTGAGCATTCTTCTGTCAAACGCGCTGCTACTATATTCCTAGCTCATTTGTTTAGATTTATTATGAAAGATGCTACTGAATTTTTTTCACATTATAAAGTAGATGGTGGTCATCCTCCCATAGAAAGTATTATCTTTGATCAAGAGGACATAATGCGTTTGTGATCTCTTAATCATGTTCCTTACAATGAAAATTTGAGGAAAAAGGTCCCTACCAAAGTTTTGATTGATAAGATTTCTGAACTTAATGATGATTTTGCTATCCAAAACAATGCATTGGGATTCTCCCTTGGAAATACGCTCATGATTTTTTTTCCAAAATAATGCTTATAATGACGAGTTGGCCATACAATTCAAAGGGCCGAAGGTGGAACCAACTCCTCCCGAGATCGATCTTGGGGATTCTTATCCTATTAAATTAAGCCCTTTTGATTATGTTTTCTTAACTCAAAGAAAACTTTCTGCTGAACGAAGGGAATACAAGATGAGTTTTCGAGATGTGCCTTATCATTATTACTACAATACCTAGATAAATTTGCATTTTATGCCTAGCTAAGGGCGTTAAACAATAGCGCTTGTTGGGAGGCAACCCAAATTTATTTTTGCTTTTTACTTTTTGGTTCTGTTTTGCAAGTTTTACACATTATTAATTCTGTATTAATTGTTTTTTGGTGTTTTAATTAGTGTTTGAGCCAAGTAAGACCATTGTGATGGCTTACGGGTATCGTTGATTTGATTTTGCTGAAAACAGAAACTTTTGCGTCCAGTGAAGAAAATTCAATAAACCACAGGAACATCGAAACCTTCCGAAACTTTTACACAAAATTTATATACAAATTACCCACGTCATCCATTTTTTCAGAATTTTTAGAATTACAGAAGTATGCGAAGTTTTCAGATTGCTACAGACTGTTCTGTTTTTGACAGATTCTGTTTTTTATGTGTTGTTTGCTTATTTTGATGCATCTATGGCTAGTATCGGGGGGCAGGAACCATGGAGAAGTTGTAATAAAGTAGATATTACACCAATATAAAATTAGAATAAGATCACAACAGTACCTTGGGTGGTTATTTGCTTTGTTTTACTAACAGAGCTCACGAGATTTTCTGTTGAGTTTTGTGTTGTGAAGTTTTCAAGTTTTGGGTAAGGATTTGATGGACTATAGAATAAATAGTAGCAAAAGCCTAAGCTTGGGGATGCCCAAGGCACCCCAAGGTAAAATTCAAGGACGTCCAACAGCCTAAGCTTGGGGATGCCCCGGGAAGGTATCCCCTCTTTTGTCTTCATCCATCAGTAACTTTACTTGAGGTTATATTTTTATTCACTACATGATATGTGTTTAGCTTGGAGCGTCGTGTACGATATGAGTCTTTGTTTTTTAGTTTTTCACAATCATCTTTGCTGTACGCACCTTTTGAGAGGGACATGCTTCAATCATAATTTATTAGAATACTCTATGTGCTTCACTTATGTCTTTTGAGCTAGGCAGTTTTGCTCTAGTGCTTTACTTACATCTTTTTAGAGCACGACGGTGGTTTTATTTTGTAGAAATTGTTGAACTCTCTTGTGTCAGCGTTCTGGGAACCAGGGTACCCAGACTAGCCTGCCTGCGGCCCATGACGTGGCCCCTCTTCAGGCCTGGTACGGCCCATCTTCAGCGTCGACACTCGAGACCCTCGCGAGGACGATACTAAGACCTCCGGAAGGGGCAGTCTCGTCTGGCTGGCTCCCGAGGAGCAGAGAACTCTATGCAATCTCCCACCTCACAAGGTTGTCATGATGAAAGCCATAACGACCAAGGCCAGGCGGGTGCCAGCGGGCGCAGTATAGTAGTTTCCTCTTTGGTGCTAAGGGAGGGGGCTCAGACGCAGAGTCCTGAGAAATCTGCCAAAGGTTTCCATTACAGTGCAACAAGACCAAGATCGACCACCAGGACGGCAGGACGGAGGTCATCACCGAGCCCACCATGGCGTCAGGATCAGAGGCTTTGCAGGCAAAGACCACCTTTTGTCAGTATAAAATGTACTAGTTGTCCCCCTTCAAAATTGGCCGTTGTGGGATCCCTTCCCGCCAAACATGTCGGGGAAGAGTACCAAGGCCACTATATAAGTACGAAGCAACCACCCAACAGGGGGACGGATCATTCAAACCGTCTCTTCCACCACCAAGCAAGAACACCTCACCTCTGGAAGTCATTCACTATTTGTACTAGTTCATCCACAGCCCATCTCGAGGCTAATCCACCATACTGCTGGAGTAGGGCCACTCACCGCTAGGTGGCCTGAACCAGGATAAACTGCCTCGTGTCTCTTTTACATTCTTGTTCATCATGCTAGTTCGTGAGACGGCAAGTAGATAGATAGGCGAGGTTGAGATCTTCGCACACACCCCAGAGTTCGAACCTAGAGGATTTTGCGGAGCCCTGAATCAGACATTTGGCGTGCCAGGTAGGGTGCGTGTCGAGGATCTACTCCCCTCATCGTCGTGTTCCTTCTATGCCATACAGCTCTGCGCATGGCGGACGTCGCTTCGCCCATCGAACCGCGGGCGACATTTGGGTACAGAGTAGGCATTCGAGCCCTCTCCCCCGCTTTGCGACAAGTGCAGTGGCCACCAAGGTTCTAGCCGGCACTGCCGATGTGGTACAACGGCACGGAAGACCCAGTGGTGTTCCTCCAAGCCTATATGGAAGCCGTCTGGGAATCCGGCGGCGACTACAAGGTGATGGCAAACTGGCTCCCCATGGCCCTCGTGGGGGAGCCGCGCGCGTGGTTCCTAAGCTTCCCGAAGGCCTCGGTGGCTTCCTGGGAAGATTTGTATGGCCTATTCATCATGCGTTACATGACGCACGAGCCCAACATGGTCGCGGCGCTTCTCAGAGGTTTGCGGGCACCGGCATCAGATCAACACATCAAGCAGTTCATACAACAAGTGACAGTCGCATGCTCGCCCCCGGGTTGGGTGGCCCTAGGTCCGACATCACCTTCGACTCAAGAGACCATCCCGAGTCGACGGCGGGGGCGGGCATGCTCCCCATGGTCTGCACACCCACCATATGTAATGTGGCCATCACCAAGACCCTCATCGATGGTGGAGTCGGCCTAAACGTTCTCTCTATAGAGACATTCAACCTCCTCCATGTATCCTGCGAACAAATCCTCCCCACCAAGCCTTTCTACGGCGTCGTTGATGGTTCCATCAACCCCATCGGGCAGATCCGCCTCCTAGTTACCTTTGGCACACGCTATAACTATCGCACCGAGCTCATCGACTTCGACATCGCTAGCATCAACTTGCCGTACAATGCAATCCTTGGCTAGCCAGCGCTGTCCAAGTTCATGGCGGCAACCCATCCCGTGTACAATCTCATGAAGATGCCGGGAAGCGACGGCATCCTCACCGTGCCAAGAGACACCAAGGACACGCTTCAAGCTAGCCTACGGGTTCGTAGCAGTCGCGCGGGCGCACGACAGAGGGGCGCCAGAGGCCCCGGGGGCTGCACCAGCAAAAAAGAAGCAGTTGTTTTCTCAAGATCGGGCAGAAATGAAGCAGGTGCCAGTGGATGAAAACGGGAAGCCGAGCCCCACCTTCACCATAGGGGGCGGCCTCCCCGCAGACCAAGAAAAGGCTTTGGCTCATTTCCTGCGCGCGAACAAGGAGGTGTTTGCGTGGGAGGCGGCGGACCTGGTCGGGGTCCCGCACGAGGTAATCAAGTACCACCTGACAGTGTGCCCGAACGTGCACCCCGTAAAGCAGAAGGCGTGGCGACAAGCTCAGGAGAAGCAGGCATTCATCACTCAAGAGGTCTGCAAGCTACTCGAAGCAAGCGTCATCCAAGAAATGTGCCATCCGGAATGGCTCGCGAACCTGGTTATCGTCCCCAAGAAAGGTGGAATGGAGCTTATGTGTGTCGACTTCACCAACCTCAAGAAGGCTTGCCCTCAGGACCCCTTCCCTCTCCCGCGCATTGATCAAATCATCGATTCTAATGCCCAGTGTGACCTGCTGTGCTTCCTGGACACCTTCTCGGGCTATCATCAAATCAAGATGGCGGTGCAAGATGTGGAGAAGACGACCTTCCTAACCCCCTGCGGGGTGTACTGCTACACCCGCATGCCATTCGGGTTGCGCAACGCAGGAGCAACTTTCCAGCGACTGATGCACATCGCCCTGTGGGAGCAGCTCGGGAGGAACGCAGAAGCATACGGCGATGACATAGTGGTGAAGTCTCAAGAGGCCAAAACCCTCATGGGCGACTTGGAAGAAACCTTTGCCAACCTACGCAAGGTGGATTTGCGGCTCAACCCAGAAAAATTCATGTTTGGCGTCCCGGTGGACAAGCTCCTCGGTTTCTTGCTGTCACGCAGAGGGATAGAGGCCAACCCCGAGAAGGACAAGGCTATAGAAAAGATGAGCCCATCGAAGACCCTCAAGGAAATGCAGAAACTGGCAGGCTGCGTTACATCGCTTGGCCGATTCATATCCAAGCTGGGGGAACGCGCCCTCCCTTTCTTCAAGCTGATGAAGAGGAAAGTCCCGTTTGAATGGACTCCTGAGGCTGACGCAGCTTTCGAGGACCTCAAGAGATATCTCAGTAGCCCCCCTGTGATGGTGGCGTTGTGCCTCCGCGAGCCCTTGGTGCTCTATCTGGCCGCCATGCCATATTCAACCAGCGCCACGCTAGTGGTGATTTGGGAGGGGAGCCAAATTGATAACCCGAAGAAACAAAGCGGCTCGGGTTCAGCAGGAGCAGTGCAAGTTCAGGAAGGAGCCAAGGAGACCACGGTGGGCCTTCAAGATGGTAAGGCTCCTGAGGACAGTACACCTGGGGCCCGAGAAGCCTTGGTGGCAGTGAGAGTCCCGGAGATCCTCCGGCTCAGGAGCCTTGGGACGCTGCAGCCACATCCACCCTCGTCGAGCACCCGGTGTACTTCGTCAGCACAGTACTGCATGACGCGCAAGCCTGTTACCCTATGCCGCAGAAGCTCCTGCTAGCGCTCCCTGTGGCCTCACAAAAGCTGCATCACTACTTCCAAGGTCACCCTATCAAGGTCGTATCACCTTGATCCCTGGAAAGGGTACTCTGGAGCCCCAATGCGGCAGGAAGAGTCACCGAGTGGAACATTGAACTGTAGGCGTTTGAGCTGGAATTCAGCACGACCCGAATTATCAAAGGAGCGGCCCTTGCTGATTTCGTGGCGGAATGGACTGACACCCCACGTGAGGAGGTGAGCGAGGACCGCTCCCTCACCCCTAGAGACAAAGTCCCAGATGGATGGGTCATGTACTTTGACGGGACCTTCGCACAGTAGGGTGCAGGGGTTGGAGCTGTGCTCATCTCGCCCACCAAGGACAAGCTCTACTATGTCGTGCAGCTATGCTTCCAGAATGGCGACAAGGTCTCCAACAACATCGCAGAGTATGAGGGCCTGATCGCCGGCCTCAAGGCTGCTGCAGCGCTGGGGGTAAAGCGCCTCACCATCAAAGGCGACTCCCAGCTCCTGGTCAACTTCTCCAATAAGGCATACACACCGAAGGACGAGCACATGGAGGCATATCTTGGAGAAGTGCGGAAGATTGGGAAGCGGTTCCTGGGTTGGAACTGTAACACGTACCGCGCGACACGAACAAGGAGACAGACAACATTGCCAAAAGGGCATCCTGGCACTTGCTACAAGACCCCGGTGTGTTTGAAGAGCGACTCTTCAGGCCATCGGGAGCTCCTCCCACCGTCAAGCCGACAACGCCTCGGGAGGAGCTCCCGCAAGCACCCACCTCAGGTGCACCAGCTTGTGGGCCAGCCTCGGGAGCCCGCCTGCGGCTCGCGCTAGAGCCTCGGGAGGGGTGTTTGACTAAGAAGGCATACCTGCTCCAAGGAACCCTTCCGGAGAAAGAAGAAGAAGCGGAGCGCGTGGTGCAGCAAGCCATCGCATACTGCAGCCAAGACGGTGAGCTCTACTGAAGGCGGTCAAATGTCGTGTCCCTGCGATGCATATCCAAGGAGTAGGGATGTGTGCTGCTGGAAGACATACATGGTGGAAATTGCGGGCAGCACTCCTCCTCATGAACCCTCGTGGGCAAGGCATTCCGCAGCAGATTCTATTGGACCACATCGGTCAATGACGCCACAGAACTGGTAAGGTCCTGCAAAGCCTATCAATTTCATGCAAAACTGATCCACCAGCCCGCACAGGGCCTCGAGACTATCAAGTTGTCCAGGCCGTTCGCGGTATGGGGGCTAGACATCCTAGGCCCATTCCCCAGGGCGCCTGGGGGCTATCGCTACCTCTACGTCACCATCGACAAGTTCACCAAGTGGGCGGAGGTAGAAGCCGTCCGCACCATCCTAGTCGGCTCAGCAGTCAAGTTCATCAAGGGCCTCGTGAGCCGCTTCGGGGTCCCAAATTGCATCATCACCAACAATGGCTCGCAATTCACTAGCAACCTTTTCAAAACATATTGTGCTAACCTTGGAATGCATATATGCTACGCCTTAGTGGGACACCCGAGGAGCAATGGCCAGGCCGAGCGCACAAATGCAGAGGTCCAGAGGGGCCTCAAGAAAAGAACCTTCAAGAAGAAGCTCGAGGCCCGATGGATGAGCTCCAGTCCGTGTTGTGGTCCATCTGCACCACCGCGACCAAGCCAACCGGAGAAACTCATTTCTTCCTCGCCTATGGAGCCGAAGCGGTTCTCCCACACGAGGTCAAGCATCACTCCACACGGGTCTTGGCGTTTGACGAAGCACGCCAGGATGCCACGCGAGGGGTTGACCTTGTGCTGGGGGAGGAACCCTGCCATCAAGCCTCGCTTTGGGCGGCAAGGTACCAGCAGGCGCTGCGGTGGTACCACTGCCACCACATCCGCTCTAGGACGCTCGAGGTAGGCGACCTCATCCTGAGGCGGGTGCTCTCCAGGGAAGGGCTGCATAAGCTCTCCCCCATGTGGGAGGGCCCGTTCAGAATCGCTCGCATCTCCAGGCCTGGCGCCATGTGCCTGGAGACGCAAGATGGAGTCCCCATCCAGAACGTCTGGAACATCCAACACCTTCGGAAGGTCTACCCATGAAGCAAGGCCCCGTGTCTCTGAAGGTCTCCGCTCATGACACTCTCACGTAATAATGAGTGGGGTTGTACATGCCCCGGAGTCTCCGGAGTGCTGCCATCGGGACTCGGGGGCTCCCTCCCCTGTCCTAGTGGCAGCACTTAGCTCCACGCTGGTGAGAAGACTAGACTGGGTGCCAGACGCGGTTGTTCATTTGCTTGCTTTCTATAGTTGATTTGCAACCTATTAATGGAATTTGGAGTTCTGGCCTTTCTCGATTGCCTAGTTGGTTTTCCCTCCTTTTATTCGCTCGCTTTCTTGTCTCGGATCAGGGAGAATGACATTTGCCCGTCGCTCTCGCTCGTGCGCCTCGCGCGGGGGCTACATAGGCAGGAGTGTGCATGCGCTAGGCTCGCCCGCCTCGGCAACACGTTTGCCAAAGCCCTATCACCCCAGGGCCTCGGCTAGTTTGATCTTGCGAGGAGCCGTAAGTGAGCTCGAGACTTACGCACCCTTTTTTTAGTCCGTACCTCCCTGGTACCGTGACGCGGTGCACTAAGCCACGGCTAGCCCATGCGTAAGGGCTCACGCAAGGAAGGACAAGATACCCGATGATTCTCCTAACAATCATGCAGCTTTATGATGCCTCCCGAGGCCGGCAGCTACCGATTCGACAGCAAAGGGGACTTCATTGGATGATGAAGGGCTCACCCTCATGAGGCGGGAAGCTACCGCGAATTTACCAAGGCTCCAGTCAAGTCGAGTGGTTGCCGTGGCGACGTGGGGAAGTGGAGATAGCCACATCCAATCCAGGCGCCATGTGTCAACCAGGACCGCAGGCGATTGAGGCCCGCGGCGCTTCGCCCTTGCCCTTTGGCTTGGCCTCGAAGCCAAGTCTGAGTGCGCCTTGGGCCGGAGGGCTACTGTCGGCATTCTGGGAACCAGGGTACCCAGACTTGCGTACCTGCGGCCCGCGACGTGGCCCCTTTTCAGGCCTGGTATGACCCATCTTCAGCATCGACATTCGAGACCCTCGTGAGAACGATACCAAGACCTTCGGAAGGGGTAGTCTTGTCTGGCTGGCTCCCGAGAAGCATAGAACTCTATGCAATCACCCACCTCGTGAGGTTGGCATGACGCAAGCCATGATGACCAAGGCCAAGCGGGCGCAAGTGGGTGGAGTACAGTAGTTTCCTATTTGGTGCTAAGGGAGTGGGCTCAGACGCAGAGTCCCGAGGAATCTGCCAAAGGTTTCCATTCCAGTGCAACAAGACCAAGACCACCAGGACGGCAGGATGGAAGTCATCACCGAGCCGACCATGGCGTCAGGATCAGAGGCTTTACATGCGAAGACCACCTTTAGTCAGGATAAGATGTACTAATTGTCCCCCTTCAAAATTGGTCATTGTGGGATCCCTTCCCACCAAACGTTTCGGGGAAGAGGACCATGATGATGTTACAGACCTAGGGTAGGGTCACAGGCCTGGCCCAAGCACCCTACCCAAGGTCACTACCCCAGAAGCTCAAAAGACAACTCGAAGACAACAAGAACAGTCGACTGACACGGCTCAAGAGGACATTCCACTCGACTGTACACCCCTGTTCAGACGGCTCAACTTCACTCGACCCTTCCAAGACACTCGACCCGTGAAGGTCAAAGGTCCCTTAGGAAGGCAACGGTCCGGCATTCACTCCGCAACAATGAACACCTTTATCATTCTTTACCACAGGCATTATCAGTAACGCCTGCCTTTATGTACTGTTGGATTTCGGGCTCCTCAAAACCCAAGAAGTTCGAACATAGGGGTGTGAACGAAGATCTCTCCCACTCACGTCTACCTAGCGTCTCGCCCTCGCCCGTGAAGAGATTCAAGCAAACAACAGATGAAGCACGCAAGAGTTTACCCAGGTTCAGGCCACCGTGTGGTGTAAAACCCTACTTCCTGCTTTGGTGGATTGGCCTCAGGAGGGCTGGAACATGAACTAGTACAATGGTTCCTGAGCTTAGGAGGTGAACTCAGGAGGGTCAGGAGGCAAGTGTTCTTGCTCCTTTGCGTGGTGATAGAGTTTGTGGATCCGCACCACTTGACTGGGGTTGGTTTAACTTGATACCCTCATAGTGAGGATCCTAGCTACTTATATAGGCGGCCAGGGTCCTGTTCCCCCGAAATGTTTAGGCGGGAAGGGATCCCACAATGGCCATTTTTGAGCGGGAACACAAGTACGTTCCTATCCTGACAAAAGCAGTCCTCGCCTGCAAAAGGATCAGGCGGTGACGCGGTGGCGGGCTCGACGGTGACATCCTCCTTGTCGTCCTTGCGGTCTTCGGTCTTGTTGCACCAAAGGGGAAACCTTTGTCCCGCTCCTCGGGAACCTGCGTCTGTGTTGCCCCCTTTGCACCGAAACGGCAACTGCGCCGCTGACGGGCGCTGGCACCAGCTGGCGTGGTGCGTCACTGCCTCCTCCTGAGGCAGGCTTGGCCTTGGATTCTCCGCCCCTCCGGAGCACCTTGTCGAGGCTGCTCCTGAGGGGGTCTTGACGTTGTTCTCCTTGCGAGGCTTATCCCCTCGCGAGGGTCTTGGGAAGCTGGTCGATCAGCTGGGCCGTATCAGGCCATGGTAGGAGCGTGTCGCGGCCCACGGACACGCAAGTCTGGGTACCCTGGTTCCCAGGACACCGACAGTAGCCCCCGGGCCCAAGGCGTGCGCGGAGTTGGCTTTGGGGCGAAGCCTTAGCGGAGGACGAAGCGCCGCGGGCCCCAAAAAAGTTGCGGGCCAGGCCGACGCGTGACGGTTGGATGGGACGTGGGCAACCCCGCTCCCCACGTCGTCTCGACAACCGTGCGTCTTGACAAAAAAGGGGACGCCTCCGCTATAGGGGAGTTATCGCTTCCCTTCCTTCCTGCTCAGATCCCTTCCTCCTATGCCTCCCGCCTTTCTAATTCGCCTGCATCCTACGGCACGTCCAACAATGGTGAAGAGGAACAAGGGTACCGCGCCAGCGTCCGGATCTACCTCCTCCCTTGAGGTGACGCTCGAGGAGTCCTCCATCACCAAGAAGGAGGACTACTCAGAGGTCCAACCTTTATTGTCGAGCGCCCACAACGAGCATGGCCCGACGGGGATCTGGGCCGGATCCGCCGCGACGCGGATCTTGCCGAAGTCCTGCTACCCCTTTTTTCTCCACAGCATCTCCGTGGGGCTCGTGCCACCCTTCTCAGAGTTCTTCTACGCCATTCTGGAACATTACCAGGTGCTTGCTCTCCATATCCAGCCTTGCTCCATCTTTGTCCTGTCGCTCTTTGCCTTTTACTGTGAGGCGCTGGTGGGGGTGAGGCCGACTGTCGCCCTCTTCCGTCATTTCTTCTCCATGCGCCGTTACGACGAGTGCCCGTGCTCGGGTTGCGTCTCCTTCGTCTTCCATTGCCAGGGCTGTCGGCTGATGACGACCGAGAAGAAGATAGACTCCCACCGGAAGAGGTGGGTCTATCTGGATGCCCAACGCGTCCATCCTTTGCTGGCGTTGCCTATTGCCCGCCCGGCGAAACGTGCTAGCTGGAGCTACGCGAAGCTCACCGACCAACTTGTCAGGCCTGTCTTGGCAAGGATTGAAGCCGTCCTGGGCTCGAGGCTTGAAGGTGGCCAGATCGTGAGGGAGTTGTTGAGGCAGCGTCTCGCGCCGCTGCAGGCACACTCACGTCCCATGTGGGAGCTGATGGGCGACGACGACAGGCTCCGGCTGCACTCAGGGGCGCTGGCCGAGGCCGATCTGGACTTCACCTCGGTCACCCTCCTAGGGATGGTTCCCGAGGACCTCTCCGGGACCCACCTACCGCTGTACAACTACCCTGACAAGGTCGAGCTGTTGAAGGCCGTGCCAAGTTTTGATGCGCCCGAGGGCGCTCCGCCCATGGTTGACGTGTCTGCTGGTGCCGACGACGGGAGCGACGAGGAGAGCTCCGAGGAGACCCTAGACAAAGAGGGGGACTCCTCCGAGGCGTCCGTTGGAGCAATAGTGTCAGGTGCAGGTGCCGCCGGGCAGCCCCAGGCGACTACTCCATGTCGATCCAGACGCGCTGCATCTGGGGGGAGCAACGCGACGATACCGCCGAGGAGTGATGTGCCAGCAAAACTGGCGATCACAGCTGCACTCAGGAATGTGGCCTCGAGCCTTGCCAAGATTCGGACCACCGGCACGCCCGTAGCGCCAGCGGCTGCGGCTGACCTATTGGTGAAGAGAAGGGCGCGCCTCGCCTCCGACGAGTAAGTGTGCAATCTCTTGCTATCCTTAGTTGATGTGTCCCTAACGTGCTTCTCCTGACACAGCGGCCTGGGTGGCGTGATGAAGAAGGCTAAGGGGGAGGTCACGTCGCGGTGCCCTGTCCCTTCTACTACCGATGTGACCGCGGGGAAGGTTACGATGGCGCCGGTCGTCCCGGCCAACCGGGCCACCGATCATGTGGCGGCGGCGTCACTTGAGGGCGTCCTTGCTGCCTGCAAGGCCGCGACGGCTTCTTCTCCGGCTGCTTCAGCGAGGGGGGCCGGAGCCCCCGAGCCCCTAGTCGAGCAACCGGTCTTGTCGGTGCTCATGCGCCAGCCGGCGCAGCCTGGCCCTGAGACCTTGGAGGCTGCCTCGGCCGCGCTGTGTCGCCTTCACGCCGAACTTCAAGGCGGTGATGGCCGCGCGATGGAAGGGCGCCTGGGGCTGGTCTACGGGCGGCTCCTGGCAGACGAGTCTGCGCGGACGAGTCTGCGCGGACCTCCTGGAACCAGGCCTTAGCGATCGCTGCCAAGGGTCGAGAGGAAGTTGTGGCAGCCACGCTGGCACGCGACGTCACGCGAGATGACGCTGCGTCCTTCGAGAAGCGCTGCCTCAAGGCGGAGAGCGAGCTGGAGGCCCTTCGCGAGGAAGGCACTAGACGCGCCCTGGAGCTCAAGAGGTTGGAGAAGGAGGTCGAGGCGCAGAAGGCTGAGACGTCCCGGCTACAACAAGAGCAGCTTGCTGACCGCGCGGCCGTGGACAAGTTGAAGGTTGAGGTTGAGCAGGTCAAGGCGACCCAAGCTGCTCGCGGCAAGGAGGACGCCCTTGCGGCCTCGGCAGTAGTGAGTCGTGAGGCCCTCGCCGCCTTTGATCTTGAGGCCCGTTCGGCGCTGCAGGCCGCCTACGGGGAAGGGTTCGAGAAACCACTGGCCTCCCCGGAGGAAGGCCCTGCCGGGCTCCTCGCCGTGCTTGTGACATCCCTGCGCGGAGTCCTGGCCGACATCGAGAGCCGCACACTCCTTACCTTGGTTCTGACGCAGGTGTGCAGCCACCTAAGTCTTCGTGACCCCACTCTTGACCTGGCCTCGCTGTCCGATCACGTGACCACAGTCATGGAGGGAACGGCTGCCGAGGCCCTAGGGGCGAAGGTCACGGAGCTGGTGGAGGTGTTCCTCCAGGCCACTGCTACCGCAGCCGAAGAGGTGGAGACCGGTGATGATGCGCTTGGTGATGCATGACTAATCATGTCTAGAGAGAGAAGCGCGAGTGCCTCGGGGAGGCGTAAGAACTTGTTTGAATTTGAAAAACTTGGTATTATTGTAATAGCTAGATGATTTCCGTGCTTGCTTCCATTCATGTTTGCTTAGGTGCTCTGCATCGGCAGGGCCCAACCCCGCGCATACCTCGATCGCCATTGAGCACTCGGGGTGACCGGGGTTATCGTAATAACTAGACTCAAGGGATGAGGGGCTACGTGGCTAGTGAGGCCCATGGGTCGCGATGCCCAGGGGTCCCCTTTGACGTTCAAGCGATCCCGTTTGCGTTCTGCGTCGGTAGGGCCCAACCCCGCGCATACCTCGATCGCCATTGAGCCATTCGGGTGACCGGGGTTATCGTCATAACTAGACTCAAGGGATGCGGGGCTACGTGGCTAGTTAGGCCCCTGGGTCACGATGCCAAGGGGTCCCCTTTGACGTACGAACGGCTCTCATGAAGGAGAACGAGCACCATACCTTGCTCACGAGCCTTCGCCTGGGATGGGGGAGTGAGGAGGCCAGGTGTCTGGGCACCTGGTAGGGTGGCGTCTGCCAGGCGTGACCTGAGCATAGCCCCCGTGCCTAGCCCCCCTCGCGACACCCATCCAAGGAGAAGATGTGAGCGTCGTGAGCTAAAAAACTCCCTGAGGTTGGTGCGACCACTGGGGGCTGCCCTCAGTTGTTTATAACTAGCGTGGAGCATAGAGCAACCACACTTACGCAGAGTGTGGGCATAATCGCGCCTCGGTCATAGCGGCCAGCGCGGGGCTTGGTGCTTCCACTGGTTCGCGGGCATAACCGCTCCTTGGTTGGATCTGCCAGCGCGAAGCCTGGTACTTCCACAGGACCGTGGGAGGGAGCCTCCCACCGGTAGAGACTCCGGGGCATGTACAGCCTGTCCTGACATGTGGCTTGCACGGTAGGACAGCCAAGGTGTATATGGGCCCTCTTCAGGACGAGCTGAACAGCTCTGAGGAAGTTCTCGTGAGCTTATGCATCACTCACGAGACCCTACCCTAAGGCGGGTTGCGCCTGAGTCTTCTTCTGCAAAATGTGAAAAGAGAGGTGTTGTGTCGACCTGCGTCGAGTGCATCTCTAGAGGGTATCGCATGAGAAGGCCGCAGCACCAGCGACCCCAGGAGGTGATGTCACGGGAATGGCTCGCGAGACAGAGCTCAGCCGCTGGATTTGTCGGCGCTGCAGGGACGGACCCGATCACAGACGCCATGCCCAGTCTTCTCATGCAACGATCCAAAAGAAAAACAACCGGCGCGCGGTTCCCGCATGAGCGAGGTACCTGCCATGGGCCCCTACTTAACCATCCGCGATTAGCCCATGCGAGAACAAGGCACCAAGGACCACGGGAGGTGACATCACGAGAATGGCTCGCGAGATAGAGCTCAGCCCTTGGGTTTAGTGACGCTGCAGGGACGGACCCGAGCACACATGCCGTGCCAGTCCTTAATCATGGGGCGGTCGTGAGTGGGCTCACAAGGGCTCATGACCTTAGTGGCGGTGAGAACGCCAAGCATGTAGATAATGCGAATAGAAAGACGCAACTAGCCTTGATCATGCACAAAAAGGGAGTCAACTATGGGGGAATAGCCCCTAGCAGTCCGAGGATAATGCAGCCGAGGGGGTGCCCTCGATTGGATACCTGAAGTGTCACTTGATACTTGTCGAAGAAGAGTTGGGGTAGCTGAAGGCGCGAGCCATGTGGGTCGCTCCTGAAGATCGTCGGGCTCCTGAGGCCTAGGGGCTCCGAAGGCTCTCAGTGGTCGTGCGGGCCCGGTTCTTGCTTCGTCCGGACCGCCCGCCATTGAACGTCCCGAGCCCCCAAGGCCTGCTGCGCGAGATGCTGGAACGTGGCAGCTGCGTTGCGGAAGCCGAAGAGTGCGCGGACATAGCTGCAGGGGAGGGCCCTCCTCCGACCGACCGCCGTCAGCCAGAAGGGCTCCTGAGTGGCGGCTCGGTTGAGACCCGTGATGTCAAAGCAGACGCGGAAACGGTCGCTCAGGCTGCGAGCAGGTGAGCTTGGGGTTGGGCGGTTACGCCCACCGCGGATGAGCCTTGCTTATTGAAGTTCCTCGGTCACTTGGTCGATGAAGTCCTGAGCCCCCAGCGCTGAGCGGTCCACACTGGGCTCACAAAAACGCGCGTCAAGACACGCCTGCAAGTGGTGCCCGAACACCTCCCTCGAGACGCTGGTCAGTCCGGAGACACTCCAGAGGAGAGCCCCCGAGCCAGTCACGAGAGGGGCGTCGGGCGCGCCTCCCTATACGAGGGTGGAGGCCGCCTCATCGGCAGGCGCGAGTCCCGAGGCGAAGCCGTCAGGAGCCCCTGCGTCCTAAGGTCCGTTGACGGGCAGGTTCTTCTTCTTCTTGGGGCGGTCTGCAAGGCGAGGACGGCCCAATCCTCATCGGAGCATTCAACTGCCGCAGTCTGGTAGGCACGCTCCAGGGAACGTACCGCTTCCTTCTCGTTGGAGGCGATCGTGATGACTCCGCCGCTCCCAGGCATCTTTAGGACGTTGTAGCCGTGATGGGTCGCCGCCATGAACTTGGCGAGGGCTGGATACCGAAGGATGGCGTTGTACGGGAGGTGGATGTTGGCGACGTCGAAGTCGATGAGCTCGGTGTGGTAGTTGTCACGGTCACCAAAGGTGATGGGAAGGCGGACTTGCCCCATCGAGAGTGTCGAGCCATCCGTGACTCCGTAGAATGGCT
This sequence comes from Secale cereale, assembly GCA_902687465.1. Taxonomy (NCBI): domain Eukaryota; kingdom Viridiplantae; phylum Streptophyta; class Magnoliopsida; order Poales; family Poaceae; genus Secale; species Secale cereale. The sequence continues at coordinate 177,688,340 of LR738710.1, forward strand.
TCGTCGAGTGGAGCTGATCGTAAGGGACCTGGAGTGTCTCGAAGGTCAGGACGGAGAGGACATTGAGTCCTGCCCCGCCGTCAATGAGGGTCTTGGTCACGAGGACGTTGCTGATGGTCAGGGTTGAGAGCATCGGGAGAGCGCCTGGGGCCGCGGTGCACTTGAGCTGGTCCTTGGGGTCTAAGGCGATGACTTGCTTGGTCCACCTAAGGTTGTGCGCGGCGTCAGGCCTGGGAAGCGCAACGTTCACCTCACGGGCAAACTGCTTGAATATGCGATGGGAAACCGCAGCATGGGCTCCTCCCAAGATGCATGCCACTGCATGCGGCTCCTTGAAGCCCCTGCTCCATCTCCCTAACGGTCGTCGTCGTTCCTTCTCGGCGGTAGTGGCAGCGGAGGCAGGCCTCCATTGCCGTGAGGGCGACCCTCACGAGGCTGGTCGCGCCAGGGGGCATCACGAGGCTGCTCCTACCAATGGTCTTCACGAGGCTGCTCGCGCCACCCTTGGCGCGAGTTCCTGCCGTCCCAACGTCCTCCACCTCGGCCTCCTCCACGGCCGTAGCCGCGGTTGTCGCGCTCAGGGCGCTGCCTTACGCGCCCGCCGCGCATCGCCCTGAGCTCCTGGCAGTCGTTAGTATTGTGGTTGTGGACGTTGTGGAAGACGCAGTATGGTCGGTTGTCTCTGGGGAGGTCGTCGTAGCCGCAGCCATGCTTCAGTTCTGGCTCCGCAGCCAGCACGGCGGGTCCCTTGCGCTTCGCTTCTTTGGCCTTGGCCTTCTTGTCGTCCGCCTCCGCCTTAGGCAGCTCCTGGAGGGAGAGGCATCCTTCCTCCGCCCTGGCGCACTTTACCACGAGCTTGAACATCTCGAGGGCTGTGCAAAGGTCCTCGTGGATGGCGAGCTCCTCCCTCATCCTGACGTCGCAGACGCCGTCGGAGAACGCTGAGATGATGGCCTCGTCCGAGAACCTAGGGATCTGGAGGAGCATGGTGTTGAAGCGTTGGATGTACTTTTCAGCTGATGTGCTTGGTGATGCGTGACTGCTCCTGTCCAGAGAGAGAAGCATGAGTGCCTCGGGGAGGCATAAGAACTTGTTTGAATTTAAAAAACTTGGTATTATTGTAATAGCTAGATGATTTTCGTGCTTGCTTCCTTTCATGTTTGCTTAGGTGCTCTACATCGGCACGGCCCAACCCCGCGCATACCTCGATCGCCATTGAGCCCTCCGGGTGACCGGGGTTATCGTAATAACTAGACTCAAGGGATGAGGGGCTACGTGGCTAATGAGTTCCCTGGGTTGCGATGCCCAGGGGTCCCCCTTGATGTTCAAGCGATCCCGTTTTCGTTCTGCGTCGGCAGGGCCCAACAACACGCATACCTCGATCGCCATTGAGCCCTCCGGGTGACCGGGGTTATCGTCATAACTAGACTCAAGGGATGAGGGGCTACGTGGCTAGTTAGGCCCCTGGGTCGCGATGCCCAGGGGTCCCCTTAGACGTACGAACGGATGTCATGAAGGAGAACGAGCACCATACCTTGCTCACGAGCCTTCGCCTGGGATGGGGGCGCGAGAAGGCCAGGTGTCTGGGCACCTGGTAGGGTGGCGTCTGCCAAGCGTGACCTGAGAATAGCCCCCATGCCTAGCCCCCCTCGCGACACCCATCCAAGGAGAAGCTATGAGGGTCGTGAGCTGAAAAGCTCCCTGAGGTTGGTGCGATCACTGGGGGGCCCCCTTAGTTGTTTATAACTAGTGTGGAGCATAGAGCTACCACACTTACGCGGAGTGTGGGCATAACCGCGCCTCAGTCGTAGCTGCCAGCGCGGAGCTTGGTGCTTCTACTGGTTCATGGGCATAACCGCTCCTCGGTTGGATCTGCCAGCGTGGAGCATGGTAGTTCCACTGGGTACCCTGAGGGGGTCTTGACGTTGTTCTCCTCGCGAGGCTTAGCCCCCTCGCGAGGGTCTTGGGCAGTTGGTCGATCAGCTGGGCCGTACCAGGCCGTGGTAGGAGTGCGTCGCGGCCCGCAGACAAGCATGTCTGGGTACCCTGGTTCCCAGGACGCCGACATGTACATTGAACCCTTTGTAACGTGGGGCATGACTGGGGTCCTGGCGCACTATATAACCCACCCCCTCCTCCAGTACAAGGGTTCGCACCCCCTGTAAATCAAACACCCATATACATTCCAGCCGACCGCCTCCGGGCACCGAGACGTAGTGCTTTTACTTCCTCCGAGAAGGGCCTGAACTCGTATACATCCTGCGTACAATCTCACCATAGCTAGGGCCTTGCCTCCTCTTATGTAATCCCTACTCGTACTGTCAGACTTAGAACCACGACAGTTGGCGCCCACCGTGGGGCAGGGTGTCTTAGCGACTTCTGGTGAGGTTGCAAACTTTTCTCTGACCTCCTTCATCATGGTTTCCGGCAGTGGTCTTGCGTTGGGCCGTGAGATCCGACTTGGCACGCTCGTCTTCATCGCTGACGACTCCGCTTGGCTCCAGGAGGCCCCCCCTCGACGTCGAGGTGTTGCCCGTCGGCGGGGCCGCGCACTTCCATGCCAGTGCTTGTGGCGTCCTTCTCCGGCAGCCATCGACTCAGTACCTGCCGGTTCCTTCGTCGTCCGCCGTCCTTGCTGAGCGCCGCCGCAAGCGATCCGGTCGTTCGCTGCTCCAGCGGTGGGTGAAACACGCAGTGGCCCGCTAGGCGGCCACCCCTCAAGTTGCGGCCATCGAGCCCGACGAATACCTCTACGGGTCGGTCGATCCGTCGATCGAGCTCACAAATTCGATTTCCGTGTGCGGGAGCAGCGACCCCGCAGCTGAAGTTCTCATGGTCGACTCACGCCGCAGTCCGCCAGGATTCCCTCACGGCGGTGACGGCGGCAGTGGCAACGGCCATTAATTCGACCACGACGTGTACACCCAACCCCTCACTGCCCAGCAGATGGACGAGCTCTGCCGCTGCAATGAGGACGCACTTTTCGCCCCTATCATGGGAGATACTCCAGAGGCTCGGGCCCTGGAAGCCACGCGCCTAGCCACCGTGGCTGAGCGCGCATGTCTGGAGAATATCCAGTGCGCGCTCGACGAACGGGCCCGCCGATTGTTCCCCGAATCAAGTCGACGGTCGCGGTAGTCGTTCCCACGCGAGACTCAGGTGTTCCGTACGCTTGTCCAGAACCTCGAAGCTGCGGCTTGCTTCGCGGAGTCAATTCAAACATCATAGTCAGAGGCTGGGAGGGGCCTACAGCCGATCTGGGCGCTGCTCCAAACAGTCGAAGAGCAGAACGCGTTTGTTTCTCTATCGCGCAATAGGATTCACAGCAGATCGGTGGCTACGGACACCGTTTGGTCAGTTCACAGTCCAAGATCGCCCGCAAGGAGTGAGGGCCGTGGCCCCCGTCAAGACCAGCTTCTGGGTCGGAATGATGAGCAGTATGACCGTTGACCCGGTCATCACGACCACCATCGAGTGCCTACGCCTCCTCCGGGAAGCGGATCGTTCTCGCCGAGGCGACACGAGGGCAGGCGCTTACGCGATGACGAGCGGAGAATTCCCCAGATCCCCGGAGGCCCAGCTTCGACGCAAGGCCTATTCTTGTGCAGGGGCTGGTCGACAGGAACAGAGCGTTCAGAGAAGAGCAAGGCCGAGATCGTCCGAGTGGAAGCCGAGCGTCCGTCTCTAGACCCAAGTGCTTTAGCAGTGCCATCAGGGCCGCTGAGATCGCCCAAACTTCAGGTTGGCGGCGGGAGTAAATAAGTTCACCGGCGAGTCAAAGCCAGACACCTGGCTCGAGGATTACCGAGTGGCCGTGCAGATTGGGGGCGACAACGACGACGTAGCCATGAAACACCTTCCTCTGATGCTGGGCGGCTCGGCTCGGGCGTGGCTATATCAGTTGGCTCCTAGGAGCATATAAAGTTGGGAAGAGTTGGCCCGAGTGTTTATTCGGACCTTCGAAGGTACCTGCAAACGGCCCGCGGGACTCGCCGAGTTGCAGCATTGTGTGTAGAAGCCGAATGAAACCTTGAGGGATTACAAACAAAGATGGACCACCTTGCACCACACGGTGGAGAATGTGTCCGAGCATTAAGCAGTCTGCGCCTTCAAGGAGGGCGTACGATACAGAGAGCTGAATCTGAAGTTCGGTCGAACGGGAGATATGTCCCTGTCCCGGATGATGAAGATAGCCAGTTTGTATGCTAACGGCGCACAAGCCGATCGACTCCGCGGCGACAAGAAACCAGTCGGATTAGATGACACAACTCCAACCAGAAACCCAAGCGCAAGGCTGAGCCAGCCGTTCAAGGCGAAGCCGCAGTTGTTAACCAAGGGAAGGGCAAAGGAAAGCCCAAGGGGCCTTGGGTCCCCAAGAAAGTGGAAGATCAAGCGGGAAATGATGTACTCGACCAGCCGTGTCCTATCCACACGAAGAAAGATGAAGAGGGGAACTTGGTTTATTCCAAGCACACCACTCGACAGTGCTGGCTCCTGATCCAGAGCTTCCAGAAAGAGCAGTCGACTGAGAAGGAAAAGGAATCGGAAAAGACCGAGAACAAAGAAGGGGATGGAGGTTACCCCCAGATTAACTCTACCCTGATGATTTTCGCCGACATTGAAAGCAAGAGTCGACTGAAAGTAATCAACAGAGAAGTCAACATGGTTGCCCCGGCAACAACCACGTATCTGAAGTGGTGCAAGACCCCCATGACATTCGACCAGTCCGATCACCCTGCACACATCGCTACCCCTGGGCGGCAGGCGCTGGTGGTCGACCCAGTGGTCGAGGGCACGCGTTTGACCAGGGTCCTGATGGATGGCGGAAGTGGCTTGAACATTATGTATGCTGAAACCCTCCGTGGGATGTGCATTCCGATGTCCAAGCTGAGCGAAAGCAACATGAGGTGTCACGGGGTCATCCCCGGGAAGAAGGCCGACTCACTTGGCCAAATCTCTCTCGACGTAGTCTTTGGCGATTCAAAGAATTACCACAAAGAGAAGCTGACATTTGAAGTAGTGGACTTCAACAGCGCTTATCATGCCATTCTGGGTAGGCCCGCCTACGCCAGATTCATGGCTCGATCGTGTTATGTATACCTCAAGCTGAAGATGCTGGGGCCCAACGGCATTATAACCGTCATGGGGAACCGACAGAAAGCGGAAGAATACTTCCAGAAAGGCTCGAAGATCGCTGACGAGCAGATGGCAGCAGTAGAGATGGAGGAGTACCAGAAGAACATGGATCCGAGTGATTTGCTGCGGGCCAAGAAGCAGGCTTCCGAGTCAGCTTTTCAGTCGGCTGGGGAGACGAAACCCGTACACATTCACCCCACGGACCCCAATGCAGCACCGACCCACATCTCAACTACACTCGACAGCAAATAGGAAGAAGCGTTCATCCAGTTCCTCCGTGAGAACTGGGACATCTTCGCATGGAAACCGTCTGACATGCCAGGTGTACCCAGGGGACTGGCTGAGCACCGTTTGCGAGTTGACCCAAAAGTGAAGCATGTAAAGGAACATCTCTGTCGGTCCGCTGCGGAGAACAGAAAGGCAATTGGCAAAGAGGTAGCTCGGCTTCTCGCAGTTGAGTTCATCCACGAAATCTACCACTCCGAGTGGCTCGCCAATGTGGTCATGGTACCCAAGAAGGACAAGTCTCTCCGCATGTGCATCAATTTCAAACATATTAATCGGGCCTCCCCGAAGGATCATTTTCTTCTCCCCCGCATCGATCGGAAAGTCGACTCGACTGCGGGATGCGAGCGTTTGTCCTTTCTGGACGCATATTCCGGGAATCATCAGATCCGACTGTTTGGACCCGATGAAATCAAGACAGCTTTCATCACCCCATTCGGGTGTTTCTGTTATGTCACCATGCCTTTCGGTCTCAAGAATGCCGGCGCTACCTTCATGCGCATGATTCAAAAGTGCCTACTGAAGCAAATTACTCGGAACGTCGAAGCATACATGGATGACATCGTGGTCAAGTCATGCAAAGGTTCCGACCTGTTGACTAACCTCGCTAAGACATTTGTAAATTTGAGAAGCTATGATATCAAGCTCAATCCGTCGAAGTGTACATTTGGAGTTCTGGGCGGCAAGTTACTCGGTTTCCTTGTTTCCGAACGTGGAATCGACGCCAACCTAGAAAAGGTTGGTGCAATCCTTCGAATGAAGTGCCCCGAGCATGTACACGACGTCCAGAAGCTAACTAGTTGCTTGGCCGCATTGAGTCAATTCATTTCTCGTCTCGATGAGAAGGCATTACCTCTCTACCGACTGATGAAGAAATCCGAAAAGTTCGAGTGGAATTCTGAATCTGAAGCAGTGTTTGAAGAACTCAAAGCCCTGCTTTCCACCCAGGCGGTGCTAGCTGCCCCAGTCAGCAAGGGGCCTCTCTTACTGTACATCGCAGTCACCGGACAAGTTGTCAGCACTGTACTCATGGTCGAGCGGGAAGAAGAAGGCAAGGCCTACAAACTCCAACGCCCAATCTATTACATTTCTGAAGTATTGACTCCCTCCAAGCAAAGATACCCGCATTACCAGAAGCTTGTGTATGGGATCTACTTGACCTCAAAGAAAGTTGCCCATTACTTCCCGGATCATACAATCTCAGTCGTCAGCGACGCCCCAATATCACAAATCCTAAACAACCAAGACGCAACCGGTCGAGTGGCAAAATGGGTGATTGAACTCCTTCCCCTAGATATCAAGTTTGAAGCAAAGAAAGCTATCAAGTCTCAGGCAATAGCAGATTTTGTGGCCGAATGGATCGAACAAGAACTGTCGACTCAAATCCAGTCGGACCACTAGACTATGTTCCTTGATGGATCCAAGATGTTGAATGGATCCGGTGCAGGCGTGGTCCTGGTATCTCCCAGGGGTGACAAGCTCAGTTACGTCCTTCAAATCCACTTTGACTCATCAAACAACGAAGCTAAATACGAAGCACTTTTGTACGGATTGTGTATGGCCATCTCACTCGGCGTCCGTCGCCTGGTGGTCTACGACGATTCAGACTTAGTGGTAAATCAGGTGATGAAGGAGTGGGATGTCAGAAGCCCGGCAATGACCAGTTATTGCAGCGCAGTGCGAAAGCTTGAAAAGAAGTTCGAAGGTTTAGAGCTCCATCACGTGCCCAGAGCCAAGAATCAGCTTGCTGACGATCTCGCGAAGATAGGGTCCACTCAGAAGCCTATACTAAAGAACATATTTTTGGAGCACCTGCACACCCCCTCAGTCAAAGAAGACCCCTTCACGGAGAAACCCCCATAGCCAGTCAGTGCTTCTGATTTGACCGAAGTCGAAGTGCCTGCAGGGGTTGACCTAATCATGGAGATTTTGGTGATCACGCCCGACTGGATTGTGCTGTACATAGCATATCTGCTCAAGCAAGAACTCCCAGAGGATGAAGAAGAAGCGCGCCAGATTGTTCGCTGGTCCAAGGCTTTCACCTTGATTCAGGGTCAGCTCTACAGAGAGAGTGTCAAAGGAGTCGCTCAGCGCTGCATCACCCCAGAAGAAGGTCGAATGATTCTGAACGAAATTCACTCGGGGACTTGTGGCCACCATGCCTCCTCTCGGACTATAGTGGCCAAGGCATACCATGCTGGATTATATTGGCCCCGAGGTAACGAGATGACAAAAGGTATTGTAGACAAGTGCGAAGGCAGCCAGTTCTACTCCAACATGTCTCATAAGCCAGCATCTTCCTTGAAGACCATTCCGTTGGTTTGGCCCTTTCCCGTTTTGGGGTTGGACATGGTCGGCCCCTTCAAAACTGGCAGAAGCGGATTCGCTCACCTGCTCGTAGCAGTCGACAAGTTCAACAAGTGGATTGATGACCCACAACCGTAGGGGATCTATTGCAGCGTTTTCGATAAGTAAGAGTGTCGAACCCAACGAGGAGGAGAAGGTATTGATAAGCGAATCTGAGCAGGAAATTACTGCAAGCACTTAAAGATAACTTTTTAGGGGTTTTCTCGATATAAGCAACAGGAAAGTAAAAGCAAGCAATGTAAAAGGCACTGAGAGTAACAAGTGGCCCAGTCCTTTCTTAGCAAAGGAGAGGCCTAGCAACTAAACTTATAAAGACTAAAGCGTTCCTGAGGACACACGGGGGAAGTAGTCATGTGCTTTCGCCATATTCCGTATCGATACTATGTTATGTGTTGATAAGTGTTGAGTGGGTGGATCTATGCTAGTACACTCTCTAGACTAAGATGAGTGCACTCTTATGATTAAACACCTTACAAGCATCCGCAAATACAAGATAGAATTTAAGGCAAAAGCCTAACCATAGCAATACGATCAAGGATCCATTGTTCCCTTATGCAAAAGCGTGCGAACTGGGGTTCAGGTTTCTGTCACTCCGGCAACCCACCGTAAGCATTCTTTGTACACAATGTATTCTCCTAGGTCCTTAATAAGGCGAAGTGTTGAGTGTTCGACTCACACAACACCACTAGTAGAATGACAACACAACTTAAGTATCAAACAACACATATTACTTCAACAGCATATGACTACTAACAACAAGACTTTCCCCATGTCCTCAAGAACTAAGGTAACTACTCACGAGACATAAAAGAGATCATGATCAGTGGGGATAAATGGGTGATAAACAATCTGGACATAATAATATTTCTCCAACAAAACTCAATAGCATTCACCACAAAGTAGTAATCAACACCGATGGAGTAGAGAGGATAGGTAGTACGAGTTACAACACAAGTTGCAATTGTGAGATGAGATTTGGATGAAGATGGAGATGGTGATGGTGTTGGGGATGATGTTGATGATGATCTCGATGATGCCCGTGATGATGGTGATGACGATGGCGACGATCTCCCCTTTCGGGAGGTGATCTCCCCGGCGGAATCTGCCCACCGGAGATGGCTTTTTCTTCTCTGTAGGTTTCCGCCATGGAGCGGCGGCGGAACTCCGCAAAAACTCCCTGTTTTAGGGTTTTCGGATAACGGAGAGTATATAGGCAAAAGGGGGCAGCCGGAGGTGGGTCAGGGGCTCTAGGCGCCCCCCCCCCCCCGGCGCGGCCAGGGGGGGCGCGCCCCCAGGGCGCCTGGGCACCCTGTGGCCCCCCTCTGGTTTCCCTTTCGCATGTCTTCGTGATTCGTCCGAAAAATATCCTCCGTCGATTTTCAGGTAATTTGGAGGTATTCTTCTTCAGCAACTAAGCGCCCACTTTTTACCGCTGAATCCTGCGTCTGCTGCTTCGGCATCGGAAAGTTGCAAACTGTGTAAAATAGACCAAAACAACATAAGAACATCATCGTAACGTGAAATATATCAATGAATAAGGATAAATTATGATACAAAATAGTGATGCATTTTGGATGTATCAACAGCCCCAAGCTTAGACCTCGCTTGTCCCCAAGCGAATACTGAGCTCGGTAAACCTGTCCACAAGTTTAGAGAGTGAAGTGTCGATAACTAGAATACGGACAAGAAGCATCACAGTTTCTCTACCAACTCAAATATCCTCACCAGCAATCTTCAACTCATAAGGCCCTTATAAAAGAGTGGTAACACTTATATTCGGAAGTAGGGCTAAAGAAACTCATTGAATCATGGCAAACATGTCCTCTGGTCAAAGAACAACTAATAGCTTTTACTTTTGCTCTTTCTTTATGTTTTGATGAGATTAACTGAAGCTTTTGAAAGAACATGTTATCAGGCAAGAAGCGAAAGTGTTAACACAAAGGAAGATATTTGCCTTAGCTGGCTTGGCAAACAACTTACTTATCAAATGATAATGTCAACAAGGATATGATATGACAAATCTTAATGCAACTTTATATGAATGAATCCTTATCAACATCAAATGTCTGCTCTCTTTGAGAAATAGAAGGAAGTAGGCATGACTGACCCAATCTAAAATTAAAAGATAGGCCCTGCTCTAGGGTAGTAGGGAAAACTCATGTGCTATCCTTAAATCAAACAGAATGAAAACAAGTTTTGAGAGGTGCATGATTTGTCTACGAATGCTAATAGATAACTCAATTACTTCTTGAGCTGGACAAGTTTCAAGGAACGGCTCCCGTACGAGGACGATCACATCCTCTTATTCTCCTTTGTTTATCACTGCCAAAGTTTTCTGATTTCTCATGAACAAAGCATGAAGGAGGGTTTGTTTGTTATATTATTTTCAAGCCGGGCGCACTCTTTGCCAGTTCCTTCTCGTATTATGGGTTTGCACATTAGACATGCAATCCCGGGGTGAAGCTTGTCCAACTCAAAAAGATCATGAATTAGCTATTACTTCCTCATGAGCTAAAACAGAGGCACAAAATAAAAGATTTTGAACATTTAAGGATAACACATAAATTCTGTACTTTAGGAGGTGGTAGTGGAATACCACGAGTAGGAAGGTATGGTGGACTCATATGGAAGGTATTGGTTTAAGGGTATGGATGCACAAGCAGAATTCCGCTTAGTACCGAGTTAGGCTAGCAAAGGTTTTGAGAGAACAGACAATTGATGATGACTAAGATGCAAAACAATATAAAGCGTAAACATTGAAATAAGCATAACACATCAAGTTGTCTTCCTTGTCAGCATAACACTTCAAACATAATAACGTAAGGGTTTTGGCTATGTCGATACTTTTAGGAAAATCATGCTTGTTGTTATGACCAAAGTTATGTTTGCCAAGATTAAATAAAGTTTTCACAGCCATACCTGATATAAGTTCAATACTCCCCATAAGAATCATCATATAAGGTCGATTGCGTGAAGTGAATACCGAGTGCAGCAAAAGGAACCAATAAACTTCTCATTAATATTCCATCATAGACGACTCCACACTCACGGATACAATCTCCACCGAAGGAGTGATAGACCTCAATGCACACCCCTATTTCATATAATAACCTCCCTAGACATGATACGACTCTACTTGACTCTAAAAGACAAAAGGTAACGATAAAGATACCGGGCACTCCCCCAAGCTTGGAACAAGCCAAGGGAATGCCATTACCCCAGGTGATTTCACTCCTCATTCTTGTTGGCGTTGATCACGTAGTCCTCGGCGAAATGCTTCCATGGAAGGGGTTCTCAAGTCTCATATGAGAAGTTTGTCTCCTGAATCCTGCATGCAGCACCCATACTCATGCGCATAAACCTTAGTTCATACTCACAGTTCTGGCGATGTAGATCATTAATTTTCCCTTGGAGCACTATAATTCTTTCTTCAGACGCGGTGATGCTTTTCCACATCTCCTTCATCTCCTTCAGGAAGTAGTTCTTCAGCTCGTTGATGATGTCAAAGTTAGCTTCAACACCACGCTCGATCATCTTCTTGTACTCGAAGACTTCTTGCTCCACTTCTTCCAGCCTGGCCTGGATGCTCCCCTCCTTGATAGGTCCCTTCAGATCTTCATGACGAAGGACACCGTCCTCCATCTGAACAACCTGAGGGTGCTTCTTCACCTCAGCGAGGTAAGGGTTGATGACGTTGACGACGAACTTGTCCTTGGGGGAACTTGGAGAAGCCATGGCACCTAGATTCAGCTGAAAGATTCCCTGGCAGAAACATATCGAAAATAAAACACACGAAATCGCAAGATACGTTGCCGGAACAATCCGGGCAAATATATAGCAAAAATTTGTGCATAGAAAGGAAGGTAATGGGCTAAGGCGGGGTCGGAGACGGACTCCCGGGTGTCCAGACGCCCTGGCGGCGCGGCCAGGAGGTAGGGCGTGCCAGGGGGGCGCCTGGACCCCCTGGAGCTCGTCTCCGGCTCCGCTTAGGCTCAGAATTTTATCAATTTTGCAAAAACTCATAATATGGAACTTTTATGGCGGTTCGCGATGTTTCCTTACCGTAATATATACCTTTTCTTTATTCTGCTTTTGCTGGCGTCTGAAACAGGGCTGCAACATGTTCTTCGTGAGTTGTTGTGTATATTATATTCACATCAACATTGACAGGGTCTCCTGCTATGTAATGTTTAAGTCTTTGCCCATTCACAACTTGAGGTTTGGTGCCTTCAAAATTGTTAATCTTAATTGCACCAGACTGATAGACTTCTTCAGTATGAAATGGCCCTTCCCACCTGGAAAGTAGTTTGCCTGGAGAAAACCTGAAACGGGATCTAAACAACAAAACTTTATCACCAACATTAAATTCACGTTTCAGAATCTTCCTATCATGCCACTTCTTTACCTTTTCCTTGAACATTTTAGCGCTCTCGTAAGCTTCACTTCTCCATTCATCTAGAGAAGTCAAGTTCATGAGACGCTTCTCACCAGCTAATTTTGGGTCAGCATTAAGCTCTCTGACAGCCCAGAAAGCTTTGTGCTCTAACTCTAATGGCAAATGGCAAGCCTTGCCATAAACCATCTTGTATGGGGACATGCCCATGGGGTTTTTGTAAGCAGTTCTATATGCCCACAAAGCATCTCCTAACTTATTTGACCAGTCCTTTCTATTCCTGTTTACTGTTTTCTGCAAGATCAACTTAATCTCTCTATTGGTGAGCTCAACTTGCCCACTAGTTTGAGGATGATAAGGTGAAGCAATTCTATGATTGACATCGTATTTGGCTAAAGCTTTTCTAAAAGCTTCGTGCGTGAAGTGTGATCCTCCATCAGTCATGAGATACCTTGGTACACCAAACCTAGGAAAAATTACATCTTTAAGCATTTTCAAAGATGTCTTGTGATCAGCACTTTCAGTGGGGATTGCTTCAACCCACTTGGTCACATAATCAACAGCTACTAAAATGTGAGTGTACTTGTGCGAAGAAGGAAAAGGACCCATAAAATCAAAACCCCAACAATCAAAGGGTTCAATCACTAGTGAGTAATTCATAGGCATCTCATTCCTTATACTAATGTTACCAACTCTCTGACATTTATCACAGGCTAAAACATAATTTCTAGCATCTTTAAAAAGGGTAGGCCAATAAAAACCTGATTGAAGAACCTTATGTGCAGTTCTCTCACCGGCATGATGTCCTCCATAGGGACTATCATGACACCGTCTGAGAATGTCCTTCTGCTCATGTTCCGGTATGCATCTTCTCACGATCCCGTCGGGACCTTCCTTGAAAAGATGTGGGTCATCCCAAAAGTAGTGCCTCAAATTATGAAAGAAATTCTTCCTTTGCTGAAATGTTAAACCTGGAGGCAAATACTTTGCAACAATAAAATTACCATAATCTGCATACCAAGGATCGGAAAGAGATTGTATTTTTACAACAGCAAGTTGCTCGTCTGGAAAACTATCGTTGACTGGGATGGGGTCGTGCGGTATATCTTCCATCCTTGAAAGATTGTCCGCCACCGGATTGTCTTCTCCTTTCCTATCAACAATCTGCAAATCAAATTCTTGAAGAAGGAGTACCCACCTGATAAGCCTTGGTTTGGCATCCTTCTTTGTCATAAGATATTTAATGGCAGCATGATCAGTATGAATAATAACTTTGGAATCAACAATATACTGTCTAAACTTATCACAAGCAAATACTACAGCTAAGAATTCCTTCTCAGTAGTAGCATAATTCTTTTGAGCACTATCAAGGGTTTTGCTAGCATAATGTATAACATTCAATTTCTTATCAACTCTTTGTCCTAAAACAGCTCCAACAGCAAAATCACTAGCATCACACATAATCTCAAAAGGTAAATTCCAGTCAGGTGGTTGTACTATAGGAGCGGTTATTAAAGCTTTCTTAAGGACTTCAAAAGCTTCCTTACAATCCTCATTAAATACAAAAGGGACGTCCTTCTGGAGAAGATTAGTGAGGGGCCTCGAGGTTTTAGAAAAGTCTTTAATAAATCTTCTATAGAAACCAGCATGACCAAGAAAACTGCAAATACCTTTGATGTCCCTTGGATAGGGCATCCTCTCGATAGCTTCGATCTTGGCTTTGTCCACTTCAATTCCCCTTTCGGAAATCTTGTGACCAAGAACAATTCCTTCATTAACCATGAAGTGGCACTTCTCCCAGTTGAGTACCAAATTCGTCTCCTCACATCTCTGCAAAACTTTATTAAGATTGTGAAGACAATGGTCAAAGGAGGTTCCATAGACGGAGAAATCGTCCATGATGACTTCCATAATATCCCCACAGAAACCATGAAAGATAGCAGACATACACCTTTGAAAAGTAGCAGGGGCATTACATAAACCAAAAGGCATACGCCTGTAAGCATAAGTACCAAAGGGACAAGTAAAAGTGGTCTTCTCTTGATCAGCGGTGTTAACATGAATTTGAGAGAAGCCAGAATAACCATCGAGATAACAAAAGTGGGTATTTTTGGATAACCTTTCAAGCATTTGGTCGATGAACGGCAAGAGGTAATGATCCTTCCTGGTTGCCTTGTTAAACTTCCTGTAATCAATACACATTCTATATCCAATAATAATTCTCTGAGGTATTAGTTCATTTTTGTCATTAGGAACCACAGTTGTACCTCCTTTCTTAGGAACACAATGTACCGGGCATACCCACTTACTATCAGCTATAGGGTAGATAATACCTGCGGCTAGAAGCTTGAGAATCTCAGTTCTCACAACGTCCATCATCTTCGGGTTCAACCGTCGTTGATGATCAACAACTGGTTTAGCATCAGGCTCAAGGTTGATAGTATGTTGACACATAGATGGACTAATCCCCTTAAGGTCATCAAGGGTATAGCCAATTGCGCCTCGGTGTTTACGGAGTACTTCCAATAGTCGCTCTTCTTCATATCCTGAAAGGTTAGAATTGATAATAACAGGATATACTTTCTTTTCATCTAAATAAGCATACTTGAGCGTATCGGGAGGAGGTTTAAGATCGAACACCGGGTCTTCTTTTGGTTTTGATAAAATTCCCAAAGGCTCAACCGGAAGGTTATGCTTCAGGATGGCAGGTTGCCTCAAGAATATTTCATCTAGTTCATTTCTTTCCTGCATAAGCAAATCATTCTCGTGGTCCTCCATATATTGCTGCAAAGGATCATTAGGGGGAATAGCAATAGAAGCAATACTTTCAATAAGTTTATCATCACTAGGTAAATTGGTACCACGAGGCTGCTTAGGGAACTTAGAAAAATTAAATTCATATGGCTCACCATTGAATTCAACAGAAACTTTACCTTTCTTGCAATCTATTATAGCTCCACAAGTTCTAAGAAAAGGTCTACCAAAAATAATTGGACAAAAATTGTCCCTCTCTGAACCAAGTACTAGAAAGTCGGTAGGGTATTTTACCTTTCCACATAGGACTTCAACGTCCCTCACAATTCCGATAGGAGAGATAGTTGTTCTATTTGCAAGATGAATGGTAACATCAACCTCTTCAAGTTCACAAGGGGAAATCTCACCGATGATCTCTTCATAAAGTGAATAGGGGATAGCACTTGCACTCGATCCCAAATCACATAGCCCATAATAATTGTGATCTCCTATTTGAACAGATACCACTGGAGTACCTGAAATTGGGCCTTTATTCTTGGCTGTGACAAGGTTAGTGGAAACAGCACAAAAATTTATATTGGAATCCAAAACATCATTAGTAACAAGGTCTTTAATTAATGCAACTTGAGGATCGACCCTGATCTGGTCCTTAGGCTCATCAACTCTTCTCTCACTTTTATTTATTATGCATGTCACAAGAGTGTGCTCCCTCATCCTTGCGGGAAAAGGAGGTTGTTCATATATAACTGTAGGCAAAATAGGGTCAGCAACATGAATATCAACAGGTGGCTCTTTAAAAGGTTCACGATGCTGGTCTCTCTTCTTTTTAAAAGAATCAACGTGAGAGGCAAAATTCTTACAGAAATCAATCACTAGATGGGAATCAAGACCAATCTTAGAGCAAAAAGTATTGAAGTAATCAGTTTTCACATAGCTCTCAATATATTCATGTTCATAATTTATAGCGGGTTCAATACCTTTATCAATTTCCCAATCTTCGGTATTCCTCTGGATCCTTTCAATGAGATCCCACCTTTCTTCAACACTCTTCTTCTGAAATACCCCACTAGAGGAGGCATCCAGCATCTCCTTATCCTGACGAGAAAGCCTGGCATAAAAATTTGTAAGTATAATTTCCTTGGGAAGCTTATGAATAGGGCATTTGAGCATTAGGGACTTCAATCTCCCCCAAGCTTGAGCAATGCTTTCTCCGTCGCGAGACCTAAAGTTATAGATATAGTTCTTGTCTCGATGAATTTCATGAAGAGGATAAAACTTAGTATAAAAGAGAGACATAAGCTCCTGCCAGTCAAGCAAGTGTGAGTTATCGAGAAGCCTATACCAATCCGAAGCTTTATCTATAAGTGATACGGCAAACAATTTCCTCATGATAAACTCCCTCGATACACCTGCAAGCTTAAATAATGAACATAGTTGTGACAGATATAGCAAGTGTTCACCGGGATGTCTGTCTCCTACATAATGATTAGCCAAAACATAATCGATAATACCAGCTGGTATTTTATAGGGCACAATTTCAGTAGGGGGAGGATCAACCACCACAGGTGTGGGGCGTCTTCCCACAAGCAACGATCCAATAACAGGGTTGTCCATGAGGACAAAGAGCAGCAATAGCAAAAATAAAAATAGAATTATAAAAACTTCCTTACCAGTTTCACTTTACCAATAGCGCTATGCTCCCCGGCAACGGCGCCAGAAAACGGTACTTGATGACCCACAACCGTAGGGGATCTATTGCAGCGTTTTCGATGAGTAAGAGTGTCGAACCCAACGAGGAGGAGAAGGTATTGATAAGCGATTCTGAGCAAGAAATTACTGCAAGCACTTAAAGATAACTTTTTAGGGGTTTTCTCGATATAAGCAACAGGAAAGTAAAAGCAAGCAATGTAAAAGGCACTGAGAGTAACAAGTGGCCCAATCCTTTCTTAGCAAAGGAGAGGCCTAGCAACTGAACTTATAAAGACTAAAGCGTTCCTGAGGACACACGGGAGAAGTAGTCATGTGCTTTCGCCATATTCCGTATCGATACTATGTTATGTGTTGATAAGTGTTGAGTGGGTGGATCTATGCTAGTACACTCTCTAGACTAAGATGAGTGCACTCTTATGATTAAACACCTTGCAAGCATCCGCAAATACAAGATAGAATTTAAGGCAAAAGCCTAACCATAGCAATATGATCAAGGATCCATTGTTCCCTTATGCAAAAGCGTGCGAACTGGGGTTCAGGTTTCTGTCACTCCGGCAACCCACCGTATGCATTCTTTGTACACAATGTATTCTCCTAGGTCCTTAATAAGGCGAAGTGTTGAGTGTTCGACTCACACAACACCACTAGTAGAATGACAACACAACTTAAGTATCAAACAACACATATTACTTCAACAGCATATGACTACTAACAACAAGACTTTCCCCATGTACTCAAGAACTAAGGTAACTACTCAAGAGACATAAAAGAGATCATGGTCAGTGGAGATAAATGGGTGATAAACAATCTGGACATAATAATATTTCTCCAACAAAACTCAATAGCATTCACCACAAAGTAGTAATCAACACCGATGGAGTAGAGAGGATAGGTAGTACGAGTTACAACACAAGTTGCAATTGTGAGATGAGATTTGTATGAAGATGGAGATGGTGCTGGTGTTGGGGATGATGTTGATGATGATCTCCATGATGCCCGTGATGATGGTGATGACGATGGCGACGATCTCCCCTTCCGGGAGGTGATCTCCCCGACGGAATCTGCCCACCGGAGATGGCTTTTTCTTCTTTGTAGGTTTCCGCCACGGAGCGGCGGCGGAACTCCGTAAAAACTCCCTGTTTTAGGGTTTTCGGATAACGGAGAGTATATAGGCAAAAGGGGGCAGCCGGAGGTGGGCCAGGGGCTCCAGGCGCCCCCCCGGCGCGGCCAGGGGGCGCGCCCCCCAGGGCGCCTGGGCACCCTGTGGCCCCCCTCTGGTTGCCCTTTCGCATGTCTTCGTGATTCGTCCGAAAAATATCCTCCGTCGATTTTCAGGTAATTTGGAGGTATTCTTCTTCAGCAACTCAGCGTCCACTTTTTACCGCTGAATCCTGCGTCTGCTGCTTCGGCATCGGAAAGTTGCAAACTGTGTAAAATAGACCAAAACAACATAAGAACATCATCGTAACGAGAAATATATCAATGAATAAGGATAAATTATGATACAAAATAGTGATGCATTTTGGACGTATCATGGATCGAAGCCAAGCCCATCAAGAACCTCGGTTCAAGCACCGCCATCAGCTTCATTAGGGAACTGATATTCAGATATGGAGTCCCCCACATCATCATCACGGATAATGGCTCCAACTTTGACTCGGATGAATTCAGAGCTTTCTGTTCCTCCCAAGGTACATGAGTCGACTACGCCTCCGTAGCGCATCTGTAGTCGAATGGACAAGCGGAAAGAGCGAATGGTTTGATCTTCCAAGGCTTGAAGCCGCGGCTTATGCATGACCTCAAGCATGCCGCCGGAGCTTGGGTGACCGAACTACCGTCTGTCTTATGGGGGCTGAGGACAACTCCGAACCGGTCGACGGACCGTACCCCCTTCTTCATGGTCTATGGAGCAGAAGCCGTGTTGCCGAGTGATTTGTTGCACAATGCCCCCCGAGTGGAACTCTTCTCCGAAGCTGAAGCAGAGCAAGCCCGTCAAGATGCAGTCGACCTCTTGGAAGAAGAACATGAGATGGCTCTAATCCGATCGACCATCTATCAACAGGACCTGCACCGATTCCATGCTCGCAACGTCCGGAGCCGAGCATTCCAGGAAGAAGACCTGGTTCTTCGAGTGCATCAGAAGCGACCGCACAAACTCGCCCCGGCTTGGGAAGGCCCCTTCATCTTTACCAAGGTGTTGCGCAATGGAGCATATCACCTCTACAACTTCGCCAAGAAGAGAGATGAACCTCGTTCGTGGAACGCGGACATGCTCCGCCGCTTCTATACTTAAAACACTCGATCAGTCGAGTTGTAATAAAGATTTTTCCAGTTTGTTTCAAAGACAAGGTCACATCAATTCCTTAATAATTGTTGGTTTCTAAGATGCTGGTCCACAAATCCCCTAGTGGGTTCTTAGCCGCGAACCCGATTCGCCTAAGTTACAAAAACTACTCCGAGTGAAGAGCAACCCTCTCACTCGGGGGCTTAGCTGCGACCCCGTAATCGCCTAATTTCAAAAACTACTCCGAGTGACGAGCAACCCTCTCACTCGGGGTCTTAGCTGCGGTCCTCCGAGCTACGCCATAAGTACAACGTGGCTCTGTCTTCCGAGCTCCGCCACAAGTACAACGTAGCTCGTAATCGCCTAAGTTAGAAAAAACTACTCCGAGTGACGAGCAACCCTCTCACTCGGGGGCTAAGCTGCGGCCCTCCGAGCTACGCCATAAGTACAACGTGGCTCTGTCTTCCGAGCTCCACCACAAGTAAAACGTAGCTCGGAATCGCCCAAGTTACATAAACTACTCCGAGTGAAGAGAAACCCTCTCACTCGGAGGCTTAGCCGCGGACCTCCGAGCTACGCTACAAGTACAACGTGGCTCTGTCCTCCGAGCTCCGCCACAAGAACAACGTAGCTCGTAATCACCTAAGTTACAAAAACTACTCCGAGTGAAGAGCAACCCTCTCACTCGAGGGCTTAGCTCCGGTCCTCCGAGCTATGCCACAAGTACAATGTGGCTCTATCCTCTGAGCTCCGCCACAAGTACAACGTAGCTCGTAATCGCCTAAGTTACAAAAACTACTCTGAGTGAAGAGCAACCCTCTCACTCGGGGGCTTAGTTGCGGTCCTCCGAGCTACGCCATAAGTACAACGTGGCTCTGTCCTCCGAGCTCCGCCACAAGTATA
>LR738710.1:177708562-177762244 GCA_902687465.1 Secale cereale
GGGGGCTTAGCTACAACACCGTAATCACCTAAGTTACAAAAATTACTCCGAGTGAAGAGCAACCCTCTCACCCTGAGGCTTAGCTGCGACACCGTAATCGCCTAAGTTACAAAAATTACTTCGAGTGAAGAGCAACCCTCTCACCCGGGGGCTTAGCTGCGATCCTCTGAGCTACGCCACAATTACAACGTGGCTCTGTCCTCCGAGCTCCGCCACAAGTACAACGTAGCTCGTAATCACCTAAGTTACAAAAACTACTCCCAGTGAAGGGCAACCCTCTCACTCGAAGGCTCAGCCGCAGTCTTCCGAGCCACGCCGCAAATGCAACATTGACTCAAAATCCAAAAGATTAGAAAAAGTCGGAAGCAAAACGAGCAAAGGAAAAAGGAATCAAATCAAAATAAAGGCCCGCAAGATTCGGGCAGGAGTACTCAGGCATCAAGCCCATGAGATTTTAACAGTTACAGGATCACTCGGCATTCCGAGGCAAATTAAATCTAAGTATCAAAGTTTGTTCACTCCCCGGGAGGAGGTGGGCTCGCAGGCGCAACAAACTCATCCAGGTCGATCCCATCGGTGATGCGGGTAGCAGCCTCCAAGAAAGTCTCCATAAACGACTGGAACTAGAGTTCCTTCGTGTTGGCGACCTTGAGCGCGGCCAGCCGCTTTTCCTTCACATCCTTGAAGTGCACCCGAACCAAAGACAGTGCAACGTCGGCTCCACATCGGGCAGATGACTTCTTCCACTCCTACACTCGACCGGGGACCTCATTGAGTCGAGTCATCAGGGCCTCGAGATCGTTCTCTTGCACGGCTCCCCTCCAGAGTGCAGTGTCGATTCGAGACATCACTGCTTTCAGTCGACCAAGATAGCCTGTGGCGCTGGTAAGGCGAGACTCCAACCGCAAGATGTTCATAGCAGCTTCATCCTGGACAATAGAATTGGCGGGGTCCAGACCAGTCTCGACCCGCCCAGTCTCCTCCTCGAAGTCGCGGCAGAACTCTGCGCAAGAGGGGACACAACAAGTTGGCAAGCAAGTTACGAGTCGACCACCTTGACTCAATCCAAGCGAAAGAGGCATACCTTCAAGCACAAGATACCACTTTTTGGTGAGTTCACCCAGATAAGCCTCCAACTCGTTCTTCTTCTGGAAGAGGCCCTCATACTTCTCATTCAGGGCGATCTTAGCCCCCTTCAGTCGAGTCACTTCCTGGTTGGCTACGTCGAGAGAGCCCTTCAGCCTGGCGATCTCTGCTTCGAGCGTGCCGACTGAAGCCAGCTTCTGCTCCGCTAGTTCGGTCTTCTCCTGCGCCCTCTGCTGTGCCGCCGCCAGGTCAAGGTCCTTCTGCTCCAGGGCTACCTTCATTTGATCTACAAGAGATGTTACTAGACAGATGAACATAAGGATACACATGACATATTCATTGAAGATCAGTCGACAAGTTGTTCTCTTTAATTACCAGTCGCTTCGTCCTGGGTTTTTTCAAATGATCCCGAGCCAGTTGCAAGTCAAGATTGAGCTAGACCTGCTTCTTCTCAAGATCCCCGAACTTGGCTCCAAACTCACAAGATCTCTGCATAGACACAACAAATCCGAATTCTAAGACTACAACCGAGTCAAACACTCAACAGTAGTCTCGGGGACTACACCCAGTGGGTGCACTGAGCGTGCCCCCACTGGTTCTCACTTGGCGAGATCAGTCTGACCAGAGCAAAAAAAGAAGGGGAGAGGTTCTGTTCTCAGACCATGGCCGACTACCAGCAGTTGACCACGATCTCGGGGACTACACCCAGTGGGTGCACTGAGCGTGCCCCCACTAGTTCTCCCTCGGTCGGATCTGTCCTGCGCGAGTAAGAAAGGTTCGAAACAAATGGACAAGACACATTCTAAAGACCACGACCGACTGACTTCAGTCGACCATGGCCTCGGGGACTACACCCACTGGGTGCACTGAGTGTGCCCCCACTGATACAATCAGTTGGGCTACAAGAACTAAAGCTACAAGAGAAGATACCCAGTGGGTGTGACATCATCTCACGAACAAAGCAGCAATTTTTCAAAACAAAGATTACACTAACGCAGCAAACCAGTCGGAAGAGACAGACCTAGACATTGGTCCGAAGAGCCGAGCTAGCGTTGTAAGTAGCCATGCTAGCCTCGTACACCGCCTTCGTCCTCTCCATCATCAATCCCGCCTGACGAACGGCTTCTTGGGCCACGTTCACGAGGTCCTCTCGGATGTGATGGGTGGAGAAGAGAACAGACGGCGGAGCAGTCGCTGGGTCGGCAGCCGGGTCGATCGACGAGGAAGGACGCGCAGTCGACACAGGGACACCAAAGGAGACCGTGGTCTGGGCCACATCCCCCTGCTGTTGGGCCTCAGAGCCGGAGGGTGTCTTCCGACCCCTCCTTCCTGCGCCCCGTCGAGTCACTCCCGTGCGCTCCTCCTCGTCGTCGTCGTCATCATCAGTGAGCTCTATGACATGGCGCGACACTTCAGAAGACAACCACGAAGTTCAGTCGACCGTTAGTTCAAACAGGTAAAAAGCAAAGAGCAATCTGCAACCGCACCTGGATGGGACATGGCAGCGTCATCAGTCTCATCATCGTCAAGACCCTTAACAATATCCAACGAGGTCGCAGAAGCAGCAGCACTGAAGATTTCACTGAAAGTGAGTCGACGAAGACAAAGTTGATCTCCCAAGAGTGGGAGAAAATGAAGCAGAGCGACGCTTACGTTGAGGCGATTGGGACGTCCACCTTGATCTTGGGCAGGGCCTTCCGAAGCTTGACAGCGGTGACCTTAGGCTGCTTTGGTCCCTTTTCGGTCGGATCCGGAGTGGTCGTGCGAGCCCGCTTCTGCACTTGGGGGCTGGAGGGGCCCACACTGGAACGCACGGCCTCTGGGTCATGCTTCTCCTTGGAGCGCTTCTCGCCGCGGGGAGGTGACTCGACCTCCTCGCCGCTGCTGGAATCTTCGATCTCCTCTCCAGTGTCCTCGCCGGACTTCCTGTCGGAAGCTTCACCCGCGCCTTCTTCGCCCTCCTGGACCTGATCCCCATTGGGCACCGAAAACATTTCGGTATAGATCTGCAAAAAAGAAGATTAATCAAACATCAGTCGGATTCATCAGACGACCACAAACAGAAAACACGAAATCACTCGGAAGTCGAGGCCAAACCTTGTCAGGTTGGTGCTCTGCGTCACATGGGCGAACTCTTCCGAGCCCCCTGGGTTGTCCTTGTTCCCCGTGATGCACTTCAAGCATTGCGCCACCATCTTCGCAGTAGCCTCCTCTGGGTGGACCCGAGACGAGTCGTCGACACCGGAGTATAACCACATCGGATGGTCTCGAGCTTGGAGGGGCTGGTTCCTCATCATGAGGAACACCTCGAGCAGATCCAACCCCTTAACCCCATCGCAGACCAACTGGACCACCCGCTCCACCAGCATGTCTACCTGTACCCTCTCAGTCTGACTCATGAGCAACATCAGTGGCTGGTTGACTCGACCAAAGGAAAATGAGGAAGCCCAGTCGGCTGACCAGGAGTTGGAATATCCCTACAGTAGAACCAAGTCGACTGCCAGCCCCGAACTGACTCGGGAAGGGTCATGGCAGGGAAAGCACTCCTATTTCTGAGCTGGATACCCAGTTCGCCACACATCTGGATGACATGCATCTTTCCATCGCTCGGGTTCGCTTTCTTGATGGTTTGAGAGCGACAAGTTAAGATGTGCTTGAACAAACCCAGTGCGGTCGGCAGCCGAGGAAGTTCTCACACATCGAAATGAATATAGCCAAGTAGGTGACGGTGTTGGGGCGCCGTAAAAAGCCAGGAAAGCACGGAAGAAAGGATGCAGAGGTTAGGAGAAACCTCGGTCGACGTGGGTCGCGAGGAGAACGCACTCGCCCTCCCGCGGATGGGGCTCGAGCTCGCCCTCCGGCAGCCGCCAGGAGTCGCGGGCGATCAGGCCCTCCTCCTCCAGCTCCTCCATGTCCTCTTGTGTCATCATGGACCTGATCCAGTCCCCTTGGATCCAGCGAGGCGGGAGCCCGGACCTCGACGACGACCCTCCTTGGTTGGACTGCTTCCCTTTCCCCGTCGCCACCGCCTTCTTCAAGCGCTCCAGCGCCGCGGCCTTGTACTTGCCCATGGCGAGCAAGCCTGCGTTGGCCGAGGAGAGGAAGACAGAGGCAGAGGCGCGGCTGAGGAATGGAGATGGAAGAAACAGAGAATGGGCGCACAGTGCCCTCGCCTCGGCCGTGGCGCGCTCTTATAGCGCAGAGGTCGAGCGGCTCACCGGTGGCCCCGAGCTATCCCGTCAAATCCCATGCACGCGCGCACACGATACGTGGCAAAAGAGGCGGCGTGGAGATCGAGACGCCCCGGGCATATCCGATCCGATTGCCGCGGCGCGACCCATCCCGCGCGCTTCCCCAAATTTCGAAATCCCGCAAAATCTGGGGACCAGAAAGCAGCCAATCCTGCCGAAAACTGCATGGCCCAACGGCGCCCAGAGCCGGACGCGAGGTTCAGTCGACGGACAACACAAACAAGTTCACTCGACGGTTCCTGAATCGATTACGGCGACCAAGTCGAGGTTGAAGAGTCGGCCTGGTTTGCAAACTCAAAGAAGATCACCCCAGAGACATCGAACCCGAGCTGAAGCCAACTTCAACACTCTCCTCTGCTCAAGCCTCAATCCATTAGGGGGCTACTGATGATGTTACATACCTAGGGTAGGGTCACAGGCCTGGCCCAAGTACCCCACCCAAGGTCAATACCCCAGAAGCTCAAAAGACAACTCGAAGACAACAAGAACAGTCGACTGACACGACTCAAGAGGACATTCCACTCGACTATACACCCCCGTTCATACGACTCAACTTCACTCGACCCTTCCAAGACACTCGACCCGTCAAGGTCAAAGGTCCCTTAGGACGGCAACGGTCCGACATTCACTCCATAACAATGAATGCCTTTATCACTCTTTACTGCAGGCGTTATCAGTAATGCCTGCCTTTATGTACATTGAATCCTTTGTAACGTGGGGCATGGCTGGGGTCCTGGCATACTATATAAGCCACCCCCTCCTCCAGTACAAGGGTTCGCACCCCCTGTAACTCAAACACCCATATACATTCTAGTCGACCGCCTCCGGGCACCGAGACGTAGGGATTTTACTTCCTCCGAGAAGGGCCTGAACTCGTATACATCCTACATACAATCTCAACATAGCTAGGGCCTTGCCTCCTCTTATGTACCCCCTACTCGTACTGTCAGACTTAGTACCACGACAGACCAAGGCCAATATATAAGTAGGATAGCCACCACCCAACATGGGGACGGATAATTCAGACCCTCTCTTCCACCACCAAGCAAGAACACCTCACCTTCGGAGGTCATTCACTGATTGTACTAGTTCATCCATAGCCCATCTCGAGGCTAATCCACCATACTACTGGAGTAGGGCCACTCACCGCTAGGTGGCCTGAACTAGGATAAACTGCCTCGTGTCTCTTTAACATTCTTGTTCATCATGCTAGTTCGTGAGACGGCGAGTAGATAGATAGGAGAGGTTGAGATCTTCACATGCACCCCAGAGTTCAAACCTGGAGGGTTTTGCGGAGCCCTGAATCTGACATCTTGCTTCATTTATATTATTTTGAGAGTCCCTAAAACAACATGGTAATTAGCTTGGGTTACGAATTTAGTCCTAATATGATAGACATTCAAAGTTAGTATAATAAGAACCTTCATATGACAATTGTGATCGTATTGAGATGTGAGGATGGTAATATTAGAATCATGCTAGTAGTAAATAGTAGGGTAGAGAAAATAATTGTGTTAAGGTTTGTGATTCCCGAAGCATGCACGTATGGTCTATAAAAAGTGCAACCAAAACGAGATGCTTGTGTCTTGATTGTTCACCTTTGTGTGAAGGTCGGGGGCGCGCGATGGTTAACTCCTACCAACCTCCCACCTAGGAGCATGCGTGGTAGTACTTTGCTTCGAGGGCTAATAAATCTTTTGCAATAAGTATGTGAGTTCTTTATGACTAATGTTGAGTCCATGGATTATACGCACTCTCACCCTTCCACTTTGCTAGCCACTCTAGTGCCGCGCAACTTTCGCCGGTGCATAAAACCCTCCTTATACCTTCCTCAAATCAGCCACCATACCTACCTATTATGGCATCTCCATAGCCATTCTGAGATATATTCCCATGTAACTCCACCGTTCTGTTTGCTATGACATGCTTCATCATTGTTATATTGATTTGCATGATCATGTAGTTGACATAGTATTTGTGGCAAAGCCACCGTTCATATTTTTCATACATGTCACTCTTGATCATTGCACATCTCGGTACACCGCCGGAGGCATTCATATAGAGTCATATCTTTGTTCTAGCATCGAGTTGTAATATCGAGTTGTAAGTAAATAAAAGTGTGATGATCATCATTATTAGAACATTGTCCCATGTGAGGTTATCAAAAATAAAATAGGCCAATGAATCCGAAATTAAAAAAGGCCAAAGAAGCCCACAAAAAAAAGAGTCCAAAGAGCCCAAAACAACATATAAAAAAATGAGAGAAAAAGAGAGAAGGGACAATGTTACTACCTTTTTTCACACTTGTGCTTCAAAGTTGCACCATGTTCTTCATGATAGAGAGTCTCCTATGTTGTCACTTTCATATATTACTAGTGGGAATTTCCGTTATAGAACTTGGCTTGTATATTCCAGCGATGGGCTTCCTCAAATGCCCTTGGTCTTCATGAGCAAGCAAGTTGATGCACACCCACTAGTTGTCTTTTTGAGCTTTCATATACTTATATCTCTAGTGCATCCGTTACATGGCAATCCCTAGTCACTCGCATTAATATCAATTGATGGACATCTCCATAGTCCATTGATTTGCCGAGTTGATGTGAGACTTTCTCCCCACTTTTGTCTATCACCACCTTCTATTCCACCCATAGTGCGATATCCATGGCTCACGCTCATATATTGCGTCAAATATTGAAAAGGCCGAAGCGCGTTAAAAAGTATGAACCAAATGATTGGTTGACACTGGGGTTGGGCATGATCACCTTGTGTTGAGAAGAGGGAGCATAATAAGGCTATATGATTTTGTAGGGATAACTTTCTTTAGCCATGTTATTTTTGAATCTTGATGATTCCCTATCTAGTATGTTTAAAATATTATTGTTCTCATGTAAACATAAACTTTTACTTGGAACTTACGGATCTGAACATTAATACCACTTTAAAGAAGAATTGCATTGATAAATATGTTGGGTAGCATTCCACATCAAAAATTCAGTTTTTATCATTTACCTACTCGAGGACGAGCAGGAATTAAGCTTGGGGATGCTTGATACGTCTCCAACATATCTATAATTTTTTATTGTTTCATACTATTATATTACCTGTCCTGGATGTTTTATATGCATTAATATGCTATTTTATATGATTTTTGGGACTAACCTATTAACCCAGAGCCCAGCGCCAGTTTTTTTCCTTCTTTTTGAGTTTTGCAGAAAAGGAATATCAAAAAGAGTCCAAACGGACCGAAACTTCACGAGGATTTTTCTTGGACCAAAAGACATCAGATGGACTTGGAGTGCACGTCAGGGGAGCTGCGAGGCGGCCACAAGGACAAAGGGCGCGCCCTGGAGGGTTGGGCCCGCCCCCACCCTTGTGGGCCCCTCGAGTGTCTCCTGACCTAATTCTTCAGCCTATATATACCCATATATTCCAAAAACATCAGACAGGCGATCTAAATCACTTTACCGCCACTGCAACTCTCTGTTCTCGCGAGATCCCATCTGGAGGCCTTTTTCGGTACTCTGCCGGAGGGGGAATCAACCACGGAGGGCATCTACATCAACACCATTGCCCTTCCGATGAAGTTTGAGTAGTTTACCATAGACCTACGGGTCCATAGCTAGTAGCTAGATGGCTTCTTCTCTCTCTTTGATCTTCAATACAATGTTCTCCTTGTTGTTCTTGGAGATCTATCCGATGTAATCTTCTATGGCGGTGTGTTTGTCAAGATCCGATGAATTGTGGGTTTATGATTAGATTATCTATGAATAATATTTGAGTTTCTTCTGAACTCTTTTATGCATGATCTTATATCTTAGTAATTCTCTTCGGAATAGCAGTTTGGTTTGGCCAACTAGATTGGTTTTTCTTGCAATGGGAGAAGTGCTTTGCTTTGGGTTCAATCTTGCCGTGCTCAATCCCAGTGACAGAAGGGGACATGACACGTATTGTATTGTTGCCATCGAGGATAAAAAGATGGAGTTTTCATCATATTGCTTGAGTTAATTCCTCTACATCATGTCATCTTGTTCAAGGCATTACTCTGGTCTTGTGAAATTAGTACTCTAGATGCAGAATCGTTTCGGTCGATGTGTGGAGTAATAGTAGTAGATGCAGGCAGGAGTTAGTCTACTTGTCACGGACGTGATGCCTATATGCATGATCATTGCCATAGATGTCGTTATAATTATTTGCTTTTCTATCAATTGCTTGACAGTAATTCGTTCACCCACTGTAATATTTGCTATCATGAGAGAAGCCTCAAGTGAAACCAATGGCCCCGAGTCTTCTTTACATCTTATAAGTTTCAGATCTACTATTTTGCAATCTTATAGTTTTCTATCTATAAACCAAAAACCCAAAAATATTTACTTTACTTGTTTATCTATCTTTATCGGATCTCACTTTTGCAAATAACCAAGAAGGGATTGACAACCCCTTTATAGTGTTGGGTGCAAGTTGTTTGATTGTTTCTGCAGGTATTTGTCGACTTGTGTGTATTCTCCTACTGGATTGATACCTTGGTTCTCAAAAGTGAGGGAAATACTGACTTCACTTTGCTGCATCTCCCTTTCCTCTTCAAGGGAAAACCCAACGCAACCTCGGGAAACTAGCGAGGAAGTCAATGGTGCATACTCAGGGAGAACACTTTTATCTTGAAATTAAGAGAAGGGATCATCTTATAATGCTACCGTCGAACTAAGAAAAATAAGATGCATAAAGGATAAACATCACATGCAATCATAATATGTGACATGATATGACCATCATCATCTTGTGCTTTTGATCTCCATCTCAAAAGCATCGGCATGATCTCCATTGTCACCGGCTTGACACCTTGATCTCCATCGTAGCGCCGTGGTCGTCTCGCCAACTATTGCTTCTACGACTATTGCTAACTCATAGCGATAAAGTAAAGCAATTACATGGCGCTTTCATTTCATACAATAAAGAGACAACATAAGGCTCCTGCCAGTTGTCGATAATTTACAAAACATGATCATCTCATACAATAACATATAACTTATCACGTCTTGACCATATCACATCACAACATGCCCTGCAAAAACAAGTTAGATGTCCCCTACTTTGTTGTTGCAAGTTTTATGTGGCTGCTACAGGCTTCTAGCAAGTACCGTTCTTACCTACGGCACAAAAACCACAACGGTGATTTATCAAGTTTGTTGTTTTAACCTTAAACAAAGACTGGCCGCAGTCAAATTCGATTCAACTAAAGTAGGAGAAACAGACACCCTCCAGCCACCTTTATGCAAACAAGTTGCACGTAATGGTGGAACCGGTCTCATGTATGTGGACATGTAATGTTGGTCCGGGCCGCTTCATGTTACAATACTGCTAAATCAAAATAAGACGTTGGTGGTAAGAAGTATGAACATCACCGCCCACACCTCATATGTATTCTACTCATGCATATCATCTATGCATAAACCTGGCTCTGATACCACTATTGGGAAACGTAGCATGTAATTTCAAAAAAAAATCCTACGTTCACGCAAGATCTATCTAGGAGATGCATAGCAATGAGAGGGGAGAGTATGTCTACGTACCCTCGTAGACCAAAAGTGGAACCGTTTAGTAACACGGTTGATGTAGTCGAACTTCTTCGCGATCCAACTGATCAAGCACCGAGCGCACGGCACCTCCGCGCTCACCACACGTTCAGCTAGATGATGTCCTCACCTTCTTGATCTAGCAAAACAGGCGAAGTAGTAGATGAGTTTCGACAACACGACGACATGGTGACAGTTGGTGATGAAGAACAATCTCTGCTGGGCTTCGCCAAGCACTACAGAAACTAGACGGAGGATAAACTAGAGGGTCGGGGTTGCCGATACACGGCTTGGTGAATTTTGATGTGTCTTGGGTGCTAGCTATGTCCCTCTATTTATATGTTGAGCCCTGGGGTCGAAACTTGGAGAAAAAGCCTCCTCAAATTCGGTTTTGCCCGAAAGGTAAGAGTCCTACTCGGACTCCAGGGCTAGACACCAGGGTTGCTATCGTCTACTCCCTAGATGCCAGGGTTCCTGGTGTCTAGCCTCTGGTATCTATAAAACTCCCTTTTGTACTTACCAAAAGCCTCGTGGGCTTTCCCCTTTGTCCCAAATAAAGTGTTCTCATACCCAAACATTTCGGGAAACATCTGGATCCCCTTCCGGTGAATTCCAGAACCTTTCTGGAGATCAAACACTATTATTCCATATATCAATATTTACCTACGGACCATTCCGGAGCTCCTTGTCATGTCTATTATTTCATCCGGAATTCCGAACAACACTCGGTCACCAACATACATAACTCATATAATACTATATCGTCAACGAACATTAAGGGTGCGGACCCTAGGGGTTTAAGAACTATGTGGACATGACCGAGACACCTCTCTGGTCAATAACCAATAGCAGAACATGGATGCCCATATTGGCTCCTACATATTCTACAAAGATCTTTATCGGTCGAACCATTATGACAACATACACAATTCCCTTTTTCCATTGGTATGTTACTTGCCCGAGATTCTATGGTCGGTATCTCGTTACTGGCAAGTCTATTTACTCATTCTATAATACATCATCCCGAGACTAACTTCATTTGTCATTTGCTTGCTAGGCTTATTATGATATGTATTACCGAGAGGGCCCAGAGATACCTCTCTGATACTCGGAGTGACAAATCATAATCTCGATTCACGCCATCCCAACAAGACACCTTCGGAAATACTTGTAGAGCATGTTTATAATCACCCAGTTATGTTGTGACATTTAATAGCACACAAGGCACTCTTATGGTATCCGGGAGTTGCATGATAACATAGTCATAGGAACATGTATTTGACATAGATGAAAGCAGTAGCAATAAACTATACGATCAAATGCTAAGCTAACGGATGGGTCTTGTCCATCACATCATTCTCATAATGATGTGAACCCGTTATCAAATGACAACTCATGTCCATGGTTAGGAAACCGTAACCATCTTTGATAAACGAGCTAGTCTAGTAGAGGCTTACTAGGAACACAGTATTTGTTTATGTATTCACACATGTATTTAGGTTTCCAGTCAATACAATTCTAGCATGAATGATAAACCTTTATTATGATTAAGGAAATATAATAATAACCATTTTATTATTACCTCTAGGTCATATTTCCAGTAGAAGGCTCCCCGAGCATCAAGAGCGAGGGAGACGACTCCGACTAGGCGCGGGCGGCGCCCGAGTCGGCTCTTGACGATGAGTCGCGGTCCACCTAAGCTCCTTTCTTTGTTCCTATGTCAAAACAAGTGTAGCCCCATAGGGGCATAAAGATGATGTTTTGGCAAAAAAACTCTATTAAGCATTTGACATTATGTTGTCTTGCTATGCACCTCGTGAGGTCTATTTTTCTTTCTTTGCTCACCTTGGTGCTCTACGTCATCAGGACCTAACCCCCCCCCCCTTCCCAGCAAGCTACGACCGCTGCTGGTATGTTAGGACGTGTGCCTAGACAAGGCCATAGGGTGTTGGGCTCTGCGAGCTGGTAGGGGCTTTTGAGGTGCGATGCTCAGGAGAGCCCCCCTTTTTGACGTGCAAGCTGCTTTTTGGGAAAAGAAAAGATCGGCGCTCAATGAGATGGCGGGAGAAGAATTACCGCGAATGGCCCTCGTGTCCCACTAGACTTAGATTTTTGCGATGCGACACTCGGCATGGTGCCGTCCACAAGCAATGGCTTGCCAGGGATGCTTGCTCGTGAAGCCCTCCTGCTCATGAGGCATCAGCCGTGGAGCCTCCCAAGGAGGAACTCTTGAGGCCTCTGCTTGCTCGCGAAGCCCTGCTGCTCATGAGGCATTGCCCATGGAGCCTCTTAAGGAGGAGCTCCTGAGGCCTCCGCTTGCTCACGAAGCCCTCCTGCTCACGAGGCATCGCCCGTGGAGCCTCATGAGGAGGAGCTCCTGAGGCCTCTGGTACCCGGCGAGCAGAGAGGCAGCGTGCTCTCGTGCGGTTGCAACAGTTTTTGAGCGTAGAGTATTCAACCAAAATTCATAGATTCGACACAAGGGGAGCCAAAGAATATTTGCGAGTATTAGAAACTGAGTTGGCAATTCATCCACACCTGTATATTAATTATCTGCAGCAAAGTGATCAGTAGCACAGTAGTATGATAGTTTTGACAGTAGTGGTAAGAACAGTAGTAACGATAACAGTGATAGCAATGTTTTTGTAGCAGTTGTAATGGTAACAGCAGCAGTAGTAACTTAGCAAGAACAATATGTAGGAAATTTGTAGGCATTGGATCGGCGATTCGTTGGATGATATTCATCATATAACAGTCATAACCTACGGCGATAAAAAACTAGCTCCAGTTCATAATATAATGTAGGCATGTGTTCTGTAAATAGTCATACGTCCTTATGGAAAGAACTTGTATGACATCTTTTGTCCTACCCTCATGTGGCATCGGCGTTCATAAGGGAACTAAGGGATATTAAGACCTTGTTTTAATATAGAATCGGAACAAAGCATAACACATAGTGAATACATGAACTCCTCAAATTACGATCATCACCGGAAAGTATCCCGAATATTGTCACTCCGAGGTTTACGGATCATAACACGTAATAGGTGAATATGACTTTCAAGATCGGATCAACAACATAGATATAATGGTGACAACATAAACTGTTCGGATCTTAGTTCATGGCACCCGGGCCCAAAGTGACAAGCATTAATCATGGCAAAGTCATGACAACATCAATCTCAAAACATAATGGATAATAGGGATCAAGCCCTAACAAAACTAACACGATTACATGATGAATCTCATCCAACTCCTCACCGAACAACGAGCCTATGAAGGAATTACTCACTCCTAGTGGA
This sequence comes from Secale cereale, assembly GCA_902687465.1. Taxonomy (NCBI): domain Eukaryota; kingdom Viridiplantae; phylum Streptophyta; class Magnoliopsida; order Poales; family Poaceae; genus Secale; species Secale cereale. The sequence goes on from LR738710.1 coordinate 177,721,772, forward strand.
GAGCGTCATGAAAATGGGGATGAAGGAGGGTTGGTGACGATGCAGATCTAAGATCCCCCTCTTCGGATCCCCCAAACGGACTCCGGATCTGGCCTCCCGATGAAGAACATGAGGTGGCAGTGGCTTCGTATCGCGAAACGAGATAATTCTTCCTTCCTGAATTTTTCTGGAAAACTAGGTATTTATGGAGTTGGACTCAGGGTCTGCGGGGTCACCAGGTGAGCACAACCCACCTGGGCGCGCCTGGAGGGGGCGCCCTGGTGGGTTGTGCTCACCCAGGACCCCCCTTCGGTGGTTCTTAGCTCCAGTATTTTTCTTTTATTCTGAAAAATTCTCCAAAAAGTTTTGTTCCATTCCGAGAACTTTTTAGTTCTGCACAGAAACAACACCATGGTAGTTCTGCTGAACACAACGTCAGTCCGGTTAGTTTCATTCAAATCATGCAAATTAGAGTCCAAAACAAGAGTAAAGGCGTTAGGAAAAGTAGATACGACGGAGACGTATCAACTCCCCCAAGCTTAAACCTTGGCTTGTCAACAAGCAATTCAGTTGACAAACTGAAAGTGAAAAAGAAAAAACTTTTACGAACTCTTTTGCTCTTGTTTACATAAATAAGCTTAAGTAGCACCCAAGTTTTCAGCAAAGATCATGAGTAACCATATTAACAATAACTCTTAGAAATTATATTAACTCATATCAATAACATAAACAACTAGAGAGCAATAATAAGATATCTCGAATGACAACACTTTGTCAAAACAACCATGATATAATATGACAACAATGGTATCTCTCTAGCCCTTTCTAAGACCGCAAAACATAAAAGCAGAGCACCTCCAAATTTCAAGCAGTAACTAAACATTGTAATTCATGTTAGAAAAGATCCAGTCATGCTAATACCCAACATTAACTATACACAATGCATGAGGATGACAATAGTGCTCTCAGATCTAGCGCTTATTTGAGAAGGTGATGACTCAACATAAAAGTAAATAGATAGTTCCTTCGCAAAGGGAAGCAGTGATTCGCAGAGGTGCCAGAGCTCAAGGTTTTAAAACGGAGATAAATGTAATTTTGAGAAATGCACCCTTCCTGTGTACGTCACGACCGAAAGTTATCAATATCTTCCATGCTAAACACATTAGTGGTGGTTCCCAAGCGATAAAGTAAAGGTTTTACTCCGTAGGAGTTTTGTTCGATTATTTGTCAGTCTTTTTTTGTTTTCAATTCGGGACTAGGAATCCCTATTACCGCCCCTCTCATGCAAGGATGAGTGAATAAACACTCGTCATGAGAATGACTCGCTTAGCATGGAAGATACCGACCACCCCAAGTCGCTCTATGAAAAATCCAGACACACAAAAACGGATGATTTTTTTAAATTTTTAGAGGTGGCACATGCAAATTTACATAGGACAGCCGGGTAATATCGCATATAGGTAGATATGGTGGACTCATTTGGAATAACTTTGGTTTTAGGATTTTGATGCACAAGCAGTATTCACGCTTAGTACAGGCTAAGGCTAGCAAATAGATTGAGAAGCACCCATCTAGAGAGCGAAAACGGTCATGAACATGCATTATGAATAATGAACATTGAATACTAGCATGAGTATGATATGAGCACCATGAACATAAATATCATAGAGGCTGTGTTGGTTTTGATTCAACTACATGCATGAACATGTGCCAAGTCAAGCCACTTGAAACATTCAGAGGAGGATACCATTGCATCATACCAGATCACAATCATTTTAACACAGTGTTGACCTCCAAGATAAGTCATTATCCACTCCTAGCTACTTAAGCATGGCATGAGAAACTATAATCTCTAATTGTCATTGCAAACATGTTTGATCACAATAGGTTGAATCATGGATACTAGGAAACATATTTACAAAAACAGAACAAGTTGAGTTCATACCCGTTTCTCTCTGCCACAACCAGTTCACCAAATATCGTCATTATTGCCTTTCACTTGCATCATCGAATGATACAGGAATAATAATAGTGCAAGAGTGTCGTGGACTAAGACAGAATCTGCAAACATTTTATTCAAAAAGGATGAGACAAGGAATATTGGACTCTTTGTTAGATAAGCGATAATGCATATGAGAGCCACTCAACATTTTCATCGTGGTCTTCTCCTTGGTATGACTCAAGAAACAAAAAAGAAATTCAGAGAAACACACTGAAATATTTTTGGAGTTTTTAGCTTTTCTTAAGGAAGGCAAAATAAAGAAAGAAAGCAAACCGAGAAAAACTATTTACACGAGAGAGCTCCCAACAAACAAAGAGACTAAACGAGAAGTCTTTTTGGGTTTTCTTTTAGTGATACAGCTAATTAAACCAAAAAGAAAAACCAAAAAGAAACATGAAATGTTTTTTGCTTTTCTCAAAGTTTTCCAAACACACAAGAAGAAAGCAAGAAAAACAAATCTAGCATGGATAACAATGATAAAGTGGGAACACCGACAACTGGAATGAAATGAGTGAACGTGAATATAATGTCAGTAGAAACACGTACTCCCCTAAGCTTAGGATTTTGGCCTAGCTTGGCAATCATCGTCTGCGGCCTGTATAGTAGCCAGTGTGGTAGCTCACGGAGGCTCTTGGTGCAACTACCTCAGCCCGCCGAGCAGCCAGGACCTCCGCGTTGTGTGAATGAGCCTTGCTCTAAGAAACATAATATCTTCTTTTGTTGTGAAAATCAAAGAGAGTAGGTGCAGGAAAAAATGTATGCACAATGGAATCTTTATTGAACCTCAAGTTATAAGTGTTGTTATCGATTTTGCCATTAAGGAACTTATGGCGCTTCATGGCCTCAAAGTCTAAATACTGAGTAGGTAAAATAGGGTCATTAGGCCCGAGTGAAACACACAGTTCCCTTGCTAAACACGAGGCATAAATCCCACCATAAAAATAACCACTACCATCATTGTGCTGCAATCTGCGTGCAACAATCGCTCCAAAGTTATAACATTGGATACCGGTGAGGGCAGTGTGTATGAGGCTCAAGTCAGGAGCACACAGGGTACTACAATCCTGTTTGCCTATGATACACTTCCATTGAACAGTGCAAAGTATTGAATTGATGGAAAGTGGATGTTTCTTATTCTACCTTGTGTCACCCCTCTATCCTCTCCATAACAAAGACTAGTCAGGAATGTCTCATACTCAGACCTCGGTGGTTCGTCTAGCAAACTCCAAAATGGAATTTTGCAGATATTAGAAAACGTCTCAAGAGGCAGGGTAAATGGACTATCATACAGTTTAAACTAAACTCTAGACTCACGAGGATGAAATTTAAATTCTTTAGTAAATGTTTATGTGAGGCTGAGATGTTGGTTGCATTTATCTTCGATGTAGGGACCGAGCTCGGCATTATGAATATACTACTCAAATTCTTCTTTAATACTTGCACTCACCATGAACTCATTGCGCGGCCATAAGCAGGATTTAATAGCGGCCTCTCGTATTGAGCTTGCGCTTAGTTCAACATAAGACCAACATATCGAGCCACTATTGGATGATGCTTCCGAGTACCTCCTCCTAGAAGAACTCCTTCCAAATAGGTACATTTATTTGCGTACAATTTCTGAAAATTTTGGTCCACAAAATTTTGTCAACCAAACTTCACAAGATTAATAGCAACTACTCATAAGCATGAATAGAGGCCATATTGAGCATTCAAACTACTTAGAACTCTAAGAATTCAACATGCAAGCTCATCTACAACAGCACCAAGAGTAGCCAATTATTCAAAATAGAAACAACTAAAGCAAAAACTAATTGGAGCAATGGAGGAGTCACATACCAAGTAGCAATCCCCCAAATCAGTTTTGGAAATGGAGCTTCGAGCAAAGAGATCGAAATCCGTGGGTTTGAGAGCAAGAACACATGAGAGAGAGAGAGAGAGAGAGAGAGAGAGAGAGTGCTTCATCACAGCTTTCCCGAGGTAACGTTGGTGTTTCCCTTGAAGAGGAAAGGGTGATGCAGAAGAGTGAAGTAAGTATTTCCCTCAGTTTGTTGAGAACGAAGGTATCAATCCAGAAGGAGATTACACACAAGTCGCCAAATACCTACACAAACAATCAACAACTTGCACCCAACGCTCTAAAGGGGTTGTCAATCCCTTCTAGGTTATTTGCAAAAGTGAGATCCGATAGAGATAGATAAACAAGTAAAGTAAATATTTTTGGGTTTTTTGGTTTATGGATTGAAAAGTAAAAGATTGCAAGATAATAGATCTGAAACTTATAAGATGTAAAAGAGACCCGGGGGCATAGGTTTCACTAGTGGCTTCCCTCATGATAGCAAGTTTACGGTGGGTGAACAAATTACTTTCAAGCAATTGATAGAAAAGCGAATAATTATAATGACATCTATGGAAATGATCATGAATATAGGCATCGCGTCCAAAACAAGTAGACCGACTCCTGCCTCCATCTACTACTATTAATCCACACATCGACCGACTCCTGCCTGCATCTAGAGTATTAAGTTCATAAGAACAAAGTGACGCATTAAGCAAGATGACATGATGTAGAGGAATTAACTCGAGCAATATGATGAAAACCCCATCTTTTTATCCTCGATAGCAACAATACAATACGTGTCATGTCCCCGACTGCCACCGGGATTGAGCATCGCAAGATTGAACCCAAAGCAAAGCACTTCTCCCATTGCAAGAATTATCAATCTAGTTGGCCACACAAAACCGATAGTTCTTAGAGAATTACTAAGATATAATATCATTCATAAAAGAACTCAGAAGAAACTCAAATATTATTCATAGATAATCTAATCATAAACCCACAGTTCATCGGATCTTGGCAAACACACTTCAAAAGAAGACTACATCGGATAGATCTCCAAGAACAACGAGGAGAACATGGTATTGACGATCAAAGAGAGAGAATAAGCCATCTAGCTATTAGCTATGGACCCGTAGATCTGTGGTAAACTACTGACACTTCATTGGAAGGGCAGTAGGGTTGATGTAGATGCCCTCCGTTGTTGATTCCCCATTTGGCAGCGTACCGAACAGGCCTCCAGATGGAATCTCGCGAGAACAGAAGCTTACGGCGACGGAAAAGAGGTTTCGATTGATGTTCTGATGTTTCTATAATATATTGGTATTTATAGGCGGAAGAACTCGGTCGGGGGAGGCACGAGGGGCCCACAAGGTAGGGGGCGCGCCCTACCCCCTGGGGGCGCCACCACCCTTGTGGCCGCCTCGTGGATCCCCTAGTGTGCACTCCAAGTCCATCTGATGTCTTCTGATCCAAGAAAAATGTCCAAAAAGTTTCGTTCCATTTGGACTCAGTTTTATATTCCTTTTCTACGTAACTAGCACTGGGCTCTGGGTTAATATGTTAGTCCCAAAAGTCATATAAAATAGCATATAAAACATCCAAGATAGATAATATAATAGCATGGAACAATCAAAAATTATAGATACATTGGAGACATACACTACAAAAAAAATACACTTCCGTCATGATACGTGTTTGTCACAGTAGGTCATGTTTTCTATCATGCATGTACATCCATGACAAATTTATGACAGGATGAAGATAGTCATACCTGTGCTGTCGTAGAAGTGTTCCGTGACATTACCAAAATTATCATCACGGAAGTGTCCACTTCCATGACGATAAATCGCGCGTCAAAGAAGTGCTTTCATCAAGGGTGACCGACATGTGGCATCCACCAGAACGGAACGCCATTAAGCTATTGAGTCCGATTTTGGATCCGATAACCCGTTAACAGCCCCGACCAATGGGGATTTTCCATGTGTAAAATCATGATTGGCCGAAGGAAACACGTGTTGCCTCACCGTTGGGATAGATGACATCCACTCATTGGACAGGTGACGCCTATGATAGGTCAACATGTGGCACGACCGAACAGTGGCCCATTCCGATGAAAAAGGCCGGCCCAGTAAAAAATAGCAGGTCGGCCCATATAAAGCCTACTTGTGTCAGGTCCATTTAAGCCCATGGCCCATACGAGATGTGCTAATTCGGCCCGTCAACGGCCCGTTAAAGGTTTGACACCATTGCAGCCCATCGTCAGTTCGAGCCCGTTAACAACCAACTATATATTTGGGCTCAATAACGGCCCGATGAGATTTCGGCCAATTAACGGCCCATTCAATGGATGGGCCCATTTTCACGATGTACATCTTTCGGCCTTTTAGCGACCCATTTAAATATTGGGCTAATTTCCGGCCCGGTGTGTCCTTCAGCCTATTGACGGCCCATAAATCAGTTGGGCCATTTGTAGTCGGACCTGAGTTCCGGCCTTTTAGCGACCCATTTAAGTGTTGGGCCAATTTTCGGCCCGGTGTGTCTTTCAGCCTGGTGACGGCCCATATATAGTTTGGGCCATTTGTAGTCGGACCTGAGTTTTGGCCTTTCGGCGACCCATTTAAGTGTTGGGCCAATTCCCAGCACTGTGTGCCTTTCAGCCTGTTAACGGACCATAAATGAGTTGGGCCATTTGTAGTCGGACCTGAGTTTTGGCCTTTTAACGGCCCATGCCCTTCATGGTCCAATACCAGCCCGGTTTCCCTTTCGGCCTACTAAAGGCCCACAACAGAGTTGGGCCATTTACAATACGACCTGACTTTCGGCCTCTTAGCGGCACATGCTCTTCATGGTCCAGTAGAAGCCCGCTGTCTCTTTCGGCCTGCTAAAGGACCACGGTGTAGTTGGGCCATATTTTGTCCGAACTTAGTAATGGCCTGTTAACGGCCCGTGAAAACAATTGGGCCCACCAGTTGTCCGCTTCGATGTCAGCCTGTTAACGACCCGGGAGTTAAGAGGGCCGACCATTAACTTTCGGCCTGGTAACGGCCCATTAACTTAATGGGCCCACTAAAGTTCATACATGTCTTTAGGCCAAATTAGATAATTTGAGCCCATTACGACGAGCAATTATGCACAGGACCAAAACCAATCAAGCAAAGGTACGGCATACAGGGAAAAACGTTGCACATCCAGCATATATTACAAGAAATTACATCCACTGGGCAATCAGAGATTGATACCAGTGCAAATAAATGAACAGAACATAACGATCTACAACGTCACAATCTGCAACCTCAGCATGGATGATGCCCATAAGCATGTGGGCAAGTTCTTGCTGCTTTGCTACAATATCTCTGAAAACATTGATCAGTTGTTGTGTCGCACGACTCTGCACCTCTGATTCCTCCACCATTTCCATCATTCCTTCAGCCATTAATTGGTTCACAAACATACATTTTTTGCGTTGCATTCGAGAGAGAGGATATTGAACAGATTCAGATGGCGATTTTGGCAGGCTTGTATTATTGGTAGGGGAGAGTGTCTCGACCACTGCATCATAACATAAATTAGGAGGGGAACCAAACATATTAATCATGAGTTATTGGCATATTACCTGGCCTAGATTTATTGGAAAGAAACAATGGGGTTGCCTTGCTGTTTTCAGAGTTTGTCTTCTTATCTTCAGCAGCCTGCACCAAATTAAGACACTAGCATTGCTATCATTGGCCAAGTCAGATAATAGGAAAGCAACATTAGCACAACGAACGTTTGGGAAACTAGCCAACACCAAATTAACACAATATGGCACGGCTATCATCAGCCAGGTAAGGTAATACGAAAGCAACATTGACATAATGAATGAATGAGCAACCAGAGCAGCACTACAATTTAGTAATGTGCATGATATGAGATAGTACACTCATGCTGCTCAGTATGCAAAACTACCAGGCAGTTTTCTTTACAAAAATCAACATTGGCGCCTTTAACATTTTGCTACAACTAATTTTAGATCAGACAAAGGTTGGATTCACGCCGATTAACAAAATACATGCTGATGTAAAAATATAGTGATATACAACAGGTACTTACATCAGCATTGGAGCATAGAGAATTCCCGCAAGATATTTTCCTCGAATACAATGTCAATGAAGGAAATCTTCTATCAATTAACCTCATTTTCTAAAAGAGAGATGGGTAAGAAACATGTAGAAAATATGATCAGAATGCTATAAAATTTCATGATCCGATGATACGCACACGCTTCTTAGAATGGAGTTGACATTCTTTTGTTGGATTGGAGCGGACTAGTTCTTTGGCCACTAGAATCTGCTTATTATCAGTGGGAATTGGGTTTCTCTTTGCTGGAGCAGTATCTATGAAAAATGGAGTTGGTTTATTATCTACTGGCGTTTGGATCTTTTGCAAAGACCTGGTTTGTAAACCTTCAGATTCTAACATAGCCATCTTCCCCTTGCATGCCTTATATAGAAGAATGGTGCTTCAATTATAAAACATGCTACAGGAGAGATGGAATAGGTACTGAAGAATAGAAAGGCATGACATATTGACATGTATTCCCTCCATCCGGAAATAAATGGATGGGTCTAGCCATATTTTGGTTCTAGATACATCCAATTTTAGCCATTTCTGCGACATGTAATCCAGACGGAGGGAGTATGATGTAAGAGCTAGGGATACGACAGGACAACACAGTAAAAAAACACTGAAAACCCACTGCACACCAATGTAATCAAACCCACTGATGTGAGATAGTACACTCATGCAGCTCAGGATGCAAAACTACCAGGCAGATTTCCTTACAAAAATCAACATTGTGGCCTTTAATCATACATTTTGCTACAACTAAATTTAGATCAGATAAAGGTTGGATTCCGATGATTAAAAAAATACATGCTGATGTAAAAATATAGTGATATACAACAGGTAGTTACATCTGCATTGGAGTACACAAAATTAATGCAAGAATCTTTCGTCACAGACGATACCAGTGCAGAAATTCTTCTATCTGTTAAGCTTATTTTCTAAAAGAGAGATGGGTAAGAAACATGTAGAAAATATGATCAGCATGCTATAAAATTTCATGATGCAAGGATACGCACACGCTTCTTAGAATGGAGTTGACATATTTTTGCTGGACTGGAGCAGACTAGTTCTTTGGCCACTAGAATCTGCTTATTATCAGTAGGAGTTTGGTTCTCTGTGCTGGAGCAGTATCTATAAACATTGGAGTTGGTTTATTATCTCCTGGCGTTTGGATCTTTTGCAAAGACCTGGTTTGTAACCCTTCAGATTCTAATATAGTCTTCTTCCCCTTGCATGCCTTGTATAGAAGAATGGTGCTTCAATTATAAAACATGCTACAGCAGAGATGGAATAGGTACTGAAGAATAGAAAGGCATGACATATTGACATGTATTCCCTCCATCCGGAAAAAAATGGATGGGTCTAGGCGTATTTCAGTTCTAGATACATCCTTTTTATTCATTTCGGCAACATGTAATCCGGACGGAGGGAGTATGGTGTAAGAGCTAGGGATACGCCAGGACAAAACAGTAAAAAAACACCAGTTGAATGTAAAACTGTATGCTAGCGGAATACGTACAGAAAAAACTGAGGCAACATACACGTGTATGATTGGGAAACTAAGATGGCATTGCAACAGAGCACTAGAACAGCACTTCAATGTAAAAAAACATGGTATGGTAGACAGATGAAGTACATACTGATGAATAACAATGCATAAGATATTCAGAAGCATGATGTCCAAATTAAGCAGATGGCATTGCGATAGAGTAGAATGACAGTACTTGAATTTGAAAACATGTTATCATGAATGGAATAGGTACTGAAAAATAGGAAGGCATGACATATTTACATGCATGATCAGCATGCTAAGCACATGGCATTGCAATAGAGTAGATACACTCCAGGACATTATATGCATGTTTTACCCATATCACGGGCCAAGTTAGGGTAAGGACCTTGTGGGGTGAAGAGGATTCAACATCTTTCTGCAAGTCTTCTGAAGAACTGTCTTTACATGTTCCATCATAGTGGGTATCATTGACATCAAGTTTATTGGCCTTTACATTGCTCCGTGAGGTTCTTGTGGTATATCAGTGTGTGCAATTATATCTGACATGCATGGAAGACAACTAGTAGTTAGATTTATGTAATGAGTGCCTGTAGGAGACGACATAAATAGTAGCACTGGGGTTAACTAGCAGCAATAGGTCTAAAAAACTAAAGGGAGAACACAGATGAAAGCTACAGAATATGTATCGTTTGTACTCGAGATTAACTAGATGGCACACAAAAGTATTAAAGAACAACATAGGTAATACTAGAAGTGGTATAATACTATAATCACCAGCCTGTGGGATAGCATTGGCTGATGGATGAAAACTATGGAACAACGTTACCTAATGAACAAGTATCTTAGCTGAACTATGGAACAGTGTTAACTCCTGAATAAGACCCGTAAGAGATCAGCATGATTATATAGTGAAATGTGATAGTCTATTTTCCATGCTTAGATGAATAACAAAGACATAAATGTCGCACACAAGTAAGACGAGGGTACAACCTATTTGTCCGCCATCCATAGGAGTGAGCATCATGTGCTGACTGGTCGATGGCCCTGCAGTTGTTGTGGTTGTCCATGTCGGGCACGCGCATTCGATGCAGGGAACTGTTGAGTGGGGACTATAGCTCCCTTCTGGTGTATGCTTCCCTTGTTGGAGCAGCTGCGGTGAGTCGGAAGACGGTGTGGCTGAAGATGCAGATAACGCATAATGTTAAGAACGACACATCTCTTTGATCTGACTAAATACACTGAGAGATCAACAGCAAGGTACGAGAGTGGTCACACGTTTGTTGACTGAGACTAAATTGGGGTCACATGATTTTATTTTATTTTGGTACTGTTCGATCTACGCCGGATGTCTTGATGGTCGTCTTGTGCCTCCCGGCTGACACTGTTAGGAATCTTCCCCGAAGAGCCAGCAACCAACGGCAGAGCAGCTTGCCTCCGCCGTCCGTGGCCCCAGCCAAAACCCCGCTCCCCGCCCCACCGCACTGTCGTGGTTGCGCCGCCCCCGGGCCAATCCACAAAGACTCCCCGTCATCCAGATCTGGCGGCGGCAGTACCTTGAACCCACGCAACTCTAAGATATCCATCTAAGCGCTGCTTCCGTAGCGAACTTGCGGCCCCGCACCCTTACGTTAGACACCAGCCAACCGGCAGCCTAGGAGCTCCGCCGCCTCGGGGGTGCTGCTTCCCATTGGGAATCGATTGGCCCAGAATAAAAATTCAGACAACTGACGCCTAAATAAAATGATTTGAGATGAGGGTGCGACCTATCTGGCGGCATGGTGAAGTAGGCAGGTCCAGCTGTCGAGTCGGTGAGGCCGGCGCGGTTGCGGTGTCCACCGGTGGCAGGGAAACAGCGATGTCGCGATGGTCGACGGCTACGGGGAAGCAACGCCGGGACTATGGACGGATCCGAAGTTAGTGCCGCTCTGGCGCCGTGAACAACGGCGGGGGTTAATCGGCTCCGGTACGGTTCACGCGGCCGTCGTCGAGGCAGCTCCAGCGGCACGGAGTAAGAGGCACACGACCCAGTGGACGACGGCAAATGGACGGCATCTCCGGCATTAGGGAGGAGGGTGGCTGCGAAATTGGTGCGGTGGGGGGCGCCATGGAGGGGGGCTGAGGTTTCGCGGCTCGGGAAAAGGGAGCTTCCGGGGAGAAGGTGATTTTGCGCCCACGAGGTATGAATGGGGGGGATTGGGAGGGGAGTGGAACCATGTACGCATTTGTCTGAAATGTGAGGGGGAGTTACAGTTCTACCCCTGCCTTTAGGCTTCTCGGCTTGGGTCTGTGTACTGAGGGTCGGGGATAGTAGGGTAACTTTGCTTCTCCCCCAAATAGTGGGCTGGAGCGATTTCGGGCGAGGAGGGCGTGTTTCGAAATATAGTGGGCGCGAGCGATTTCAGGCGAGGAGAGTGTGTTTTGAAATAGGGTGCGAGCTATTTCGGGCGAGGAGAGCGTGTTTTGCCGACCATGGTTTATGCATTATTCTGCACATGTCATTTTGGCCGAGGAGAAGGCACGCTTGGATGAAGTTACGAACCTACCTTGATGCACAACGGGCCAATTAATGCGTCTCCCACATAGGACGGTAATTTCGCGTCTCCCATTTATTTGCTCGGGCGAATTCCACCGAGCAGAGGATGTTTAACGGTTCGTTAAAAATTTGGGAGAACGAGCATCCACGTCTACCTTACCAAGTCGATTTGAATCAAATTTAGAAATATTAGCTTGCCACTTCTTTTTTAGATGGAGAGATGATGCTCGGGAGTAATGTGTTTTTACATACTCGTTGCTAGCGATTTACTATATGACAAATAGTTGACCCACTCAAAAACGAGAATCAAACCCAAAATGAAATATCTCGATTCAATGAAATAGCTCGTTCACCAGGTCAAAATAGTGAACTAAATCCAGAATTGAACACCTCAATCAAATAGCATGTTGTACAGTATTATAGTACTCCATGAACATGTTGAAAGTCAAATTAATGAACTTGTTTGATATACGCATATATCCGTTCATGTGTGGATTGCAGACAACATGTTCTCCAATTTAAATATTTGAATGCAAGTTTATATCGAAACATGGTTTATATCAGTCTTTGATCCATAAAACGCGACATCCCCCTCTCCCGGACTCCTGCTCTCTCTCTCTCTCTCTCTCTCTCTCTCTCTCTCTCTCTCTCTCTCTCTCTCTCTCTCTCTCTCACCGACAATCTTCAATTCTGTCGGACGCATCCAACACACAAACCTTGTTGGTCCTCTCTCTTTCTCTCCATCTCTCTCTCTCTCTCTTAGTGTGTGTGCGTGGGGGCGGTATTTCTAGTTCGCATGCATATATACTCCATCTATAGGTCTCCCTCGCACACTATGTATGATTCTCTAGTCCAAGCTAGATATCTTGGGTGCACTCATCGTACGCACACAAATTCCTCGGCTCGTTGCCCGTAACTCTCTCACGCACCACTCTATCGGCTCGGAGCTCTCCCCCCTCTCTCTCAAACTCTGCATCTTCCTGGGTCACACATAACATGCATATCTCACTCGCACTCGATAGGCCCATCTAAAACTCTATCTCTCTCCCTCGTTCTCTCTCCATCTCACACGCACACACACACATTCTCATGCCTAGCTAGCCAAATATGATGGTCTCTCACTCAATTGTATGCACACGCAGTCCCCCCTATATGTATATGACTAGCTAATCTTAGTCTCCATCACAAACATGTGCATGGTCTATCTCATTTTCTCTCGGGGCATCTTTCTATCGCGCACGCACATCCCTCGATCTCCCACCCATATAGATCCCTCATGATCTCGAGGGGGTCTTTCTATCGTAAACACACTCTCTCGCCCTCCCCATGCATCCATGTTCTCCATGTTTACCTCTCGACCTTTGTACCATGTTGGCCAAACCTCTATTGGACATGTGCTATAGGGGTGTCTCTCTCCGTTGCAAACAATCACACACTAGCTATCTTCATGTATCTCCTCACCTCGCTTTTCTATCTCGGAGATGCATGCATGATATGTTTGCCTAAGAAACCAAAACACACACACTCTCTCTCTAATTTATCGTTTGTTGTCACTTTCTCTTTCACACACATACTCTTTTTGCACACTTACTCATTCTCATTCACACGCACTTGATCCCTCTCGACTTAGGCACTCTCCTCGGTCCATAGCATATTGATTTATTGAAAAGTCAAACATCACAAAGTTTGACCATGTATGTGGAGAAAAACAATTACATCTGAAACGGCAAACATATACGATTAGATTCACCATGAGATGTAGTTTCGTATGATGTATCTTTGGTATTGAAGATATAAATAACATTTGTGTAAACCTGATCAAAGTTTCCAAAGTTTGACTTCTAAAAAAATTGCATGCACTGCATTATCGAGTGGATGGAATATCTCTTTCCCTCTCTCAGCTATCTGACGCACCACTCAGCCTTATCGGGGCTCCTCAATCTCTCTCAAACTTTATATCTCCCTGGTTCACACATACACATGTCTCGCTCGCGCTATACATATAGACCCATCCAACACTCTCCGCCCTTGTTCTCTCTCTATGTGACACGCACCCCCCTAATAAGTACCATAATCCCTCACTCCATCATAGGCACAAGCACTCCCCCCTAAGTATGATTATCTCTCACTAGCCATCAGGAACACACGTATTGTATCCTTCCATCCATACGTTTATCTCGATATCTCTCGTGCTATCTTCTATCGCGCACACACCTTGTCACTCGATCTCCCACCCATGTAGTCCCATCACGATCTCCAGGGGATCTCTCTATGACAAACATACACTCTCTCCTCCCCATGTCTGCATTTTCTCCGTATGTCTCTCTCGACCTCTCTCCCTTGTTTGTCAGACCCCTCTTGGCCACGTGCTAGGGGTCTTGCTCTCTCAGTTGCAAACAATCACACACTGTCTCCTCACCTTGCATCCGTTGTTGAAGATGCATGTGTGATATGTTGGCATAAGACACACACGTTTTTTCTCGACTTTTATCGAGTGTTGTCCATGTCTCTTTCACACACGCACACACACTTTTTTCACTCACTCTTTGTATTTCACTCTCTCTCTCTCTCTCTCTCTCTCTCTCTCTCTCCCTCTAGTTAGAGACTCTCTCACGTCCATAAGCATATGGATGTTTTGAAAAGTCAAACCTTAGAAAAGTTTGAACAGGTATATGTGGAGAAAAACATTTACATCTGGAAAGATCATTAGATTCATCACAACATTTACTTACTTCATACTATCATTTATCTTTGGTATTGTAGATATAAGTAATTTCTTTATAAACTTGGTCAAAGTTTCAAAAGTTTGACTTTTAAAAAAATGTTGGAACTACATTATCGAACAGAGGGAGTAGCTCTTTCCCTCTCTCTCTGCTATCTCTCACGGGCCTCCCCTCTCACACGAACACTCTATACCGACGGATTATACGCTCACTGTGTCAGTGTATAGCTCCGTATATTGTTTAGTTGACCGGTCAACCAGTCCACATGCGGCCTTGTCGGCTCGTGTTATGTATCTTCGTGTGCTGGCCCATGTGGCAGTGGGTGAAAATAAGTAAACTAGAGGCCCATCTGACACGTAGTGAAGTAAGCAAAGTTGAAAGCACTCAGGGTAGCACCCCGCACGCTATTAAATTGGGGGCGCATTGAGGACTGAGGCAATAAAAAACACTTGTTTGGGAGAGTGAGAAGCTGGTGTAGTTGGTTTGAATGATTTGTTTATACATGTGGGTCTGTGTGCACAGCGGTGCCAACTCTCTCACATTGCGAGAGCGGTGCCAAAATCTTTTGATTTGACATCGATGCGTATTATGTGGCATACTTTTGCGAAATATGGCATCGGCCACATAGTGGAAGGCAACAAATGCCCAAGCTCTTCACGTACTCCTAGGTAAATGATAGGAAAGAGAAAGAGAAAGAGAGAGAGAGAGAGAGAGAGAGAGAGAGAGAGAGAGAGAGAGAGAGAGAGAAAATATCACTAGCCAGCCAACCCTATCGTATGAGCGAATGATATTGGTACCTCTTGATGACACGGCAATCTTATACATCCAACTAGTCTAATATGTTCTCTTCTTTTGCAGATAAAAAAATACCCGAAAGTGAAAAATGTGCTGCACTATAACAATCTCATCGAATGCCTTGATCTCCATCTTACAAAAATTGATTTGATCGACTATCGAGGCAGCACATCTGAGATTAAATTGGCCAGGTTCTTTGTTCTGGAGGCAAGTGTGCTCAAGGTAATGAGGTTTGGCGTTCTCTGGCGCAACAATGAATGGCGTTCTGATCACCACAAGCGTCTAAGCCTAAATGACAAAGTATCCGCAGAAGCTGAATTTGTTTTTGAAACATCAAGTGGCCAAAGACTCGAAAAGTTATTTGCCCATTAGTGACTAGTCAGGGCGGTGGATTTTAGTTTGTACGATAATGCTGCATCCACCTAAAGTAACTAAAGTTCTTATGTAAACTTCCTAGTAATTCCTTCTTCGTAGGTGCAGCATTACTCCTAACATTTGCAATATCGGTTTGAAACTTGTAATATTGCTGTGTCCTATTCCTGCATTTTCAAAATCATGTGAATCAAACAGGTCCTGAGTTGATGATGATTTTGTGCTTGCCATCTTTCACCAATAGCCATCGGATCTAGATCTGATGCATACAAACCAAACTTCTCTAGTTTTGCAAAAAGATGCCCGCACTTGTTCCCTATTTACAAACAACTCCTTGTCTCTCACAATCAGCCTTATCTCCTCCCCACCACATCTAGAAGGCCATGGAAAAATCTGGCGCGATGGCCGCTGCCGGCGTTGTCCACCCCCCAATCTTGGTGTTCGGTGCAATGCACGGGCATCTACGCATGGGAAATTATGTCGAACACGGCTAGTTGTAAGCAGGCTAGGTCTACAGCCATGATGATAGTGACTGCAAACGATGAGGCTGACTATGGTATGCCGAACACGGTGCCTATACTCAGGTGACATCTCCAGCGTATGGTCTTGTCACTTCACTATGAGGAGCAGCACGTAATAATTTGACCAACGGGTAGTACAGTGCTACTACATTGGTAGTACTACTACTGCTAGTACTAGCACCACCGTCTGGATTTAGTAGTACTACCACGTCCATCTGGATTTAGTATTTGACTACCAATATCTAGTAATGCATGTCACAAAAAATGTACTACTCCCTCTGTAAATAAATACATGGTGTATTGTTTTATTCCTATCGGCGATATAACTTAATGTCTTTTTGCTACTTAATAGGATTACATGCAATTAACTAACCACTGCATGTGATGTTTGGTAGTCTCAAGTCATTGAAAGCATGCACGGGCACGGAAGGGGACGTAGCTTCATTGACTTACTGCACCTGCCTTTGGGTGTATGACACGTGGGCCCAACAGGTGGCTGGCCAATCTGTCATACAGCCAAAGGTAGGTGCAATAGAGGGGCGAGGAGTAGATGGCCAACACGCATGTGAATTCAACGCAGTATGCACTTCTCATATAAAGGCTCCCGCCACTCCAATCTACGAGATCCTACGCACCTACGCACCCAAGGGCAAGAGTGATCACTCCAATCGCAAGATCAGTTGACTAGAAGCTAGACCCATGGAGGCAATGAGCGTGAGCATCAGCCGGTTGTGCCAGATGGTCCACAACGCCGGCCTGCGGCCCGGCACGGAGGAACGTCTCCAGGTAGTGCTTGAGGCCGCCAGGGCGAGGGGCCGCTTGGACGATAGCTCCGTCTCCTTGTTCGACGAGGTCCTCGTCGGCTTCCTCGAAAAGTTCACCGTCGTCAAGAAGCTCGCGGACGACCTTGACGTACGCCTGCAGCCCACCCGCCCAGGCTCTGTGATGCCTGCCACCCTCAATGGCATCTATGGTGACAACCTATTTGACGCACTGGTGGCTCTGCGACTGCCTGCCGTGGCGCCGGAGAATGTCCACCTCGAGGTTCCGCTCGCCGCGCAGGACCTGGCGCAGCCCAGACACCATCGGCATAATCACCCACGTCTACGCGCAAATCGTCCACAAGGACTACTACATGCAAAAGGAGGATGATAGGACGTTGGCCTTCTTGGACCGCAGGGCAACCTTGGATGGCATTGTTCAGAAGCACGTTGAGCTTGCCGCCAACGCCGTTGCTCCTAACACGTCGGTTGGTAACCCGGTGCACTAGGGCGTAAGGATATCATTGATAGATCCATATGTATCTTTATGTTTCCGTCAAATCCATGTAGTAGTATATGGTACTACTAGTAATTATCTTACCTTTCGCATCAACTTCATAATTTTCCTACGTACTGCATGAACCGCACCAGAACCAAACTTCTAATTACTCTAGGGAAAATCATTATTTCTATCTATCGGTCGCGCCATGGAGCATAACCAAATTTTACAAGTTACAAGTTCAAAAGGAAAAGCCTGCCGTGTTCGCGCCGCACCCCCACATGGTTGGTCCGGCACGCCGCTCAAGGGGGAATGCGTGTTGTGTTGCATTATCATTTACGAGTGGGACTGCAGTTGAGCAAACCGACTATCGGCAAACCCCCACCCCGCCCACCGCGCGATGGCTGAGAAAACAGGAGGGAGAAGATGGCTCTAGCACAGACTCCAAGAAAATTGGTGTCGAATGGGACTCGTGTGAGTGGCGTGTGTCGTACTGCTAGACATGAATGCTATAGTTATGGCCCATGCCACCCCCACTATATCGAGGTGCTAATTATGTAGAACAAATTTCCTGGAGTCCGTGCTCAGCCCTCCTCTATCTATCTTCTCAGCCAGCCAGCAAACGCGCGGAGCCCATCGTCTGTTTGCTCATATGCGGTCCCACATGTTAGTGAAAACGCAAGAGGACCCACTGAACCTGCACATCTTTCACCTCAACGTGATGGTGATGAAAAATAAATCCAATAAAGATCTTCAGTGGCCGCATTTGGATTTACTCAACAGTAGTAAGATTCTATTTACAGTTTAACCCAAGATGCACATCACGTGGCTTCAACTACCACTCTATTTTCTTGCATGAGATGACCTGGATGTTGGATGTCCCACGTGTCGGCAAAAGGAGGAAGAACCCGACCAAATCTTCGGTTGTGCTCTTGGATTAGACTAGTTGTGCAAACTTAAAATTTTATTGTGTAGAATGGATGCAAGTTTTGGTATTGGGAAGAAGAGTACAACGATATATTGATAGAGCGCAATTTAGTAGATGTTCTAGCACTTTTAGCTAGCATAGAGCCTAGAGATGAGACTAGTGCGCTTGTTGATAGAATAGAGGCTAGACACGTCTACTTCTTTACACTCGAAGAAGAAAGAAGCACGCAGGATCGAGCCTCCGCAGATCAACAATGAATGTATCAAGAAGGCACTAATCCAACTTACAGGAGCAGTTATGGAAGTTAGATATCTTCTAAAATGTATTCTTGTGGTTCTTGTTTTTCTAGTCAAAATTTTGGTGATGTATTTCCATGTACCAAAAAATCAATGATGAATAAAAAGATATGTGTTTGCAAAGAAAAATGTACGCGGCCTGGATGCGTCCGCGCATTCGGCGCACGACCACCGCATCCAATAAATGGCCTGGACACGACCCCATTGCCCTACCCAAATGGACAGAATCCGGGCAAAACGGAGGTCCATTTGGGGTCGTGCGTTGGAGTTGGCCTTACAAGTGGGACCGCATTTGAGGAAACGGACTATCGGCAAACCCCCACCTCGCCCGCCGCACGATGGCTGAGTTAGAGAAACGACGAGGTTGAAGAGATTGATGTAGCACGGACTCGAGCAAATATGGTGTCAGATGGAAGTCGTGTTGGTGGTGTGTGCCGTACTCCTGGACGTGAATGCTTATTCTGGCCCATGCCACCCTACTACTCCTACTACTTATACTCCCTCCGTCTAGGTGAGTAAGTCACCTTACGAAAACCAAATAATCCCAAAACACTTAGGCACGATACATTAACTCTCACCTTGTTTTTTGTTTCTTAGCATAAACAAAGGAATCAACCAATAAGAGATATGAGGTGTGTCTGCTTTTAATGACTTGAGGCTATCAAACACGACATGCAGTGGTAAGTTCATTGCATGCAATGCTATTAATTAGCAAATGAACATTAACTTCTTTTGTTTTTCACACTGCCTTGGTCATGGTGCATAACCTAAGATGACTTACTCACCTAGATGGAGGGAGTAGTAGTAGTATCGAGGATTCGAGGTGCTGGTTACGTACAGGGAACACATTAACATATGGCCCACCTCACACTATGGCCAAATTTCCTGGAGTCTATGCTAGGTTAAAAAGTGTACTTTGTGAGGATGGGTGGCTGGTCTCAAGTTTAAAACTTGTTGTATTACGTGCGTAGACGTAAAGATAGTACAACATGTGAAGCTAGTACAAATAGTGTACTATTGTTGATTGGCCTCATCCGATAACCTGTTGCAATGCACGTACAATTATGTATTCGGAAACTATATTTTTTCCTCGTCGCAGCACCCACTCAGAGAAGCGACTCGAAAGCCATTCATAAATTTTGTAAGTTTATCACAGGAATATCATTTTATTACCTACAACAGGTCATCAACCCACAACGACAACGAGGATACATTATAAATACTAAAGTTTTCATCACACAACAAATAACAAGCAATGAAATGAACTTCAACTCAACCAATCCTCAGCGTTGGAAACGCTTCCTTTGAACCACAAGTGATTCTCTGGGAAGGGCCAGCTAGTGTCAATCTCGATACCAACGCAGGACTGATCATCCAGGCTGAAGCGGCCTACTATATCACGACCAGGGTAGGGAACCACCACAATGTCCGACGTATAGATATAGTTGCTTCTCATAAATGGTAGTAACGTTGTGTCAACAATAGTTGGATCGCCTTTCACCATCATTGGATAGTTTTGTCCAAGGAAGAGCGAGTTTGCTCCAAGACTATCAATACTGTACCAGGGAGAAGGTGTTGGCACTAGCACACTAGTATCCATCCCGAATACCATGCAACGGGTGTTGGAATAGGTCCGGAGAGTGCGACCATGGGAAACAACACCTACTCCCTCAGTAGTAACATCAGCACTGGGTTGTATATAGACAAGAAGTGGTGATCCATTGGAATTAGTTGCCAGCCACCAGTGAGCATATGGGCCCTGCTCGTCCTCATGCTCGTGATCATCACCACTGTCATCTCCCCCTTGGTTATAAATTTTTTCAAGTATAGGTGGTGGAATGTTCACAAGACCTTGGAAACACGAGAAGAAGGTTAATTACTAGAGAAGGGAAACTTGCTAACTCGCATGCATGTGGACGAAACAATTATAATTATGGTGGAAGACAAACGTACCGAAAAAATAAGGATCCCATGCAAAAACAGTGCCACGAGTGGTGGCAGCAAACACAAGCCTCTCGTATTCAATTGCATCACAGTACACATCCGTGTATAGAAACTGATTTTTGAGCAATATCCATCCAGTCGAACCACGAAGGATAGCAACAAACTTGTAGAAGATAGCAACAACTTTATAGTTCTTGTAATTCCAAGAGTGGGTGGGAACTTGAGAAATTGCTATCTTTTGTAGACGACAGTCACCATGATCATATTTGACGTACGTCGATCATCAATGTGCTCAACCTCAGGGCACTCGGAGATTTTTGGAAGTGGAATCCATTGACGAGTGTACACATTCACAAGTTCCCACTCGCAATTGTACCCAATATAAACAACCCAATCTCCATTTGCGCCTACCCAATGCTTGCCCTCAAGCGATGGCATCTTAACATCATACGTATCATTATCAAGTGGCATCAACTTGCATAAGGCGAGGCTTCCCTCGTCCCCGCGCCGGTCAGCAGGGTTACGGCGAAGAAGTTAGGGGAGATCAAACCGCTCCTGGATGCTTGGGTTCCTTGTAATGATGTTATTAGTTGAGTCGAGAATGTTCTTGAATGAACCTGCCATGCTAGCCGAGGTGATGACATCGCACCGATCAATGAGTTCCCCCACCACGTCATCATTCAGATCGGGGCAAGAATAACGGGGTCATTTCCGGCTTGTTCCCTCCATGGAGAAGACGATCGAACAATGGCAGAAGGAAGGGTGAAGGCAAATGGAGGAGGGAGGAAGAGCGTGCGCCAGCAGTTCCAAATCGACAGGGAAAGGCGAAGAGTCGGTGGACGGTTGCATGTTTGCCACGGTACACGAAGAGGTGCCCCGGCCTACACGTCTTTTCTGAAATTGTACAAAAGGACTCGCCGTCATCTCACCGACATGTTGGAACGGGACCACATGTCAACGAAACATGGTGTGTAATTTCTCGTGCAAAATGCGATCTGGCCGCGTTGGCCCGAGGTGCCGCAATAGTTCTCGCTGAATAATATAAAATATTATGAGTGCAGACGCTCCACCCCGAAGTTTGTAGCTCCTTCTCGGTCATCAGAAATCTATGTTCTCCCACTCTTTCGTTTAAGACATGAGCTTTGTTCATCCTGTTGCCGGCACGCGAGACATCTATATGCCTCCATTCTACAAAATCATAATATATGCCTCCATGACACGCGGGACATCTAGCATCAAGGTGGCATGTCATGCAAGAAAATGGAGATATGCAGTGCGTAAGTGAGTCGTGCACTTCGATGGCACCTAGTACTATGCAATATTTTTTCTCCTCGATGGCACATGAATAGTACACGTACTCAATGACAGAGAACGGGATGGTAGCCATGGACATGGTCGGCCCTTTTTGAAGAGAGCACTAATAAAAATATATTTGAAGAGAGTACTAATGACAGAGTATGTAACTTTGATGTGTCCCATCAACCCGTAGAACGACGAGAATCTTGCTTACTACGCCTTCTCCCTCGCCAATGCGTGCGCGGTGGCTCGCAGCATGAGGAGAAACTTTTGCTTACAAGCGGTGGACATGCAGTAGTTCATTTGGTGTCAGATTGCCAGAAGTAGTACCATCATTACTATTCGACTTCCAGAAGAGGAGAAGAGCCAAGCGCAAGGTCACCTACTAACCTACAGTACTACTATAGCCAAAGTTGGTCCACCTTTTTAAAGCATGGTTAATTAATATAGGCAGCTCTTGCAGCGACACATCATTTAGAGCAAGTACTCTCTTCGTATGATCAAAGGAAGTGAAACAAAAGTTGGAGTGGATGCTAGATTGCCAATTAAAACATGATTACATAGGAAAAAATCCTATAGCATTCTATCCTATGAATCAAATGACCAATGTAGGAAAATTATGAGGGGGGTCTCTCCAACAGTGTTCCTCGGCTCGCACCTAGCATCACGGTGGTCGAACTTGGAGTCATTCATCTGGTACACGGGACCACATGTCAACGAAACATGGTGTGTAATTTCTCGTGCAAAATGCGATCTAGCCACGTTGGCCCGAGGTGCCGCATTAGTTATTGACCTTCATTTTTTAATGGCGTGCCGTTCAGTTTTGAAGCACGACTAACTGGTACTATTTGCAGAGAAAATATAAACTACTCTACCACTACTCCACCTCTAGTACTAGTAATATAAAAAAGATATATAGGCTGGAGCGTCAGAGCTTTCTTGCTAAGGGCTGCCCACTTGCTTCTCACACTATCACCCTCTCTCCAGATCTAAAAAAGACGTCCTCTCTCTCCCTCCTCATCGGTGGTCACAGATCCGCCGGGGAAGAAAAGGACGTGCAGCGTTGACGCACTCGTCGTCGGGGAGCGAGGTCACGCACTGACGACAAGGCCGTCCTCTCAGACCTAGTGCCCGCGCGGGATGGCCTCCGTCCCCAAGCTCGTTGCCGTAGTGCGTGCGGAGGATGACGACCACGAGCGAAGCCACTTCCCACCGACCCTCAGGTATGCTACCTCTTTTTGAACCATACCCTTGTTCTATTGCCCCATCTGCCACGTCGCTACATGTGGATCTTTTTCCACTCCACCATCTTCCCAATTTGCTATCCTCTGCTCTGCTGGTCACACAGACGAAAACCTTAATTTGCACTATTAAAGGAAACCCTACTTCATGCAGACTAATCCATGTCTGGGTTGAATAAGAAAAGGAAGGGAGACTGTATTGCCCAAGAGAGTAGGCATCGAACCCGCATCTAGGTTGAAAAGGGGAAAATCAGTAGCTAAGGAACGAGTCTCGTGTCTCTTGGCTAAAGAAGGGTAGAAAGGCATGACAACGCAATAGAGAATGACCAGGTCGATCGGTTTGTTGTCCTCACATAGGGAAAACGTGGCTGAACATAACAAAAATGGGACGTAATCCACATATGCTGCCTGGATATTTGTTGCTCCGGGCAACCATACCTCCCTCACCACTCTATGAGTCCGTGGAGGTACATCGTACTGGTGCGCCCACTATCTGAATGGGTCTCCCATGCTCTTATTTCCACTTTTTTGCTGTTAGTATAATGCCAGCGGTAAAGTCAATCAATGCTACTACTAAAGTGATGCCACATTTAACTAATGCCGCACTCAGTCTAATGCCACAGATAAATTTAAGCAATGTCATTTAATGTCTCTGTATTATTTCAAGGTTAGCTGTTGATTGTGGATGTATTAAAGATTTCTCAGCTAAGGAATTCTAATGTTGTCGCACAGCCAGTATACCAACGATGAAACTTGTTACTACCTTCAGATTTTTGCACTGTTAATGCTTATAGATTACATACCTCACTTTCATGAGATAAGTCAATTTTTTGTACTGTGTCACCAAAATGCCAAGACGCTTATGTCATTTTATTTTGGTTAAACTACACAAAAAATTATGAAGACAAGAGGAAAGGTCAAGAGTGGGCACCTCCTTCTCCGGCGGTTCTCTTTGATTTTGTTGGTCAAGTTTTATGTTTAATCGAATATTAAGATTGGGATAGCAATTTTGAGGTCCTCTGGAGTTCGAAATGATATACACCTTTAAGGTACATGGTTTGCAAAAAAATTATACTATCATTAGTTCATAATGCTAGTTACCTTCAGATTTTTGTATTTGGTTTAATGTTGTTGCCAGCTAGTATACCAATGCTGAAACTTGTTACCTTTACATTTTGTATTATTAATGCTTATAGAAATCTTCAAGTGCTAGCTTATGGAGATGAGTTCAGTAAAACCATTATACTCTACCCCGTAATTAAAAAAATTACTCCAATGTTCCACTAGCCAGTGGATTAGTGTATATATGTACTATTTGAATGGTGTTGCATTAGCGTATTGACATATATAGGGTGTGGCAAGCTTTCCAGAGCAACAAGTTTCAGCATTGGTATACTAGCTGTGCAACAAGTTTCAGCATTGGTACAGAGGGTGTAGAGTTCACTCAAATACTGCCAGTAAAGCTAGCCACGCCTTTGTTAAGATTGGGATAGCAATTTTTCATGTTCACCCGAGTTCGAAATGATATTTACCATGAAGGTACATGGTTTGCAATTTTTCAATGCTGTCATTAGTTAATAATGCTAGTTACCTTCAGACTTTTGTATTTGGTTTAATGCTCTTGCACAGCTAGTATACCAATGCTGAAACTTGTTACCTTTATATTTTGTATTGTTAATTCTTATAGAAATCTTCCAGTGCTAGAGCTTATGGAAATCTTCCAGTGCTAGAGCTTATAGAAACATTTTCCCATTAAGAAATTGGAATGCTTATATTTGTGAGTCTATTCTTCAACTAGTGCCACTTTTATAGTAATCACACTTTCAATATCTATGCAAACAGGGATGCTCGATCTTAGTGCAGCTGTCCAACTGGTTCAACATTAGGAGCATGTTTTCTTCCAAACCTTTATATCCAATTGGTGGCACTATGAGCTATTCATTAAGAAGGTACATGGTTTGCTACTATCTTGCTACTCTTTTTGTACTGTCATTAGATAGTAATACTAGTGGTTTGCATGTGAATTTATTGGCAGGGTGGACCTACATTGGAGGTGCAGGACAGGATTCAATGATTGGATGCTCAATTTCGGTTGTATCGATTTCACCTCTTCCATCACTGCGAACATGGATATCCTTGATCTGATGAAGAATAGGCGCTATATTTCTGCTCTGAACAAGCAAATCAATTCAGTATGAAATTATCCAGGGCAAAACATGACTGTATCAAATTGTCCAGTGCAAAACATGATGCTAAGCGAAAGAGACATGTTTAAACCAAAAATACAAGGTGGGGTATATGTTTACTAGCTACTTGATATTTGTGCAGACAGAGATGTCTGCCCGTTGCTATTTGGCAAACACACAAAGTGACCGCAATTTTGGTTGAACTGCACAAGAGAATATTATAGTCACTGCATGCAGTGCCATTTGAAAATAGACACAGAAAGATTGGATAGTCACTTCATGGACTGCAGAAAAGTAGTATTGTACTATTTATTGGCCAACACTAGGTGCTTCATTGCTTTGGTCTGATTATACAATGGGCATCATTTTGCCTAAGTTAAAGTTTGTATTCCGAAAATAGTATCGCCGTGTGATCGAGAGAAGACCAAATCATATTGCAGTGGATGTTCCTCCATCATGTGTGGTTCATTATGATGGTTCCAGCTGTTGGTGAAACCACTTACATTTGCAAGAGGAATTGTAGACTTCACAAACAAATTTGTCTTTCAGTCTGTACTGAATGTTGGCCAAGAGAAGCATCCATGTTAGTAGGAAGAACATATGTTTTTTCTAGATCTTTGCTTTTAGAGCTACATATTTGTATATGATCTCTGAATCATTGAGATGCATTAACATGTTGATCTTATGTATGGGAATCGTACTAGTTGGTTTTAGTTGTGGCTGATATTTTCTTTTGGAGCTACATATTTGTATATGATCTTTGAATCATTGAGATGCATTAACAGTTCCTTATATCTGTTCGCTCGGTGTTTACAAGTTACTGATCGATCACTAGCTAGCCTACTAATGCGCTCCTGGCAGTTTTAGTTGCGACGCAAGATCCAAAGTGGCAGTTTTTTGAATAAAAATGCCTACCTTTGAAGAAACTGACAAGCTGCTCTGAAGAAAATGTCATGTGAATCTGAAGAAACTGCTAGCAAAAACGTTCGCAAATGCCTTATCTCCCAGTGAATGTTCATCAGTTAATGCGATCGTACACGTACACCATCCGGCCTACTTGATCCTACACGGATAAATAGCGGATCACGCACGTACTACCTCCTTTTCGATTTGCAGGTCTCAATTCAGAAAACGACCTACTTGATCCTACACAAATAAATAGCAGATCACGCACGTACTACGTCCTTTTCGGTTTGTAGGGATTAATTCATAAATCTCACTAACCAAGGAAGATGATGAGTGGTGGAATGATTTTTGACAAGGAGGGAGTACCTCATCTAGATGATTCGTGTTCACAAATGCCTTATCTCCCAGCTAAAGTTCATCAACTAATGCCCTCGACTACGACTCGTTGCATGCTGCTCCGCATACTGGCTGCGAGCGAATTTGAGTGCCAGCATGCAGCCGGCCATAATTAAGGCAGCTAACTGATGCAAAAAAAGATGCGCTTCAATTGTTGCGGGTCGTTTAAATCCGTGGAATCATTATTGACAAGGAGGGAGATGATTCGAGTGCACTCGTTTGACCGTCATGCTGGCGTGCGACCCAGCACGGATGGGACGGGACGGCACTGTCAGAATTTCAGTTTCTCTAGTTTTCCACGGCAAGATGGCGCGCTAAGCCATGCCTGCTTAATTGTGCATTGAATTCCGATGACCGTCGCGCTACCTTCCGCCTATAAGTACTGTTTCCCGGCCATCTATGGTGGCACCGTGACCCAACTTGCCCTATCCTCATACACCCCCACCGGCCCAATGTCGCTCGCCACTTATCCTCGCTCTCCGTACGTCCGCCATGCCCCCGCTCGTCCGCGATAGGCGAGGCCGGAGGCGGTCACCGCCAGAACTAGTGTTTGGTTTTTCACCGGAAGGCAGACGGAGGGAGGAGGCATTCTATCGGTCTTTAGATGGCAATGCGGAGATTGAGGACTTGTTGGAGCGCCACTGCCTGGCGGAGGAGTAGGAGTGGTTGGAGCACGACCGCTTAGCGGAGGAGCAGCGCATCACCGATGTGCACCGCCAGCGGCACATGGAGCAGCAGCGCACCGACGCTCTGAGTAGCGAGCAGAGCGCCCGCAACTGGGCTGACTACGTGGAGGCCGGCGCCCGGCAAATAGCCCTGGAGGTGTCGGGCACGCACGCGTTCACGACGCCGATTTTTACCACCAGCTCATCAAGTGGGTTTCCCGTTTAGAAGCCGAAGCTTCGGTGGACCACGCCGCCATGGAAAGGGCCAACGCGTGCGAGCAACGCGCCCTATCGCACCTCTGGCAAGTCCGAGGCGAGGCGGAGGACGCCTGTGCCGGCGTTTAGCATGTACCGCAGATGGCGGCCGGCATCGTCTAGTTAGGTAAGAGTAAGTTAGTCCTTGTACGCTACTAGAGTATTAGTGGGAGTAGATAGTTAACTTGGCTATGATGGTTGTCAACGTGTTAGTTCAGTACTCTATATGTGGATCAGTCATGTTACTTTGCTATGAATGTTGAACTTTCCGCTTGAACGTATCGAGTGGGCTGTTATTTTTTTAAATGGGTTGTATTTGTCCTCCACAGGTTTAGAGGTTGTCTTGTGGGCCTACCAAGTTGACGCGTACACAATCAGGAGATGATTGTACGTGGAGAGGATGACAGCAGGGACCTGCCAAGGTCATGGCAGTACGCAAGCAAGTGCCTCCTTATTTCAAGCCAATAAAATATGGCTCCTCCTAATGGGTTTCTGACATCTGGGTCCCATGCCATTGTCAGCGTAGTCAATAAACGAGAGAATTGCACAACAAGCGGCTGACAGCAGGGACCCAGCAGCTCGCCCAGTTATTTTTGTTTTGGGTTAATTTGATAAATGTCACTCCAAATCTGGTGTTTCTGAGATATACCACTGCAATTTCCAAACTTTCAAAAATGCTATTTCATGCCACTTCCAGTGGCATTTTCGAAGTCTCGAGTGGCGTTTTTCAAAGTTTGCAAATTGCAGTGGCATTTTCCAAAGTTTGCAAAAATTGCAATGTTATTTTTCAAAGTTGGAAATTGCAGTGGTATTTTTATGAATCGCCATAATTGGAGTGGCATTTATCTAATTTGTTTTTGAGACGGAAGCAGGGTGTCAACTGGGTTGTGCAGGGCACTCTGGCCTGTCTAGACAGCCTTCTCTTTTATTTTTGACCTTGAGCCTTCTCTTTTATGATTAGTATAGACCTGCCCAGTAGTTTTTTTTTCTTTCTGAAAATGGCTAGCCCAATTTTTTTTGTGATTTGCCAAGTAAGTCGCTTTGTTGGGCCTGTTGGGCTGCAAACTTTTCAATACGAGGAGAACTTCATTCGGCTGGAGGAGAAAATGGCCTATCAGTAATGAGAAATGGGTTGTACATTTTTTAAACACATCAAACCGAAATTAGTTTTAAATTTATTTTTTTCATTTCGAGATTTTAAATTGCATTAATTTTTATGCGTGGACAATTTGTTGGATTTTATATTGATATACATTTATTTTTAAAATCAGTTTGAATGTGACTCGAAATTTCGGGATTAAAAATAGTTCGGACCGCAACAAAATATGCAAAAATTTCGTATAATTTTTTATCCGTGGCCACAATATGGGCTGTAATGGTAACAAAAAGTATATGGGCTCTAAAAAAACCTTAAGAATTAGCAAATGGGTTGTAAATTATTAGAAATAATGGCAGATGGCTTGTATGATGTTTTCCATAGATTCGAGGCTTTCCTAAAAAAAGGTTCACGCATAAGCGGTGACTGTTGGATGTCCATCCAACGGCGGTCGTGCTTCTTCAATCTCTGCTCTTCCTGCTCCAGCCACTCGAACAAGCGCCGGCGGGACTGCCCGCTCTCTCCTCCCCGCGGCCGGCTGTGCTGCCGCGTAGGCCTCACCGTCCCACCGTACTCCCATCACTGGCCTAGCCATCCCACTACTCACCCACACCAGTTGTTTTCTCCGGGGACGGCAGACGAACCAGTAAACCCTCGTACTCCTCCGCGTGGGAAACAACTACCGAGTCTTGCTTGGCTCTGTGTCGTTCCCTTCCTAGACCTCGCTGTCGTCCACCGCCCTGGTGCTCTCGGCGCGGCCTGGTCAACATGGTCAATGAATGACATCCATCGGGAGTGGATTGTACATGGAGAGGCTGACAGCTGGCTCCATGGCCGCACGCTAAGGAAATGCCTTCTTATTATGCGCAAAATAATGATTCCTCCACCAGATAGCTAGGACCCACAGGAAGGGCTTCTGTATTTTGTGAAAAAAACGTCCCCCCCTTGCTGACAGGTCAGACCCGCGAGCTATATCTTCGCATGCAAGGAAGTGCCTCCTTATGACGCACAAAAAAATGAATACCCCCCTGCTAGCTGGGACTCACCATAGTGGGTGGCTGATTTGTGGGCCTACTAAGTTGACAGGGATAGAGGGCTTTGTCAAGTTAGTCAATATGAACGATTCTAGCTCCAGTGACTGTACGATGTCCATCCAAAGGCCATAGTACTTCCTCAACCTCTGGTCTTCTTGCTCCAGCCGCCCAAAGCAGCGCCGGTCGTGGCGCCTGCTCCTGCCTCCCGTGGCCGGCTGTGCTGCCGCGGAGGCCGCACCGCCCCCATACTACTCCCACCGCTGGCCAGGCCATCCCTCCACTCTCCCACACCCCCTATTATTCTGTCGCGACGGCAGCCTCACACCGCAGCCGAACCAGTGAACCCTCGTACTCCTCTCTGCATGGGCATCCACTGCCGTGTATTCCCCGGCTCCGCGTCGCCCCCTTCCTAGGCCTCGCCGTCGTCCACCGCCTTGGTGCTCTCGGCGCGGCGTGGTCAATGTGGTCAACGATCAACTTCCATCGGAAGAGTACTGTACGTGGAGAGGCTGACAGCTGGGTCCACGGCCACAGCCCGGTTTTTTTTTTGAGTTGCCAAGTAAGTCGCTTTGCCAGGCCTGTTGGGCAGTAAATCTTTCAAGACGAGGAGAGCTTCATTCGGCTGGCCGAGAAAATGGCCTATCAGTAATGAGAAATGGGTTGTACATTTTTAAAACACATCAAACCGGCAATTAGTTTCAAATTTCTTTTTTTTCATTTCGAGATTTTAAATTGCATTGATTTTTATGCGTGGACAATTTGTTGGATTTTATATTGATATACATTTATTTTTAAAATCAGTTTGAATGTGAATCAAAATTTTGGGATTAAAAACAGTTCGGACCGCACCGAAATATGCAAAATTTCGTATAAATTTTTAACCGTGGCCACAATATGGGCTGTAATGCTAACAAAAAGAATATGGGCTCCAAAAAGACCTTAAGAATTAGCAAATGGGCTGTAAATTATTATTAATAATTGCAGATGGGTTGTATGATGTTTTCCATAGATTTGAGGCTTTCCTAAAAAAGGTTGACGCACAAGCAGTGACTATTGGATGTCCACCCAACGGCCGTCGTGCTTCTTCAATTTTTGCTCTTCCTTCTCCAACCGCTCAAACAAGCGCCGGCGGGACTACCTGCTCTCTCCTCCCCGTGGCCCGCTGTGCTGCCGCGCAGGCCTCACCTCCCCACCGTACTCCCATCGCTGGCCTAGCCATCCCTCTACTCACCCACACCTGCTGTTATTCTCCGGCGACGGCAGACGAACCAGTAAATCCTCGTACAGTCGTACTCCCCTCCGCGTGGGAAACAACTGTCGAGTCTTCCCTGCCTCAATCTCGTTCCCTTCCTAGGCCTCGCCGTCGTCCACCGCACTGGTGCTCTCGGCGCGGCCTGGTCAACGTGGTCAACAACCGACATGCATCTGAAGTGGACTGTACGTGGAGAGGCTGACAGCTAGGTCCACGGCCGCACGCAAGGAAATGCCTCCTTATTACGTGCAAAATAATGATTCCGCCACCTGACATCTGGGACCCACCGAAAGGGCCTCTGTATTTCGCGAAAAAAACTTTACCGCCGCAGGCAGCTCGGACCCACCAGCTATATCTTCGCACGCAAGGAAGTGCCTCCTTATTACGTACAAAAAAATGAATACTCCCCCTGTTAGCTGGGACTCGGTATAGTGGCAGGCTGACTTGTGGGCCTACTAAGTTGATGGGGACGGAGGGCTTTCTCAACTTAGTCAATATGCACGATTCTAGCTCCAGTGACCGTACGACGTCCATCCAACGGCCGTAGTGCTTCTTCAACCTCTGGTCTTCTTGCTCCAGCCGCCCAAACCAGCTAGCAAACCAGCACCGGTCGTGCCTCATGCTCCTGCCTCCCGTGGCCGTCTGTGCTGCCGCGGATGCCTCACCGCCCCCTACTACTCCCACCGCTGGCCAGGCCATCCCTCCACTCACCCACACCCCCTGTTATTCTGCGGCGACGGCAGCCTCACACTGGAGCCGAACCAGTGAACCCTCGTACTCCTCTCAGCGCGGGCTTCCACTGCCGCGTCTTCCCCGGCTCCGTGTCGTCCCCTTCCTAGGCATCGCCGTCATCCACTGCCCTGGTGCTCTCGGCGCGGCGTGGTCAACGTGGTCAAGGAACGGCTTTGCATCGGACGGGACTGTACGTGGAGAGGCTGACAGCTGGGTCCACGGCCACAGCAAGGAAGTGCCTCCTTATTACGCGCAAAATAATTATTCCTCCACCTGACACCGGGGACCCACCGGACGGGCCACCGTATTTCCTGAAAAAATGTTTCCCCCTGACTGCTGGGACCCACCAGCTACATCTTCGCAGGCAAGGAAGTGCGTCCGGGCAAAAAAACAATTCGCCCCCCTTACTGCTGGGACCCACCAGCTGCATCTTCGCATGCAAGGAAGTGCCTGACAGTCGGGACCCACCTGGTCGAACCGTACATCGCGTTGTCATTCTGGTCGCGAACGTGTACGTACATACTGGTTGATGTAGAGGCGTGCACGTGTCGTAGTAGAGGCGCGCACGTAGCATGTACACGTACGTACATCGACCAGGGTGCAAGAAAGTAAATACGGGCATGTACGTACATATGAGCGGGGTCTTGAACGCCTACTCGCGCGTACGTACGGCCAGGGCTCGTGTACATGGCTGGGTCGAAACGGAGAAACAGCGTCATCGTCGTGTTCATGGGGAGCCAACCGGCTGGGCCAGAACAGAATGCGTCATCGTGTTCATCAGGAGGGCTTGTACGGAAAAGCCTATGGAAACGAGGCCTGGCGTACCGTAGAACGGAGGAAACGGCCTTGTGTTCGACCGGCCACGGTCGAAACGGGATCCTGTTCATCGGGAGGGGTCTGGCGTACCGCAAAACGAAGGAAACGGACCTCCTACGGTCGAAACGGGGGTCCTATTGACCGGGAGGGGTGTGGCGTACCGCAAAACGAAGGAAACGAACTTGTGTTGGAGCGCTATGGTCGAAACGGGGGTCTTGTTCATCGGGAGGAGTGTGGCGTATCGCAAAACGGAGGAAATAGATTTGTGTTGGAGCGCTAAGGTCAAAACGGGGGTCCTGTTGCTCGGGAGGGGTGTGGCGTACCGCAAAACAGGACTCCACGGGATACTGTTCATCACCACTGTCGACACCCTCTAGCCTCCATGGGCTACTGTTCATCCATCGTCGGCCTCCTCCAGCCTCCACCTGCGACTGTTCAGCCTCCACTGCGCGCTACTCCACCGGCTACTTTTCAACTATCCCTCTCCACGGGCTCCTCTTCAACCACCCCTCCACCGTCTACTGTTCATACAGCCCTCCACCGTCTACTGTTCATACAGCCCTCCACCGTCTACTATTCAGCCAGCCCTCCACGTGGTGGTCCTATTCATGCAGCCCTCCACGGGGTCGATTGATCGGGAACCTATTCAGCCACCCCCACTAGGAACTATTCATCCAAACCCCCCGGCAACGCTCACTGTTCATGCAGAGGCAGCATCGATCGGCTTTAGTTAGCAGTAGCAAAGGAATCGCTCGATCGGGTTCAATTAACAGCCATCGATCGATCGCTCGGGTTCAGTAACGCGTAGCATGCAGTGCAATCGCTCGGGTTCAGTTAGAGCCCAACGCCTCGCTCGGGTTTAGTTAGAGCCCAACGCCTCGCACCCACGCGCGTGCGTGTACGAGAGAAACGCGCACCTCTCGACCCCGACCACCCACCGTAACCGGGAACACCCCGATATTTTCCTCGCCCTCGCTTCTACCATTGTATTTTTCATCATGGACGGCCCAAAGAATGTCATGCAGCTGCGTCTCCGGCCCACCCAGGGCGAAAAGCCCATTTTATATCATGATTTTTTGTCATAGAAGTAGGACCCTACCACATCTATGATGATACCATGTTTTGTCACAATTATTGTCATAGAAGTGTCATAAGTATGACAGAAAAAGTTTTGTTTGGCCCAAAATGTCACAGATGTGTCTTTTTTTTTGTAGTGGTATCAAGCATCCCCAAGCTTAATTCCTGCTCGTCCTCGTGCAGGTAAATGATAAATAAAGATGTCCATTAATTGATATCAACGTGAGTGAGTAGGGATTGCCATGTAACGGATGCACTAGAGCTATAAGTGTATGAAAGCTCAAAAAAGAAAACTAGTGGGTGTGCATCAACTTTCTTGCTCATGAAGACCTAGGGCATTTAAGGAAGCCCATCGTAGGAATATACAAGCCAAGTTCTATAATGAAAAGTTCCCACTAGTGATATATGAAAGTGACAACATAGGAGACTCTCTATCATGAAAAACATGGTGCTACTTTGAAGCAAAAGTGTGGAAAAGGATAGGAACATTATCCCTTCTCTCTTTTTCTCTCTTTTTTTCTTTTTTTGTAGCCTCCTCTTTTTTGGAGACCCTTTTCTCTTCTTTCTTTGAAGACTCATTTGGCCGTATTATTGATAACCTCACATGGGACAATGTTCTAATAATGATGATCATCACACTTTTATTTACTTGCAACTCGAAATTACAACTCGATGCTAGAACAAAAATATGACTCTATATGAATGCCTCCGGCGGTGTACCTGGATGTGCAATGACCAAGGGTGACATGTATGAAAAATATGAACGGTGGCTTTTCCACAAATACTATGTCAACTACATGATCATGCAAAGCAATATGACAATGATGAAGCGTGTCATAATAAAAGGAACGATGGAGTTACATTGCAATATATCTCGGAATGGCTATGGAAATTCCATAATAGGTAGGTATGGTGTCTGTTTTGCGGAAGGTATAAGGAGGGTTTATGCACCGGTGAATGTTGCGTGGCACTAGAGTGGCTAGCAAGGTGGAAGGGTGAGAGTGTGTATAATCCATGGACTCAACATTAGTCATAAAGAACTCACATACTTATTGCAAAAAAAAAATTAGACCTTGAAGCAAAGTACTACGACACATGCTCCTAGGGGGGAGGTTGGTAGGAGTTAACCATCGCGCGCCCCCGACCTTCACGCAAAGACAAACACTCAAAATACAAAGTGCTCCAATTCGGTTACATAGTTAGGAGACCATACATGCATACTACGGGAATCACAAACTTTAACACAATTATTTATTTAACCTCGCAAACTACCACTAGCATGAATCTAATATTACCATCTTAACATCTCAAAACAATTACAAGGAGTCAAACTTCACAGAGTATTCAATGCTCTTTATATGAAAGTTTTTATTATATCTCCTTGGATGCCTATCATATTAGGACTAAATTCATAACCCAAGCAAATTACCATGTTGTTCTAAAGGACTCTCAAAATTTTATAAGTGAAGCAAGAGATTTCAAAAATTTCTACAAAATAAAACCACCACCGTGCTCTAAAAAGATATAAGTGAAGCACAAGAGCAAAATTTCCTAGCTCAAAAGATATAAGTGAAGCACCTAGAGTATTCTAATAAATCACGATTGAAGTGTGTCCCTTTCAAAAGGTGTGTACAGCAAGGATGATTGTCACAAACTAAAAAGCAAAGAATCATATCATACAAGATGCTCCAAGCGAAACACATATCATGTAGTGAATAAAAATATAGCCTCAAGTAAAGTTACCAATGGATGAAGACTAAAGAGGGGATGCCTTCCCGGGGCATCCCCAAGCTTAGGCTCTTGGCCATCCTTGAATATTACCTTGGGGTGCCTTGGGAATCCCCAAGCTTAGGCTTTTGCCAATCTGTATTCCATAGTCCATCAAATCCTTACCCAAAACTTGAAAACTTCACAACACAAAACTATACAGAAATTTTGTGAGCTCTGTTAGTAAAACAAAGCAAATAACCACTCAAGTTAATGTTGTGATCTTATTCTAATTTTCTATTTGTCTAATATCTACTATATTCCAACTTTTCCATGGTTCATACCCCTCGATACTAGCCATAGATGCATCAAAATAAGCAAACAACACATAAAAATTGAATCTGTCAAAAACAGAATAGTCTTTAACAATCTGAAAACTTCGCATACTTATGTAACTCTAAAAATTCTGAAAACAAATGGGATGACGTGGGGAATTTTTATATCAATTTTATGTAAAAATTTCAGAAGGTTTCGATGTTCCAGTGAATTATTGAATTTTCTGCATTGGACATAAAAGTTTCAGTTTTTCAGCAAAATCAAATCAATGATATACGTAAGCCATCACAAAGGTCTTACTTGGCTCAAACACTAATTAAAACACCAAAACACCATTACTACATAAGTAATAACTAGCAAAAATGCCCGTGCATTGCAACGGGAGATAAAAAGGAGTGCACACCGGTGCTGGTCAAGCACGCCGTCGTGCTTTGGCTCCTCAGACTGTCATGCTTGCTCGCGCCACTTCTAGTTCTAGCCTCATGGTCTGACGTTGTCGCCCACTTTGTTGCCGGCTACCGCTGGTTTGCCGAGCCCCTATCGGCAGATGTGCATCGCCCACTCTCGTCTGTCGACCTTCCCCATGTGTGCGTCAACGCAAGCTTCACGCCTATCAGCAGGAGTCGCCATCACTTCTAGTCGTCACCACCATGGTCTGTTGCGGCCGCCAAACACACGCTAGGCTTGGCATGTTGCGAGCATCGCGTACTATCACCATCGCACCGCACGAGCCACGCCCACTGGCCATCGCCGGGTCGCAGACCCGCACCATCATTCCATCATGCCACCGTGAGCCGTAGTGTTGCAGCTAGACCTGGCCATGGGCAGCCCGACCCGGTTGGCCCGACCCGGCCCGGACCGAAAAAGCCCGGCCCGGCCCGGCCCGACCTTGTCCACGGGCCGGGCTCGGGCCTAGATTTTGAGTCCGAAGCTCGTGTGGGGCCGGGCCGGGCCCGTGATATTTGGCATTTACTAAAGAGGCCCGGCCCGTGGCCCGAGGCCCGTCGGGCTTTTTGCCTGATGGACCGGGCTCGGGCCTAATTTTTAGGCCCGACGGTGGGGCCGGGCCGGGCTCGGGCCTAGGATTTTTGCACCGGGCTTTGGCCGGCCCGGCCCGGCCCAAGGGATGGCCAGGTCTAGTTGCAGCGTGCCTTGGCCGCCCACTATGTTGTCGGCTGCTGCTGGTGTGTCGAGCCCCTATGCCGGGAGGTGCGCGTCACTAACTCTCGTCCACTAGCCTTCATCATGTTTGCAGTGTTACGAGCTTCACGCCTACCAACAGGAGGCGCCGCGTCGCTCCTACTCGTCGCTACCATGCCCTGCTAGCAACCGCACCCCGAGCGCTCACGCGCCTTGGCCCGGCTGGCTAAGAGCATCACTTGCTACCACCATGAGCCGTAGTGTTCCGTGCGTACATCAACTACGCCAGATGCACGACCTGATCCACCCAGGCCAGCCAGAGACGCTGCAAGCGTCCCTCTATCGAGTGTCACAATTTTAGTTGGGCTCGAGCTGGGCTTAAGAGGCGAGTTCGACTGCCCTGACGTATAGTGCCTAATATTGATAAATTATTCTCTTTGACGGACAAGAAGAGAAACCAATAGTTTTTTCCTCACTTATGGGTGGTATTGGTGGGTAATTTTCATCAACTCTAGACAAACCTTTAATCTCAGCCGTCGGTTTTTATACTTAAAACAAAATCAACGGATATGAAACGATGATGGATGGAGAACTATGAAAGTATCCGTCCTTTATATATATAGTAAACATGTCCGTGCGTTGCAACGGGGAAAAAATATCATGACTCTAGGTCAATAAGTATGACTGAGGACTCCGAATAGATCCACGTTGTCTAATTCAACATGGTGCCCGATGTTTCATCATTTATCCTTCCCACCCTCGCAGATGGTGACCATGATGTCCACATGATCACAACATGTCCAACATGGTCAGTCCTAAGGCAATGAGCTCGCCACCGCATGTCACACCTGCCATTGTGCCCATGCAAGAAAATGTTCAAACTACAAAACTTATCTTAGGGAGATAGACATGTGGGAGGCCCTTCACGAGCTACTCCTTGCACCTAGTCCATACACCTCCCCTCATACTTCTATTATTTTTTGCACAACGCATGTGCTTCACTATAGATCAAAGAATTGTTGACATGAATCAGGGTCTGGCCGGGTCGAGGAGGCGGGTCGCGGTACATCAGCGGAGATGGATGGCTCGTCGAGGACGAAGTGAGAGGAAAGGATGAAGAGGCCGAACGGGATGTGCGGAGATGTGACGCCGGCGTTCCTCCTTCCCTTTGTAGGAGAGGATGCGTAGTGGCACAATGACAGCGACACAATGAGCAGAAGTGGGACAGCCTCATCAAAGACGAACAAAGCGGCAGCATAGAGGAGAAAGGCGAGAAGCCAATACTCGGTGATTCGTTGTTGCCTGATGCAGACATTTTCTAGTAGGCCGGGTATCACTACATGAAAGCGAAGTTCCCTCGATGCATCTTGGATTATAGCACACAAAAATGGCCTAAATCGTAACACCAAGATTGATCATAAAATCTAAGGATGATTATCCTTTGGTGAGAAATCAGTACCTGCATATTCGGCAATAAGCTGACATCCATATAGACCATCCTACAAAGAGACCGCTTGCTCCCCGTAATGTTTTTCCATAATCCGCGTGGCCACCCTATACTCATGTCGTCCTGCGTGGTCGTTAGAATAGCAAAACAACAAAGCCGAACATGGAGTACAACATATACGTGCAGAGAGATCCATCATGGAATAAAATATACAGGCCCGGGGCATCCCGGATGCTAGCTTAATCTGGCCTGATGAAAGATATTGGCGTGTATTTAAATTTAATGAGAGTTTTATATCTGTCGACACTTTGTTTCTAGATTCCGCACAGGTCATCACACTTAATGTTATTACATCATCTATCCGCTATTTATTATTAGGCCAGAGTAATTCAATATGCTAGTGCATATTTTAATCCCATGGGAACTACAAATATATTATTATGCATAGCCTTAATCCTATTTTAGTTACAGTTGACACAACCATGATATCTCTATGGCCAGCGCTAGAATCCATTAGGATGTAGGGAGGAAAAAAAAAGAAAAACAGGGTATGCAAACTTGTGATCGGTCTCTACCTTGGTCTGTTCTTATTGATGATCTGCTACCTATCAATGCAAAGATACGCAAGCCTTTTGCGTATTCGCAAAAAAAATGATCTGCTACCAACACATTTTAATTCAGTGCCTAGGTACTACTCCTTATGTTCTTAAATACTCCCTCCATTCCTAAATATAAGTCTTTCTAAAGATTCCACCAAGTGACTACATACCAAGCAAAATGAGTGAATCTACACTCTAAAATATGTTTACATACATCCGTATGTTGCATTCCATTTGAAATGTCTAAAAAGACTTATATTTAGGAACGGAGGGAGCATAAGTTTTTTGTAGATTTTCATATGGACTATATACAAACGTATATAGATATATTTTAGAGTATAGATTTATTCTTTTTGCTCGGTATATAGTCATACTGGAATCTTTAAAAACTTATATTTAGAAACGGCGGGAGTATTTTATTCGGCATGGGTGGTTAAAACATTCAGTACCGGGCATAAAACCTGAGCTTTTGTATTTTCAAGTGGCTAAGCAAATGCCAGTTAATTCTCAAGTTGTGCAGCAAGCTTGGAACCACGGGCGCATGAACCTAGACCTATGGCGGAGAGATCTCGTATGGATAAGAAACTACTGGACCAGAAGATGAGGTAGGCCTAGGCGGTGGTGTGGGACCAAGAGGACACGTGTGTAGCTCACGCGAGGTGGCCGACGCCTAGCGCGGTCCTCCTCACAAGTTTGTGGGAGCTGGATTAGGGAGCTGTTTGGTTTGTAACTAACTTTGCCAAAGATTGCCACACCTAAGGTTAGGCAAGTTTGATCAACTTAGATGAGTGTTTGGTTCAAGCAACACTTTTGGCAAGCCACACTTAGGCCCCACATGGCATACACATAAAAAATATGGCAAGATTTCCTTAGGCTTGCCAACTTGTGGCTTCCATTTTGATGAACTAATCTTAGGCAAGCTTGGCAAAAATTTATGGCAAAGTGAGGCAGTGTTAGGCCTAGAACCAAACATCCCCTAGATCCACGCGCCCGAGCTCGTCCACACATCCACGAAGCAGCAACAGCCTTCAACATGAGCTGATCTGCAGCAGCAACACTTCTCGCCGCCGCAAGCCCTCCATGGTTCCTCCCCTTCTGCCTCCCCTCTCATAGGATCGCTTGCTCGACCCCCACGCGCCACGCACAACCTCACCTGCTCGACCTCTCCTCCATCCTATTCTCGATCGGGAGAGGTTCCCGATCCTCTGCAGCCCGCCGGCCATAGGAGCGTCGCCGCCTTGGCCTCCTTCCTCCTCAACCCCCGCCGCCTACTCGCCTTTGTGCCGCCTCGCCCAACCTTCTCCTCCAACCTCCTGCTATGCCCGAGCTCCGCCCCTTCCTGATCCCACCGTGGCCCACCGCCCTGCTCTCGCATGGGTCGGGCGCTGCTTCCGCGCCCGTCCTTTGTTCATCGAATGGCCATAGCGCCACCGTTGATGCTTGCCATCGCGGTCGCCTACTTCTACCTCCCCCCCCCCCCCCCCC